>CM068829.1:40531327-41731327 GCA_028554795.2 Sinohyriopsis cumingii
TTTGAAGATAGAAACAATCTTTGGGTCCAAACTTAGATAATCCAGGCAAAATATCATACTTTGAAAGAAAATTAAGCAAATTTATGTTATCAGTTTAATAAGAAGAAACAAGTTATTTGAATGTTAATTATTTACGCATATCTAATTTCAGGAATCTTCATTCACATATTAACGTTTACTAGGTTTACAAACTATGCGTGATGTTTGTATGTATAACGATTACGTAACAAGTAAATGCAGTAACACAATGTTTTGGTGTTTTGTGTATTTCAGAAAAACAAGTATTGGCCCTGTTATACAATATAATTATTATGCTACAGCTGCAAACGAATCATATACGCAATCCATTCACTCAATTTACTCATGAAAATACTTTTCGCGACATTACACATACCAAGGACATTTAATTCCAACCTCCATGATCCATCTTTTCTTTTACGCCCTTCTCTTTCGATCTCGTGTGAGGCTTCTTTACTTCTATATAAACTCTCTTCTATTTGATATAACCCTTCATCTTCCCTGCTGACTTTGTCCAACATTAAAGTCACTTCTTTTATGGTGTGATTATATTTCATCATCAATCGACCGTTCTGGACTATTTTATGTTGGTCAATTCTTCCATCTACTAACGTAGTCAGACAGGTACTATTGCCCCTTGTAACATTGATGAACAGAGATGAACCATTCAATGGCCATGTTGCAATTATGACTTTTTGTCCAGCTATAGCGTCTACTATATCGCTGTCATTGTCATTTAGATTATTACCTGCAACTTAAAATAATAGATATATTAACAATTAAGATAGTCATCATAATGGCAGGGGGATACATTTTGTTCGGTTTTGTTTGTTCTGGTGATTTTTCGTCAAAATGGAGACCCATACATTCTGTGTAAGTATTTTGTCCACTGAAGTGAGATGTACAAAATAAAAGGATTGGACCCTCTGAAAAAAATAACGATTTGATCTATACTCAGATATTTTCACGAAACTATCATTTTCCTAAGTTAGTGTAATTATTTGTTGAAATTTTATCCATAATATTCAGAAATGTCTAATATTTAAACTTAATATTTATACCAAATAAGAAAATGTTTATATATCAATGACTTTAAACAAGAAGAAACAGACATAATAATGTAATGATCACTGACTTAGTTTTACTACTCTGTGTTAAGATGAATCAATAATGTCTTTGAACACTTCATTCGATGGACGATTATACCAGACATTAAAGATTTACTGGTCGGCTTACTCAAAGTTTTGTATAATTTGTGCATGATATTTGTTCTAAAATGAACCAAAAGTATCTGGTTTTCATATTACCTTTTGCTGACACGAGCAAGCAAAGGAAAATATTCCACTGTTTCAGCAAAACCATCTTGTAATAGTAGGCAATAAATCCACCAGTGTATGTTTCCCCGTTCTCCGTTTGGTCCTTTCGAGTTCCTCCGTAAATTAGGAAAAATTGAGATATGATTTCTTCCAATAATTAAATGGTATCTTTCCATACGAGGTTAAGAGTTACGTATACGTGTCTACTATGCACATTTAGGGCTGTAAAGAGATCATTCGTCTCTACGTTACTACATAAAACACATGAATAGAAATGCCAACCGAGTTTAATTAGATATTGTCTGAGACTCCACTATATATACCCAGCTATACACGATGTACTTTTGTACGTGCCTTCTAACTCCCCAATATAAACAATAGGCTAATAGTACATGGACAAAATCTAACATTGTCGTCAATAGTGTTATGACCTCTGCTGAGTGCGTGTGCGTTACATCCGACCCATTGTAATCAAAAGGGTTGATAAGACAGTGTATGACAAGCTGACTAAAAGATGCAAAACACTATTCAATTTGCACTTAAATTACCTCCACATAGTTACATTGAGTTCATGAAATATCAATTGCTAATTTGCTAGAATAAATGGGATTTTTGTTCAATCTTTGTTGTTAGCATTTACAAGCGCTCGCCATCATTTGCTCTATGCAGAGGCTTCTTACTGAACATCTATGTTAAGTGTATACTGCCTAAATTAATAATTAGTTTGTCATCCTTTTGCACAGTTACGAGACTCTCTCTCTCTCTCTCTCTCTCTCTCTCTCTCTCTCTCGCTCGCTCTCCGTGCGAAAAGTATAGGAAAAGTAACCAATATCAAAACTTGCCCCAGCTAGAGAAGTCTGTGGATAGTCTATGCTTAAGCATAAGTAAAATTTGTGCTGTCGAAAGGTTTGTATATCGAAAAGTAGAACATAAACGAAATCTGCCTTTAGTTCATTATTAAGACGTCTTTATAATTTTAAACTTCCAGAAACAACTGTCTTCAGTCCGATAGTGTATTTCCCTGTAGAGGTTTCAATCCCGTCGAAACTGGAGACTTTTCTTTTCTAAATGTAGAAAGGTAAATAGCTTGTGGCTTCTAGGAAATCTCAGTGAGGCATGTTTCACACTGCTTATAATTATTAATAACTTGTGGAACGCATGGTAAGATTATTCATGTGAATGAATAATTGATGATATGCATTCCTTATTTTGCTGATGTATAACAACATAATTATTACATCACATTCAATTAGGGTTAAGATGGTTAATATTAAAAGAAATATTCGTCATATAAGAATCATTACATACAGTTCATCAAGCTATGGCACGTGCAATGATCATACCCTATTATGTATTTGCCGAATGTCAATTGAGCAGATAAAGGAATGCACTATAAATTGTATGTTACTCATAAAAATAAAGTGTGGATAGTTCTAAAGATTGTTCAGATCTGATCGTGATTTTCTAGCTTTCGTTCCATACATATGTTTCTCTATTTCTGATGCATCTGGATCAAGGTTAATTAGATACGTTAGAACAATTACGTTCGGCCAATCCGACAATGTCAAAAAGGTGCGGGACGCAGACAATACTCGGTTGTTTAGAGATATATCATTTTTAAGTAAGTTAAAACAGGAAGAAATATCAAGTAACAATGACTGTCACGCTCACTGTGTGCAACAAATATTTGGGAAACGTAAGCTCTTAACAAAGTGCAAGATTTTGTGATAACATTGTTAGCTCTTTGTTTCTGAAACGATGCATGGAAAGTACATTTCAGTATTTAGCCGTAACAAAAGCCAATTTACTGTATGGGTGACGGGGAGGTTATCGCTATGATACGTTTTAGGCATTTCGTGCATATGATTTCAAATATTAGAGTCTGAAAACGAGCCACGCATAAAGTTATACAGTATATAGATGTTACCGATCATTACAGCAAACAATGTGTTACTTTTGCTACTTGTATGTTGTCCTTTTCAAACCTTGATTCAAATGTAGAACGGATTGTTTCAAAATAAGAAAAACAGTCTCTAACGATTTCAATCTGAAAAAGTATTGCTTCATTATTTCAGTATGTATGACATATGTTTGGTTATTTTAGTATATATCGCACACTTTTTAACACCTGGAATTGTCGTCGTAAAGTAAATGTGCATTATTATGTGTCGGTAGATCTCCTCAGATTTCTGCAATCATAAAATACTGTCTTGTATATAGATCTAAACAAAGTAATACATGCACTTTACAATATTTAATGCCAATGCACTGCTGTAAGAAAATTATGCAATATCCAATTCATTGTATTATCAGTAATAATCCGTAATAATCAGTATCTAACACACATTCCATCCAATATATCTTCCATTTCTAACTTCAGCTTTATTATATTATGATCCGGGTTAGAATTAATGAAATATTTTTTGTATTGATTTATCACCTGGTCCTCTCTGTTGACTCTGTAAAACATTATACGGTCTTATTTTTGCTATGAACATATACCGTTCAATCTTCCTCAATTGTTGTAATGTTGTTTTTACCTTCACTGGAGATAAATATAATTTTCACCATCTATGAATGACAGATTATGTGATTATATCGCTACGACTGTAAATCTTAAACTATGTTACCAAAAAGTCAAAACTTACAATTTTAGTGAACTCAGCAATTAAATTTATTTCTCTAAGGTACAAATTAAAAAAGAAAAAGAAACTTACAGTATTGTGAAATACATCCCAAATAAAAACATATGATCTCTCAAAAATCCTATGGAATATGGTGTTCCGAATTAATTCAAGATTCGATCCTGCTAATGTGCCAGCAGTCTTGAATAATTCATGTACCAACAGTGTTGATGTATCAAAATATAATATATCATCCTGAATGTCTTAGAATGACGTCACAAAATTCCAAAACTAGAGTTTTGTCCAACAAGTAAATGAGCAACTTGTGATCCCAATTAATAATTTAGACAAATGATTCCTCTAAATTATATCTAAGCACAACAACAAATGATTTAACAGACTAAACACACAACTGCAATGGATAACATTGTTTACCACAACATTATATAAAAACGTAAAGCACAACAAAATGACCAGGATGTGGGTTACAGACTCGTTTCAAAAACATTATAAGTGTGTAAATAAGGCTAGACGTAAACCCTGAGATCAGATATGAATAACCAACTTGTTTATAACTTACAAACAGGACAAAAATTCATAAACCATCGAATAATTAACATTAACGAGAACAGTATATCCAATGGCCTGTATTAACAGCTGATCACACATGTACTATATATTCAATTCATTCATTCACATTTGACTTTGATCGCATTGGGTTAGTCTGTGTCAACGGATTATGAAATCAACTTGGTACCAAAATATGAGCTGACATTATTTTAATTACACGGGACGTGTTCGCTATGGTGTTATGATATGCAGTAAATCGCTGGAGTCTCCACGACACTAACAAGATAAATTATTTCAGATCAAAATTCCCTTAACTGTTTCGTCTTTGCTAGATACGACCTGTAAAATCTGCATATTCTTGCAAAATTCTTTTATAACTAAGTTATACGTTTGTCGGGTAGGCCATATTAATAGTTCAACTGTCTAAATGTTCAGTCCTAAATCAGAAACAAAGTATTATTCTATTAGTATACATGAAGCAATAGTTCCAACCACTGATCCAACAGAACCTCATGATATATTACAATCACAATGTTTTCTTTATCGGGGTAACCACTTTAACATCTTAGTATCACTGAACAAAACAACTTTGAACATATCGCGACTTTGTAATCAAAATGTTTACATACAGAGTCTATATTTCTACAGTTATACACCCACGGATTATAATGTGAAGGTGTTCTCTCAAGTTAATGCAAGGGATCGCAAAACATATTTGATTTAAATTGATAATTTTGTTATAATGGTTATACAAACATCATAGACATCTTCAGAACCAGTATTGCCTGGCCCCCAGATCGTCATTTTCTCAATTTAACACTCATGATGGCGAGTTAATTTATGTTTATCCAAACTTATATACGCTACCACCAATCTATGAACTCCATTAAACATGAATATAACATCACTTCAGTAAGATATGGTGATGTCTTTCATAAGCATTCTAGCTCAAATTGCTTATAATTGCACCGTGGTCATTTTAATTCACATTCGTATCAATCGAGATTAAGAATAATCAAAGTATTATCGATATATTTCGGTTTCGATTTGTAATTCAAATTTGTGCACTTTTCACATGCCTTACTTCTGTTAGTGATGTATGTGATATAATGATAGAAAGAAATGATGTATTTAAATCTCTGTGCAGTATTTTCCTTTTTGATAGCTTTTAACATACGTAAATATCTTTACTATTTTTGTCTCTGAACAACCTTCAAGCAAAAATACATTATATGTTTAATACATCAGACCAAAATACCAAGAAGATAACTTCAACAAGCATAAATTACATTGTGGCAGACGTTTGAACTTTGTTTGATCTTCAATAAAAGAATGTCTGCAAGAAGATTTATTTTTGGAGCAATTGCTGACGATCTTGCAGTTACATAAAGCTACTATATGTTCAAATTATAGTCATATTAGAACTGTTCAATAACGATTTAGACACATTATGGAATGGGACATATACAGAAATTCAATTAAACAGATAGCCAACACTGAATTCAGCGAGAGAATGATGGGAAAAGGTTTGGTCAGTGCTAATTTAAACAACTTGTTTTAGGCTTATTCTCACTATGCTTCCAATAGCTAATGGGTTTAAGCAATCTCCCACTAATCTTCCAATAGCTAATGAATTTTAGTAATCTCCCACGAATCTTTCAATAGCTAATGAGTTTTATCAATCCCTCACAACGCTTCCAATAGCTAATGAGTTTTAGCAATCTCCCGCTAGGCTTCCAATAGCTAATGACTTTTAGCGATCTCGCACTACGCTTCCAAAAGCTAGTGAGTTTTAGCAATCTCCGAGAGCAAAATGAGTTGCTCTTCATTGCACTTATAATAAGTATAGCGTGTATGTTTACTTCTTTATAGTATGCAAATGTTTCTTCCGCGCTTAATTGATTAAAGTCCGATCATTATTAAGAGCAAAAGAGAAATCAAAGATTTTGGTAGCTATGCCTAATAAAAAGTAACAACAAAATATTAAGGACTACAAATCGTAAAAGTTCAAAAGACAAATAAATTATGACTTTCTGTATTTCATACTGTATGTTTCGAGTGTCGTACTGATATGAATAATTTACCGTTTTAGCTTGTCCTCAGGAAAACGTAATGGAGCACGGCCAAATCCGATAGAAATACTAGTATCTTTTTCTTTGTTCCAGCAAAAATAAATTCTAAAATCCAGATAGTCAGAGCTGCCGATACCGGACAAGAGGTATCGTAAGACTACCTAAACAAACTCTAAATTGACACAATGTGAAAACAGTACGGAGGTATACAAAACAAATATTATCGCAACTTTCTCCTTAAACTACATATTTTCGTTTATCTAATTCCTCTTCCAGATTGCAATTCTATTGTAAAACATTTGTATTGTCATCAAAATCTACGTTTAACTCAGTCTGCTCTCTATTTCTCTCTCTCTCTCTCTCTCTCTCTCTCTCTCTCTCTCTCTCTCTCTCTCTCTTCATATGCAGTGCTATCACTAAATGCTAGACTCTAACTACTACATTTAAGACTATGTCTGTGTCCGTTGTATACCCTTGTACTTGTTCTCATAATGGATTGCTAGGCTTTCTACCTCACGGTAAATGTTTCCGTTTATTCAAGGACAATTCTGACAGATGTAATCGTATCTGAAAATAATACATCTACTAATGTTTTAATATCCATAGTCGCTGGTAAAATGTTGATGATGAAGGAAACATAAATGTTAGAGCGTAATGTTGCATAGCAAATTGTGTCAAAAATATATTTGTTTCAGACGATATCGTATATTTCTATCCCGTTGCAAATGTTAAGCTTTTAAGGGACACTATTAAAGGAATATAGCTCATGAGTGTTTTATATTTTATAAATGTCGTGCTCTGCATATGTTCTTAGGTGTAACATTTCCTGTGTCCTTTAGTGTGTCAAAAAATCTGGACAATATCGACACGTAGTATCTCGTCATAGCTTTAATTTTGACTAAAAGAATAAGAAGATACATGAAAGAGATACACTGCTGAATTAGTATAGTTGGACTACATTTACTTCGGAAGCATTTGGGATGTATACCAGTGTTATCAGCCTAGTATTCAGAGAAGGTAGAGGCAAATTCAATATAAGTCCTGCAGAATCAATGATGTCACACGACATTATTTCATCCAATAACCCCTTAGATAGTTTAACACTTCTATGATTATAATAAATTGTGTATTCAATTTAAATTTGTTTCCAATCGCTTATTAAATTCTTTTCTTGTTAAATCTTCAAAACCTTTTTTTCTTTTTTATTTTGCTGTTCGATTTGCATTAGTTCATGATTAATTCCTGCTTGTACGTTTCATTTTCTGTTGAAAGAGGACTTTAGAATATTGACCATAGATTAATTACAATTCTGCGCCTAGCTGGATTGATGAGTTTCTTCACAATTAAAAAGATGAAAACCGGCGGAAGTAGATTATGATATCGAAGATTGCGAAGAGTAAGAATGTCCATCAGATCTCATGAATACAGAAAACAACGGAAAGATTATAACACACAAACACATACATACATACATACATACATACATACATGCATACATACATACATACATACATACATACATGTGTACATAAGCACATATATGTGTGTGTGTAATTTGGATTTTTAAGGTAGATTTAAAAACAATTAGTCATATCACCGCGATGTCTGCAGTGTGGCAGTTTATAGTAATGTCTAGCACTGGGAAAATCATGCCGCATACATGTTGCATCATGACCCAGCCGGGCACATTATAATGTCTCAAGGCAGTCCAGTCCAAACCTCTTAATGCTGAGCGCCTAACGAGGCAGCCTCTCGTACCAATTTTATAAGTCTTTGGTATGACTCGGCTGAGGTTCCAGCCAGCGACCTGGAAGCTCTAGCCACTTAGGCCACCGGAGCGGTTAACACACATACATACATACATATATACATACATCCATCCATACATACATGCATACATACATACATACATACATACATACATACATACATACATACATACATACATACATACATACATGCATGCATGCATGCATGCATGCATGCATGCATGCATGCATACATACATACATACATACATACATACATACATACATACATACATACATACATACATACATACATACATACATACATACATACATACATAGAAGAAAATTTAATGGTAGTAAAGCTTTAAAACATCAAGTTGAACATATAATACAGACATTTCAGAGAACAAATATCGAAACCACAACTCAAACAATTATATTTAGATAAAATGCTGAAATAAGAATAACCTGTATATATGAAATCTGTCTAACTATTTCGCAGTGGGGCATGACAAACATGGCAATAGTTCTCCATCAGAAGGCACGGGCGATTAAAAAATTAATAAAAACTTAAAACATATATGTAATATTTTGCTCGAGCTAGCTGAAAGGACATCAGTAACTTTGCTTTGGACTATTCGTATGATGATTGTATTAGTTGCTTTCGGCGAATTATAGAAATAACCCTTATTCCCAAAAGATGTTTTCTATATATTTCCCTCGACTGTCCCATTTTCTAAATACCTGGAAGACGTAGTACTGTTTTCCTAATTTTAAATATTTCCTCAATAAGGGAAGAAGGTAGCTTTTACAAAGATAGGTTTTTATTTTGAAATTGTATCCTTTTATTCTGTTTGTTAAAAAGGCGTTCCGGCGGTATAGGCTATCAGCTAAAGAACAAACGTTATTTGTAACTTTAATATGTTTCTTTCCTGTTTGATCATTGATAAATGTTATTGTATTCTCAACTAGTTTTAGTATAGCACCAACCCATTTTCTAATTTCATTGTAATTTAATTACATCCAGATCATGTTATATGGCGTTGTGTTAATCCTTTTCAACTACACATACCTTTTTATATGAGTAAGTTGAAAATTATTCACTGTTTTTCGATTCCAACGAGCCGTTAATTCTTCTATTGTAAAACTCGTTTGCCTCCTCATACTGTAATTTCTTTTCTCTGTCATTGATTATTTGTTTACAGCCATAGTGTCTCTCATCTCCCTTTTTCAGTTTTAGTTTTTACAGTCAAGCGTATATTTGGCATTTGAGATTTAAACATGTTGATGTAAATAATTATATATTTTATACTCTTTCTGCGTATTTATATATAAGACAGGGACATTGGGTGCTTAAAAAATAAGAGTATCCTAGAAATGTTTTTGTTAAGTATTAATTGCAGACAATATATTTTGCTCTGTACTAGCAGTCAATAAACTACTTGCGTAAGGATTTATGTCGATCTGTGGAAAGCGCATTAACTTGGGGCAGAGAACAATTGAATAGATTTATGGGGACAGGTGCTTGTTAAATCGCTATACTGCAATGATTTCTAATGTCTGTGTCGGGAGAGGAAGTTATTTTTAATTAAGTCTTCTTTTACATAGCCGTTAGACAACTAAAAAAGTGACGGTTAACTTCGATTTCATATCTGAACTGTCAGAATTGAAATTCTCCAGAACAGTTATTCGGAGAAAGTAGGGGCCAGGCCGATTCCAATTTTGGCGCCTAGTTATAAAAGGCGATAAAAATGTTTCACTCTCATTGGATACGCTACATAAGGGGAGTATTTCCCACACGAAATTCCTTGGGCTTTAAATATTACCCCTATCAAGAAATCTAATTAGTCTGCATTTTTCCTGCAAGAGTGAAATTATAAGGGAATCCGGGACAGAATCTGGAAGCAAATCTCTCGCAAAAACATTTATCAAAGGGGCCGGATGTCTGGAATGTCAACGGACACAATTATGGCGGTATAAGCGAACAAAGCTTGAAGCACGAAGTATCTGCGTCAATTTCATGTAATTTGTTGATACCAATATTATGACTTGCATGAATTTATTTGCTTATATTTGCATGAATTTACTTGTTTAATTTCGTAGATCTATTGTCTTGATATCAGTATAACTGTGTTTGAGTTCATTGAATTCGAACAATAATCTTCTTTATATAAGCTTGAAGAATTTATTGAAGTTGTCGTCTTGTTTGTGTAGGAATTGGATATCATACGATTTCATGCATTTCTTTAGTTGATATGAGTTACGATAATTCGTTTGTATATACCGATCTTAGATGATTTCATGCATGATAAAGACTTGAATGTGTGTATTAGATGAAAAAAGCGTAGATAATTCATATAATGAATTTCATTCATTCATTTGTGTAATTGAAACATGAATGGAACTGCTATGTCTCGTGTGCTTTTAATGTGAGTCGGGATCGAATAGCCATTAGGAAGTACATTAATCTTATGAACTAGGTTTGTTATGGTCTGCCATGTTTAGCTGACCAGAGAGCCTTGGTATCTGTCTGAATTACGATAGAACGATATCTGACCATAACGAGTGGGGAGTAATGATTGATTCCCAGTAGAATAACCGACAGAAAATTTAGGTTACTTCTGTGTATTTTAAAGGGGGACATAGCTCTACTGACGTATTTAGTGACGTATCCACGTATCTTCTGACACAAGAATCTACGTATTTACATGCTTACGTATCCACCTACCCACACAAAGTCTGAGGGACGGAAGGAGGCGAGACAGTAGGGAGGATGGAGGAGAAAAACAAAAGAGCGGAAAGACCGAGAGAAACAACTACCCTGACGTTGGAGTGAACCGGAATTATGAAGTTGTACAAGGCAATGACTTCGATTATTCACTCGATTCCATGATCAACCAAGTATATCATTTAAACAGATAGGCTATTTATATAAATATATTTGTGTTTGAATTCGGTGAAAGATTTATTTCAAAAAGAACTGTATCTTCCTAATGTATTGTGTTATCACAATTGTTTATGTAAAAATGAATAAATTGTCGTTTTCATATGCGAGAGATCGTGTCATTCTGTGCTATATATCTGCTCAGATCTATATTTATTCCACCTATAAGTTCCACACTTTATACTAATATTTACTGGATCCGGGCAACAACACCGAGGGCGATTTTCTCCTAGATAACGAGATCCGAATAAAGCGGGCATCTTGTAAGAAGGTACAATCCGCCAATTAACCCACCATCACAAGGTGGGCTACAACTTGCAACACTTAGATCAATAATCTTGCGCTAATCCCCATTTCAACATATTCCCCCTCAATATTGGTTTCTCAACCACATGTATTCCAAATACGTCCCTTACTTTTCAGTTCAATAACACTCTTTTCAGCTGTTATTAGAGAGAAATAATACTTATATTAAGTTCATAACACAATTGCGCGGGCAGAAAATCCCCTATACACTATAGACTCTTCTAAATATAGTATATGAGCAATACTGTTTCATGAAAAATATCAGGTACCAACATTTACAAACAATAGTGGTATGACCTATACTGAGGGCGTGCACGTAATATCCGATGTATTGGTTTGACAACGGTTGATGATACAGAGAATGACAACAGACTAGAGTCTAATCTTATCATAATCTAAGTTGTTGGTAATTTTACTGTATTTATATGTTACTGCATTTGTATGGGAAAATATGAACGAGTTTTGGGGATGTAATACTCCACGACCATGGGAGTGCAGTATATTCATCCGACAAAACGAGTTCCTATTTTCCCATTCAAATGCAGTAACCTTTTTATGATATGCTCATTTTTTATTATACCTAAGACTTAATTATGTAAACAAAATACACTACAAGAAACAACGTAAATGAATGTATGCCGCATTCCAAACTAAATACACAAGCGCATATTCATCATTACACAACAGCAACATTATAACTGCGCACATAATTCCGTCCAGATAAATTTGAACTTAGTCGCGCGCGCGACATAACTTTCGAAAAAAATGGCATGTCTAGTTAAAATTGAAATTTGGAGTCATACTGTGAATGAATGTGCATTGCAAACACTTTTCCATTTGATCTGGAATGAATAGATTTTGGTATTTGTTTCGATTCTACGAAATTTCGTGATTATGGACTGGATTTGTATGTCACAAATCCACATGAAATACATGGGATTGAATAAGCTAGGGAGAAGCGTGTTGACATGTGCAAATGTGTTTCTGTTTCTGTCATTGAATGTTTGAAATCATAATGCGGGAACAATATAAAGTCTTTGAATTGCAATTATCAAAAGGACGCTATGGAATGTAATGCCAATTTCATTTTGAGTGCAGCAAGGAGGATGTAATTGCATTTGTCATCGAAATTACAGTGTAATTTTGAAATGTGTAATCAAGATTGAGAACCTATGACATGGCTCATGTAATTCGGATTTGCAGAACTAAGAAAGTACATTTTGAGGAAAGTCATGATGTAAAACTGTAAGTATATTTTTTGCCATTCTTATCACCAGCCAAAGAAGACAGCATATGACTTGTCACTTTTATTTTATTTGTAAGGACATTCTCTTGCTTCTGTTGTATAATGTAGCTAGCCTAAATCCGAAACATTGTATCAACGAGGAACGTGGCAAAGCAGCTGGTATGTGGCAGTCCACGAAACCTCTGTTTTAGTTCATTCAGAAACAAATTTAAACAACCACAACGTCAAGCGCCTCCTACGCAAGTGTATATGATTTGTCTACAAATCAAAAGTGCTGGCGTCTGCATCCAGTGTTTGTTTACAATAAAAAGTAGTTCCTTTATGCACGTGAATGCTATATGTGTATTGGCGCGCGGGTTTAGTATCGCGTAATACCGCACGATTCTGACAATGTACAGTAAACGGGGAAAAATGAGCATATAATAAAGATTACTGTGAATCTTGGGAATCGGTTACATATAGATGACTTCAATGTACGGTTCATTTATTATTCTTTATTCAAAGGAATTAGTCATGCATTTATAAAGTATTGAGAACCTAGCCGTATATGCAATGCAAGTTCCGGATATATACACGATTATATTTTTTGGTATACCTGGCGGACACTATTATCATGTGTTTTCACTGCTATGCGTGCTGCTTTGTTTTTGTCTCTATAACTACGTCCTAAGCAGCTATCCATGCACAACATAAATTCTGCATGTGTAAGGACAGCAATAGGTTAAACTGTTCGCCTCACCTAAGCAAATGAATTGTGCTAATGCACTGTTTACAAATGTGTCGTTTTCGATATAGTTATGTATCTCAAAACGCCAAAAATAAAGATTTTAGAAGTTTCATTGTGTGTACTTTCTCTATTGGCAGAAAATTGATCCTCAAAACAAAATTTTAAAGTTACTCCTTCAAAACATGTAACACTTGTCCTTTAATTGAGAACTGTTTTTATGAACAACACCAGGGAATGAATACCTAAAGATCTACATAGATTTAGCTCTATAAGGCTGAAGAAATAAAACGCTTACCTCTCTGTCTGTCTGAGTGTATGTATGTCTCTCTCTCTCTCTCTCTCTCTCTCTCTCTCTCTCTCTCTCTATATATATATATATATATATATATATATATATATATATATATATATATATATATATATAATAAAATAATAAAAATAATAATAATAATAATAATAAACACAAACACGCTGATAAATATGTGCAACTAGTTTTTACTTTCCTGTATTCTTCTCCAGACACCGAATGTTTTGAAAAAAATGGATAACGTCTTTGTACTTTAAATTAACAATTAATTTATTTAAATAACCTGAAAAATGACATGCATGATCAAAACAATTTTATATGTATAACAGGATCAAAAAGAAATACGAGTCTCTAATGAAAACTGAGTCAGTGAAATAATAATGTAGAGACAAATAGTCATGCATACAATTACATTTTTATAAAGGTTCTACAGCATATCAATTCTTTTATTACAATTTATACAGTTTTATACAGTGTCTTGGTAATAAGGCAATTTGGATACAAAGTATATAACTTATGATTCCAGTAACATCTGTTAATCAGTCTATTCATCTCTCCATGCACAATATCGATTAGCATGAAAGACAAATCACACAAACGAGTGATTATTTGCATTATAGTATCTTAAACCCTTAGAAGAGAACTGAGGATGGATACAATGTTTATCTGAAAGCGATGACGATTCATTCTCTCAGAAATGTGCGGAAGATTTTGTCCAACATATCGCAGGTTTCATTTTTTACGAATATATGTATATGCGTGTAATGCTTTCCTCTTCTTTCTGTACATAAGTCTCAAATTGTAATTTTAGTTTATATATACCATGCATCGCTAACAGTTTCCTTTCAGATATAAAAGTATCAATTCCTAATTACAATTTCATGTATATATCTCGCCTTTATAAATAAAAATCCAGTCGATTTGTTCATCTAGCAGACTGTTGATTTCCACATGTTTACTGTCTCCAACATATTTTTCAGAGGTTTTTAAACTGTCTTGAGTAGTGAGTGTTCATGTTTGTGATCGACATGTTATGAATTTAATGGACAATGAAATAATCAGCTGTTAGCCCAGTGCCTAAATGTCAATATCACCACTACAATTTCACCAATTGGCTGCTATGTGCCAAATTGTTTGAGATAATGCAACTAATAAATGATAACAATCGCATGTTATGAATGCGGTTCGGAGATGTCGGCTGTATGTTCTTTTGCTAAAATAGTAAAATGAATAGCCACAAGAACTGCTCAAGAGCAACTGAGGAAATTGTTCAAAAATAGTTTGAAATGAATTAAACCAGCAGAAATAAAAGAATATACGCATATCTACATTGTCGCTTATCTTAATGATTGTAAGTTAGAGATCAAGCTACTGGCCACTTGTAAATAAATGTTTAGATAGTTAACTTTTCTCCATGGTTGTTGGTTGAACTTTGAGACTATGTTTGCAAACATGTTGATGCTGGCCTTTTGATCTTAGAATATTCTGGAAGCGAACTCATGATCGCGTCATAGTTTTTATATTATGTCTTAGGTT
The DNA here is from genome assembly GCA_028554795.2 of Sinohyriopsis cumingii. Taxonomy (NCBI): domain Eukaryota; kingdom Metazoa; phylum Mollusca; class Bivalvia; order Unionida; family Unionidae; genus Sinohyriopsis; species Sinohyriopsis cumingii. Next base: position 40,546,745 of record CM068829.1, read on the forward strand.
TTAATATAAGTTTCTGAAAAGCAATATTGTTCATTCCTTTCTTAATATCAGTTTTTGGAAATACTTTGCCTTCTGCACAATTATAATGTTAGAGGAAATACTGATTTAATTATCCTTTGGAATTACAAAGTTATAATTAACTTTTGAACTAAAACAATACTTACCATTGTTGGGAACTCATTCAAAGACATTCCATATTAAATCGTTGTGATACATAAACACGTTTGGTACATCAGCACATTCAAGATTCTTTGAATTTATTCAGAGCATTCTATATTTTTAGACCTGCGATAGAATATTTAGAATTATTTGGGATTTAATTAACAATACGGTAAGATCTCTTTAAATTTGCATGTGCTACTCTATGGAAATAAATTGTGTGTGCAGTTTTACAAAACCTTTTTGTTTCACTATTTAATTAAAGACCATAGATAAGTAACAAATTTGGCTTTCGTCCAGGATCTGAATTTCTTTAAAATATTTCAGAGATATTTAAACAATGTCTTCATAAATTTTAATTTGCTTTCCTTCGCAATTATCGTTGCACCTAGTATCAATTTTAATTTCATATATTCTTTTTTGAAATCAACAAGCATTCCCAATGTCATTTAATATAGTGAACTTTGTTTTAAATCTTCCCTGAAAATGTTAGAGATTATGAAAAAGGAAGTACAGCTAACAAAAAGGTGCAATTGGAATTTAAAAAGCTTCCACTTCAGAGGAACGTGAGGGACAGTAAACTACGAGTGACGAGAGAGAGAGAGAGAGAGAGAGTATGCAAATAAATTATTCTGTTGAATTTTACTAAACTTGATGGTGTTACTTTGTTTTGTTACATAGTTTAAGACCATGGATTCTTAACACCCATTGACACACTTAATATACAAATACAAAGGATTTACTAGCGACACTATTGACATACATGATAAACTTTCAAGCAAACAATCCTGATTAAAAAACGCACAGGAACTCATTATGTTATCGTAACTGAGGCAAAGAATCAATATAAAATTCTGGAATATATATTACAAACTGAATGTAAGCACTTTACTGATTAAACAGATGGAAATAACTCATTAAAGCTATAAGTCTGGCATCAAATAAAACTAAAATGGATGCCACAAATTTTCAAGTTCTAGTTAGACCTCTACACAACGTCAACGAAGACAATTATGTAAAGAAATCACATAAAATATGTGTATGATCTATGTATCTTAACAATAAACATAAATAATCATAGTAATAAAATAAGATACTGTAATGTTTTATCACCATGAAAGAATTCAAAAAGAAGAATGTCCTTGCAAAGCCACCTCATTGTCACGGCCATCTTACAACGTCGTTATAACATTATTTATAACGATGTTCAGACCTACTTTAAGGTACTAAATGACTTATTCAGGTTGTCTCTACTTACAACGTTGTGCGTGTTCACCAACATATCACTCGGTTTACCGTTTAGAAACTGAAACACATCGTGAGATGATACCTCGAAAATTATATTTCAGCACAACAGTAAATTATTTAACTGATTGATTTTAAGAAAGGGATGAATCATTTTGTTTACCACAACCTGATACAAGGACATGAGGCACAATTATATAACCAAGATGTGGGTAACAAGTTTGCTTGCAGACTATACTAAGTTCGCAAATACGCCTAGAACTTGAACTCAAATATCAGTAAACAACTCATTTATACGTTTCAAATATGACATAAAACATAAGAATGGTCAGATAGGCCAATCATCTACCCTCAATTACTGATAAAAGTCAAGCACACAATGCAAATTAAATATATAAAACAGTGAAAACAGACCGAAATAGAATATCTACTTTCACATTTTCCATATATAATTCCGACTATGTAAGGATCATATCCCATTTCATGTGACTGTCAACTTTCGTCACATTGCATACAATAACAATAAGTCCTATAATATTAATATATATATATATATATATATATATATATATATATATATATATATATATATATATATATATATATAAGGCCTTTCTTCATTAATTTTGTACACACTCTTTTTGAAATTGATTGCAAACATTTAAACATGTGTTTGTTTCATTATGCGTAATATTTTATTTTATTTAACACTTTCGGAGAATACATATCATGTTATAAGTGTCTGTTATATGTAAATTTCAGTCACCTACTCCGCACATGACGGAACCCCAGGTGGTCATGTGGTCTAAGCCTCACCTTGACAGACCACTTACAACTCTCTTCTATCAACGTTTGTTCGAGCCGACCGGAGTTCGTATGTGAGAAAGCTTCCAGTGAGTCGGTGGTTCTTGACAAGGTTCTTTTCGCGCTTTACCTCCACCAAAATATAATGACTGCCATGCATAGCCTATAAGGTGCTGAAATATAGCATTTAACCCTAAAAATCCAAACCACGCCTGTATGTAAATTCAAAACTGTAGCGATGTATGTTCTGTTTTAAGTCATTTCTATGATTGTGAGTTACAAATTTGTATTAACGTAAATATATATGAATCCTAAGAACATTGTTTTGTTGTTGTTTTAGTAATGTTAATGATGAATTAGAGTGTACTGTGATTTTATTAGTTTCTGTATTAAACCATTTACATTAAATCGAATGGCGTCTGCCATTGGTTTCTTTAATCCTTTCTTTTCAATATCGTTTCATTGGTTTTTAATATTTGGTAGAAGTGTACCAATCGCAAAGGACACTTTTAATGTGTTTTAGTTTTGCTACTATTATTGTTTAATATCTGCCATATTCGGTCGGACACCAACATTTGTATAAGCTGCACACATAGTCTAATAATTACTTCTATGTTCACTTTCACGTAGATGATTTTCTTACATCCAACCTGTGAGATATATGTTGATATATTCATTACCATGGTCCCACCATACTGAGTGTATCTACTCAAACCATGTTTATGAGCGAGCTGAAATAAAACAGACCACACCGTAATGCCATCTGGATTTTCAATCCATAATTTTACGTTGTTATATTTACGCCATATCAAAAGATAACAGCACTCACATAATTGCATAACGTAATGCATCTATCTCCGAAGCAGTCTCTCTGTGCACTACTGACACATTAAAAATAAGAATCCTGATTGGTTAGAATAAATATTTAATCTTAATTACTTTCCCTCTCATCTATGAATGCAATACAAATATATTAACATCATGCCACTGGCAATGGTAAATTCACGTTTGATATCATAATAACTGTGACTAAAAACACTTAAGGTATGAAATGAATATATTTCAAACGGATGTATCCGTCACACCCAGCACTGTTAAATACCCAGATGTATCCTGCATAGGCATGTTAACAGTTTTGCTCGATTCACATATGTTTCCTTTACAAATGGCCCCCTCATTATTAAACGTACCTTGAGGATCATCATTATTTGACATAACCACTTCATATCCATTCATACACATATTTGAGGTTCTATGTAATAACAGCATGCTGGAGTCAAATTGTCCACTATGTGCCGTATTGAAATTACTTGCACGTCCATCGTTCATCAAAGGAATCGCAGATGTGTCTCTACTCCAATAGGAGTAAGATATAAATCGGAATCACATTCCACATGTGCATGACGTTGGTCTAGAAAAACAAAATTGAAAGCGTGATGGAGACAATTTTATCAAATCATATTCCTAATTGCATACGTTACTGAGCAATCTACGTTTTTGCGTGTGTTTTGTGTGAGAATAAATTAACTTACACTTTTAAACTCTTTGGTATTCGCAATAGAGAACGTAAGGTAACTAACTTATTTATTCTCTATGCTTAAAACAAGTGTGCTTATATCGAAAGATTTATTTTATTTAGGAACTTACCTTCGGTAAATTCCAAAGCAATGTGAATGCTTATTTTTACGAAATGAACGTAATCAATGTATTTAAACATGGAACATTTTATATTGAACATGTTGTACTTAATTTGAATACCAGTAACAACCATAAACAACTGTGTTAAAGCAAATATTAACAGTAAGAAAGCAAACTGAAATATATTAGTAAGCAATACAATAGAAATAACTACGGCTACACTTAGTTTATACCTGTTTCCATGTTACTGGTGATTTTGTGCCGAATCCATATTAAACAACATATAATAAGACTGACAACTCCAACAGTTCCAATTGCGACAGGTATAGGCAGATAGGGGCACTCACTGTACTTGTCTGGATAATATATATATATATATATATATATATATATATATATATATATATATATATATATATATATATATATATATATATATATATATATATATATATATATATATATATATATATATATATATATATATATATATATATATATATATATATATATATATATATATATATATATATATATATATATATAGATTGTGTGTGTGTGTGTGTGTGTCATTGTCAGAATGCTCAGTAAATAAAGCAAAAACGATTCAAATACAAATTGTAGTGGCCATATATCCACAAACGTATGTGATAGGCTAATCGACAATTTTAACGTACGTTATCGGGTTCAACGTTATAAAGGAGAAGAAAAACTTTCACCAAAGGAAAGGTACTGCAGTAAATCTCTACCGTTCATGTTATTCTAACTTATAGACACTACAACAGTTGAACATGATATAATCGATCTCGAATCATTTAGTCGTAATTTAACATCTTTATTGAAAATTGTCCATTACTTTCAATAAATTAGTATTGCTTGTCAACAGAAAATTATAACGTCTTAAACGCTCAGTGTATTGCTAATCATCTTGTGTCAATACAATATTGATCCTGAAATATTAACAATTATATTATTCATGCAAGCATTTCTTTAAAACGTATTTTGGCTGGTATTCGATCTTGAACTCAAGAGCTCAATTGGTAACGGAGCGAAAAACTCATAATGACGATATATCTTTTTAATATCAATAATTCTCGCATATTTTAAAACTCGCCTAAGATCTTGACAGGATAAGCGCCAACCTTTCACGTTATACAAAATTCGGATGATAAATATGGTCTCCAGAATGGTTACAAACAATTGTTCTCAAGTGATATAGTTTTTTCTTCACTACCAAGATTCGAATTAAAAACGTTTCAATTTAAAATTAAACGTCGTAATCTCTGCAACATGAATCCTACTTATTAACACTGTAATTATTGTTCTATCAAGATACAAAGGGATGGTATTTGGTCTTGCCTTGAGATTTGTGTGTCAATTTCCTGTAATTGTGATTGTGTTTAAGCATCACTATACATTATAGCTTACAATTAATGTTTGCTGAATCGTCTGAACATAACATTATGAAGGATAGGGATGTCGTAGTGTATAAAATGTATTGCAATTCATTTCTCATTGTAATCATTTTGTTTAATTTGTTTCATAGTTCTGCTTTGTTGTAAATGGGGTGCTTGTTTGTATTTGTTTTTAATTTTCATTCACAGTTATATGCAACACCATGATGTCAAGTTGTACTAAGAGAACTGTGAAACCTCACGTTACAACCTTTTATAACAATATCACCCTTAAAAAATGTGTGATGATGTATATTACTGGTCACAGAGTGTATATCGTTTGATTTTTGGAGTGTCACTCAATGTACTCTCGCCGACTAGGACTAATAGAACAGCTGTTCTTAGAAACGAACATAGGCAAATGCTATAAAATACTTATGTTCACTGTGAATGAAACAGATGTTACATTGTATAATATTTCTCCGCACCGCAGAATAAAACTATTTCTTAGTACTGGAAGTAAATCACTAAAGGGACATTAATTAAACTTAATATTTGAGACATATTGCTTTCACTGACTGCCTTAAGTAGAATGGTCGTCGTCGGTATCAACATTAGAAATTCCATTATAATGATACATCTAATCATATATGTCATAGCATAATGTTTTTCATCTGTCTCCTTGCATTACAAACGCATGTTCATATTCGAGGAGTTTTCTAACGCAAAGCTTCTTCACTAAAATTACCGCACTCATATCTAGATCTGAGACATAAGAAAGTACAACCGCTGAATGTACTTACATGTTCAATGTTCACTACATTAAGAACATTATGCCTTTAGAATTTTTCTGCTTTTTATTACTTATTAATATATAACTAAATTTGTATTCGTGTTTACTTGCCAGAGACGTCACAAATAGACAGCTATATGTATGGAACCGTAAGGTCAAGTGCCCAAGAGAGGTTGATCACTCTAAAATCTATATAATATGGTGAAGCAGTACTAATGTTTCGTCCATAAAATGAAATCACAGTTTAAGCATGTTTAATACTGTCATTTTTGTTTGCTGTGCGGTTACATAAGACATCAATTCATCAGTTTCTTTTAATAAATTATAATTCCAGGTTAATGAGTCAGTATTAGTATATACGGATCTTCGAAAAATCATTTGACTGAAAATGAACGAGCTTGCATACCACAGAATCAGTGACTCAGTACTGAGATGCTTATAAATCACGACAAGCTAAGAAAATTGTATAGGACTGATTATCACCGAAAAGATTACCAACAAATATATTTTGTTGTACACTATTTGCATTACATGGCATAGAATGAAATTAGCTCTAACAGCAACCTTTATTAGACAGATATCTTTTCAAAGACCAAACAAAATAGAATTCATACCTGTCATGCAGAATTCACCTTCATTTAATAATCGCCTTTATACTACAGCAAGTTTTAGACGATAGAAATGGTTGCACTCTTATCCAGATTTTAGAGTAAATCCAATTTACTACTAATTGTTACTTATCAATTGTGATCCAGGAGCAATGGATATGCACATATCAAAGCAACTCTTATTAAATATTTATTACAGTAAAAATCAAAGCAATTTAATTTAATTATTTACCTGTTGCATCCGCAGATGTTCCATTTCGTTGAACGTTAATTGTATTTTCCGCTAAAAAAGAATATTTTCAGAGATCATATAATGCAAAAAGAAAATTATAATTTTTAATTATTGCATCTTTTTCTATACTTGATAATGTACTGCTAATAAATGTTATTAGATCATTAAATGACAACAGTTGCAGAAACAGTGCGTGCAGTAACAGTATTAGTAGTTGTAACTGAATCTATATAGTATGAGCTGTATGTCACCTACACCGGGGCAGCCAAATAAGGAAATAGAGCTAAGATCACCGAATATAGACTCAAAACGGAAAAGAATAGAGTTAGTGGTAATTTGGACTCACAGACGATTTTACCAGCGTCATCCCAAAGTGTTATAACACTATGGATCGAAGAGCTTCTGAAAATATCAGCTGTTGAATTAAATATTCAGTGCACAGCTTCATAACATGGTTAAGTCTATTGTCGAATGTGTTACAACGGCGCAGATGGACAGAATTACACGGCTGGAATCTTAGAATACTAATCACAGAGACAGCATTCGAAATTTTCAGTTAAATGCAGAACAGTATAGCCGCCAACACTGACTCCCGATCACAGGAGTCACAGAAAGCCATAAACAGGACACTGACCAATAAGTCCTGAAAGTTGAGACGATACTGACAAATATACAAAACATATAACTGGCTACTTTGTCTGGATATCTGCCAATGTTTTCCGAAGAGACCTGTTGAAGTTAGGCCAACACAATCTCCATTGATCACAAAGGCAATCATCAAACGTCAACACGCAAAAGTAAAAGAGTCCATCAAAAAGCCAAGCAGTCTAACCTATCATCTGATTGGAGCATCCAAACAGCTATATACTGAACAATATGCACAAAAGCTAAAAGTATGCACTACATCATCCATTCTATTGCATGCCTTCAGCTTGACAGTTCAATAACTACTGATGAAATTGACAAAGCTGAATTTTTTAACAATTGTTATAATAAAACAAACTGCAATAGATGAAAACTAACGCCTGACAAAGTAGAAACTGTTATCAGAAGCCTTCCTTTTGGTAAAGCTTCTGGTCCAATGGTGTGAACAATTTTATTCGGAGTAGCGATTTTATATACCCTGTCTGAAGTTCATGTAGGTTAATTACGCGCCATTGCAAACACAAAATTGATCTTTAAACATGGCTAACTCGGTAACCAGTTATTGAATTGATGTGCAGCTTGTAACATTTTACTACAAATTTATAATTTGGAAACATATAATTTCCTTGTAAGGTATATGGCGACGGCTTCAGTGGAACTAAAGGAGTTAGAATAGGCGAAATATGTTTTTGATAAAGAATGTTTATTTAATTCTTAGAGATAGATAGAAAGTATGAATATATGACACCTGCAAAAATATATAAAGGTTATGAAGATGCCCGTGCAAGTTGCGCTAAAGAATTGGTCTTTGTTCTATTTAGTTATCCAATTTTCCCAGGACGAAAGCATTCTTTAAATATGCATTGACTTCAATAAATATATTACATATAGGGTAAACTTCAAAAATCTCTTAGAGTTTCACTCATTAAGTATTGTAACATTCAGCAAATAATAACTGCATGCACCTATAGATATACGGACATGAGAAACAGAACTAACAGTCAGATGCCAACTCCGACATCATCAGTACTGCTGGTTCTCAACTAAAATAAACAAGAAACAAAACGAGATCTCATCGAGTATAGTAATATTAAGAGGCATTTTTATTTCATGGGCCTTACTTTCAAATTTTTATTTTCTCTCCAATGTTGAAGTGAGAGCCATTAACAATTGTATGCATAACAACGACATCACTAAGGAAAGAAACAAGTGTTCTGTCTACTTTCACCCCATTAGTTTCTGTGATATTTTGCCATAGATATTATTGAAAGATGATTAAGAAAACAAACGAGCTCTTCTAGCATTTTCTTGAACATAAATACAGCACATTTCAAAGGTAGTAACTAAGCAATCACATGTAATAAATACATCCAGATGCTTTCAAATGTTGAGTTCTTAACACAGTATTATAAGTAAGAAAAACCGCTGAAGAGAATTTATTTACAGGTTAGAGTGAATGTAAGAAGTTTTCATTGAGAGATGTTGTAATGCAATAAAATATTACTAATTATAAATAAATAATTGCTACTAGAACCAGAAGAAGAATATAATATCCTTAGTCAAGAACAAAACTATCTTTACGTAACCCGTATCTATGTCAGATAAACCAGTATTAAAATAGTAAAATTAAAGGATCAATTCAATATTTGCATACAATAACTCTCTGGCGTACTGGGTATTAAATCAGCATAACCCAATTGTTGAAAACTAGTTTCCTGCAATGCACTGCCTACACTATTTTCCGGGAATGTTTTTACACTATTTTGAAATTTCATACTTGTAAAACAATTAATGCAGTTGGAAGTAAAATGCAAAAGAACGATCACGTGTTGAAACTTGAGTTACTAATAGTTACTAAAATAATGTTGATATCTTTAGACTGAAAACCTTCAATCTAACCCTTAGAATAAATTTGCCGTTGTTACCTTCCACAATCAATTCTTTGCTACCAGGTATGGTATTTCCGTGTACGGTTTCAATGGTATATAATCATGTGTCCGACTGTCTTACATTCAGCAAAGTGAGCAGCATAAAGCCTTTGGATGCGTCCCCTCTGTATAAGATCCAATGCTGAAAATTACTCTTAATTTGGGGAATATTGGTTGGTGGCACCAACATCATTACTTCCTGATTCGGATGAATGACCATTAGTGTGCGATTCATCCCTTGTTGATTGTAGAACCATCCAAAGCTTATATTATCTCCAACAACAGCACTGGTGGGTTTATCTGTCTGAAAAAGTGCATTATTAGTTTCTTTTTAAGCCATGCTTCCTACTTTTATGAAATGTGTTTATTGCAAAAGCCCTGATCTGTTTTATTCTACTGGTATCGATTTCTTCTGTTACAGACCTCGCCAGAAAGAAAGACTCGGGTTTTAAATCATATTAAACATAAATATAGTATTGTGCAATTTACTTCAGTACAACAGATTATTCAATGAGATAAACCAAGTATACAAAATGTATATGTTTCTGGTAATGAATTGTGAACTCTACTGTCGTAACGTTAACGTTATGAATATGGAACATGTTGCTAAACATAAGAAAACTATTTTTTCTTTAAGACAAAATTGCTATCATAAATGTTAAGGGTATACTGATGCCTTGTCATTAATATCTTTCTTTTTGTACCTTTGATGTCGAGGAAGCATCGGCCACTTGTATCCGCACCCGTGACTACTTTGTACAGGCCGGTATCCCTCTGGGTGACATTCTCTAATGTTATTCTGTACGTCTTATCGAACTCGTCGCTTGTACACCTCAGTCGTCCATACCAATGTGAATCCGTCAATATACTACAAACATACCCAACCAAGAGTGCAACCATCTGGAAATAGTTATATAAAGTGGGTAGTGCTGATGTTTTCTCGAATTCCATGGTGATGGTTTCTCCAGCATAGCCTTGTTTTACTTCAGGTGGACCTGGTTCAAAGTTAATTAGATAATGAAAATAAATGTCACCTACGTCATCACCACCCCAATGCACTAGAGAAAGAACTACTGTATTAATGGATATAGCTGCCACGTCAGGTCAATGTAGCAATGAAGTAAAACTTTATATGGATTAGCAATGAAGTAAAATTTTATATGGATTAGCAATGTCACAATGGAGAACAAGTAATTCATCTTCGAGCCTGTTACGGTATTAAGATATATGGAAATAAAGAACGTTAAACGATAATAAAAATCTATAATTTGACAAGAATAACAAGAATAGAACATTGCTCTGAAATAGTCACAACTGTTAAAAAATCTATTGCTAAATAAAAATGTTTATAATGGTTCTGGTGGCTTTTCAATTGTAGAAACAGGCGTATAGCGTGCAAAGTAATTAGTTTAGAGTTGTAGTAATGTGCAGAGTACATTTAACACTATATATTTCTCTGCAATTAAAGTGTAACGATGAGTAGCCATGGTCTCTAACCATGACGGTGTACATGGCATACCCCTTCGAGTTACTCCAAATTTTATATGCTTTTGACGATTGTATTTGTTGTTTTTAAATCCAGTTTCAAGTTCGAATTATCTATGGCCAGAACTTAAATCATCATAACAAAAGCGCGTAATTTGAGGCTAAAATTAAGATAATTCACGTCATGTGTTCTATAAGAATGTAAACTGTCTGAATGTAATTGATTTACCCATTTTAAAGCTTACGACGTTTTTCAATATAATTGTGTCTCTAATGATTAAGTAACTCGATTATACAGTAATACAATATAATATGTTATATGAAATTTAACATAAAAAAGCAAATACTGTTGTACACAATAATTGTATTATGCTATATATGCAACCGAATCATATAAACAATCCATTCATTCACAACTTTATTCAATAGTGTACATACCAAGAACGTTTAATTCCAACCTCCATGATCCATCTTTTCTTTTACGTTCTTCACTTTCAATCTCGTGTGAGGCTTTTTTACTTCTGTATAATCTCTCTTCTATTTGATATAGCCCCTCATCTTCAGTGCTGACTTTGTCGAACATTAAAGAGACTTCTTTAATGGTGTAATTATATTTCAAGATCAATCGACCGTTCTGGACTGTTGTGTTCTTGTCAATGCTGTCATCGACGAACACATTCAGTCGGGTGCTATTGTCCCTTTTAACATTGATGGACAGAGCTGAACCATTCAACGGCCATGTTCTTATTATGACTCGTTCTCCAGCTATGGCATCTACTATATCTCTATCATTGCCATTTATAATGTTACCTTTAATTTAAGATAATTGTTAAATTAATAATAAATATATGGATCATAGTCAAACAAGTATAATACAACTTAGCGAAATAAAGAATAAAAACATCTGCTGGCTAGGTGTGTATACTGAATTTATAAATGCGTTAATGGTACATATCTGATGCAAAAAGTTTCAAACACGCATATCAAGCCAAGGATACAAAAGTGGATGAATATTTTTTGCACACGGACATGAATATATTAAAAGGATACGACACTCACACTACATAGAAATATACTGATAGTTCATCTACTGTATTTAGGAACTATTAGTTCATATTTTTAAATGGAATCCCAAAATCGGAACTAACTAGTGTAATGTGCTGAATATGTCTACTTTTGTTCATACAAAATTGTTTCACTGACTAAAAATAATAATTAAATTGTGCATGGCCAATTATTAAGATCATTATTTGAAGAAATAAATTATACAACGGTGCAATGCTAGCACTAACTTTACTAGCTCATTTAAAATGTTGCAATTCCATCATCTGTCTGTGTATAATTGCACGCAATAAATGATAAATTTCACATATTCTATTTCTTCTAGTGTGAATTCAGTAATCTTTACCAATAACATTCAAACGCTTGCTCCATTTAAACTATATTATTTGGGGACAATCACAAGAAATGTTTATATGGAGCGAAGTTAAATAGAAGCCGACAAAATAATGTAATGATCATTGATTTAATTGCTTTGTTCTATATTACTTCTAACGTGACAATGTAATGCTTTGTAACAGCTCACTCAGTGGATGATGATGCCAAGACGCAATCGTCTTACTGTTCGACATAATTTGATGGCACAAAAAATACTTCCAAACACATTGCTATCCGTGCATAAAAATTAATACAGTGTTTCGAAATGACTCAAAATTATTTGGTTTGCATATTACCTATTGCTATTGCTGACGTGAACAAGGAAAAGAAAATATTCCACTGTTCCCGCAAAACCATATCGTAATGGAAGATTATGAATCTAGCAAGGTATCATTCCCGTTTTCCAGATGTACATTTCTGGTTCATCAGCTGCATGGGAAAGATCACAAGTTATGAGGAATCACACTGTTCTCTTGCTATCCGCCTATGAAATGAATACCAGGTCAAGGAGTTAAGAGCACAATCCTATTGTAAACATGTAGGGCTGCTAGGAGTTCATTAATCCATCCTTAACATAAAACGCATGATTCGAAATTAAATCACCGGGATTAATTAGAAATTGTCAGGGTTTCCACATTTTATTGACTTAGTTAAACGAGTAAGTATAAAATAATTGAATCTGAATTTGAAACCTTGTCATATACGCCTACCCACCTCTAAATAATTGACTTTTCCATGTGACCCTTGATTCCCAATATACATAATAGGTTGAGTAGTACATGGACAATAGTGCGTTGTGAAAAATTAACAATATTGTTATGCTGAGTGCACTGATGGGACATCCGATCAATGATATTGGTAATGATTGATGAGACATATTATTAAAAGCGGAAAATGAACAAAAGACATATTTTTTTATTTAGATTCATATTACAAAATACACATAATAATCCAGATATGTTATGTTTCAGACCGTTCATGTACAAATTACCTCAAACTGGTTGAATTACTTTCATAATGTATCAGTTGCTATTATGCTAATAAAGTTTTTTTGAGTTACTTACTGATTGGGTTTACAATTGCTCTTCATTATCTTCTTTTAGCGAAGGCTTGCTGTCAACTGTTATCAAGCCACTTTATTATGTTCAATTCTTAATTTGGTCTTACATTTTACACTTTAGTTCAATATAAAGTTTCTACCATTGTGTATAGTTTATATTTTCTCGCTACTAACTCTGTATTTGTAAGAACTGTTTATCTATGAAACATTCGTGGGCCTCTGTGGGCATTTGTCATACTATTTGCTTACAGTATTATATTTGTTTAGACTGGAACCACGGTAGGCAATAAGTGAACTATTATTAAGACCTTTAAACCGATGTAACACTAAGCAGTGCTGTTTCATTTTTTATTTTTCTTTCAGGAAGTGAAGGTTTGTTCATCGAATGAAATAGGCATAATTTCAGCTTGCATATCTTTCAAGCAAAGTAATGTCTGCACCTTCCATCATTCCGGATGTACTGTGTGATAGACAGCTAAAAGACCTAATAATGAGATATCATATATGAGCAATGCGCAAACTCAAATAAATCTTCAAAATTGCCTGTCCTACACATTCAGGAATCATTTAGACGTTATAGAAGTGGCTAAAAACAAGGTCACAAGATTACAACAAAAGAAATTATACTCAAAGTCAGAAACACGAAACTTATAGAATCCGATTTGCATGTTTTTAACTTAAGTAAGTTAGGTATCACAATCTGATATGAGTCTGAATTTGGGTGTGATTCGGTCATAAAATGAATAAGCATGAGGAATATTTGCTTGGAGATGATGTCTTTTGATAGGGTCCAGCGTTTACCTACTCAAAGAAGTTTACACCGATCAGTTTTGGTTGTGGTCTTTATCAGCCCTAGATATGACTCGCACATAACCAACCTCGTTTATTCAGGAATTCTTTCTATTATAAAGTGTTCTCCATTGCATTGCATTTCTAAAGGTCTTTCCAACGTTCGCATCCATATTGTAAGGTTGGAATCATAATTTCTTTACAGAAACTGGGAAATGTTTTGAGGGTGTACGCTTAATGTACCCATCCCAACTTTTACAAAACCTAAAAAAACTTGCCTTGCTTTCATGCAAACGTTGCGGGTATGCTTGATGGAACGTTATAACCTATAATGTAGTATTCCCAGTTGAATCACTGATCAGTTTCAAGAATTATTTATTCGGCATGGTTAGGGACAGCAGATAATTTAAGTTTTCTATTTTGCCATACATTATAATATATGACTTTGTAGAATTTAGTTTGTAGTTTCATTTGCGACTAATATGGAATAATCTCTACCAGTTTAGCTACGTTGTCTGGAGAATTTGATACCCACGTAAGGTTATCTTCATACGTAGGGCAGCTGAACTCTCACATGCTATTTCGTAGCAACTCATCTACACATTTCAGATACAACAAGGAGAACAACATGTCCCCCATCCCGTCTAATCACTTCCTGAAGATTAAAGAAGGCCGCGAGACAGTTTAGATTCATGTGAAAGCCTTGCTATTGCGGATAAGGAATAGTATTTCCTTCGTCACCAAGAAGCTAGTAATGTTTGCCGCACAATTTCCTCTGATAATTTATACAGCACTAGCAACAATGATACAGGCCGATAACTATCATGATTAGCTCTGCTTTTCCATTCCCGTTTCTAGACGGTGCCCTAGAAAAATATTGAGGAGCACTTTGTTTTTCCAGTGAGCAAATAATTTGAATAAATAAAGTCTAACCCAAATGAAACACTGAACACAACAATAAGTCTGATATCTGCTTCAGTCGTCATTGCAGGAATTAATAAATTATCTCAGTACTCAAGAGTATCAGGCCCTCTTCTTGAACTAGGTCGACATTGACATTTTCTTAAGAAGATTATATTACCAAAATTATCATAAATAACACCGTTAACACGGAATTAACCTGATAGATCGTTGTATATGCCTTCGAATTATCGTGATAGGACACTGTAGATACCTTTGAATTACCCTGATGGGACAATGTAGATACATTAGATATACTCTGATGGAACATAGTAAATGCCTTACACTTTTTATGTGTAGTGTATGAGTGAGTCTGTCTATACAGTTGTAATCAGTACTACTGTATATACTTTTCCGGGATCCTAGGGTATAATTTCTTTTGAAAAATACGAGTGGTCCAGAAATGTTCTCGTATAGAGATGACATTTAAAATTGTAAATACAAATGAATGTATGGTTTAGACTTATATATTTTTACTGCATAGTAATGCACACGACAGTGCAAAAATTTACTATGACAAATCGGCATGGGAATGATTTCAAATCTGAGTGGATAAGAAAACATTGTTTTCGTACGTGTCAGAAAATTATAAATATATAATTGGCACATAACGTTTAATCTCTATACCACGTTTAGCCTATACTCATATCAGATCTATAGTCTGGTACCAAATCCGTTTTAAGCATATATTCTCTCAATGTTTTGCTTGTCAATGTCTTGTATTCCTAGAACTTACTTGTCCACCATTATCAACTGTTATTGAAGAGATAGTTTAGGTACGGGTACGGCATGTCGAATTTGATAGAACATAGCATAGCGAGAACGTTTGCTGGAAAGGGAAACTGTTTCAAGTCTACCAGACATACACAATAAAATCTTCAAAATGACCTTTAACCTTATTTACAATGTATGTATGATCAATACTGTGTTGTGAAAAGCAGTCTCATCATAATTATCTACAAACAATAGTGTTATGACCTCTGCTGAGTGCTTGGACATGACATCCCATTTATTGTCTTCACAATGATCGATGACACAGTTAATGACAAAGCAAGAAACGGATAAACAGATAAAGAGCATCATCTTCAAGTAATATAATAATAATAATAATAATAATAATAATAATAATAATAATAATAATAATAATAATAATGATGATGATAATAAATAATGACATTATATAAAGAGGGTAACACAATTAGCTAAAAACCAATCTACCTTGAGGCCCTTATACAAAGGAATTTACTTATTTTAGCTGCATCTCTGAACCCACTGGTTATATTGGGGTTGGAAGAAGGAAACAGAGTGGGCATTTCTAATCTCAACTGGAATACTATTCCAGATCAGAGTTCCAGAGTATTGGAAACTTTTTTATATAACTCCTTATATGGTTTGGGAATTTTATGCTGTTTGGTAGACATAGATCGCAGGTGGGGAGTATTAACAGGTAGATATACTGGAATAGTGATTGTAAATATTCAGGAGCACTATTATGAGATATCCTGTACATTATTTTGGCTTTTCTCAAGCAGATTCGGTCTTTAATAGGTAATATTTTTAACCTACCAGCTAAATTGTCCTTGCTTTCTTTCTGGATTGATGTTCATATTCGAGGGGTTATCTAACGCAAAGCTTCTTCACTAAAATTGCCGCACTCATATCTAGATCTGAGATATAAGAAAGTATAGCCGCTAAATGTATTTATATGTTCAATGTTCAATACATTAAGAACATTGTGCCTCCAGATTTGTCCTGCTTTTTATTACTTATTAATATATAACTAAATTTGTATTCGTGTTTACTTGCCAGAGACGTCACAAATAGACAGCTATATGTATGGAACCGTAAGGTCAAGTGCCCAAGAGAGGCTGATCACTCTAAAATCTATATAATATGGTGAAACAGTACTAATGTTTCGTTCATAAAATAAAATCACAGCTTTAACATTTTTAATACTGTCATTTTTGTTTGCTGTGCGGTTACATAAGACATCAATTTATCAGTTTCTTTTAATAAATTATAATTCCAGGATAATGAGTCAATGTTAGGATATACGGATCTTCGAAAAGTCATTTGACTGAAAATGAACGAGCTTGCATGCCACAGAATCAGTGACTCAGTACTGAGGTGCTTATAAATCACGACAAACTAAGAAAATTGTATAGGACTGATTATCACCGAAAAGATTACCAACAAATATATTTTGCTGTACACTATTTGCATTACATGGCAAAGAATGAAATTAGCTCTAACAGCAACCTTTATTAGACAGATATCTTTTCAAAGACCAAACGAAATAGAATTCATACATGTCATGCAAAATTCACCTTCATTTAATAATCGCCTTTATACTACAGCAAGTTTTAGTCGATAAAAAGGGTTGCACTATTATCCAGATTTTAGAGTAAATCCAATTTACTACTAATTGTTACTTATCAATTGTGATCCAGGAGCAATGGGTATGCACATATCATCGCGACTCTTATTAAATATTTATTACAGTAAAAATCAAAACAATTTGATTTAATTATTTACCTGTTGCATCCGCAGATGTTCCATTTCGTTGAACGTTAATTGTATTTTCCGCTAAAAGAAATATTTTCAGAGTTCATATAAAGCAAAAAGAAAATTGTAACTTTTAATTATTGCATTTTTCTATACTTGATAATGTACTGCTAATAAATGTTATTAGATCATGAAATGACAACAGTTGCAGAAACAGTACATTCAGTAACAGTATTAGCATTTGTAACTGAATATATATATATATATATATATATATATATATATATATATATATATATATATATATTATGAGCGGTATCTCACCTACACCGGGGCAGCCAAATTGTTACGAAATGCCCGATATGGCTCATTTAGTCTTCCATACTTTTCATATAATCAGGTTGTCTTGTTTCACGTGCCGTAATATTTCTGGAAATGTAATTTTTCGTCGTATCGCGTGACGCTTTTATTGCTCGCGCGGCACGTGCGAAATAATATATTATTGCGCAGTACTATATATATCGGGTAGAGATATTGAAGGGCACAGCCAATACAGAGGAAAACTCTAAACATATTCAGCTGTCGGGCAGGTGCCATTGGAATTTAGTTAGAGCCAAACAGTTGGGTGAGTCGAATGTTTTTTAGTCAACTCTTTTTATTATTTACAATAATTATTCAGTTTCGTAAAAGCACGTTCATTGTTGTATTATGTGGTCACATCGTTTATCGTATTTGCAATTCAGTTTATTAAGATATAACCTAGGCAATGTGAGTTAATTTCATCTAGTCGCTATCACGACTAATTTCGAAAACATGTTATGTATGTATTAATGTCATAGCATTACGTATATTTATTTTTATTGCATAGCATTCCTATGTCATACTTCGTACCTATCATATATTCTTAAAGTAGTTGCAACAAAACCCATTCCAGTTAAACTAGACTATTGGAAAGGTGTGTTTATTTTCCATATTCAGCTCGCCGGTTATGAGCAGCCGGATGGGCTTGTGGATACCATGACGTCTGGTGTACCATTACTAGTATAACCCACCAAGTCATTGCCAACGTACGGGTACAAGTGCGGAGGGGAAAGTGACCGTGCCAGAGAGAAGGCCGTGTCAACATGTATTTTCCAATCAAGTAGTATATTGACTACAAGTAAAGCACAATAACAAGTAGTGTATTGACTACAAGTAAAAGCATAATAACAAGTAGTGGTTTGACTACATGTGAATTGTGACAGTAGTGTCTGACTACATAAATGTTTGCAGCCAGTAGTTTGTTATATAGGTTTGCAACAAGCATTTGTTTATAAGAAAGTTTGCTAGAGATATTTGTATACATGAAGTTTATATGGAGTTGCTAGAACGTTTTGACTACATGAATGTGACATAGTAGTCAAAGTAATTTCATATGTGTTTTATATTCATTGTATATGCTTGTCTGTGTTATTTTCATATCATTAGTACCAGTGTTTAATATATTGTCATTTGTCATCCACGAACGTGTTTATTGTTTCTTTAAAACCCTGCCCGGTCTCAAAGGGTCAGCTCGATTACGTTACACAAACAAGGAAATAGAGCTAGTATCGCCGAATGTAGACTAAAAACGGAAAAAAATAGAGTTAGTGGTAATTTGGACCAGCATACGATTTTATCAGCGTCATCCCAAAGTGTTATAACACTATGGATCGAAGAGCTTCTGAAAAGCTCAGCTGTTGAATTCAATATTTAGTGCACAGCTTCAGGACATGGTTAAGTCTATTGTCGAGAGGGCCAGAATTACACAGCTGGAATCTGAGAATACTAATCAGAGACAGCATTCGAAATTTTCAGTTAAATGCAGAACAGTATAGCCGCCAAAACTGACTCCCGATTACAGGAGTCACAGAAATCCATAAAGAAGACACTGACCAATAAGTCCTGAAAGTTGAGACGATCCTCACAAATATACAAAACATACAAGTGGCTACTTTGTCGGTATATCTGCCAATGTTTTCCGAAGAGACCTGTTGAAGTTAGGCCATCACAATCTCCACTGATCACAAAGGCAATCAAACGTCAACACGTAAAAGTTAAACCCATCCTCATATCCCAAAAGACATAATAATGAGATATCAGACATTAGCAATGCGCAAACTTTTTCTCAAATAAATCTTCAGCATTGCCTGTCCTACACATTTAGGAATCATTTAGAAGTGATAGAAGGTGCTAAGAACACGGTCACAAGAATACAATAATAGGAACTATACTCAAAATCAGACACACGAAACTTATAGAATCGGATTTCCATGTTTTTAACTTAAGTTAGATAACACAATCTTATGAGTCTGAGTTTGGGTGTGATTTGGTCACAATGTGAATAAGTATAATGAATATTTGCTTGGAGATGATAGGGTCCAGCGTTTACCTAGGTATAGAAGTTTACACCGATCAGTTTTGGTTGTGATCTTTATCAGTCCCAGATATGACTCGCACATAACTGAACTCGTTTATTCGGGAATTCTTTCTCCTGTGAAGTGTTCTCCATTACATCGCATTTATAAATGTCTTTCCAACGTTGGCATCCATATTTAAGGTTGGAATCACAATTTGCTTAAAGAAACGGGGGAATTTTTTGAGGTGAACGCTTAATATACCCGTCCCAACTTTTACGAAACCTAAAACGACTTGCTTTGCTTTCACGCAAGCGTTGCGGGTATGCTCGATGGAAAGTTAGGTTATATCTTGTAGTATTCTCAGTTGAATCACAGTTTAAAGAATTATTTATTCTCCAAGGTAAGGGACAGCATATAATTGACATATACTAAAATATCTGACTTTGTAGAATTTAGTTTGTAGTTTCATTTGAGACTAACAGAAAATAATCTCTAACAGTTTAGCGGCGTTGTCTGGAGAATTTGATAGCCACGTAAGGTTATCTTCATACGTAGGACAGCAGCACTCCAAATATGCTATTTTATGCGCACGTTTGCTTTTAACTCAGTGCCGTAGCAACTCATCTAGACATTTCAGATACAACAAGGAGAACATGTCCCCCATCCCGTCTAATTACTTCCTGAAGATTAAAGAAGGCCGAGAAACAGATTAGATTCTTGTGAAAGCCTTGCTATTGCGGATAAAGAATAGTATTTCCTTCGTCACCAAGAAGCTAGTAATGTTTGCCGCTCAATTTCCTCTGATAATTTATACTGCACTAGCAACAATGATACAGGCCGATAACTATCATGATTAGCTCTTCTTTTCCATTCCAGTTTCTAGACGGTGCCCTAGAAAAATATTGAGGAGCACTTTGTATTTTCAGTGAGCAAATAATTTGAATAAATAAACTCTAGCCCAAATGAAATACTGAACTCAACAATAAGTCTGATTTCTGTTTCAGTCGTTATTGCAGAAATTTATAAATTATCTCAGTAAACAAGAGTATGATGGGACAATGTAGATACATTATATTTACTCTGATGGGACATAGTAAATGCCTTACTCTTTTTTATGTGTAGTGTATGAGTGAGTCTGTCTATACAGTTGTAATCAGAACTACTGCATAAACAGTTCCGGGATCCTAGGGTATAATTTCTTTGGAAAATATGAGTGGTCCAGAAATGTTCTCAAATAGAGATGACATTTAACATTGTAAAAACAAATGAATGAATGTATGGTTTAGACTTAGATATTTTTACTGCATAGTAATGCGCAAGACAGTGCACAAATTTACTATACCAAATCGGCATGGGAATTACTTTAAATATGAGTGGATAAAAAACATTGTTCTCATGCGTGTAGAAAATTGTAAATATATAATTGGCACATAACGTTTAATCTCTATACCACGTCTAGCCTATACTCGTATCAGATCTACAGTCTTGTACCAAATCAGTTTTAAGCCTATTTTCTCTCGATGTTTTGCTTGTCAATGTCTTGTATTTCTAGCACTTACTTTTCCTGTCTCTTTAACACCATTAGCAACTGTTATTGAAGAGATAGTTTAGGTACGGGTATGGCATGTTTAATTTGACAGAACATAGCATAGAAAGAAAATTTGCTCGAAAGGGAAACTGGTGCAAGTCAACCAGACATACACAATAAAATCTTCAAAATGACCTTTAACCTTATTTACAATGTATGTATGACCAATACTGTGTTGTGAAAAACAGTGTAATCATAATCTTCTTCAAACAATAGTGTTATGACCTCTGCTGAGTGCTTGGACATGGCATCCCATTTATTGTCTTCACAATGGTTGATGAGACAGTTAATGACAAAGCAAGAAACGGATAGAAAGATAACTAGTATCATCTTCAAGTCAAATACAATGGGAAATTGCAATAGTAAGAAAGCTATAAACTAACTAGCTTAACAGTTATGCCTTACACAGGACTGTTAATTAATATTAAAATTAGGTACTTATAAGTTTATTTATTACTCATTAATTAATAGGAGGTTGGCATATTTTTAAAGAATAGTGACACAGAAACTTTGTTGGAAAATATGTTAGCTTCTGATTATTCTGACAAAATTAAAAATATATTGTTAATTAAACAAGTATAAGGTGCATCATGGCTAAATTTTATACTAAAATGTACTCATTAGGACCAAAAGGTAGACTGCATTACATTCAACTAGTTCATGGTGAATGTAACTGATGAAGCCTATGTATGATCGGGGGGAGGGAGGCCTGGGGGGTTGCTTTCAGAGAATTGAACAGGGCCAATATGCAGCATGTGTAACCTTGAACATTTTACACACAATAGCTATGCTATCTTATTACTTTACTTTTACTTTATTAACAGATTGGAACATGTACATGTTGATTATGTCTTATAATTCCTGTCATTCAGTATCCATCAAAATTACTATCTTCCAGCTAGCAAAATCTGTTCATGTGTGTTTGTATAACTGTAGTTCAATATGCATTGAAATTACTATCTTCCAGCTAGTCAAATCTGTTCATGTGTGTTTGTATACCTGTAATTCAATATCCTTTGAAATTACTATCATCCAGCTAGTCAAATCTGTTCATGTATGTATACCTGTAATTCAATATCCAATAAAATTACTATCTTCCAGCTAGTAAAATCTGTTCATGTGTGTATGTATACCTGTAGTTCAATATGCATTGAAATTACTATCTTCCAGCTAGTCAAATCTGTTCATGAGTGTTTGTATACCTGTAATTCAATATCCAATAAAATTACTATCTTCCAGCTAGTAAAATCTGTTCATGTGTGTTTGTATACCTGTAGTTCAATATCCATTGAAATTACTATCTTCCAGCTAGTAAAATCTGTTCATGAGTGTTTGTATACCTGTAATTCAATATCCATTGAAATTACTATCTTCCAGCTAGTAAAATCTGTTCATGTGTGTTTGTATACCTGTAGTTAAAAATCCATTGAAATTACTATCTTCCATTACTATATATATATATATATATATATATATATATATATATATATATCACACTGACACACTTTTGGTGTGTAATGTATCATCATCTCAAAGTGCACCTATACTGCAAGTCTGGACTCTATAAATACATACAAGTTACAGCCCTGGAATAAAGAATGAACAGACAAATGGATCGAAAAAGCATATCCTATATAGTACCTAGAAGAAGGTACCTTGAAAGGGAAAACAGCAATGAGTAAGCAATCTAGTTTGCATATTTAGCTGTTTGATAAGCAGATCAAAACAATAGGACTTATAAGTAAAATTTAATGAGAACTATGTATGTTTTGGGTCCTATGAGAGATTGGACTCCAAAATGTCAAGCCCATCATCTAAAACACAAACAAATGTTATTGTAAAGAAACTAATGCATTAGTGAATCGGTACGATATATAATATAAGCTTCCTCTCCCAATACAAGCCCCTCCCCTTACCACTATTTTTGCAGATTAGTGAAATAAATCATCAATCAGTTTAAAAATACCATCTATAATCTCTGACCTTGCTGACAGGGTTTATTGTCGACTATATTATTATTGCCTCATCCCAATATCACATGGGTACATGAAGGACTTCACAATTAGTTTCAATTGCAAGGGTCAAAACGATTTCCTTTCTAAGCCGATGAGTCAATATGTGCAAGTTCCTTTGTACGTGTTTAACATGGACATGCATTTAGTTATATGCAGGGACTGGTTTAGTATTCATTTTAGTCAGCTTTTCCTAGCTGATAACAATAATAAAATAGCAACAGGGAAAAAACCCAAAAGCACACATCTTATTTCCTTAGTTTCTCTATTGCTTTTTATCATTTAATTACTGGCACTAATATTATTATTATTATTATTATTATTATTATTATTATTATTATTATTATT
Organism: Sinohyriopsis cumingii; assembly: GCA_028554795.2. Taxonomy (NCBI): domain Eukaryota; kingdom Metazoa; phylum Mollusca; class Bivalvia; order Unionida; family Unionidae; genus Sinohyriopsis; species Sinohyriopsis cumingii. Next base: position 40,570,753 of record CM068829.1, read on the forward strand.
ATTATTATTATTGTTGTTGTTGTTATCATTAATATCATCACAATAATATATAAATGTTGTATTTTGTAGTGATATCAGCTGAATGAATCTAAAAGATACATTATATCATCTCTGATCATGCTATTAGGAAGAAATTAGCATTGTAATAAAGTATATCCTATCTTGAGAGATTGCTGCAATGAGAGACCACCTGTTTTTGGAGACCAGAATCTACAATCATATATTAAAAGATTTCAGTTATAAGGTGTGAGGGTATGTGAATAAGATGGTGTGTGTTTAGTAAGAACACCCTTTAGAAACCAGTGCAGTGAACAATACAATAAACAAGTACAGTAACACCTGGTTCTTGACAAGATTAAATGAAATTTTGTGCAAATACCATTTTTCCTCCTTCTTTTACATGGACCTTGATTTTTAATTGTTTCACGGAAAATCAACAGCGTTCTTAATTACACCAAGAGCAAGCCATCTGCAAAGTTTTGGAAAGGTATTTAATACAGAAATGACATTATTGTATGGAAAAGCATTTTCATTTTTTCAGTTATGGTGATCTTAACCTTTGATTTTTAGCACACACAATTGATAAAGTTATTCCATACCCCGTCTGTGTGCCATCAAAAACAAGAAAATACTGTAATAATAATAATAATAATAGTAAAAATAATAATAAAAAAATCTACTTTTAATATACTATCCTCATTTGCTTTTGCTGAACTAAGGAATAATTGTTTGCATTCTTTGGACATTTTTGAAAATACAACATTAATGATAGCAAAATATTAGTAATGTTTTCCTCTAATTGATTAAGATTATTTTGAAATTCAAGACACAAATGTCCAAGAAATAGATTTATGTATATATAACAGTTAACAGACTAAAAAAGAACAGAAAAATACAAGCAGGAGTTTAATAAAAAGTCTTTATTTACCAAAAACATGTAATCCACAATACATGGAAAGCTGAATCTTGCAAACAAATCAGATTGTGTCATTGATTTAACCTGTAAAATGATTGATAATTGTAATAATATGCAATCACTGTTTTCTGGAAGGCTGTAGCAATGCAAATGTAGCAGCTGGAAATCATGCTTATTTCTAATGACATTTTTATACCTGTTAGTTATATAGTACATGTACTTGGCAGAAATCTGTTTTTTCACTTATGCAAAAGTGAGGACTATTAATTGAAAATTCATGCCAAGATGTTACAAAAGGACCCTTCTGTCCAACTGCAATGATTCCAACACACTGGCAAGGATCCTTCTACATAATGGCAATCATGCCAACTCACTGACAAGAATTATTCTATACAATGGCTATGATGCCTACACACTGGCAAGGATTCTTCTATAAGCTGGCACTTATGCCAGCACACTTGCAAAGATTCTTCTACACACTGGCAGTGATGCCAACTCACTGACAAGAATTATTCTATACAATGGATATGATGCCAACACACTGGCAAGGATTATTCTATAAGCTGGCAATTATGCCAGCATACTTGCAAAGATTCTTCTACACAATGGCAGTGATGCCAACTCACTGACAAGAATTATTATATACAATGGCAAAAAATGCCAACACACTGGCAAGGATCCTTCTATATACTGTCAATAATGCCAGCACACTGGCATTGGTCCTTCTACACAATGATAACGATGCCAGCACGATGGCATGGGTCATTCTAAAAAACTATCAATGATGCCAACACACTGGCATGGGTCCTTCTACTCAATGACAATGATGCCAACACAATGGCATGAGTCCTTCTATAAACTGTCAATGATGCCAGCACACTGCCATGGGTCCTTCTACACAATGACAACACAGCCAGCACACCGGCATGGGTCCGTCTAGACAATGAAAATGATGCCAACACACTGCATAGATAGTTCTATACACTGGCAATGATGCCAACATTCTGGCAAAGATCCTCAAATACATTGGCAACAACAACAGAAACAGATGCAAGAGTCATGGAAAAACAACAGAATCTATTTCTCTGTTGTTTCTTTTACATAAAGCCCACAGTACTGCCAGCGGTGATAGTTAAATGTAAAATGTCAAGAAATTCAACTTCTGACCCTTATTTTGCAGTATTAATTACAAATACAAAGAATATTCATGAAATTCTTTTACAATTTGTTGAAACAGCCAATTTAATGACATCATTGTCAAACTGAAATCCAAATTACAGCAAAACCCTAATAAATTGATTACAGGACCATGGTAGAATGCAGCAGACATTCCATGCAGCTATTTCGGTCAGCAGCATTACAGTCTTCAATGAATAAAACAGAAATTGATCATGAAACCGTTTTTTGGCTCTCTGCTTCCACCCTTTGTTCACTGCCAGTACTTAGAAATATTGCTACCAGATTATCATCATCATTGCTAGCATGTTATAATCTACCTGTATGAGAAATCTATACATTTACAGTTTCAGTTTAAAATAATACTAAAGGAAACATCTGTTTAAGATTACTTGTGCCAAGGGAGAGTTTTCTCATTCCTATATCTGCATGACCATGATTTTCAATCTATTATAAATTTGCTGGTGCCCTACAAGACATGATTGTCACATTACTCTTACATGACTGTTATGTTACATGACATGAGTATTGCCTTGCATGACATGTCATTTTACATGATAAGGTTGTTGTTTTACACAACATGACTGCTGCCTTACACGACATGACTGATGCCTTACATGACATGTCATTTTACATGACACGGGTGATGTTTTACACAACATGACTGCTGCCTTACATGACATGACTGTTGCCTTACATGACATGTCATTTCACATGACAAGGCTGTTGTTTTACACAACATGATTGTTAACTTACATGGCATGACTGCCATTTTGCATGACATGACTGCTGTCATACAAAATATGCCTGTAATTGTACATGACTGTTGTCGTACATCACAAATGTCATCATATAACACATCACAGTAAAATCATGTTTCAATGCATTAATAACATCCATGGGTTTTTTGCATACATGTAAATGATGTAAAATTTAAAATGTTCATAACACAATGTGTCTATATTTGTATCCTGACATACTAGAATAAGCACAATGTCAAATAAAAGTTCCTTCCTACTTATTAGTAAAGTTACAACTGACCTAAACGTTTACTTTCATCCCCTTAGGTAAATGATCCCAAAGTTAAAGTAAAGTTTTCCAAACATTATTGTTATACAGACATTCTGGAGCTTTATACAAACTGTATCAACAGATCCCTAATTATCATTACCTACATGATGACTAATAACCATTATCTAAAACAATGGTACCTTAGTAAATATTTGCTGAGACAAATTTTGGGCTGATTACCAATTTAATAATTTAGGAGAGAAACAAATCTGTATGCACAAGATTTCAATTATTATTTCTACCTTGTCACTGTCAGCCAAATGGTTCTTATTCCTTTTGTGACACGGGAACCTTCATAAAAGGTCAAGAACCAAGTGATTCAAGCTGGTACCCAATCACTTATAGAAATAACAACTGCAATAGAATGTACATTCGATTCGTCATAAAGGGTGAGGAACCAAGTAACTAAAGTTAGTACTCAGTCACTTACAAAATAACAATTGCCAAATAATGTACATTGGACTTTTGTCTTCTAAAACAGTTGTTAATACATTTTCCTTGTAATCATCGTAACTTTGATTGAAGGTAGGTTGTAATGAGTTTTTTAATTAGGAGATACATTTTTTAAAGCAATGGACAGGCTGAATCAACATCAGTTATCAATTAGCAGGTCTGATTTCAATGTCATGAACAAATTCTTAGTTTCAACTCTTCGTCAGTCTTTTCACGAATGTTGTACACACTGCCATAGTTACCAATGAATACAACACAATCAGTTTTACACACCACCATAGTTACCAAAGAATACAACACAATCAGTTTTACACACCACCATAGTTACCAATGAATACAACACAATAAGATGTACATATTGCCATAGTTACCAATGAATACAACATAATACATTGTACACAAAGCCATAGTTATATATGGTTACAACATAATGAACTGGACAATACGGAGCCTAATCTGTCAATGAACACTTCTTTAACTTAGATTGCAAGCCATCAGCACTGGCTCTGACCTGATACCTTCTAACTTACTTAAGTCTATCCTGACTGCATCCCAGTGCATTAAATTCACCAGTAAATACTATGTTACTAATCTGGTTGGTTTTGGTGACTAACATCATATGTTATGTTATGCCAAGGCTGATCAATTAAAATGCCATGTCCTGGAACACACTATGGTAGCTGACCTAAGCACTTCTGAATGCCATGCCCAGGATACACAATGGCCACTGACCAAAACTGTTGCAAGTACCTTGCCTAAGGACACACTATGGTAACTGAACCAAGCTGTTCTGAGTGCCATGCTTAGCGTGACACCATGGAAGCTCACCCAAGCTGTTCTGAGTGCCAAGCCTAGGAACACACCATAGCAGTTGACCCCAGCTGTTCCATGTACCTTACCCAGGGACACCATGGTAACTGAACCAAGCTGTTCTCAATGCCGTGCCTTGGGACACACCATGGAAGTTGACCCAAGCTGTTCCAAGTACCTTGCCCAGGGACACACTATGGTAACTGTTCCAAGCACCATGCCGATGGACTCATCATAATAATTGACCCAAGCTGTTCTGAATGTCTTTACCAGGGACAAACCACAGCAGCTAACTCATCCTGATCTGAGTGTCTTGCACTGGCACACAATAATGATGATAGCCAAGTCTGATACAACAGCAAATCTGCAATCTCCTGGGTACAAGGTTAATAACAGTTATCCACTGAGCCACCACATATCACTATACATGTGAGAAAACAAACAAAAGCTGCCTAGATATATACACATGGGCTTCTCAAGTGCATATGTATGTATACGGTATGCAAAAAGATAAGAATAAGCACTGAATTTATAAAATAAAATGAAAAATATGCATGTAATGAAGATTATGCATGACAAATATTTTTTTTCTGCCTACATTCGAGAAAACATTATCAACTACACAATGGAGAATATCATCCTAATATTCTCAAAATAAGGCAGTTCATGGATAGAGGAGAAAAATACTAATTTTAATTTGAACATGTACTTGTATAAAGTTACATTTAATTATAAATAGGACAATCTTTCCAAATTGACAATTTAACAAAAAAACTTTCATCGAAATCTGAAAAGCAGAAAATATATGGACACAATTATTGATTTCAAACAAATGTTTTAAAAAAATACAAAAATCCATAAATGATTAAAAGCACAAGAAGCTAAGCAATGTGACCATACACAGGACAAAGTTGGTTTTATACAAACTTGATTGAAAACAACAACAGCAAAAAAGCTAAACTATTGTGAAACGACCATCATGATTGCAGAATTATGTATCATGAAACCTGAAACGCTTCTGTGTATTTAAGACCTGGGCTGGAGATAATACTATTTTAAGCCAATCAGAAATGGCCTTATATAATTAAAGTCAATTCTGATTGGCTGACTGACACAATCTTTATCCCAAATTTATGCACAGTCTCAGTGATAGTGATTGTCCAAAAGAAGTACATGAGCCATTAACGATGCTTTTCATTGGAACAAGAACATCTGAGCATTTTCCACAATTTGTCAAACAGATTAAATTATTACATTACTGGGATGAAAATTTATTTTTATTGTATGATTATTCAGTGTCTGATTTTTAGTACCATTCATAACAACATATTAAAAGAAATCTTAACCAGCTCAGAATTCATGGAAATTTGTTTTGGTAGCATCAGTTCTATTTATTTTCTACAGACATTAAATAATGTGACAGAGCTTGCATAATACAGCAACAGTTATTTTTTTCCCATAAGGGAGACAACTTCATTTAATCTACCTGGTACTGTCTGCAACATGTTTAATTTTATTTGAAAGTCAGTTTTGTATTCTTGCAAAGTTGGTCCTTTTGATACGTAGAACTTTAGATTCAATTGAACTGAATAAAATTAAACAAATTTAATTAATGACTGGTGGAATGAAACCTCTTAATGAAGAATATGCATCATCTGAAGAATGAAATATGGAATTACACATTGCACAATGTCAAAAAAAAATTGAATTTCATCAAAATGCAATATAAACATAAGACAATATAAAATGTCTTCAAATAAATAGACATATTAAACATGTGCATCAAAATGCACAGTATTTTAAACAAGAAATAGTTGCAAATAGACTAATAACATTATTTTATAAAATATTTTAAAATTGGGAGGGTATGGCAAAACACGAGTACTTTGAACCCCATGCATAATTATTAGTCCTCTATGTCGACACAAGTAAGACAAGTTTCTAATTACCTGAACTACCAGCCATCCACAAAATTGGTCAATTAACTTACTCTGGAGCAAACGTTTTTCTACAAAATATATTTTTCTTTCTGACACAGTGACTCAAACATTTGCTGGACTGCAAAATCATTAGGCCTCTTCTATACATGTTAAGCCCTTCACAAACCTTGCTCAAAGTGGTTTAAGTCTGCAATAAACATTTTCCTTTTCTGTTGTTGATTATGACTTCTGATCTTCTGGCCAAAATTCAAAATGCTTCTTTCTTGCATAACATGTACAATCTCTATAAACACCAGTGAAAAGTATATGTGCAGAAGAAACAAATCTTCCTTCAGTCAGTGACCCTGACCTCACCATTTTGACCCCAAAATCAACAGGCTTTAAAAATGTTGCTATACAGTCAGTGACAACAGTTCTTGACCTTTTGACTCCAAAATCTAAAGGTCTAATATAGGCCAGCAAATTTGCGTCTATGCTGTGTGCAGCTGGACATGCATTAAATACTAATAATTAAAAAGGGCATGAGTTACAAGAGTTACCTTCTTTGTCTATGACAAGAACTCTCCACTTTGGAGGTTTATTCTTTCCAAAATCTGGCTGCACCCAATAAGGCTCCACTCTAAAGTTTTGCTCATTTGTACAACTTTAAAATTTAATGAAATTGTATTCCCTGCTTTTTTCAAGCTGGTAATTGATGATATTTAAAAGAAATATGCAGATCATCTGGGAGATTTAATCCTCTCTAATTTTCATCATTTGGACCTTTCACTGAGCTGGGTTTTGTAGGGTAAATTAAGCTAAATTATTCTAAAACTTGAAGTTGAATTTAGTTTTGTTATCCTTTAAATTGTAGGTTTTCCAAAGGTACATTTCACACATACTGCTGCAAAGCATTTTGTACAAATAAGGGCAAAACAGGCATATTTAGCTTACAGCAATACAAAGCATCAATTTTAATACACCATTTTCTTCTGCGAATCATATGCAGTGCACTCAAAAGGTGAAAAGGAATTTGTGCAATTATTCAAATTTGTCTCATGACTGCTCTAGAGTTTCACTCTTTTGCACCAAGTTCAAAATTTAAAGAAAAACAATTCCTCAGATTTCTCCACTGGAAATCCTTGCTGTAAAAAAGTGGAGGTTGAAAGACATCTCATTGATGGGGATTTATCTGTGTTAATACACAGCCAGGAATTACAGTGGATGTGCATCTCTCAAAAGACTGCCAGCTCTACATGACTATTTTCATTTTTCTATTATTTTGGATGTAAATTACAAGAAGGTCAGCATATAGTTTCTTTTTGTATGTCGTGCTATTTCAAGTACATTTCCTAAACACACATAATCAATCTTTGCACATGGTCGTCCTTAGAGTGATAAAAAAGAATAAATGACAATCCATGTAGATGAAAGAAATGCATGTTAACTTTCTCAACACTGTAAGTGTTGTAGAGCAAACAACTTTGTCCTGTGCCTACTCCTCCTTCAGAAGTGTCCCATAATTCCAAAGCAGAAACTAAAACACCTATATGGTTTATCATAGACTCATTTAGCCAAAAAAGTGGCAACAAGACACTGTGCAAGATATGTTGGTAAGTTTCAAGTACGCCCGGATGTTCCATGTGAATTTTTAGCAGCTTCTTCCATTCCATGCTGCAAGCAAGGATCAAGTTACATGCACTTAAAAACAGATAATTTTTTTAAGAGTTTTTACCAAAACTGTGGAGTACATTTATTGAAGCATATGCAGGAATTATTCCAATCATGATAATTTATAACATAGGTTGTTCCACAAAATCACTTTTATACCTAATTCCAAAACAAAATTTTACCAAACCCCACTACCACCCTCAAAAACAAAAAGTATTTCAAGTACTGTATATGCTCTCTTACAAGTTAGATCAAATTACAAACTGCTTAGATCCAGATCTGCCATCACATACACCACCATTGCAGATCTGGGTACATGCATTTTGTGATGAATCAATAGAACAAACAATGACCCTGATCCACCAGCACATTATGCAATGGCAGACCTGCATCTATGTTGTTTTCATCTGGACACAATGTAAAAGTGAGAATAAACAGTACAGTTCAGTCTTTTAAAATAATTGTAAAGACCATTTACTATTATGATTTTGTGAATGATCCAAAACCAATGATACAAAAGAAAATCTGGCAAGAAAGTTATGCTACTTTGAAATATGAGCTTGAGATCAATGTTTCCATTCCAAACAAAACTGGCTTTTTACATATACAGTAATTTGGGATGGATTATAATAAAAATCTAATTAATTAAATTAATTAGCTTAACTTTCTTTGGAACATTTCTTAAAGCTTGACTCGTAAGCTTTCAGATAATCTGGCTCCCAGATAATCCTGTTTTGTTATTATGATCATTAAAAACATAGTCCAATATACCTTCTGGATTTGTCTGTAACAACCATGTCTGGATGTCCCCTAAGGTGGCATTAAAATCTGATTAAAACCAAAGCAATAAGGAACCAGACTAAATGTGGCAAGTCAGTTTAGATATATTATTATGGCACTTGTATTGTGACATCTGCACCAAAGTTACCATTTAGAAGTCACTGCTCTTTTAACACCATCACTTGTAAGAATGAATCATAAAAGTTTATTTTATACAAAGTCTTTGTATCTAAATTTAGTATTGTAAAGTTCATAAAGAGCATGATATTATCCAGCTGGCACTGGCTCACAAATTTTTAGTACTGTATAAATTTCATTATCCTATTAAAGGGAGGTAATCCATTTTGTGGTGCATGCCTGTAACAAGCCAGTTTATGTAATACATGTAAATATGGAAGTTTGCAACATGTTAAAAATAAGACTGTACATAGATAAACCAAATGGAAAAGAACTTGAAGTGAAAAAAGTTTTCTCAAATGCTGATATAGTTTGGCACAATTTCCGGATCCAGGAATGGATAAGGTGGGCTTCTTGTTTTGTTCCTCTCTTTGATTGTTTTAGTGATATCTGCCAGTTCCAGCCGAAACCTAAAATAAAGAAACACTTGAAAATATATAACATAAGGTTGGCAATCAAGTTCATTTTTGTGCATTTGTACTTTTCAACTGTATGTATTGATGAAATAAACTTATTCTCGAGACCAAATTGCACTATCTTCCAAATATAATCCACATTACATATCTGATTTTGCTATTTTAGAGTCAAGTATATATATATATATATATATATATATATATATATATATATATATATATATATATATATATATATATATACATATATATACATATATATACATATCTATACATATATATATATACATATATATATACATACATATATATATATATATATATATATATATATATATATATATATATATATATATAAACGACTTACCTCATATACATATATATATACATATATATATATATATATATATATATATATATATATATATATATATATACATACATATATATATACATATATATATACATATATATACATATATATATACACATATATATATATATATATACATATATATATATATATATATATATATATATATATATATATATATATATATATATATATATATATATATATATATATATATATATATATATATAAACGACTTACATCAGACTTATAGGTCACTTATAACGTACTTATATTCTGCATAAGTCATGAAGTGAAATTGTTAGCCTATGTTGCTGTTGTTGTGGGGTTTAACACCATTTTTCAGCACACGATAGGTTATGCATGGCAGCCAGTATTAATGGTGGAGGAAGAACCCAGGAAAACCCCGGGAAAAACCACCGACCCACAAGAAGCTACTGGCATGCTTTCTCACATACCTACATTAGCTGAATCCTAGACTCAAACCCACACAGACAGAGGTGAGATGGCAGTGATGCATAACGGAGAGTGCTTTAGACCAGTCAGCCACTCAAAAGCCCCCATTAGTCTATGTAACTATAGTGTAAGTGAAAACAAGTCTACTGTATAATGTGCCCTTCCAGATAAGTCTGACTTACAAGTGACATCTGCTTGACTTACAGATCACTTACAAGTTACTTATATTTTGCATATGCAATGAAGTCAACAAAATATTAGTCATTACAATTACATGTACAGTACTGCAAGTGAAAACATCATTAATACATGCTACACCAACATGACACATATAAGACATCTATGGATGGTATAAGCCTTGATCAGATGATCATTTTCCAATTAACACTTTACTACAAATCAGTCTCCAGTCCAAGGTTCACAGCAATATGCAACTCATTCGGAACAAAGGTGCTCTAATTTCTTTTATTAAGCTTTCTACCAGATTTAGCATTTTCAATGAGGTGTGTCAGCAAAAACAAAAAGAATTTCATAATTTTTATCTTAAAATATATTTTCAAAATAAAACATTAAAATAAAACTTTAACTTTGATGGATCTTATGTAGAATAAAGTAACATGCGTACATGTGTGTACATATGTGTGTGTACACGTGCACATGTGTGTGTACATGTGTACATATGTGTGTGCACATATGTGTACATTTATTTTTGTGTGCACATGTGTGTATACATATGTGTGTTCATGTGTGTACATGTGTGTGTGCACATGTCTGTACAAATATGTGTGTACATATGTGTCTGTGTTTAAATTGCATAATGGGGGCCATAATCACATTGCAGACACACCTTGTAAACAAGGAATTCTTTTATATCCAAAAATTTATTTAAAACAATATTATATGGCACCAAACATTTACCTGTGTTCATTCTAATGACATATAAAAAAAATTTAAAAATTATGTTTGGATACTTAAAGATTGTTTGACATCAAAAAACTGTTTCTACAGGAAAAATCCAGAGCCCATGAGGTAAAAGCCATCATAATTTAGATATGGACACAGTTTCTTTTCTATTTCTGGAATTTAAACAATGGTGGTCTTCATCTATGTAACTATGTTACATTTAGTTGTGCACTCTTTGTGCTTTCAAGCGTAACGCAGTATACCCAGATATCCTTGGGTTCACATGCTGACAACTGAATTTGGGACAGTATTCATGTATCTGCCTACGCAAAGTGGCCACTGGACTGCAAAATAACACTACACTGCTACCAGTGAGTGGAAACCTGCTTTTCAACTTGGTTGTAAGGGCCTAGTTGATGATGATGTATTTTGACCGAAATGTATGTTTGAATTAAATATATTATTTATTACTTGCAGAATAAATTAAATTTACAGTTATCACTTTTTTTCTTTCAGATAAACTTTCAATAAATGAGCAAGCTGCTTGAAATGTAATGATTCAGTGCAACAGCAATCATTCGATAAATTCAGTCATTTAAATGGAAATGAATGAGATTTGTAAATGGTCAAAACGTTTAGGCATTCTATCAAATTGGTGACTCATATTTATATTAGGAAGTGACTTCCTCTTGGGGTGGGGTCATGGGTTCAAAAACCCCCAAATTTATTGCTGGAATTCACATGTACCTCAAGTACACGTAGAGTATGTGAATGACTTGCATCTTACTTACAAGTGAAGTATACTTCATTAGTAAGTAAAATGTCTATTTCACCTACATGTTACTTATAAGTTACCTATAAGTACAGTAAGTTAAGTCTCACGTTTCAAGTATATTATACTTGATTAATAAACAAAATGCCTAATTTGCATATGAAAGGCCTACACGGATATATAATCCTAATCCTTCACTTATAAGCTACTTATAAGTTACTAAAATTAAAGTAAGTAATTACTTATAATCACTTATAACCGCTAATAAGCCCTTTAAACGTAATTAATATATGTGACATATAAGCCATATATAGGTTTCATACGTATGGGATGTTCTTGTAGCGGGTAAACATTATGCATAGCTGAATATAACCTGAAAATATCATTCAAAAATTAAATCAGAAGGACTACCCACAGAATGTTTCTCATAAATCGAAAATGTCACGATGGTGATATAAATGGAACTATTAACTATTCACGTTTGTAAAATCTCATATATACAGTCGACATTTTTGTCAAACATTTTATGACAGTTAACTTGATTTGTTCCTTTTAGTATCAACCAATAGCCTAACTAAAATGATTAAATGCTGATATGTTTGTCATCTGGGTGTCCATTTACAGTCATAATTTTGAGATTGGATTATATGGTTAACAGTTACAGCACTGCAACTTTTACAAACAAATGAGCAGCATAGGAAATAGGCCATACATTATTTATCCAACTGTTCTTGGATTATTTTTATTCTCTTATCTTTAGTGGGAGCCCCAAATGACCAAGTGGTCAAAGTGGTCTCAATCTTGGATCACTGCCATCTCACCTATGTCTGTGTGGGTTAGAGTCTCGGGCTCGGCCAATGTGGATATGTGAGAAAGCTTGCTGGTAGCTTCTCATGGGTCGGTGGTTCTTTCCGGGGTTTTCCCAGGTTCTTTCTCCACCATTAATACTGGCTGCAATGTATAGCCTATCTTGTGCTGAAAAATGGCTTTAAACCCCATAACAACAACAACAACAACAGCTGATCTTTAGTGACACTTTAAGGGTCTAATTTTTCTCTTTTACATATTTTTGCAACATTCAAACCCCATTAATTGTTCTTATTAATAATTCTATGGAGGAAGTGAAAAACAGAAAAAATACAAGATTGTCACTATGAAATTTGTCAATTCTAAATTTTCCTCAGTTCTTACTCTTCAACAACTTTCTTCGCCTGGGGTTCAAATATGTACTGGACTTCAAAGTCTCCAAGACTTTTTGTTCCACGACTGCTGAGGATCTTGGTGACAACCATCATGTCCAATGTGGTGGGTTTATCTGGCAGATTGTTGATTACATCCTGCTCTGTCAGTGCATCCTACAGGAGTAAAAAACATACATTATATAACATCCTGCTGCCATGGGGCTCCTACAGGAGTACGTAATGTAGGTTTCTGTTCAATCACAGTCTCCTACAGTAGTAGAAATGTAGGTTAAATAACTTCTGGTTTGCCAGAGGCTCCTCTAGGAGTAAGAAATTTAGGTTATATAACATCTGATCTTATTACTACAGTACACACTTACATTCAGTGAAGGTTTAATTTGATTCATATGGTCAACAATGTAAATCATGCAATTTAAATTAATCCAACTATATTTATGCACAAACGTCTATAAAATGTCTCAAGTGTTTCACACAGGGCAGCATCTAAATAATTTCCCACCAATATGTTTCGTTTAAAAAAAAATTTTTCACTGTTGATATGAAGCTTAGTTACAGAGTAGTCAGAATCAAGTGCAAACAACATATATGTGACTACATGTATAAACTGATTTCAGCCATAAGCCATCTGTATGCCACATTCATTTGCAAAAGCTAAAATAATAATGGTTATGGAATGCATTTAATAATGGTTATGGAATGCATTTAAGCTGTATCCAAATTAAAATTTTATTATGATCTTAAAGTCAGTCTCACTTCAAGTACATAAATCTCAACTACCAAGTATGTGTGTGGGTGTGTGAGAGAGAGAGATTTGGATTTTAATGTAGCTTTAACAATTTTCCAGTCATATCGCTACTATGTCAACAGTGTGGCAGTTTATAGTGATGTCTAGCACTGGGGCATCATGCTGCAGACATGTTGCATCATGTCCCACTCAGTCACATTATCCTGACACCAGGCCAACCAGTCCTAATACTAACCTGAGGGCCATTTCTTTACAAGTCAGCTGGGGTTTGAACACTCAACCTCCGAGACTGATGTACTAATCACAATGAATGTAGTAAACGTACGGATGTTGCAATGGAGTTCAGCAGGTGTTCCAAGCCAAAAGTACTTTTTTCTTACAAGTTTATGATTATGTATGCAAGACACTGCCCCAAGCATTTCACAACTTCTTTTTCCATGCTAAAAGAAATTCTCCATTTTGATGCTTATTCAATAATTAAGAATGCATACCTTAGAAGATGGAGGTTTTCCTCTCATCAGGGCAGGATGATTTGGTGGGTAGGCATACTCATCGTACTGGGGAAAGTTGGTGGAGGCATGAGCAACACTGCATGTATATATGATAGAGGTCAAGGTCAAGATAAGTTGTTCAACTCTTGTAAACTTGCCGTTCTCTTCAGGAACACACTAAAATGGAGAATGGCCATCATGAATAAATTTTATTTGCATTTGTAAAACACATATGCCCCATAGCTCAACTTCAATGAAACTGCAGACCAAAGCAAAACCAAATCCCAAATATTCCAAACTGTAGAACAATTTAAAACAAAAACATAGCTATAATGGCATGGAAAGCCAATCTGGCCATCTGTTACAAAATTGATAAAAAAAATTACATTGTTTGAACTATCATGATTTTTTTCAAAATTATGCTCACAAATTTATTTTGCAAATACTAATGTCCGAAAAACTTTAAAATAGTTATAACATAAGAAAATTGCAGCAACAGTCTGAAATTTCTAATTAGATCATCTACAAACGAATACAGATAAACCTAATTGTGTTTTGCCCACTTCAAATGTTCACAATGTTTAAGTCTAAACATCAACAATGAAAAATATGTAAACAGATGAAACAGTGCTGTAATGGCCTGAAATCAAATTAAGTCATCCACCTGTTACCATGATAATGTATGTTTCATAACTCCAAGTTAAATAATTTGGGTGTTGTAATGTTAAACTTGATTTGCGAAAGACATACAGATGTATAGAAACAAAGTAATAACCCCCCTTCAGCTACTGCAATTACAGCAAAAATATTGTCATACATTCCACTATCTGCAAATCAATAAAGGGCAATAACTCTAACAAAATGGTTGGTAAATATTTGCATCTAAAGAATAAATATAACTGAAATCCATCTTTAACTTTAAGACTAATTTATGTCACAAGATTATATCATAAATAGCACCAATCTATAACTCAAAATGGCCCTGCTTCAAATCAATAAAAGGCAATAATTCTAACAAAATGACAGGAATATAATGGTTTGTCTATATATACATATCATGATAATTATAATATGTACCAAGTAAGCAGAAATCCAAATCAAAACTTTCATGACTAGCTGAGTTCATGAATTTCTGTCATATACTGAATCCATCAGTGACTTGAATCGACAAAGTCCAGTAACTCTTCCAAAAATAGTTCAATTACAATAATTGGTCACCATTAAAATTGTTGATGATACCCATAATATGTATCAAGTTTGGTAGCAATCCACTAAAAACTACAACACAATGTGTAGTTTGCATTCACATCATTCAGTTATGTACAGTCAAAAATGGCAAATCTTCTTCCAAACAATCAAAGATATACAGTGATGTGTCATTATGAACATCTTCAAATAATACTCACATTATACACCAATTTTCATAGCTATCCATCTAAAACTAGGAGACTTCTAGTCTTCACAAGATTTTGTCAGACAAAAGGGCATTAACTCTAACAGCAATTGTAGGAAGATGTTGATTCATCAATATGCAACATCTTTAGATGATGGCCATAACATTTTACAATTGTTCAAGTTCTATAGCCATCCATTGAAAACTGTAACTAGTTGCATGCACAAGATTCTGCTCTATAACATATCCAGTTCCAAGCAAGAATGTGGCAATCAAATAAAAAAATACCAAAATCACAGTGAATAATGTCTAAATTCTGATCTTCCGATTACGACCAAACATTTATTTAACTCTCACAGTGATCCATGAAAAATTCAGACTCTTTGCATTTGTAAGATTCTGTCATAAACTGCATTCAGCTGTAAGACACTAAAAGGTAAATTAAGTCTAATAAAAATTACAGAGAACGGTTGATTTACAATGTTGCATGACAAAATCCAAAGAGAACTGAACTAGTTGCATTCTAAAGATTTTGTGATGGGTGAAACGGCTACTGGACATGAGAAATCCTCTATAATTCTGCCTCTATGGAGGCATGGAAATGATGATGTTGTTGTTGTTCTAGGGTTTAACACCAGTATTAATGGTGGAGGAAAAACCCTGGAAAACCCAGGGAAGAACCACCGACCAACGAGAAGCTACTGCCAGGCTTTCCCACGTACCCACGCTAGCCGAGCCTTGGACTCGAACCCACACAGACAGAGGTGAGATGGCAGTAATCTGTAACGGTGAGCGTTTTAGACCACTCGGCCACTCGGGGCGTCGAGGCATGGAAATGAAGGGCAAACGATGCATGCATTTGTGCAATAATAAATTGTAAGGCATTTCAGATTATTACAAACAAGCCAATGGCACAAACCTGGCAGAATAAATTGCAATAATGTGGTAACCCTTTACCAATTTGTGACTGTAAAATTCTTTACTCTCAACTATTATGAATTTACACAAGAATCAAGATTTTAATATTTTCTCCATTTCATTGGGATATCATCATAACTTCAAATAAAATAAATTTACTGCATAAACCATGATATATAAACTGCACAATTCTGCAAAGATGAATGACATTATGAGCATCGGATTACAGCTTTATTTATGTGATTTAGTGTTCT
This sequence comes from Sinohyriopsis cumingii, assembly GCA_028554795.2. Lineage (NCBI taxonomy): Eukaryota > Metazoa > Mollusca > Bivalvia > Unionida > Unionidae > Sinohyriopsis > Sinohyriopsis cumingii. The sequence goes on from CM068829.1 coordinate 40,587,649, forward strand.
GATTTTAACAAACAAGCTTTTCTTAATTTGTGAATGATTTGTTTAATATTATAATTAGTGTTTCCATTCCTATGATCATTCCCATTCTAATGGCTGATATTATTATTAATTATCTTCCTTTCTTGCAGTACAAGTGATGTACAATATAAATGAAAGTAAAACTTAAAACATGTATCACAAGAGCAAAGGATAGAATTCGTGCACAGAAGTCAGCTTGTCATCATCAAATGTTATAAAAATGAAATTCTCATGCAAGTACCAATTTTCTACTCAGACAAAGTAAAAAATAACATGATTTTCAAGTTAGCCAAGTTGGTCTAAGTTTAGTAGAGATAACAATGTGGTTACAGTTCAAAGTGCCCATTACATGCATTGTGTGTTCACTTACAGGTTACAGTGTCTGTTAACAACATTAAGTTACCATACAATGGGGTTCCAGATTATTGCAAATGTAAGCAGCTAATATTCAGAAGCACAGTACTAATTTACCTCCAGACCACATCCTCCCTGCTCCCGTGGCTTGGTCATTTCTTCCCTCCAGCTCTGTAGCTCCCAGTCTCCTGTTATTTTCTCTGGTGTATCTGCATAAGAAGGAGATTTGACATAAAATGACAATTTATATATGCTTATTTATTTATGAAGGAATACAGTTATGCTCAAACTCGATAGCCACTGTTCTGGGAGACCACATGTCATTCATACCAGATTCTTAATGTATGGATTAATTGGGTGATATAAGACAATCTCTGTTTCTACTACCCGTTTTGGCAGACACCATGCAGATAAAAGAAGGATGGTATCACAAGGCATGTTCTTAAGAGCTTTCAACAAATGCTTACACTACAAAGTCATATGGACTTCAAAGGTGAAACATTATGAGTATCATTGTTTTACTGTATTAAATCTGACAAGAACACATCGACAGTCTAACAAAAGGTCAAAGTAAAAAGGTTTCAACCCATGATCTCTAACAACAATGTCAGGGCAAATAGCATCCGACTGAATGATCACTACAAACTGGGGACCATACAGGCAACCAAGTAATTGGCCTTGCTTACCTTATGGAATGCATTAAGAGACAAACTATGTTGCATATAAAAAGTTTATGGTTTAGACATGGTCAAGCACTGGACATGCTGGACATGCACAAAGCAAACACATTCAGTTCCTTATAATGTCAACACTATGTGGGTGACTGGTCAAAAGGCTAAGAACAAGATTTTATTCTTGTTTTAATAGGCAGGTATGAAGCTTACCTAACTTAGTTTAGAATCAGAACAAATTCTATATGAAAGTACACTGATCTGAATTATCTCCCTTGGTGTAATACAAGTGCTTGAATTAATGCTGATTATCAAACCACCCAAGATAATGTATAAATACATTCAAAGGGCAAAAATACATTTTACAACTTTACTGTAACAAACTGCATGAATAAAATGCCAAACAGCAAACTACCTGAGATGGACTTTATAACAATGAGAGAAGGAAGATTATGATTTGTGTGTCAACAGCCTGTGTTCAGTAATGATGGCAACTAAGGTGTTGTTAACATGGGAGATCAATAGTAAGAATGGCATTAGGCACTGTTAGCACAGCAGACTAACAATAATTATGGCATCAGGCACTGCTAAGATGGGAGATAAACATTAGTTATGGCATTAGACACTGTTAGCAAAGGAGACCAACAATGATGATTGCATTAGGCACTGCTAAGATGGGAGACAAACATTAATTATGGAAATAAGCATTGTAGCACAAGAGGTCAACAATAATGATGACATTAGGTAGTGTTAACATGGTAGACCAATGGTAATTATGGCATTAGGCATTGTTAGCAAAGGAGACCAACAGGCTCCACTAAACAGCCTGCCACACTGGATAATTTTCAATATGATGGACACATGTTCACAACAAGTTAGCTCAGCATTGCATTTTCCAATTTTTAAACTGTGCTCTTCAAAGATTAGTAAATACGAACCACCTGGCCATAGAAAGTGTTTACTTTAATCCATATTCATGAATACATGGGTCTAAATACATGACAGGAGTATCTCATTAAAAAATAAATTGAATACCTATGTTCTCCTAGCTGTAACATGTTACAGGTGGCAGGCTTTTCTGTGGGTGAAACAAAATTAACATGTCACAGCTGGCAGGCTTTTCTGTGGGTGAAACAAAATTAACATGTCACAGCTGGCAGGCTTTTCTGTGGGTGAAACAAAATTTGCATGCATTGCTTATGGAAAGCTACCTCTCTCTCAACAATGAAACTTTTGCTACCTTCTGCTCTTCACTTTTAGCCCACACAGGAAGACTGTTCTTATAGAACACCAAATAACACTAACCTTACTAAACACAGAATGGTTATATCTATTCATCACTGCTGTAAATTCATGTATGATAGAAAATTCTCTTCCAAGGTCAAACTCATATATAACAATGTATACTTACTTGTAAGCCGAGTCAGACTGCAAACAACAAAGACCCTAATCTACCATATCATAATGCACCTGCAGATCATTATCTGTGTTTTATGTTTTACTGCTTACTCCTCACACACTGCACAGACCCAAATCTGCCAGTGCATTATACAACTGCAGATCTGGTCCATGCAATCTTTGCAGTTGGGCTCATCTTATATGTTAGTATGACTTGCAACTGATAAGCAATGCTGGAAAATCCCTTGTCTGACATCTGACATCTGACAATCTGGCAAATCAAAATCTTACTCAGAAAGCAAGATACTATATATCTTACCTAGAATTTTATATAAAACTGTGCAGTTTCATCAAAATCTGTCATAAGATACATTTTATATTTTCAAGCCAAGTGAGGTCTAGCCAACTCACCATAATACAGGCGAACATATTTGGAAACATAGTTGTTGATAGCCTTGTACAAAAGCAGGGCATCATCTCTGAAGTGGTATCCTGGTAACACATTCTGACTGTAGAGCTGTAAAAAATATATTCCTCCTTTCAAAATTTGAAATAAGACAAATTCAATAAATGCTTACAAAATGAAGAAATCTGGATGTGACCATTTGCACAGAGCTGTAGAGATACTTTTATAACTTTTCATGTAACTATTTCAAAGAACATTGAATTAAAAGTACTGACACTGAGGAAAGAATTTGACCAGTAACCTTGACCTTGAAGATATATAATTGCCTATTTTACATAAGGTGTTATCAAATAGAGAAATGTATGTTGACTATGGTTTACCGCTGGACAGTGAACAGATCTGAAGATATAAAATGGAAAGAAAAGCAGCCACAAATATAGACATGTACGCTTTCTTCATCCTTGAAGATAGAACTCCGAATGCAGATATACTGTCAGGATTTTGTCTGAAGTGGGATCTTTCTGCTTGTGGCCAAAACAATGAGAGAGTAGGAGAAGAAAAAGTTGGGGGGGGGGGGGGGGCAATCAACACAGTGCATTATTTACCAAACACACTTCTCACGACAAATCAACTTTCTTTGACTCTATACCGAAACCAAAGTCCTACAAAGAAGTCAGCTCTAGTTGTATAAGTATTAATCTGTTGACTGTTTCTGAGCTTCCTTTGTTCTTTATGTGTATGGATAGTATTTTGTGCTGATAACCCCTTTAACAGTCTGCCATCTTGATAGCTTAGCTAATTTCAAAAGTCACCTAACATTATACTATTAAATCGCCTATTTTCAGCTAAAAAGGGTTATTTTCCACTTAATTTATATACATATTATACAATATACCCCCATCATAATTGTGTTTGGGTGATTTAAATTTTAATGTATCTTTACAATTTTAGTCATACTGCTACGATGTCTGCCGCGTGGCAGCTTATAGTGATGTCTTGCACTGGGGCATCATGCTGCAGACATGTAGCATCAAGTCCCACCCAGTCACATTATCCTGACATCAGGCCAACAATTCCTAACACCAATCTGTTAGTGCTGAGTGCCAAGTGAGGCAGGTGCTAGTACCATTTTTATAAGTCTTTGGTACAACTAGGCTGGGGTTCAAACCCACATCATCCCATCTTGGTGCTGTGTTATAATAATATGTCATGTAACAGACAAGATTGCTGAAACTTTGTGTCAAGATCTGGTTTCTTCTTTTATGAATTCAACTAACAGAACATCTGACATCATATCAGAATTATCATCCGCTGTTTGGCAAGTAACTCCACTTTATCTTTCCCATACCTACACATTCACACAAGCACTAACTTAACTTGAAAGGAATCAGTAATTTTCCACCCAGCCATTTCCTATAATCCCTTTCAAAAATGGACCAAAGTTCACATATTAGCAAATGTCAGGAAATGGCATCAACTGCAGAAACCTTTGAAATTTTCTGTTATAATAATCAGCAGCATTTCAAGCATCCACCTGCATTAACCTGTATCTACCTGCTTTCTGGAATGGACAAAGGCATTTTGATGAAATAAGTTTTCTTACTATTTAGTTTCTTTCTGATATTCTTATTTAATTTATATCAACAGTTAAATAAAAATGTTATATTATGCAGGGTGCATTTCTGAAGGCTTGATGCTGAAGTAATCTCCCTGAGTTCTCATGAAACAATGCTTTCCAAGTGTGCACATTCAATAAAACAAATATTTTGAGTACATGCACATCGTCATATGTGAAATGCAACAAAAACCTCAAGTGACAATATTCAAGTGTAGTAGATTTAATTCAATTATCTTAAACAGATCATAAGTTATTGACTTGAGGGACAAATATTACTGAAACCCAAAATATTGGCATGTATCCTTGACCTTAAAGACAGATCTTCCAGTGTAGTACAACAAAAAAATAGAATAAATTTCATCCCTTAGTCTCAAATGGATCTAATATGACAGGCTGGAAAATATCAAGGAAAACTTATAATACTGACCCTTGACCTTGACCTTGTAAAAATGCAGAATCTCAAATATGGTATCTGACCCATCTGCTAATAATAATACATGTGTCTCAGAGTTCAGGAAAGAGTATTCAAAATTTAAAACTAAATACTGACCCATGACCATGACCATGAAGATATAACCCCCAAAATACTGACCCATGACCACAAACCTGAAGATATAACTCCCAACAATAATGACCAATGACCATGACCTGAAGATATAACCCCCCAAAATAATGACCCATGACCACAACCCTGAATATATAACATCCCAAAATAATGACCAAAGACCACGACCATGAAGATATACCCCACAAAATACTGACCCACGACCATGACCATGTAGACACAACCCCGGGCAGTGTGGTACCTGAGACTCTTTCTATTAATAACGGACAAGTATATCATTTTAGTTTCATCGTTGAAAGGGTTCTTCAGTCATGAATTGGAAAGAAAAGTCTGATATGCAAATTAAAATATTCACCAATGACACTCACTTTTAGGAAATGACCACTAAGATAGTTTGTCAAATAATGTCAAATATATACCAAACAAGAATTGAAATAATTACTGTGAAACTAGACAAAGAGAAAAAGTTAAACATATTCTGATCAATTTCACAAAGAAGGGTTTACTGAAACAAAGAAAATATATATTATATTTATCGCCAACTCCTATGAATGATGTGTCAGAGCTCTAATGCTAAGACGATAAAATGTATCAAGAAAATTGCAAAGTATCAAGAGTCTAAAATAAACAGATGCTTATTGAAAAATTATATATCAAATTACCCCTCGGCGTTTCAGATCTTCTGGTAGAGTACCGTGTACATTCATCCTCCACAAATTAATTCTGAAAAATAAATAACAATGTAATAATTAACCAATGTATGATCCCAAAAAGAAATTTAATGTCAATAACAGTGATTTCAAGTGGTACCAAGATAAGGTACTTTTCAGTGTATTAACCTTTTCCTTGTTATCTGTTCTGTAGCAATGTGGCCAAACTATGCAATTTGCCTGCAAGCTTGCGCTTCAGTGTATATCATAAGGCTGGAGTGGTGATACAAAACACCCACAAAACTGCATTTATGATTTGTTCTGAGACAGCAGAAAGAATGCTTTTGATATGCATGGCATAAAGATACAGCAAGGTTGCCGGACTGAGACGTATTTATAAGTCATAACAAATGAATTCTTTCCCTTGACTCAGAACAAAATAAATCTGTAATAAAATGGAAAGATGATGCATTTATCATTACACATAACCATATCAGACAAAAGAATGATTCTGATGATGTTCTGTTACAAAGTCTGGTCGATTCTCTTAGGAAGCAAGGGAACCAGTCTGATAATGTCACGCATATGGATAGAAATACAGACAGAAATGAAAAATGTCATTCAAATCTTCAATAAACTGACTTGAAGGGTTATGGTGCTTGGATACCACAGGTAAGATATCAGCCGTGAATGGTGAGGCATGTAGAGCTTTGTTATCTACCTGTATCAAACAAAGCATGAACACGAGAACCAAGTGGACTTCATATTGCTCACCTTGCTTACGTGACTTAACAGTTCACCATTTCACAAAGTTGATTTGTATTGTCTTGTATAAACTTTTAACTGTATTGTCAAAACCCTTTTGAATGTGTTTTCATGTTGAATTTATTTATTATACTATTTATCAATTAAATAATTTGTAAAGGTAAATGCATATTTAATATGTACAGACTCTTCTCATAATCAAAGTCATAACAATCTTGATATAAATCCATGAACCAAGTTTTTAGAAACCAAGACTATAGCCATAGTCTCTGAACCTAGAGAGACAGCAAACTCAGCCAATTGGATACTAGATACCCAAATAATATTCACAGATATTGCTGATTACAGAACCTGTCTGCGACAATGATAAATAAAATGTACACATAAATTTGAGCAAAATCTGAACGGAATTCTGACTCCAGTCTGTCAATAACCTTAGCCAATCAGTTATACGATTACTCATTAGTATGGACATATCAAAAGCATCAAACATCTTCATAACATAAGACTATTTAACATTTTGATTGAAATATAATCACAAATATAGTTGATGAATCTTAACAAGTTTAGGTAATTAGATGCAAGATGACATCATCAATATGAATGAATTTCACTTATAATAATACTCAACCAATATCTTTATGACGTCGGCCTATGTAACAAGTTTGATCAAAATCCTATACCAAATAGTCATTCGAGTGATAAGAAATATTCAGTCCAAATATGATACAAAAATGGCTCATAAATTGCCCAAGTGTTCCTCATAATACAAAGAGAACAAGACCTTGATGGTTTTAGCCCATTTACCAAGTTTGGTGAACACACAGAGCCAGAAATAATCTCTCAAGTGGTAAGACACTCAGCCAATCATAATAAAGATCACCTTATTAATATGCATATATCTTTCTCATATATATTATATAGCTTGATGATATATGTTATTTGCCAATCATCTGCAAAGTCACCTCATTCATGAGTCCTGATAATATGTGTATTCATCCAATATTTCAATGACATAAGCCGAATTTGCAATCTTTGATCAAAACTATGTCCGAAATAGACTCTAAAATGCTAACATGCTCAGCTAATCACATTAAAGATCGTCTAAATAATACTCATGGATCCTTCACATTATCAAATTCCTGTGAACTGTTCATCATATAAGCAATATTTGAAGTCCTATTAAAATCAGATCTAAATTAGGGGTTCCAAAGCGGTAATAAGCTGTACCAAACAGATGAACAATCACTCATTCATATATGTGGATCTCTCTTGCAGGTGTCCAAGATTTTCATGGCATAAGCATGTATTCTAAGTTTGATCAAAACTATATTAGAATCATGGCTTCTATAAGGATAATAAACTCAGCCAACAAGATGCAAGATTACATTGCAAATATGGATGGATCTTGCTCATTATCAAACTCATGCAAGATCATGATGACATAACCACATATTTAAAGTTTAATGAACATTGGATCAGAAAGACGACTTATAGAATGGCAACAAGCTCAGCCAGTCTGAAGTAGAAACAGCTCACTAATACATTGACTCACTCTCCTTATGAAACTGGTCCAAAATATTGGTGAGATAAGCACATATTCCAAGTGTTACCAAAACTTGATCAGAAATTTAGTTTCCAATATGGCAAGAAGTTCAGCCAATTGCGGTACAAGATGACCTCATATGTGTGCATCGATCACTCTCATTAATGCATACATCAAAGAACTTAAGAATATAAGCATATATTGCATGGTTCATCAAAACGGGATCATAAAACGGCCTCCAAAGTGGTAACAAGGTCAGCCAATCCGATGCAAGTTACCTCAGTGATATGCATGCAAGTGTGAATATAGCCACATATCACATTCTTTGTTGAGGATCTCAGGGGAGATTAGTTGTAATTAACTCAGATTTACCCTCTATAAATAAAATATTTATTATCATTATTATTATAGTAGTAGTAGTAGTAGTAGTAGTAGTAGTAGTAGTATAAACATGATCAACAATCCTTCTAGATTGTATTAAAATTTAGCTGGGTCAAAATCTTCACTATTGATGAGCAACTGTCTTGTTCACTTTTAAATTAAGTCACACAAATATTACATTGACGTATATATTCCAAGGTTCATCAAAAATGGATCATAAACTAGCCTCCAAAGTTGTAACAAGGTCAGCCAATCTGATGCACGTTACCTAAGTCATGTACATGTATCTTGCTCTTTATTGAGCCCACCCAAGATATTAAAGATATATGACCATATTTTAAACCTAAACAAAATTGGATAGAAATAACCAAAAATGTCTAGTCACCTTATTAATATGAGTGGATCTCAGTATTGATGTTATTTAAGGTCTTAAAGACATCAGCATATAATTCATGCATGATTAGAATTAGATCTAGAAAGGTAAAAAGGATAACCAATCCGATACAAGATCACCTCAGTAATATCTATGATCTCGCTCATCTTTGAACTTGTCAGAGGTTTTGATGCTTTACAGCATCAATAAAATTTGATTGAACTTCAGAGCGTTAACATGCAGCTGTAGATGTACGGATGCAGAGCCATGCCATACCAGCTCACATAACCTTACGGACAAAGCTAGAAACCTCTGACTGATACCAATGTTGATAAATGGACCTGTGGGCCATTCAGATGTAAAAGATTTTGTGTCAGTCACTGTGACACATATTAATCTTAATAAATCAGAATATCAGATATTAATAAAGTTTAACATTACTCAATGGCAAACAAATGCATTGTGATTAACTGGTATATTCCTTCCACCCACCCACTTATCTCTTTTCCTTTGTAAATTAGGCCTTCAAGGTCGTTCAAAGTCTATTATGGTGTTAACTCATTGGTAAATAAACAATGTATGTATGTATGTATGTATGTATGTATGTATGTATGTATGTATGCATGTATGTATGTATGTATGTATGTATGTGTGTGTGCGTGCGTGCGTGTGTGTGTGTGTGTGTGTGTGTGTGTGTGTGTAGGTATGTGTGCATGTATGTATGCATGCGTGCATGCATGCATTCATCTATATATGTATATATCCACATAACAAATTTTTATTGAGGGTCTCAAGAGATATAAGTTGTATTTAACTTACATTTACCCTCTATAAATAAATATTTTAAAATTATTTTCTTCTTCTTCTTCATCTTCTTATTATTATTATCATCATCATCATCATTCTTATTATTATTATTATTATTAGTAGTAGTAGTAGTAGTAGTAGTAGTAGTAGTAGTAGTAGTAGTAGTAGTAGTAGTAGTAGTAGTAGTATTAATGCAGTTTAAAATATGTTTGCTTATTTGTAACATTTCGATAAGTGAACTTTTGTTATGTGATTTCCAGTAACGAAAGCTGCAACAACCGTTTCGACATCCTAAAATTCGGCAAGGAGTTCCTAATAAGAGTTATGGAAGATGGAAGGTTTTGTCTCAGATTTGTTTGATCATGTAGCTTAGAATATTCCTCTCGTTGTTTACATAGCCAGAGAGGTGATTCGAAGATGGACGTCTTCTGGAGTTATGAAAGATACATCTTTGTATTGTCAATCCAGGATGATATTATGATGCCAAAGGAAGGTAAGACATTTGATTTATTTGGAATAATGTTTTGTATGTGGGTTGAAATACAACATAAAAACGAGGGCTTTCATCTGAACTTGAAGGCATACTGCATGGAAAACATTTTTTAAGAATGTGCGTTTGCTTCAGCGAGAAGGCTTTCACATGGTGATTCCCTAAATGCTCTCAGAGTGACGCTTATTCCTTATTAACCGGTACAAAATGTTGCTAAAACACAACTTCCAAACGAAGAAAATTAATCTATGAATATCTCTGATCAATGAATTCGTTGTTTACAGGACCAACTTCCGGTTGAATCTATATGTGGTCAGGTCTTAAAAATATCTTAAAAATTAAGAGAAAATATAATAGTTTAAAACAAAAATATGAATGTTCAACTTATGTGCTCAACACGAATTTTCGAAGAGTATTTAAAGGTTAATTATTTACACATATTTTATTTCTGTATTCAGTATTCTCCTGGTAAAGATTGCTTCTTTTGCAAATATGCAAGGCGATTGTATGTCTAATGAATGGTTTAGTAACCAGTTCATGCAGTAGCAAAATGGTACATGTCATATGTAATTCACCAAACAAATGTACTGACGCTCGAAGACAATGTAATTAATTACAGCTGCAACAGAATTATATAGACAATCCATGCACTCATGGAAACACCTTCATTCGATAGTGTACTTGAACGTTTAATTCCACGCTCCTTCTGTCATATTTTCTTTCGGGACCTTCAGTTTCAATGTCATGTTCGGCCTCTTCTATGAAAGGAACTCTCTTCTACTTAATATAGACCCTCATGTTCCCCGCTGACTTTGTCGAACATTATATATATATATATACATACATACATACATACATATATATATTATGCCTTCAATTAAGTAACAGAAAAGGATGAAGACAACAAACTTTGTAAAATTTAAACAAATAATTTATTTCCCTAGAATCAAACGTGGAAAAGAGAAAAACGAACTTACGGTTTTACGAGTTAAATCCGAAAAATCTAAGAATTACAAAACACAAGTCCTATCAATGAAAGGTTCTAAGTGAATCACAGTTCAAATCTCGCAGAAAATCCAAGATGGAAGGCGATGACGTCTGTAATAGTCACCATTGTACGGTTGTGTCAACCGTCTCTTGTTGAATCACAGAAAACATTATTCCGGATTTTAAATTTCGAGCCCCAAAATGGACACAAGACCAAACAACTTGACGTCTCAAGTGTTAAGGCACTCGTAAATAATTATTATCATAACATCAGTTATGATACTAACTAAAACTCAAAATAGGTTCCCGGATGGTGGGTCAAGAGTTCAACCTTCTAAAAAATTAGAAGTTTGTTGCATGATAATTATAGGTATGCCCTTGGTCCAGCTTCATAATTCTTACGCTGAGAAATTATAAAAACTAAATGCAACAAAAGTTGTTTGCCAAAAACTGCCACTGATTTTAAAACAAGGCCAGGGACTATATACAATGTTTCTGTTATAGTTATTTATATCAAAAAATAAAAAAATAGGCAGAACTGATCTGTATCCTGGACATATCAAATCCAGTAAACAATGTTACATTATTATAACATGAAATGGAACAAAACATTTAAAACAAACGAACAAATAATTGAATTAGATATGCATAACAATATATATATATATATATATATATATGAGTGTGTGTGTGTGTGTGTGTGTGTGTGTGTGTATGTGTGTGATGTGAGTGTGAAATTACATTTACATGGTTAAATTGTTTTCATAATATCTCAAGATAGTTAGCTCGTATATTGTCTGTTTCTTAATTCTTTCTTGATAATGCTTAACAATGTATTTTTGCAGTGGGCTGTTATCAAACCAACGTTGTACGGTTACACTGCGTATATTTGATAATTGTTTTTTTTTCATCTTTATGCACATTAATGAGAGTCTCTCTCTCTCTCACTCTGTATTAGGATATTTTTGTTAAGCATAGATAGTCTAATATAAGACCTTCTATCAAAATGCATTGGACTATCTCTCTCTCTCTCTCTCTCTCTCTCTCTCTCTCTCTCTCTCTTTGTATGTATGTATGATTGTGAAACGTTGATGGGTAATTAAACAATTTTAAAAATTGTTTCAGCAACAAAAGTATGTTAATAAGAAATAAATGTTTAAACGTAAGTCAAATGACTTTTCTTGAACGTTTTTCTATATCGAGGTGAAAACATTAACAAAATTGGCATATATTTATGTCACATAATTTGGCAAAGAAATAACTTGGTTTTGCCTTAGAACTATTTGACTATTTCTCGTTTTACATGCGTACAACGTTATCTAGGGTAAATACGTGTTTTTCCAGGTAAGCGACTGTATTAACATGTACCTAGCCAGAATTACCTGTGACGAACTAACATTAATAACATGATATGCACGGGTATTTTACCCTGACTTCTGCTCACTCTCCTATAGATCTAAGTAAGATCAATTTCTAAAACCGACGACTGGTCTTTTTGGATCACGTCAAGGAGTGTACGCTCTCTATTGTTCTCCAGCCATAGCGCTGATTGTGTCTGTCGCTGTGATTGTGGCCATGATTCTGATTGTGTCTGTCGCTGTGATTGAGACTGTGAATATGACTAGAGCTGTCTGAAGCTGTCTAAAGTTGTTTAGAGCTGTCTGGAGTTTCCAGAGTATTTAAGGCTGCGTGCTGTCGATACGTATGTATGTATGTACGTATGTCTGTGCCACGGACGAAGACGTAGCAAATTTAAAAGAGGGTTGTATGCTTTCTGTACGTGTGTATACGTATGACTGTACACGTGGTAGATCCATAAAGGTTGCGAGCGGCCGATAAGAATGTGGGCTAACCCAAGGAATCGTGCGACTGTACAAAGGGTCTAGAAGCATACGTTTGGTTCAATTGTTGTTCCAATTGCATGTTTATGTTCATAAGATTATTTTGAATCTTATTTGTGTTAATAAGATTATTTTGAATCTCCGTTGTGTTCATAAGATTATTTTGAATCTTAATAGGAGTTCATATTCGAGATTATGTGAATCTCTCTTGTAGTGTAAAATGCTGTTTGAAACGTATCTGCAGTCCATGAGGTTTCTTGGATCTGTACCTCATATTGATTTAATATTTTTGGTTTCTTTTGAATGTGTGAATGTTGTGTAGAGTGATTTGAGTAAATCGTATGTTAAGAGCGCGAGAGAATCATTGTATTTTTACATCATATATTTTTCTTTATTAATTCATTCATAAATTTCCATCTTTCTCACATTGTGTTTGTCTTATTCATTTAGTCCAAAGACCCACTCGGTTTCTATTCTGCGACAATTTACTTATTAAGAGGTCTTTATCATTCTTAACTTTCAGAATCTTAAGTTTTCAACCAGATATGGACTTTTCCTCCAGAGTTTTCATCCTGTAGAACCAGAGTAAATTCTTTTCTAAATTTAGAAAACTTGACAACATATTGCCTCTAGGTAATTTCAATATCGGATCTTTCACGCTGTTTTTTCAATTATAAATAACTTGTGCAACATATGGTAAAATCATCGTGGCTCCATCACTTGGATGAGGTCTTCTTTTGATTTAAGTAGAACCACATAATCGTTACATCATATTAGATCAGGGGTGGGCGAACTACGGCCCGCGGGCCGCATGCAGCCGGTCAAGGGCTTTCATGGGGCCCGCCAAGGGTTTTCATGCTGCCTTGGAACAAGTCATCATTCGCACTGACTCTTTTTATGTTACTCTCTTACAAATTCATGTCTTATATGCTCTGTGAATTGAAAACTAAGCATTAAAAGAGCATTTTCATTACTTAGCCGTAGCACAAACGCAGCTACTGTTTGCAACAGGGTGTTATTAAGTTACGTCTTGGGCAGGAAAAAGAACCATGTATCGTGTTAGATATTGTATAACTGTTACCGATCATTACAACACAAATGTGTTCGTCTACTAATATCACATGTTGTCCTTGTTAAATTCTGGCCTTGATTAGAACGGAGTTTTACAAAATAAGAAACAAATCCCTTTATGATGTATCAGTATATTACAATTTATTGATTCTTATATTTGAATTTTTATACACGTTTTAACTCTTCTAATTGTAAAAGTACACGAAATATGCATTATTATGTGTCGAAACATATCGTCAGATTTCCGCAGTGATATCATTCTGTCTTGTATGTACATCTGAGAAATGAAATGTCCTACACAATCTGTAATAACAATGCATTGATTGTTGTAACCAAATCATACATCATCCCATTACTTTTGTCATCATTACTAGTCAGTGGATGTCGCACATTCCAATAAGTTCTATGTGACATTTTCCCCAATCATCTTCAGAGTCTTTCTTATATTGTTCGGGGATAGGTCTGATGAAATATTAGTCAAATTGATATATCACCTTCCTCTTTGCTGATTCTGTGCAAATACCATTCAAGCTTCCTAAACTGTAACGACTCTATGGTCATAAACTAACAGAAAGCATTAAAACTAACAGTTCTTGTATATCAATCCCTCTGTATTTTTAATTTCCATTATGATATCTTGTCATCTCAATTAAGACCTTTTTCAGTATCTGTTTCTCACTTTCCTTTCCAATAATCTTCTTATATATCTATATTTATCTTTATATAGCAAACTCAGATATTCTACGAAGGTTTTTTATGTTTTTGTTTTAATTAAAGAAAACGATTATATTACATCTAATTAAAATTCACAGTAAAAGACACAGAACACTGTTATCAAACAATTTCTTGTCTTTAAAAGCTGAAATTGCCCAGGAAATGGCAAAAACAATCTTGGACTGTAAACTACTAACATTAATATTTAATTACACGCTTACTCCATTTGTATGATCCTCTTGTACGAAAGTATGATATCTTGAACATTGCTGAAAAAATATAAGCAAATTAGTATAAAACTATCAAACATAACTTATGTGAGAGTCACGTCCTTATATTGACCCCTACCTGAGTCTACAATATTTCAAGACAGGCCAAACTCGGCTGATTAAGTGTTTTCAAACCTCCTATCGGTTACTAGAACTGGGTTACAGTCCAGATTTACCAGTGTTACAATTAGGGATCGATGGGTAAGGAAAGTTTGAAAGATGTCTGCTCTGGTTCTAACCCACAAGTTTTTCAACAATATAACTATTTGTTCGATGTTGGTATTTTATTACCGACGCAGAGAATGACGAAGTTGGCCGGGGGGATAAATTTCATCAAAGAACCCGGTCGAGCCCTGTATTTTCGGATAGTACATAGCACGGCCGGTCATTATGGCCAAATCGGGTACCTGTCCATCCCTACCTATTATGACCATTTCCCAATATATTTTACATGCTGATCATCAATAGAATCATTTTGGACAAAATACTGCAATGTTTTTGTTTGATTCAGTTCAAAGATAAAAAAGCGCCATTGTTTTCCTTGCGTAAACCTACACCAGGAATTTTCCTGCCTTAAACCTGAAGAAGTAATTATGTTAATGAGCTGTTTGCGGAACGTTAGTGACGCTGGAAAATTATGCATAGACAACGTTGTTTACGTAAGGACTGGACATTTATTAGGATTGGAACGTAACCGTCCTGGCTGTTTGTTATTAGATTATATTTATCATTAAATATAATTAATTAAATCTGATAGCGATGATGTGCTTGCAAGACATTTTAACGGGGTGTTGAACTGGCTGACAACGGATGATAATATTGTTGGTGTTTTTTTCCACGTGACGACGAATATCTGACTAAAGCTGTGTACTGAAAGCCTATTAGAAATCGACAGCCCCAACCAATATGATGTACTAGTAGCATCAACAAGTGAACACGCTCAATCATTGACCTTACGGCTAGGTCTGAATACACTAAAAAAAAATATTTTTACAATGGTGTGAAGTGCAATTCGTCAGTAAGTCCACTCCGGTTTTGTACCTCGTTCATGATATTAAACTACATTGTCTCAACTAAGAAAAGAAAAATCTGAACTGTTATTCAACAAGGTTGCAATTTTGGTGTAACAGTACTTTGCGGAAGATGACTATTTCTGACATCATTCACAAGTGCTATCAGTATGGTTCTGTATGAACGTATTGCCAGGTACCAGGAACGCACAGTCGCCAGAGATATAATCACCCTAGAGGAGATTTTCTATAATCGTATAACAGTTGTACCAGTCAAACTAACTAATTGAATAAACGTGATCGTGCGTGTTGCACCTGACCAAGGCAAGCCTGTCGACCATTTACTTATAGTACTTATATTTTTAATATTTAAGATCCTCAATATGAACAACGCGAGAAAATGCTCGAAGCGGAAAAACATCGGCGTGATGAAATCAACAAGAGAACCGATCTACTCGTGAAATACAAACGTATTGTTGTGGTTGTAGGTAATATTTACGGACACCGTTGGTTTAGGTGTAACACACCAATCGGAATTGTTTGAGCAATATCGATATTAACCGGGGTGAGTGGCGGATCTGGTAAAATAATCTCGTCACCGCTGCATTAGTGAATATGTGTCTATTCAGCATTTATCGATGCTGCACAAACAAGTCTCAATGCAGTTAATAAACTCTACTCATTTGCTATTGAGGATAATATCAATACGCATGGCCGAGTTCGATGCTATGTTGGCGGAAATTGAAAACAACCGGTGTCTATGTATACATATATAGAACCAAAGTATTAATGACTCTGGCTGACATGTATTTAAAATAATAAAAATGTTTGTATGTTAATAGTATGATAATAGACGTTTTGTTGATTTATGAGCTAGGTTGAAGTCCTCTTCAACCCCATACCTTTCATCTTCCAAGGGCACCTGTGCGTAACATTCTCGAGTGGGCATGTGAGCGTGATATGAAAAACTCATGGAGATAGAAGGCTTTCACCCATATCAGAAAAATGTGAAATGCCGTTATAGTCACGCAACTGCAACATTTGGTACAATTGACCTCTTCACAAAAGAGATTTGTTTCGAGGGGAAACAGCTATTTATAAACGGAACTGTTCGTTATTTGTATTGGAAAAAGTGCAGGGGAAAGGCAATTTAATATTTAGCTGTAGTATAAGCCTAACTACTCTTTTCTTACAAATTCATGTCTTTTTCTTAGCTGATGATTGCATGTCAATCTTTTTTACATTCTGATCTTAATTAAAAAGTAGAACGGACTGTTTCTAAATGAGAAACAATGTATTTATGCCGTTTCAATGAAATAAGAAATACATTTGAAAATGTAATTATTTACCTATATCTTAATTCGGAATATATTCCAAACGTTTTAACAATTTCATGTCGAAATTGGTATGTAGATATTCGTCATTTTGTATGAAATGATCATGTCAGATTATCGTGTACAGGCATCTGAACAAGAATTATAAGTCCCATCCAATATATATAAATAGTTATATATTTCTCTAACATATGCAATATCCCGTTATTTTTCCTTACCAAAACTTATCAGTGGACATCACACAAACCAAAAATGTAAAGTTCTATTTACCATATTATATCCCGTAACTTCAAGTTTATTCTTATATTTTCAGATATCGTTTTGTTTTGCAGAAATACTATTCAAACTATCATGCCCCTTCGTAGTCTCTGATGACTCTCTTGAATAATAAAGGGTAATTTTTTGTATATAAATACATGCCACTCGTAGCTCAGGAAATGTGGTAATATTGTCATTATCAACGCTACTAACTATACTTTTTGAACATCGCAGGGGCAGACGGCGAGAAACTTAATTCATGCCACCTTGTGCTTGTTTTGTGTTTCTCTTTGGCTATGTGGATGATCAAAAGCATCATCCGGGTTGTTTGAATTATGATTGACCAAACCTTGTTTATTCAATCTTTCATTCAAATAAGTCTGTGCTGTAATTCTGTTTCACTAAATTCTGCAGTTTTGACCTGTATACATCAAGAACATGCTGTGTCAAATTCCTTTTAACAGCGAGCTCAATTTTGATGAAACAATTTCAGCAGATAGTTGTTTCCTGTAACTAGACGCCAGCTAATGCTCCAGTAATAACTCATGATACAGACAATCTATTATAAAAGAGCAAATGTTTATACTGCTGCCAGATTGTATTTTATAAACTGGCTAGCAGTTTAGTCCAAACAAAAAATAATGATCTCTTCAATATATCATGTAAGTGTTTCCCTTACGCTGTAATGATTCAACTCAAATTATTTGATCACACCTAATGAGAAAGAAACACCTATGGTAATTGCAACTTATCAACCATAACAATCGAAACAAATGTGAAAATTATATCTAATGTGAGAAAATCACTTTTAGTAATTACGCCTTCTAAAACGTAATAATAATTATAAATGACTACAGATCCTAAAGGTTCAGTGCAAACATAGATAATAACTTTGTGTAAGCCCGACTGATTTGAATGGCTTAGCGATGAGAAGCATCTTCTTTGCAAATCTTCTTTCAAGAAAAGGGTGACGAAAAACGTTTAGATATAAAAAGAGAATTGAATAACTGTGGTGTTATTTGAAGCAAACAAGGGTCTAAAATCCAGACTTTCTTGGTACCAAAACCTGTCTAAATACCTCTTCAGCAAAAGAATATTTTTCCATACTCGTAATCAGATTCGATCCTAGATAAATCTTTCGGAATTGGTCCATTGCGAAAATAGTACAACAATCAGCTAAGAAATTTTTTCACCTTCACTTCTACTTCTTTTATTTTATATATTTCATCATCCAGTTTGTTATTCTATCGTACAATTAAATTTTATTTTCATCAATCACTGTTTTTATGTCAGTTTTGGTTTTCCTTCTCTCTGTTTCTCTCTCGGTCTCAGTGTTACCTCTCTCTCTCTCTCTCTCTCTCTCTCTCTCTCTCTCTCTCTTTTGTTTCAGCCGCATCTTTGCTGGATATTTTTATCTTCTTCAATTATGAACGTGTCTATGTCCGCTGCATACTATTCTACATATTCTCATTCACAGATGTTCCGCGATCTATCTCATGGTAAATGTTTGCTTTGCAGTACATGTGCTATCGTGTTGTATTAGATAAACTGGAATGATGAGATTTAATACTTCTTCAACATTCATAGTTGTTGGTTGACATTATAATCTTCAATAACATATACATAAACATAATACAGGTAAGAGTAGAACATAATGTTGCATGGTAAAGTGTGTCGACGATTTTTCGTTTCAGGCTACGTCATCTTGTTCATCAAGTTGAAAACGTTAAGAATTTAAGGAATAGTAATGTCGGAAGGTAAAAGATTTTCGTGTTATATTTCGTAAAAGCCGTTGCCTGAACGTGTTCCATGGGAACATAATTAACGTCGTTCACTAGCTGCGTTCATTTTAGCTGGTCCCTAACGTCTCGTTTTGCACATGTGTTATTACCTACTTTTCCAATAGAAACAACGTAGCTTTTTGTCCAAATGAATATGATATTTTTAGTACCCTATGATCTTCAACTAAGTAACTCACAAGAGTGAAAACGTGAATTCCAAATCTCCACTAAGCGTTTGTGTCAATAGCCTGGAATAGTATTGATGTGCTAAGTGTCTCGATGTCAGACAATGATATAATCCAAAATGTCTCTAAATGAATTCACAAATGATCGCAAAAATGTGATACACTCAGAAAGTATTAATTAGCACCTTGTAATTCCAGAGAATAATTTAAATAAATAAATCTTCTAAATTACAACTGAACAAAACTGGAAAACTCATCCACGTCAGACGTTGCGATAGGAATAATGAACCTATGTTTACTTCACCTTATATAGAAACGTAGGATACAATATGATGTCCGAGACGATGACCGTTCATTTCCAGAACATTCTAACTTGTAAATAACATCAGGTCTGTGATTATATCTTTAGTAAAATAAAATCAAGTAGACGAGGAATTCCCGTTGGGAAAACCAATGACTTACACTAAAATCTAAGTAATCATTTCCAATAATAACTAATAAAAATCTTAATAGATATTCTACAATCATTACCAAACATTTGCCATGTAATATGTTGTAAACAAAAAAAACGACATTAGTCAAGTAGGCCCAACCTAATAATCTCAATTATGTATTACCCAGCTTTGTATTTGTATGGCAATGCCATCAGTATAAATTATTATCGTAGTGGGATATCGCAGGCAGACGATCCAGGACATATTACATGGATTAAAAACAATTAGCTTCTGTAGGCTTTAAAGAACGTAACTATGAAGATGGTATGTACGTGCGGCCATATATACATACATGCATGCATGCATACAGACATACATACATACATACATACATACATACATACATGCATACATATGCACGCACACATACACACGCACACACATACATACATACATATGCACGCACACATACACACATACATACACACGTACACACACACCCATAAACAGAGAATATATAAGAAATTATAAACTGCCTATTTCCCTTGAATTCCACTCATCTTCTCCACATGGCACAGTCATCTGTATTGATCACTCAAAACTTATTTTTGTCCCCGTTGATTCGAATATAAATTGATGAAGTATTATATCTATGTTCTCCTAACATAATGGAAACGATAATACGAACAGTTTCGAATGAACATTTTATTTTAAATGTTTATTTTCATTAATTTTACGCCCAGGTAGGAATGAATAACAAGCCTATTCAATTTATGCCTCTGGCATCGGTACATATTGTGTTTATATCACTGCGACTAAAATGACTTAAAATATGTGGAATGCATATATTTCAAACAGAAATCTAGATGACACCCAGCTTTCCTAAATACCCAGAGGTAAACTCGGAATGACTTATTTACAATTGGTGTCTTCAGTATTTAATGTACTTTCACCCAGCACTGTTATATACCCAGAAGTATCGAGAAAAGGCCTTTTAATAGTTTCGGTGGCTTCACAAATGGTTGCATTAGAAATGGTTTTTATTATTATATGATGTACCTTCAGGATCAATATTACCTGACATATCAATCATTTCATATTCATCCATACACAGATCTTGGGTTCTATGTAATAAGAGCATGCTAGTGTCAAACAGTGGATTATGTGATGTATCGGCATGACCTAAAAGTTCATCATTCGTCAAAGGTACCGGCAGAGATCTTTCTACTCCAAGAGGCGTAAGATATAAATCGGTATCAACTTCCTCATGCGTATGACTTCGGTCTGCAAATACAAAATGGAAAGATTCATGGAAATAATTATATTAAGTTATATTTCCAATTGCGTAAGCAACTGAGCAATCAGTTCTCCTATGTGAAAATAAAAAATCTACTCTGTTAAAATATTGGCATTCACAGTCGTGAATGTAGTTAGCTAAATTATATGCTCTCAATGTTATTGAAAATTTGTTTTATAAGAGTGATTCTAATTAGGAAATTAAATTCACTATATTTCAAAGCAGATTGAATTCCTATATTAAATTGTGCATGTTCTTAACAGGTTACGACATTCAGGCGGTTATATATTAAATAATTGACTTGAAGTAAGCAGAATTCTGAGTACCAGGAGCAACCAGATACAAATGAGTCAAACTTAAAGTCACATGTTAGAAAGCAAAACAGAAATGGTTACTTTAGAAAGAAGATAAAAGCAACTAAGGCTACACATTTTGTTCATACCTGGTCTCCCTGGTTTCATACATCGGATGTTTTGGAGTATTAAACAGCATATCATAGTATTGATCACAGCAACCGCTCCAATGAATGTGGGTATCAGGTAGATTGGTAATCTCACTGTATGTATATCTATATATATTGAAAATACATGACAGAAATTCAAATGCCAATATACAATGGGCTGTACGACTAACTGAGCTTTCGGAGAAAAAAAAATATTTCTTTTTCTAAGCGCTTATATGACCAAACAGAGTGACAGATAATTATCACAGGACCTATGTCAGAATATGTTGGGTCTTAGCATGGCAAAATAATTGCCATACAAGATTATTCGGTTATTTCAATTTGTCAGTCACTAAGACGTCAATAATCATATTTTCGTTAGAATATTTGCAACAGTACACCATGCTATCCCAAAAATTTCGAAATAACATATTTGTTTGGATGGAGGCCAAAAAAGTTAGAAACCAATGACATTTGTTTACATTTACATGAAGTGATGTTGAAAGAATGAGCTAATTGTGCTGGGGTTAGGAGAGTTGTAATCCCAGCACAATTAGCTCATTCATGCAACATCACTACATTTAAATGTAAACAAATGTCATTGGTTTCCAACATTTTTTGCCTCCACCCAAACAAATATGTTATTTTAGCTTCGCGAGCCCGTTTCCATAATTGCCAGTGCATAACGATTTGTATGTTAAATTTAGCCAAACCTCGGTGCATTTTGCCTCTTTGAAATTAATTCGAATCAAAACTATTAAATCACAAACGTTTTGGATTCGTTCTCACTTTTTGTACGCGTTTACCATTTTCTTGACTGCACTGTTTAATTGCAAATTATTTAGTTCATATTCCGATGTTTACTAGTAGTGAGTATGGCATTATTCTTTTTATATCTATTTTTTTATTGTGGGAAGTATCATGCGATGTGTCCAACATATACCTGTTTCAATCGTAGACATTAATTGTGTTTTCCTCTGAAGAAGAAAATAAATTTAGAATAGATAAAACAGAAATAAAACTCACACACACACACACACACACACACACACACACACACACACACACATATATATATATATTTATGTATATATATATATATATATATATATATATATATGTGTGTGTGTGTGTGTGTGTGTGTGTGTGTGTGTGTGTGTGTGTGTGTATGTATGTATGTATGTGTGTGTGTGTGTGTGTGTGTTCTTCCCATGGTTTGCTTCAAGTTGCTATAGTGACCGTCATGTGTACTCTGTCTATTGAACTAAACCCACAAATCCAACCCCGATTTATATATGAATACTTTTTAACAATCTCTTTGTCTGTCAGGAAGATGTATCATAGTATACGAATGAGATACGCACGACAAATGTATGCAGAAATCTGAAATAGTTATAACTTGTTAGAGCAGCTGCGTGCCAATAATTGAATATTTCAATATATCTGCAAATATCAATAAAACGACATTAAGGTACGTTTCTTATCCTATGATCAAAATACTAATTTCATTGAATAAGTCGTGTGATGAATAAATACTTGTCTGTATGGAATAATGTGTTCTACATTAAGTCCATAAACACTTTTACCGAAAAAAGTAATGACAAATTAGATTGTCCAATATTACCGAGTTTATTTCCCAACATATAAGTTTCTTCTTCGTCACATATTTGAAAATAATAGTAAACAAAACTATTTATGTCTATTGCTAATGCGATCTACAAAATACAAAATGAAACCTCTCAACTCATTAAACCCAAATTGCACCGCAACTGAAATTAGTTTATAATCTAAATATTCATTCTTTGATTTGAGTGAAGAAATAATTGAAGAAAAATTGTTGACAAGTCATTAACAGACCAGGATGGTTACCAAACATGAACTGATGTACATGGCTATTTGAGATTCATAAGCTAATAATTATTTTCTTTATTTCCTTCTTTTGTTATTTTGGGCCATTTTTTTACAAAAAATTTGAAAAGGTAGCCTCAATTATAGTTTATTTTTATTTTTATTATTATCATTATTATTATTATTATTATTATTATTATTATTATTATTATTATTATTATTATTATTATTAGCATTAAGTCTATATAGAGATAGATATATAGACAGATAGATAGAGAGCTAGATATCTTTTTATTAATCTTTATTTGTAATAATATGCCACAGGCCCATGATACATGACCATGCATCATGCGGTACAAAAGACGTTATAATGCCTATCAAAAAGAACATCGTATTTATAAGAATATACATGAAAGTAATAGCTATTGCTTTTTCGGATATAGGTGAGATATAAGTATATACTGCACAGTAATCAAGCAAACGGATTTTAGAGTAACCCGAAAACTTGTGTGGAGCAAGATTTGTGATATTAATCTAAAGTCTTATGTAGCCGGTGTGTTTGATAAAACAGTTTATCTGATCTTTAAGGCTTTTATTGTAAATATTGATATTATTAGTCATCAGAATTTTTCTAGTATCATTGTGTATAATGGACCTAAATTTTCCTAAATTTGGATTTTTATATAAAATGGTGGGTAAGTATTTTCTTCGTATTTCTCTATGTAGCAGACAATAAAATAATAAAATGGAATACATTTTCGATGTTAACGTTACAAATTTGACACAATCGTTCATCATAGCAAGCTCTCGTAAATGCTTATATATAACGATCATGACTCCACAAGAAAATCTTTCATTGTACCTAAACAGGTTGGATAGATAGTGTATAGGATTATCATTTCGTGTGTGGAATGTCCAAATCTCTTAAAATACTCACAACATTCTCCCATACCAAGAAATCTTGCCGGATAAAATGCGACCATATAAATCGAGATAACATCTGTATAATCATATTTAGTATTCCACAATCCACCGTGTCCATATCCTATACAAATATGTTGTATTTCTTCAAGAAAATAAAACCGAGTTGGTTTCAACGAATTATTCTTCTGAGCGAAATGAGCCGCAACTGACGGAACGGTAAAATAATTAATCAATACTTGTTCAGACCTGATGTCATTAGGGTCATGAAGTATATTCAGCGATAAATAACGCCACGCAAGATTTTTCATTTTATCATGGCGAGATTCCTATGATATATTTCGCAGCTAGGTCTTACAAACTGATCAAACTTATTTTTGTCTTTGATACAGATAGTTCCATCTTGTCTAATCAATTCATCGTCGTTTTCAGAACTCTAAAAAAACCATACTGATAAAGGATCATTCTTACTTATTTCGTTATCAAAATCGAAGATATCTTCTTTTTAAAATTTAACCGTTTGATTTCATGGAAATATTGTTACTGCATTAGTCCACGCATGCGCATTGTGATCAATAATTTCAATTGAACCTCCCCTCGATTTATTATGTGATTCGTACAAAATATATCCGTTGATCGTTTTTACTTTTATTGGGAATTTAAATTTCTTTCCTAATTCAGCAAAATCATTTATTGTTGCTCCCGTATCGTTGACTGATTCAGCCCTTTTTTTCTTCACGTTTTCGATCCCTGAAAGCAATTCCACGTATCGCGTTTGTAAAATGTTTCGTTACTCGTTCGGCTATACAATTAAGTCTTGATCGGCGCAAGATTATCAATACTGGGTTTATCATTCAGCGATTAAATTACATAAATAACCGGGGTCACAGTATAATCTCGTTCATAGTACGATTTGTAAATACCAGTCAACATTCCTGATCTGAAATTATTACTTAATACAGCGCGCTTTTTTCATTATGAAGGACAGTGTCACGTTTGTCGTGGATAATCCAAGTAATATTGTCCCTTTCTGCTAATACAATAAACTTTATTCTGAAAAAATATCTTTGATCGTTGAGATAATTAATAATCGTTTTCGCTTGATTATCGTTCATTGTCAATAGTCTATACATACCAATGACTTCCAAAGAATGTTTGATAGTGTTATTTTGCTGAAAATCGAGATGACACTGTGTATGCGTTGTTGGTAATCTGAATTTTAATCAAATGCATTTTTTAACGATATCAGGAATTCCACTTATGACATCTTCTAATTTTTGTTCTTCAACAATCGCTGGAGTCATAACTGGCATCCACAGCGACATTTTTGTTAGTGTTACTTTACCAACACCAACGGCAGCATCACGCCATATTGCATCATTGTCAGTGGCTTTTATAGAAAGCACCACAATGTGTTTATCGCAAAAATACTAAGGTATGAGACCAACACGATCACCTATTCCGTATCCTGTATCATCTGCTTTTAAAAGTCTACCTTCGACCTCGATAAATGCCTCAGCGGGCAAGAAATACATACTTATA
The DNA here is from genome assembly GCA_028554795.2 of Sinohyriopsis cumingii. Lineage (NCBI taxonomy): Eukaryota > Metazoa > Mollusca > Bivalvia > Unionida > Unionidae > Sinohyriopsis > Sinohyriopsis cumingii. Next base: position 40,613,625 of record CM068829.1, read on the forward strand.
TCATGAATTTGTAATTCGATTCTTCCACGTGCGTTAGGTATACGTACATCAGAATAATAATACTGATAATCACGCACAGATTCATCTTTGAGATCGGGTGCGTCCATGTCAAATGCTGGGTCAGATACACGTTTGAACATTTTATTATAATTGTTATATTCTAACACGAAGACTACATCCTGCTATCAGACTATCAGACTTGCGGTCATATTTTTTTTTCTTTTTTTCTGATAGTGGCACACCAGTCAGCTCTGCTAGCTTTTGATCTGCGGCTTGGTCTATTATTGTACTGCCATTTGCAGGTATAGCTTCAGTGTGCTGGCCAGTTTCACTGGTAGCTGAGGTTTTCATCATATTAATCATGTTAGTCTTTCTTTGATTGCCTAGAACCCTTTACCAGCGACATCACCTACAACACTATTAACTTTATCACGAACAACGTTAATAGCCTTCATTCCTAGTTGTATTCCAATCGGTATTGCTTTTGGGGCTATCCTTCTAAACAGACCCTGAACAACATCACCGAGCCCGTCACCTTAAATCGCTCCATAAGTAGGTAATCGCGAATGTATCACCCTGAATCGTTGTAGATCCACGTTCAGCATTATGTACGATCATCTTATTTATTATTTATTTATCTAATCACTGTGCTAATCATCAACGATTTCATCAATAAGTGATCGATAAACATCGATGTCCATGATACACCATGTAAATAATATTCGCCAAATGTCAGCTGTTCATTAATAATTTATGCACAATTATTTCCGGCACGTTTCCCTCCTATGAGGATTTCTGCTCGTTCTACGTCAAAAAGAACGTTGTTAGGACAAGTAACAGTAGCGCCAAAATAATCATCGCCAGAATCCCTTTCCTTACTTACTAAAGAAAGCAATTTCCCCAATCGTCAAGTTTCTCTCTGCTTCATTTCTTCTTCTCACTGTTTCCCTTCTTATTCTCTTTGCTTCATTTCTTCTTCTCTCTGTATCCTTTCTTATCTAGTCTTTTTAAGTTCCAACATCATCTCTTCCTGCGGTGAAAAAGGTTGTTGTTGTTGATGGAATGTCAAATTTTGATGGAAGAATTGAGTGGAAGATTTTAGCTGAGACATTTGTATTTGTCGTTCTATTTGTTGCAGAGGTGGAGGAAGCCGATATAATGGATCTTGACTAGATGGTTGCGGCGGAAGAGGGTTTTGAATCAGTGCCTCGTTATGAAGTCTTTGTACTTTATTAACAAGTTTTGTATATTTTAAATCATCCTCTCTGGTTTGTTTGTTCTTTTGCTAAATATGTGATATATAAATTTGATAAGATTAGAATCAGTCACGTTTTCTTGACCAGGTTTAAAATTTTGTATTCAGGTAAATTTCTTCTTTAGGATTTTTAATTTCTTCGATAACACCTTCTCTTAATTCTTTAATCAGATCAAGATTTTCTATTCTTACCTTAGGTTTTAGGTACAAGTTCTTTTCACATCGGTTATTTCAGTAAGAACTTTGCCAATACACCCAAGTATTTCTTCATTTACCGGGGGAGGGGGGTGCGGCAGCTATCTCAGTTGGAAGATCTCGTAAAATCTTTTTTGTTTGTTTAGGTCTTTTTGATATTTTTTCAATTTGCTCAAGAGTTTGTCTTACTGATGGAAGAAGACCATCAGTAGCCTCTGCAACTCTTTCAGTAACCTTTGTGACAGGTCTAAAAAAAATTGTTCTGTGCCTTCTGCATATTCAACTTGAGATTCTTGACGTTCTCGTACTTTTTGTCCAATTGAATCGTGTACAGGAAGAAATGTTTTGATTGCTTCTAACCTCTCTAACTATTCTATCTGTCTAAGACTCCATAGCTGGTGCCATTATTGATATAACAACAATTTAATTGCAGCAGAAGAGGAGATGAGACCTCAATGAAGCGTAACGGTGGGTAAACACGCGCGCATACTTTTTATAAAAACACTAACGACAACGATAAAATAACAAAAACAAAATTAACTCAATTAGAGAAACTCTAGGTTAGTTAGACTCTTTGGTTTGACGTTATTGTAATTGTATTTTCATTTTCGTAGGAAGCCTTATGTTTCCAAAAATGACATTCCAGCGAAAGGTCTGTTCACTTCCTTTGCTGCTGATATACAGACAGATAGACGCTTTTTGGCAATCTGATTTGTATATTTATCCGAATCTGTTGACTACTGTTAAATATCCTGAGTTTATTCTTTGTAGAGACCATGACTGACCAGCTTAATAATGTTTGATTCCGTTTCTAAGGTATGCAAATTTCTTCACATCCTAAGGGATCTCTCTGTGGATTTTCATTGTCTCGTGTTTTTTGTTATCAACTTTCGCTTAAAGAAATGACCATACTAAATCAATATTGTAGTGATGGTGGTGCCGACGACGCTAGGACAACAACACCGATGTCGATTTAATGGCATACGGTTAAAAGTCACACACAGAAATGAAAAGAAACATAATATAATAACGTTAATGAAATATAAATTACACAGGGAGAAAACAATTAATATTTTACCTGATTAAAATAAAGATGGTTCATCCGTTTTGATGGTCTTTGTGGCTTCAACCAAAACAATAACATTCCATTTCAGAGGTCAAACTCAAAGTCAATATTATCTCATTAAATTGTCTTCCTTTTCTAGCTTTTAAACCTTTGGAAATTATTTTATGTTTCTTATCAAATTTTTAAAAGTTCTAAGCGTCACGGACTCTGACCGTTATGAAAGCTGTAAACTATTATGCTGAATAAAAGTGAACAAAAGTACAGAAAAGTAATAAAAGAACACCTTACAAAATTTATACAAAACAAGAGATGTCTTACATAGCATCGGTTAAATTAATACATATTTCACTTCATGTAATGACTACTGCCACTAAATAACTGCGATCCAGAAGGAGTTTGTGGATGTGTGGATTCCTATAGAATAGTTCTGTATGGTTCCATACATAAACGATCAATTATTCAGACTTTTATCTGCCTTAAAATAGGCGATTAATATGTTTGGATTGTAATTATGTTTTACGCTGGACGGGAAAGCTACTACAGATGTTAAAACTGCTCTAATCGGTATCTCACCAAAAATGTATTTTTTAGACTTGCTTTCTAAGCATGTATAGAAATGGCACAAACATATACTTGCAGCTTTGAAATATTGATATACTGATGTACGTGTGAATAGAATTAAACGTACAAATAGAGCGAGTGGTTCCAAGACAAAAAGCATCTCCTATAGAATAGTTGTGCATGGTTCAAATTTTGATTCTTTAACTCCAGTTAGTTAACTCGGGAATTTAAACACCGTCTGATACTGTAAATTTATTGCACTACAGTGAATGATATAAACCAACAACATTTTTTCCGTCAAAAGACCCTATAATTACCTCATTGTTCATCAACATATATATATGTTTTGATACATTATTACTATTACAAGAAATAAATGATAGAGAATGACACAGCTATAATCTAGAGTGCTATCATTCTATTTTAGGGGAAATCGATACCTTCTGAACAGATCATCTTGTCATACACGACATGCTAAGCAAGTAAATTTAGTTCGCACATGAATCCAGGGAATTTATATTTATGAATGCCGGCTGTATTCGTGAAATTATGTTTACGAATTGACACCGAACAGAAATAATAGGTTTTTCTCTGGATCCATGTTTAAATAGATGATCATGTGAACCCAATGAATAAAACATAAAACAGAATGGAACAGATACAACCAAAAAAGTGTAAAGAGTTACATATCTTCCATAAAGCAATTGAACCTCTTCTGTATGAATTTTCGCGCGGTGCATTTAACGAAACGTTATCATCCCACCATGAGTATTTCGCTTAAACGTTGAGTACATATCAAATATAAACGATTTGCATGGTTTTAATGATTCATGCAGTTTACAAAATATAATAAATAGTATGATGAGGTATATGACAAATATCAACAGTTGAAAATTCAATTCAAGATAAATACAATTTCAACTGCTTGGCTTTTAATAAGAGCGTACCATGAAGCTCAACCGTTGATGAAGCTATATATGTCCGTCCAAGTCACTCAATTGTGCACTTAGATTAGAATGAGTATCTGGATGAGGTTCAAGTTATTGCGTCGTTGTGTGTGTGTGTGTGTGTGTGTGTGTGTGTGTGTGTGTGTGATTTGAATTGTGAACGTAACTTTAACACCTTTTCAGTCATATTGCTATGAAGTCTGCAGTGTGGCAGTTTATAGTGATGTCTAGCACTGGGACATTATGTCTCAGACATGTAGCATGATGTCCCACCCGGTCACATTATCCTTACACCAGGCCGATCAGTCCTAACAGTAACCTCTTAATGCTGAGTGCTAGACGAGGCAACCGTTAGTACCATTGCTATAGGTATATGGTATGACTCGGCCGTGGATCGAACCCACGACCTCTAACCACTAGGCCATCGGAGCGGTCAAAGAAACATGTGATATTGATGCACTTGTAATGGTCATTAGAAACATGAGAACGTGAAAAGAGAAACTGCATGTGCACTGTGAACTGCATAACAATTTCTGAACCAATTCTAATGTTTCAATCCCATCAATGTGAAAATGATTTTGTTTTCTTATGCTGTGATAATCCATGAAAGACAAAGAATATTCCTTTCAGTTCAGCTGACGAAGGCAGAGTAACTCCGACTTTGGAGAGCGGAATTGGTATGTCAAGAGGAGAGAATTATCCGTTTTTTCGACAACTGACATTCTAGTTATCAAAATAATTATAGATACACCGCATTGAGGAAGTCGAGTATTGGTACAAATTAAACCTGCTGTACCAGTCCAAATAAGCAACGAAACAGAAACTTATAGGCAAATGTATTTTTCACGACTGCTGAACCATGAACAAGCAATGAACATACATATGGCATAAACACAACAGAATATTTACCTCACATAATGCATTTATCTCACGCACTATGGCTAACAGATACTGTCACTTTATTTTAAGCTTTTTCCCCTTCGATCACTGAACCAATAATATTCTCTGATATCAACTTCACCATGGGGTCATGAAGGTAGAAACTAAGTAGGTGTGCTAAAACTTTAGTTTTCTAGCCCAAAATATAGCTCACAACATTCCAAATGCATCACAGAGCGTTTCGTTGGTGACATTGATCATTCACAACAGCATGTTTATTTATGACTTTTCTGAAGTGTATTTGCTACTATGAAATTAAACTACTTTCACGAATGTGTGTTGACATGTGTTGCGATTGTTTATGTCTCTGAGCTGAAATATGAATAATATTCATTAAAATAGGGTTTCAGACGGAAAGAGCAAAAAATTCATTATAATCCTCATGATTTGCTCATATATAGTAAATTAAGGCCAAAATAAGCTACTTTGTCAGGATGCAGATATTTGTAACATAGAGGTACAGAATACAGTTACCTCCCCCTCAACTGAGTATTAAATACAACAGTGTTATGTGTTACGTGGAGAAAGGAAGAAAATATAATGACGCTAATGCATTGCAATTACTTACATCCAAATACAGAATAAGAAACGTAAAAGGGATGTGGCTGACTGCACAGATAAACAATAGTTTTTCTTAAGGGTGCAAGTGACAATTTGTATGCACGAATTTAATCTCGCATTCACCTGATTAGTATAAAAAAGTCATAAAACATTCTTCACAAGTAAGGTCAAAAAGGTCTATGTTTTTGGGCAGCCATATTAAAACAAAGCATACGAATATTATTCTCTTATCTAGACAAGTAATGGCAGTTCTTAGCAAAAGATGTTTATGCACCCTAACCCCAAATTTATAGCTGCATTTTTACCTCCTAGGTAATAATTCTGTATGACATTATATACTAAACAGGTTAATGAAATTCAAAATAATTGCCATCTAAGCCGTTTCTTAAGATATGTACCTGCACTGAACCGATATGTTTACTGATAAGGTTGGCTAGTTCTTCTTCGTAGCCGAATATTGGCATTTAACTGTCTACATATTGTAACGTAACTATCGTGGTGTATATATGACTCGCATCAATGTCAAGAACAACACAAGTTCGAATCACCTAATTCACAATATCTATATCTTTAATTATTAAACAATAACAGCTAAATAAATTACATCATAGCCTTAAGTTAAAATCTTTGACTGGGTCCAATTTCCGAAACTTTCCCTCCCACCTGAGATTTTTCCATCGGAAAGGTCCATGCAAAGTCTTACCATGTAAATACTACTCTGAACTCAGAAAAGGGGGAAGATGCGAGGCTTAATAAGTAGCGGTCCACGGAGTTATCATTCTTAATGGTTTGTCATAAAACTGGTCTGTTGTAGTGTATGGAACCCCCCTTAATGATATTCTCACCTCTTCCTATTTTGAGAACTTCCTTTCATCTAATACTTCATAAAAAATACTTAAAGTAACCTAATAATGCAATGGTTTAATTTCATTATTCTGTTTTAATTCTAATTTGAGGAACGAAACGTAAATCTTACTCTTAGAAATAATTTGATGGTACGGAAACCAATTCAAAATATATTGTGATTCGTGCATAACAATTAAACATTGTTTAGAAATGACTCACTATTTTAGGTCTTCCGTATTTACTGTTGCTAATGCTGACATTTGCAAATAAAGAAACCTTTTCCGCAGTTTCAGCAAAATCATATTATAATCGACGGCTACGAAACCAGCAATATGTGTTGTCCTGTTTTCTATTTTGATTTTTCGAGTTCCTTAGACGAATGGGACAAGGTAACCAGTAATGATCTCTGCAAATAGTCTAATAAAATCTTAACTTAAAATTATTTCCAGGTAAAAAGGTTAAGGGCATGAACCTGCTATTCCTTTTTTATTGAATTTGTCTATCAATTAGCACATGAAACACGTGATTAAAAATAAAAATATTCTGTTTAGTTAGGTGTTATCCGGGATTCAAATAACGAGGCCAGACGAGTAGGTATACAACAATGAAACCTTGTAACGAATATACATACCCAACTATGCATGATATACTTTCCCACGTACCCCTGACTCCCGAATATACATATATTGCACAGATTCCTCAAGCTCTCACTTCATGCAGAGAAAATTACAGTACAGGTCTAGGAACTTCCGACAATAATGACTGGGAGTAATAAAATTGTCCGTTTTGGTCAAAAGTGCTATTTCTCCATGTTCCATGGAAGCTTACAGGCGCAGTTAGAAATACTACATCGATTTTTTCAACCACTTTATAACTCCAAGGCACTATTTTTTTTTTATTCTCCATGTACCAGTTTCGCAATTTTTATTTTATATCTTTATGAAAAACACTATGTGGTATCTACCATATCTACCTATGTCTCGGCTATTGGTTATTTACAGAAACTGAACAATATCCCGGATCCTATCAATTCCTATTTTGTTTCTCAAAACCTTCTGCAAACACTTCATAACATTTGCTGCAGACTACCATTGATAAATGCATTCTACAAAAAACAAATAAAAATAATTGATGTCCTGCCTAGATTCACTCACAACGCCATCCGTGTGGCTATATTTAAGTCCGTGTTTCTCCTTGCACTGCATGCATTCTTGCGGTTAGGGGAAATGACAGACAGCCTGGTTGCGGAAACCCAACTTTAGTTTTCTCGGGTTCAGATCAGTGACATTGGTTTAGTTGTCGAGTTTACACATTACAAAAATTCCAAGGGTACCCCTTTGGCCCCGAAAAGTACAAGACCAGTACCCTGTCCATCCACTGTGTCACTATTTACAGATACTGGGGTGGCATTTGGAACCACTCTTTCTTACCTCTTGCGGGGGGAGAGATTTTCCTATAACTAGGCAGGAATTCGCCCAGGCCTTTCACACATTCCTCGTGATAACCAGTTTTAATCCTCATCCATTCAAAACTGATACTGTTAAGATTAGGGCAGCATCAGGGTGCTAAGCATTGTCTATCAGACTGTGCTATTTGGGTCATGGGTAGGTGCCAGTCATATCCCTTTGAGAAATATATTAGCCTGAGTGATAAAATTTCAAGTTTTTAATTTTGTGCTGACTTCAGGTCGTTTGTGCACATCACATAGCACTTCCTACTGCCTGGTTCTGCTCTTCAATTTTCTTATTTCAGGTCTTGTAGATGCACATACCTGTACCGATGTCCACATCAGTTGGACAATGCACTTCAGATGGGTTCATTGGAGAGCACTTCACTTCATATGGCTTCATGCAAGACATGACCATCTTACAACATGTCACTCTTGCCCCTGAGTTCAGTGACAGGGAAATACAAACATGTTTTGAATAGTGCGTGCATACCTCGACAGTCCCGTGCGTACACAGACCGATACAGCTGTCCACATCATATGTCACTTCTCTTCATATAGGTTTACTGGAGAGCACTTCATATGGGTTCAATGAAGGCGTTACCATCTTACAACGAATCGTTCTTCCACTGTCTTTCAATGGCATGGAAATAAAGATTTCTGGATATTGTGTGCCATATTGACACAACGTGTGTTGGGCTGGTGGTGTTAATGGGGAAATCAGTGGCCCAAGAAAAGAATTCTGTGAACTGTGACAATTCTGCAACTGCTGAAATCATAAACAAATGCCGATCAAAAATAACTCTTATAATTAGATTTGTTCTAAGAATATCTGATTGTACTTTCTCGATTTCAGAACGACAAATTAGGGCAATTGGTGCCCCAAGCAGATCAAACTCCAACTGTGTGTACCCCCGGCCCCGCCGGCGAAAGAGTTTATGCTATTTTGACACAGTGTGTGCAGGACTTGTGGTGTTTATTAGTGTCCAATATTACTAAGTCAGTGTAAAGAAATGGCTTCCAGTGTTTGGTGAATTTTTGGCCATGCCAGGCATTGTAACGCGTGCTTACTCTCTGCCAGTACTTTCAGAAGATGTTTTGATTTTTTTCATCACATAGTGTCATTCAAGATGTAACATTTTCAACAGACAAATCTATGTAAAGATTTAATTCTTTCGGAACACGAGGTTGTGCCCCGCATCCTGTATGGAGCAGTATTTGAGTCAGTGGCGGCAAGGTACTTTGGATGGAGGTCATGGGGCAAATGCTCCTTTATTTGTGGATTCCATGGGCCGTCCATTTAGTAGGCAATTTTTTTCTGTCATACTCGAAGCACCTGCTGGCACGTACGGGCTATGATAGCAAAAACCTTTTCTGGTCATTCGTTTCCTATTCGTACAGTTGGTTAGGAGGACCATCTAATTAGGACTTTTGTGTTGTCGAGCAAACATGAAATCCCATAAATGCTATGAAAGGAAAGCTAGTGAATTAACTGCAATTTGATGTATGAAACCATTCGCGCAGTTGGTTAGACGACCATCTAATTAAAACTTTAGAACACTGGTCTTCGTCATGTTATACGCGCTACATCAGAGTTCACTCTAGCCAACTCCTTACTGCACAGGAACAGTTGAGTACATACATTTAGTATCGTGCTTTGGACACGGTTCCTTCCAAATCGATTTTCACATTACAAACTGGCTTCCTCTTGGGGGCTCTCATTTGATATTTTTTAATATCAAATTCAATTTGGCATTTTCCCCATTCGGATACTCGTAAGCTAATCTAATAACGTAAAGGTCGTACCCGTTAAATACATTTCTTTCACAGTTTTAAACAGGAACTATAAGAATATTTTCTTCGTGCTGGGATCAGCCTAGCTCTATTCCACGAATCTGGGATCAGCCATGAATACATTCGTATGCGGGGATCAGCCTAGCATATATTTAGTTAAGATGGGATCAGCCCAGAATACATCAGCATGCTGGGGTCAGCCTAGCACATAGTCTGCTTAATCTGGGAGCATCCCAAAATACACTTGCATGATGCGATCAGCCTAACACAGATTTTACTTGAGCTGGGATCACCCTAGTACCAATTGTACTTGAGCTGGGATCAGCTCAGAATACGCTGTAATGCTGGGATCAGCGAAGCACCGATTGGAAATCAGTCTTTTACACTGAGCTGGGATCATCCTAGCACCAATTATACTTGAGATGGGATCAGCCCAGAATACATTGTAATGCTGGGATCAGCCTAGCACTGACTGGGAATCAGTCTTTTACATTCAGATTCTAGCCCATGAGTAGCCCCCACAAAAAGCCAAATATTTTTAAAATATGGAAAATAGGTATTGATGTCATTTTATTTATGAATTTGATGTTGTAGAATATTGGTAATAATGAATAGTGGCATGTTTGAGAGAAAGGAAGGGAGTGAGTGAGAGAGAGATGAATGCGTAAACTCATGTATCTTGTATTTCTCACAATGCATGTATTAAATCATATCTTGTACAATTCAGTATTGTTTTGTTGTGCATAAAATTTTCATTTAAGTTACACCAAGGAGAAATGTAAAGTAAGAATGACAGGGCAAATCGTTGGCTTACTCACTGTGTGCAACACATATATGGGACAATTAACCTGTTGACAAAAATGCAAGTGTATATAGGAAAAAAGTTTAATGACGGCATTGTTAGCTCTTTGTATGCGAAAACCGAACCTTATAAGAATGAAACTGAGGTGTATATAGATAAGATGGCACATAACACTTTCATCCATACTTCTTGGTATATATGATTATGATATCCACTGATAAGTTCTATTAAGGAAATTAATGATTGCACTGCAGCACTACATAGTTATTTGTGTCTATATATTTACATCGAGCAAAAGATGGTTGAACTACAGACAAGTTATCGAAAGGAAATAAAATGTTTAGAAGCGATAGTAAATAGTAATTAGGAGATTGCTATCTCTACATCTCGAGTTTATCGTAATTACAAAATAGATAACTCGTACTTATCAGATTGTAAGTAGTAATTACCAACTAGTAAGTCTTACTTTCAAGAAAACTAGTCGTAATTGTAAGTACAAATTGATCTCAATGTGGCACTAACAGGCTTCTATAGCGGTATATGGTATATGCGATATAAATCATTTTCACATAATGTCATGATAATTGTTACTGATCACTTTAGAATCAGAAGCAAATGTTAAAAATAGTTTTATAAAACCACACTTGCGATAGATATATATCACAGTGAGAACGAACTACACAAAGATGTTACCTGACTCAGGTATAGCCGGTTCAACTGTTGTAATGTTATTTAGACTTTTAGCTGCAAAGACAAATCAAAGTAGATGTAAAAATGACAGAAAATTTATATCAACCTTGTGTTCTTGACATATTCTTTCTAAATTTGATTCCAAACTAATAGAAACATTCATGTGAACAAATACAATCAATGTTTTCAATTACACATATGTCGAGAAGATTATCCCCAGACCTAAATGCCTTATATATATATATATATATATATATATATATATATATATATATATATATATATATATATATATATATATATATATATATATATATATATATAAGTGGCAACCTACATACAAGATATTGAATATAAATAAATATAAAAGGTTATAATACGGACGAGAGAAAATGACTATACAATTACTTTTCATTGATCTTTGCCATTCGCTAACCCGTAAGGATACTATTCTGTGAATCTCTATTTTGATAGATTTATTCGATTTAACCAGATAAAAACATATGGAAAATTTATACTCAACAGTTCCGCCAGTTTTTCATTTATTTAATTTCAAATAATATCATTCATCTGGACAAATGTGTCACTTGTTTGGTAGCTGATGACTTCTTTGCAAAATTTGATCGCGAATGTTATTTACTTCAGTCATTGTCATCATTCACCGTTATCATCGACACTATGAACATTAAGATTTGTTGATCATTTTGAATTGAATAACTGTAAACTTATATGCATACGAATCATATACTGTGTGTACACCTTAGGCTAAATACTGATTTCACTTAGTGTGATGATAAATGCCTCAAACAAATTGAGTACCGGAAGCAAATACATTTGTAAATGGAAACTCTGTGTGTGTGTGTGTGTGTGTGTGTGTGTGTGTGTGTGTGTGTGTGTGTGTGTGTGTTTGTGTGTGTTTGAGAGAGAGAGAGAGAGAGAGAGAGAGAGAGAAACAAGGAACTTTACTTGATTCTGGTACAGACGAATAATATGTTATGACAGCTATTGTGGTTTTAACTGGAAAAGAATTCCAAATGAGAAGAAATACATTCATATCACTTTCATCTAATTAAATATTTGTTGTTTTGCAATTGATTCTGTCTTTATTTTGTTGATATAACTGTTGAAAATGTGGATCTTTTTTCTTCCAATCAGATTATTGAATAACTGTAAACTTCTATGCATACGAACAATATACTGTGTATACGCCTTAGGCTAAATAATGTTTTCACTTAGTGGGATGATAACTGCCACAAACAAATTGAGCACCGGAAGCATGATTGCAATATTTTCGTGCCGTCTAACCGAGATATTTACGGTACAGCAAACTATGCGCTCAGCATTTAGAGGTTAGTGTTAGGACTGGTCGGCCTGGAGTCAGGATAATGTGACTGGGTGGGACATCATGCTACATGTCTGCGGTATGATGCCCCAGTGTAAGACATCCATATAAACTACCACACTGCAGACATCGTAGCGATATGACTGAAAAATTGTTAAAGCTACGTTAAAAATCATAATCACACACACACACACACAGTACAGTGTCGACAATCTATTACAATTTTGTATAATTTGTATTGTAAACACTGTAGATATATCCCATGCAAGGTTTGCACATACCATTACGAGGACCTAGGCTTATGTAGGTTACTTGCTTTCAGTTAAAATTCACGTGTTTTATCCAGTTCAAAGTTAATTCTTTCTCACCGATTTCACGTATTTTTGTATGTTATGCATGGAAGAAAGAGAGTAGTAAAACACCAAACTTTCAAACACCCCTTCTATCAGTATATCATCTATTGTTCCATTAGTCTAGTGTAATATATTTTAGGCCTTAATTCCACAGCAATGTGCAACTCTTACAATTCAAACAAATCTGAAATGTTAATCAAATGAGCACTTTCTTTCTTTGACTTATTTTAGCTATATTTTTCATTTTGCCTATTACTTTCAAAACGATAATGACCCACTTTTCATTTTATTTACCAAATTGTACTTCCCGAGATATATATATATATATATATATATATATATATATATATATATATATATATATATATATATATATATATATATATATATATATATATATATATATATATATATATATATATAACATTAGATGTAGTAAAACACATGCCTCTCTAATCAGTAGAATACATTTGCCATTCCTACCTTCTACAATCAATTCTTTACTGCCAGGTATGGTATTTCCATGAACGGTTTTAATGGTATATAATCCTGCATCAGAGGGTCTTAAATTCATCAATGTGAACGACATAAAACTTTTTGATGCGTCCCCGCTGTAAAACAACCGATGCTGAAAATTACTCTTAATTTGGGGTATATTGGTTGGTGGCACCAACATCATTACTTCCTGATTCGGATGATTGACCAGCAGTGTGCGATTCATCCCTTGTTGATTGTAGTACCATCCGATTCTCGTGTTTTCTTCAACAACTGCACGAGTGGGTTTATCTGTTATATACAAAAGTGCATTATTTATTGGTATTGGTCTTTTTTCATTTCTTTTTAACTTTTAGGTCATGTAATTTAATGAAAATGTCATGTTCGGTTTTATCCTGCTGGTATCTTATTCTTTTTTGACAAACTCTGTGGAACGAAATACTCGGGATCATGTCTATTAAATCATATTAATAATGAATGCAGCAATTGTAATTGAAATGAATACAGCAGCAGATTATTCCATTACACATGACAAGTATTATAAAATGTGTGTGGCTTGTCTGGAAAAGTGGTTTGTAATTTCAGTGTTTAAAGGTTACTGTGGTAAATATGGAGAGTGTTGCTAAAACATAACAAAACTACTTTAAGACCAAATCTCTACCATAACGTTCAAGGGTAATCCTGATGACCATGATACATTTTCATTATTATCAATCTTTTTGTTCAAATACCTTAGATGTCGAGGAAGCATCGCTCAACTTTATCCCTCCCAGTTGTTAACTCGTAGAGACCGGCATCCCTCTGGGTGACGTTTTCGATAGTAAGCATGTAGATCTTAACCAGATCGTCGCTTGTACACCTCAGTCGGCCATAATAAGAGGAATTAGTCAATATGCTACAAACGGAATCAAGTAAGAGTGCAACCATCTGGTCATAGTTATTTATTTTGGATTGATCTGATGTTTTTCCGAATTTCATGATGATGTTTTCTCCAGCATAGCCTAGCTTTACTTCACTTGGTCCTGGTTCATATAAAATTAGATACTTTCCAATGAATGCATCAATTCACCATTGTGAAAGAACAATCATATTGATAGGAACAATCATATTGATAGGTATTGCTTACTTTTCAGTATAGCATGGAAGTCAAACTTAATGTCGAAGAAAAAGGCAACGATGGTGAACATGTATTTAATCTCCGAGTGTGTTATATATATATATATATATATATATATATATATATATATATATATATATATATATATATATATATATATATATATATATATATATATATATATATATATATATATATATATATATATATAATAGGGACAAATATATTTTCTGATGGTTATTAGTAGCCAAACGAGTTTACGATAGTTATGATAGCTTTTCCAGACGGGTGATTGGAAACGGTGTATAGCATCTGCACGGTAAATGTTTGCGGTGTAGGCTAAGCATTGTAAGAATCTGCTACATGAAATTTCCATGATGTAAATTTATCGTATGTAAACATCTAAAAATCAATTACTATGACGTTGAGCATATCATAACTTTGTATTTATTCCTAATATTGTAGTATCTTTGCCTATTGCATTTTATGTACATGGCCAGATGAAGATAGAAACAATCTTTAGGTCAGAACTTAGATAATCCATGAAAAATATCATACTTTAAAACACAATTAAGCAAATTTACTTTATGTGTTTAATAAGAATAAACAAGTCATTTGAATGTTAATTATTTACACATATCTAATTTCAGGAATCTATATTCATATTTTAACGTTTACCAGTTTTACAAACTATGCATAATGTTTGTATGTATAACGATTACGTAACAAGTAGATGCAGTAACACAATGTTTGATGTTATGTGTATTTATGAAAAACAAGTATTGACCCCGTTATACAATATAATTAATATATGCTACAGCTGCAAGCGAATCATATACGCAATCCATTCACTCGTGGAAACGCTTTGTTTCGACATTACACATACCAAGAACATTTAATTCCAACCTCCATGAACCATCTTTTCTTTTACGCCCTTCACTTTCCAATTCGTGTGAGGCTTCTTTACTTAGATATAAACTCTCTTCTATTTGATATAACCCTTCATCTTCCCTCCTGACCTTTTCGAACATTAAAGTCACTTCTTTTATGGTGTGATTATATTTCACGATCAGTCGACCGTTCTGGACTGTTGCATGTTTGTGAATTCTTTCATCTACTGACGTCGTCAGACGGGTGCTATTGTCCCTTGTAACATTGATGAACAGAGATGAACCATTCAATGGCCATGTTGTAATTATCACTTTTTGTCCAGCTATAGCGTCTACTATATCGATGTCATTGTCATTTAGAGTGTTACCTGTAACATAAAATAATAGATAAATTAACAATTAATATACACCTCATAATGGTAGGGGGTACGTTTTGTTCGGTTTTATTTGTTCGGGGTTTTTTTTTCGTCAAAATGGAGATCCATATAGTCGATGAAAGTATGTTTTCCACTGAATTGAGATGTACAAAATAAAGGATTGGACCCTCTGAAAAAAAACAAGGATTTAATATGTACTCAGATATTTTCACGAAACTATCATTTTCCTAAGTTAGTGTAATTATTTGTTGAAATTTTACCAATAATATTCAGACATTTCTGACATTTAAACTTAATTTTTATACCAAATAAGAAAATGTTTATATATCAGTGACTTTAAATAAGAACAAACAGACACAATAATTAATGATCACTGACTTAATTTTATTACTCTGTGTTAAGATGAATAAATAATGTCTTTGAACACTTCATTCGATGGACGATTATACCAGACATTAAATATTTACTGGTCGGCAGACTTTGTTGGCACAGACCCTTACTCAAAATTTTGTATAATTCGTACATGAGATTCGTTCTAAAATGAATCAAAATTATCTGGTTTTCATATTACCTTTTGCTGACACAAGCAAGGAAAGGAAAAGATTCTACTGTTTCAGCAAAACCATCTTGTAATCGTAGACAATACATCCACCAATGTATATTTCCCCGTTTTTCGTTTGGTCCTTTCGAGTTCCTCCGTAAAATAGGAAAAATTGAGATATGATTTCTTCCAACAATTCCTTGGTATCTTTCCATACGAGGTTAAGAGTTAAGTATACGTGTCTACTGTGCACATTTAAGGCTGTAAGAGATCATTCGTCTCTAAGTTGCTACATAAAACACATGAATAGAAATGCCAACCGAGTTTAAGTAGATATTGTCTGAGACTCCACTATATATACCCAGCTATACACGATGTACTTTTGTACGTGCCTTCTAACTCCCCAATATAAACAATAGGCTAATAGTACATGGACAACATTGCGTCTTGAAAATGTAACATTGTCGTTAATAAACAATAGTGTTATGACCTCTGCTGAGTGCGTGTTCAATTTGCACTTACAATACCTCTACGTAGTTACAGTGAGTTCATAAAATATCAACTGCTAATTTGCAGAATAAGTGTGGTTTTGTTAAAAATTTGTTGTTAGCGTTTACAAGCGCTCGCCATCATTTGCTTTCTGCAGAGGCTTCTTACTGAACGTCTATGTTAAGTGTATACTGCCTAAATTAATAATTAGTTTGTCATCCTATTGCACAGTTACTAGTCTCTCTCTCTCTCTCTCTCTCTCTCTCTCTCTCTCTCTCTCTCTCTCTCTCTCTCGCTCGCTCGCTCGCTCGCTCGCTCTCCGTGCGAAAAGCATAGGAACAGTAAACAATATGAAAACTTGACCCAGCTAGACAAGTCTATGGATAGTCTATGCTTAAACGTAAGTAAAATCTCTGCTGTCGAAATGTTTGTATATCGAAAAGTAGAACATAAACTAAATCTGCCTTTAGTTCATTATTAAGACGTCTTTATAATTTTAAACTTCCAGAAACAATTCTGTTCAGTCAGATGGTGTATTTCCCTGTAGAGGTTCCAATCCCGTAGAAACGTTTCGTAAAGGAAATGTGCATATACATGCACTATACAATATTTAATACTAATTCACTTCTGTAAGAAAATTATACAATATCCGATTAATTGTATTATCAGTAATACTCAGTAATAATCAGTGCATAACAAAAATTACACCTAATATATCTTCCATTTCTAACTTCAGCTTTATTATATTATGATCCCAGGTTAGAATTTATGAAATATTCTTTGTCTTGATAAATCAGCTGGTCCTCTCTGTTGACTCTATAAAACATTAGAACATCATAGTTTTGCTATGAACATATACCATTCAATCTTCATCAATTGTTGTAATATTGCTTTTACCTTCACTGGCGATAAATATAATTTTCACCAATATGAATGATAGATTAGGTGATTATATCTTGCTACGACTGTAAACCTTAAACTATGTAACAAACAAAAATCGAAACATACAAGTTTAGTGAACTCAGCAATTAAATTTATTTCTCTCAGTTACAAAGTTATAAAGAAAAAGAAACTTACAGTATTGTGAAATACATCCCAAATAAAAACATATGATATCTCAAAAATCCTATGGAATATGGTGTTCCAAATGAATTCAAGATTTGATTGTGCTAATGTGCCAGCATCTTGAATAATTCATGTACCAACAGTGTTGACGTATCACAATATGATATATCATCCTGAATGTCTTAGAATGACGTCACAATAATCCAAAAATAGTGTTTTTGTGGAAAAGGTCAGTGAGCAGGTTGTGGTTCCAATTAATAATTTAGACAAATGATTCCTCTCAAATTATATCTAAGCACAACAACAAATGATTTAACAGACTAAACACACAACTGCAATGGATAATTTTGTTTACCACAACATTATATAAAAACCTAAAGCACAATAAAATGACCAGGATGTGGGTTACAGACTCGTTTCAAGAACATTCTAAGTGTGTAAATAAGGCTAGACTTAAACCCTGAGATCAGATATCAATAACCAACTTCTTTATAACTTACAAACAGGACGAAAATTCATAAACCATCGAATAATTGACGGTAACGAGAACAGTATATCCAATGGCCTGTATTAATAGCTGATCACACATGTACTATGTATTCAATTCATTCATTCACATTTGACTTTGATCGCATTGGGTTAGTCTGTGTCAACGGATTATGAAATCGACTTGGTACCAAGATATGAGCTGACATTTTTTTAATTACACGGGACGTGTCCGCTATGGTGTTATGTTGTGCAGTAAATCGTTGGAGTCTCCACGATACTAACAGGATAAATTACTTCAGAACAAAATTCCCTTAACTGTTTCGTCTTTGCTAGATACAACCTGTAAAATCTGCATATTCTTGCAAAATTCTTTTATAACTAAATTATACGTTTGTCGGGTAGCCCATATTAATAGTTCAACTGTCTAAATGTTCAGTCCTAAATCAGAAACAAAGTATTATTCTATTAGTATACATGAAGCAATAGTTCCAACCACTGATCCAACAGAACCTCATGATATATTACAATCACAATGTTTTCTTTACCGGGGTAACCACTTTATCATCTTAGTATCACTGAACAAAACAACTTTGAACATATCGCGACTGTGTAATCAAAATGTTTACATACAGAGTCTATATTTCTACAGTTATACACCCACGGATTATAATCTGGAGGTGTTCTCTCTAGTTAATGCAAGCGATCGCAAAACATATTTGATATAAATTGATAATTTTGTTATAATGGTTATACAAACATCATAGACATCTTCAGAACCAGTATTGCCTGGCCCCCAGATCGTCATTTTCTCAATTTAACACTCATGATGGCGAGTTAATTTATGTTTATCCAAACTTATATACGCTACCACCAATCTATGAACTCCATTAAACATGAATATAACATCACTTCAGTAAGATATGGTGATGTCTTTCATAAGCATTCTAGCTCAAATTGCTTATAATTGCACCGTGGTCGTTTTATTTCACATTCGTATCAATCGAGATCAAGAATCATCCCAGTATAATCGTTATATTTTGGTTTCGATTTGCAATTCAAATTTGTACACTTTTCATATGCCTTACTTCTGTTAGTGATGTATGTGATATAATGATAGGAAGGAATGATGTATTTAAATCTCTGTGCATTATTTTCCTTTTTGTTAGCTTTTATGAATTTAACATACGTAAATATCTTGACTATTTTTGTCTCTGAACAACCTTCAAGCAAAAATACATTATATGTTTTATAAATCAGACCAAAATACCAGGAGTAACTTCAACAAGGATATAAATTACATTGTGGCAGACGTTTGAACTTTGTTTGATCTGCAATAATATAATGGCTGCAAGAAGATTTATTTTTGGAGCAATTGCTGACGGTCTTTAACTTACATAAAGCAACTATATGTTCAAATTATAGTCATATTAGAAATGTTTAATAAAGATTTAGACACATTATGCCATGGGACATATACAGAAATTCAATTAAACAGATAGCCAACACTGAATTCAGCGAGAGAATGATGGGAAAAGGTTTGGTCAGTGCTCATTTAAACAACTTGTGTTATGCTTATTCTCACTATGCTTCCAATAGCTAATGGGTTTAAGCAATCTCCCACTAATCTTCCAATAGCTAATGAATTTTAGCAATCTCCCACTAATCTTCCAATAGCTAATGAGTTTTAGCAATCTCCCGCTAGGCTTCCAATAGCTAATGACTCTTAGGGATCTCGCACTACGCTTCCAAAAGCTAGTGAGTTTTAGCAATCTCCGAGCGCAAAATGAGTTGCTCTTCATTGCACTTATAATAAGCATAGCGTGTATGTTTACTTCTTTATAGTATGCAAATGCTTAATTGATTAAACTCCGATCATTATTAAGAGCAAAAGAGAAATCAAAGCTTTTGGTAGCTGTGCCTAATAAAAAGTAACAAAAAAATGTTAAGGACTATAAATCGTAAAAGCTCAAAAGACAAATAAATTATGACTTTCTGTATTTCATACTGTATGTTTCGAGTGTCGTAGTGATATGAATAATTTACCGTTTCAGCTTGTCCTCAGGAAAACGTAATGGAGCACGGCCAAATCCAATAGAAATACTAGTATCTTTTTCTTTGTTCCAGCAAAAATAAATTATAAAATCCAGATAGTCAGAGCTGCCGTTACCGGACAAGAGGTATCGTAAGACCACCTAAACAAACTCTAAATTGACACAATGTGAAAACAGTACGGAGGTATACAAAACAAATATTATCGCAACTTTCTCCTTAAACTACATATTTTCGTTTATCTAATTCCTCTTCCAGATTGCAATTCTATTGTAAAACATTTGTATTGTCATCAAAGTCTACGTTTAACTCAGTCTGCTCTCTCTCTCTCTCTCTCTCTCTCTCTCTCTCTCTCTCTCTCTCTCTCTCTCTCTCTCTCTCTCTCTCTTCATCTGCAGTGCTATCACTAAATGCTAGACTCTAACTACTACATTTAAGACTATGTCTGTGTCCGTTGTATACCCTTGTACTTGTTCTCATAATGGATTGCTAGGCTTTCTACCTCACGGTAAATGTTTCCGTTTATTCAAGGACAATTCTGACAGATGTAATCGTATCTGAAAATAATACATCTACTAATGTTTTAATATCCATAGTCGCTGGTAAACAGTTGATGATGTAGGAAACATAAATGTTAGAGCGTAATGTTGCATAGCAAATTGTGTCAAAAATATATTTGTTTCAGACGATATCGTATATTTCTATCCCGTTGCAAATGTTAGCTTTTAAGGGACAGTATTAAAGGAATATACATGAGCGTTTTATATTTTATAAATGTCGTGCTCTGCATATGTTCTTAGGTGTAACATTTCCTGTGTCCTTTAGTGTGTAAAAACATCTGGACAATATCGACACGTAGTATCTCGTCATAGCTTTAATTTTGACTAAAAGAATAAGAAGATACATGAAAGAGATACACTGCTGAATTAGTATAGTTGGACTACATTTACTTCGGAAGCATTTGGGATGTATACCAGTGTTATCAGCCTAGTATTCAGAGAAGGTAGAGGCAAATTCAATATAAGTCCTGAAGAATCAATGATGTCACACGACATTATTTCATCCAATAACCCCTTAAATAGTTTAACACTTCTAAGATTACAATAAATTGTGTATTGAATTTAAATTTGTTTCCAATCGCTTATTAAATTCTTTTCTAGTTAAATCTTCAAAACCTTTTTTTTCTTTTTTATTTTGCTGTTCGATTTGCATTAGTTCATGATTAATTCCTGCTTGTACGTTTCATTTTCTGTTGAAAGAGGACTTTAGAATATTGACCATAGATAAATTACAATTCTGCGCCTAGCTGGATTGATGAGTTTCTTCACAATTAAAAAGATGAAAAACGGCGGAAGTAGATTATGATATCGAAGATTGCGAAGAGTAAGAATGTCCATCAGATCTCATGAATACAGTAAACAACGGAAAGATTATAACACACAAACACATACATACATACATACATACATACATAGATACATACATACATACATACATACATACATACATACATACATACATACATACATACATACATGCATACATACATATGTACATAAGCACATATATGTGTGTGTGTAATTTGGATTTTTAAGGTAGATTTAAAAACAATTGGTCATATCACCGCGATGTCTGCAGTGTGGCAGTTTATAGTGATGTCTAGCACTGGGAAAATCATGCCGCATACATGTTGCATCATGACCCAGCCGGGCACATTATAATGACTCAAGGCAGTCCAGTCCAAACCTCTTAATGCTGAGCGCCTAGCGAGGCAGCCTCTCGTACCATTTTTATAAGTCTTTGGTATGACTCGGCTGAGGTTCAAGCCAGCGACCTGGAAGCTCTAGCCACTTAGGCCACCGGAGCGGTTAACACAGATACATACATACATATATACATACATCCATCCATCCATCCATCCATACATACATACGTACATACATACATACATACATACATACATACATACATACATACATACATACATACATACATACATACATAGAAGAAAATTTAATGGTAGTAAAGCTTTAAAACATCAAGTTGAACATATAATACAGACATTTCAGAGAACAAATATCGAAACCACAACTCAAACAATTATATTTAGATAAAATGCTGAAATAAGAATAACCTGTATATATGAAATCTGTCTAACTATTTCGCAGTGGGGCATGACAAACATGGCAATAGTTCTCCATCATAAGGCACGGGCGATTAGATAATTAATACAAACTTAAAACATATATGTAATATTTTGCTCGAGCTAGCTGAAAGGACATCAGTAACTTTGCTTTGGACTATTCGTATGATGATTGTATTAGTTGCTTTCGGCGAATTATAGAAATAACCCTTATTCCCAAAAGATGTTTTCTATATATTTCCCTCGACTGTCCCATTTTCTAAATACCTGGAAGACGTAGTACTGTTTTCCTAATTTTAAATATTTCCTCAATAAGGGAAGAAGGTAGCTTTTACAAAGATAGGTTTTTATTTTGAAATTTTATCCTTTTATTCTGTTTGTTAAAAAGGCGTTCCGGCGGTATAGGTTATCAGCTAAAGAACAAACGTTATTTGTAACTTTAATATGTTTCTTTCTTGTTTGATCATTGATAAATGTTATTGTATTCTCAACTAGTTTTAGTATAGCACCAACCCATTTTCTAATTTCATTGTAATTTAATTACATCCAAATCATGTTATATGGCGTTGTGTTAATCCTTTTCAACTACACATACCTTTTTATATGAGTAAGTTGAAAATTATTCACTGTTTTTCGATTCCAACGAGCCGTTAATTCTTCTATTGTACAACTCGTTTGCCTCCTCATACTGTAATTTCTTTTCTCTGTCATTGAGTATTTGTTTACAGCCATAGTGTCTCTCATCTCCCTTTTTCAGTTTTAGTTTTTACAGTCAAGCGTATATTTGGCATTTGAGATTTAAACATGTTGATGTAAATAATTATATATTTTATACTCTTTCTGCGTATTTATATATAAGACAGGGACATTGGGTGCTTAAAAAATAAGAGTATCCTAGAAATGTTTTTGTTAAGTATTAATTGCAGACAATATATTTTGCTCTGTACTAGCAGTCAATAAACTACTTGCGTAAGGATTTATGTCGATCTATGGAAAGCGCATTAACTTGAGGCAGAGAACAATTGAATAGATTTATGGGGACAGGTGCTTGTTAAACCGCTATACTGCAATGATTTCTAATGTCTGTGTCGGGAGAGGAAGTTATTTTTAATTAAGTCTTCTTTTACATAGCCATTAGACAGCTAAAAAAAGGACGGTTAACTTCGATTTCATATCTGAACTGTCAGAATTGAAATTCTCCAGAACAGTTATTCGGAGAAAGTAGGGGCCAGGCTGATTCCAATTTTGGCGCCTAGTTATAAAAGGCGATAAAAATGTTTCACTCTGATTGGACACGCTACATAAGGGGAGTATTTCCCACACGAAATTCCTTGGGCTTTAAATATTACCCCTATCAAGAAATCTAATTGGTCTGCATTTTTCCTGCAAGAGTGAAATTATAAGGGAATCCGGGACAGAATTTGGAAGCAAATCTCTCGTAAAAATATTTATCAAAGGGGCCGGATGTCTGGAATGTCAACGGACACAATTATGGCGGTATAAGCGAACAAAGCTTGAAGCACGAAGTATCTGCGTCAATTTCATGTAATTTGTCGATACCAATATTATGACTTGCATGAATTTATTTGCTTATATTTGCATGAATTTACTTGTTTAATTTCGTAGATCTATTGTCTTAATATCAGAATAACTGTGTTTGAGTTCATTGAATTCGAACAATAATCTTCTTTATATAAGCTTGAAGAATTTGTTGAAGTTGTCGTCTTGTTTGTGTAGGAATTGGATATCATACGATTTCATGCATTTCTTTAGTTGATATGAGTTACGATAATTCGTTTGTATATACCGATCTTAGATGATTTCATACATGATAAAGACTTGAATGTGTGTATTAGATGAAAAAAGCGTAGTTAATTCATAAAATGAATTTCATTCATTCATTTGTGTAATTGAAACATGAATGGAACTGCTATGTCTCGTGTGCTTTTAATCTGAGTCGGGATCGAATAGCCATTAGGAAGTACATTAATCTTATGAACTAGGTTTGTTATGGTCTGCCATGTTTAGCTGACCAGAGAGCCTTGGTATCTGTCTGAATTACGATAGAACGATATCTGACCATAACGAGTGGGGAGTAATGATTGATTGCCAGTAGAATAACCGACAGAAAATTTAGGTTACTTCTGTGTATTTTAAAGGGGGACATAGCTCTACTGACGTATTTAGTGACGTATCCACGTATCTTCTGACACAAGTATCTACGTATTTACATGCTTACGTATCCACCTACCCACACAAAGTTTGAGGGCCGGAAGGAGGCGAGACAGTAGGGAGGATGGAGGAGAAAAACAAAAGAGCGGAAAGACCGAGAGAAACAACTACCCTGACGTTGGAGTGAACCGGAATTATGAAGATGTACAAGGCAATGACTTCGATTATTCACTCGATTCCATGATCAACCAAGTATATCATTTAAACAGATAGGCTCTTTATATAAATATATTTGTGTTTGAATTCGGTGAAAGATTTATTTCAAAAAGAACTGTATCTTCTTAATGTATTGTGTTATCACAATTGTTTATGTAAATGAATAAATTGTCTTTTTCATATGCGAGAGATCGTGTCATTCTGTGCTGTATATCTGCTCAGATATATATTTATTCCACCTATAAGTTCCACACTTTATACTAATATTTACTGGATCCGGGCAACAACACCGAGGGCGATTTTCTCCTAGATAACGAGATCCGAATAAAGCGGGCATCTTGTAAGAAGGTACAATCCGCCAATTAACCCACCATCACAAGGTGGGCTACAACTTGCAACACTTAGATCAATAATCTTGCGCTAATCCCCATTTCAACATATTCACCCTCAATATTGGTTTCTCAACCACATGTATTCCAAATACGTCCCTTACTTTTCAGTTCAATAACACTCTTTTCAGCTGTTATTAGAGAGAAATTATACTTATATTAAGTTCATAACACAATTGAGCGGGCAGAAAATCCCCTATACACTATAGACTCTTCTAAATATAGTATATGAGCAATACTGTTTCATGAAAAATATCAGGTACCAACATTAACAAACAATAGTGTTATGACCTATACTGAGGGCGTGCACGTAATATCGATGTATTGGTTTGACAACGGTTGATGATACAGAGAATGACAACAGACTAGAGTCTAATCTTATCATAATCTAAGTTGTTGGTAATTTTACTGTATTTATATGTTACTGCATTTGTATGGGAAAATATGAACGAGTTTTTGGGATGTAATACTCCACGACCATGGGAGTGCAGTATATTCATCCGACAAAACGAGTTCCTATTTTCCCATTCAAATGCAGTAACCTTTTTATTATATGCTCATTTTTTATTATACCTAAGACTTAATTATGTAAACAAAATACACTACAAGAAACAACGTAAATGAATGTATGCCGTATTCCAAACTAAATACACAAGCGCATATTCATCATTACACAACAGCAACATTATAACTGCGCACATAATTCCGTCCAGATAAATTTGAACTTAGTCGCGCGCGCGACATAACTTTCGAAAAAAATGGCATGTCTAGTTAAAATTGAAATTTGGAGTCATACTGTGAATGAATGTGCATTGCAAACGCTTTTCCATTTGATCTGGAATGAATAGATTTTGGTATTTGTTTCGATTCTACGAAATTTCGTGATTATGGACTGGATTTGTATGTCACAAATCCACATGAAATACATGGGATTGAATAAGCTAGGGAGAAGCGTGTTGACATGTGCAAATGTGTTTCTGTTTCTGTAACTGAATGTTTGAAATCATAATGTTGGAACAATATGAAGTCTTTGAATTGCAATTATCAAAAGGACGCTATGGAATGTAATGCCAATTTCATTTTGAGTGCAGCAAGGAGGATGTAATTGCATTTGTCATCGAAATTACAGTGCAATTTTGAAATGTGTAATCAAGATTGAGAACCTATGACATGGCTCATGTAATTCGGATTTGCAGAACTAAGAAAGTACATTTTGAGGAAAGTCATGATGTAAAACTGTAAGTATATTTTTTGCCATTCTTATCACCAGCCAAAGAAGACAGCATATGACTTGTCACTTTTATTTTATTTGTAAGGACATTTTCTTGCTTCTGTTGTATAATGTAGCTAGCCTAAATCCGAAACATTGTATCAACGAGGAATGTGCCAAAGCAGCTGGTATGTGGCAGTCCACGAAACCTCTGTTTTAGTTCATTCAGAAACAAATTTAAACAACCACAACGTCAAGCGCCTCCTACGCAAGTGTATATGATTTGTCTACAAATCAAAAGTGCTGGCGTCTGCATCCAGTGTTTGTTTACAATAAAAAGTAGTTCCTTTATGCACGTGAATGCTATATGTGTATTGGCGCGCGGGTTTAGTATCGGGTAATACCGCACGATTCTGACAATGTACAGTAAACGGGGAAAAAATGAGCATATAATAAAGATTACTGTGAATCTTGGGAATCGGTTACATATAGATGACTTCAATGTACGGTTCATTTATTATTCTTTATTCAAAGGAACTATTCATGCATTTATAAAGTATTGAGAACCTAGCCGTATATGCAATGCAAGTTCCGGATATATACACGATTATATTTTTTGGTATACCTGGCGGACACTATTATCATGTGTTTTCACTGCTATGCGTGCTGCTTTATTTTTGTCTCTATAACTACGTCCTAAGCAGCTATCCATGCACAACATAAATTATGCATGTGTAAGGACAGCAATAGGTTAAACTGTTCGCCTCACCTAAGCAAATGAATTGTGCTAATGCACTATTTACAAATGTGTCGTTTTCGATATAGTTATGTATCTCAAAACGCCAAAAATAAAGATTTTAGAAGTTTCATTGTGTGTACTTTCTCTATTGGAAGAAAATTGATCCTCAAAACAAAATTTTAAAGTTACTCATTCAAAACATGTAACACTTGTCCTTTAATTGACAACTGTTTTTATGAACAACACCAGGGAATGAATACCTAAAGATCTACATAGATTTAGCTCTATAGCTCTATAAGGCTGAAGAAATAAAACGCTTACCTCTCTGTCTGTCTGAGTGTCTGTATGTCTCTCTCTCTCTCTCTCTCTCTTTCTCTCTCTCTCTCTCTCTCTCTCTCTCTCTCTCTCTCTCTCTCTCTCTCTCTATATATATATATATATATATATATATATATATATATATATATATATATATATATATATATAATAATAATAATAATAATAATAATAATAAACACAAACACGCTGATAAATATGTGCAACTAGTTTTTACTTTCCTGTATTCTTCTCCAGACACCGAATGTTTTGAAAAAAATGGATAACGTCTTTGTAATTTAAATTAACAATTAAGTTATTTAAATAACCTGAAAAATGACATGCATGATCATAACAATTTTATATGTATAACAGGATCAAAAAGAAATACGAGTCTCTAATGAAAACTGAGTCAGTGAAATAATAATGTAGAGACAAATCGTCATGCATACAATTACATTTTTATAAAGGTTCTACAGCATATCAATTCTTTTATTACAATGTATACAGTTTTATACAGTGTCTTGGTATTAAGGCAATTTGGATACAAAGTATATAACTTATGATTCCAGTAACATCTGTTAATCAGTCTATTCATCTCTCCATGCACAATATCGATTAGCATGAAAGACAAATCACACAAACGAGTGATTATTTGCATTATAATATCTTAAACCCTTAGAAGAGAACTGAGGATGGATACAATGTTTATCTGAAAGCGATGACGATTCATTCTCTTAGAAATGTGCGGAAGATTTTGTCCAACATATCGCAGGTTTCATTTTTTACGAATATATGTATATGCGTGTAATGCTTTCCTCTTCTTTCTGTACATAAGTCTCAAATTGTAATTTTAGTTTATATATACCATGCATCGCTAACAGTTTCCTTTCAGATATAAAAGTATCAATTCCTAATTACAATATCATGTATATATCTCGCCTTTGTAAATAAAAATCCAGTCGATTTGTTCATCTGGCAGACTCTTAATTTCCACATGTTTACTGTCTCCAACATATTTTTCAGAGGTTTTTAAACTGTCTTGAGTAGTGAGTGTTCATGTTTGTGATCGACATGTTATGAATTTAACGGAGAATGAAATAATCAGCTGTTAGCCCAGTGCCTAAATGTCAATATCACCACTACAATTTCACCAATTGGCTGCTATGTGCCAAGTTGTTTGAGATAATGCAACTAATAAATGATAACAATCGCATGTTATGAATGCGGTTCGGAGATGTCGGCTGTATATTGTTTTGCTAAAATAGTAAAATGAATAGCCACAAGAACTGTTCAAGAGCAACTGAGGAAATTGTTCAAAATAGTTTGAAATGAATTAAACCAGCAGAAATAAAAGAATATACGCATATCTACATTGTTTGCTTATCTTAATGATTGTAAGTTAGAGATCAAGCTACTGGCCACTTGTAGATAAATGTTTAGATAGTTAACTTTTCTCCATGGTTGTTGGTTGAACTTTGAGACTATGTTTGCAAACATGTTGATGCTGGCCGTTTGATCTTAGAATATTCTGGAAGCGAACTCATGATCGCGTCATAGTTTTTATATTATGTCTTAGGTTTTAATATAAGTTTCTGAAAAGCAATATTGTTCATTCCTTTCTTAATATCAGTTTTTGGAAATACTTTGCATTCTGCACAATTATAATGTTAGAGGAAATACTGATTTAATTATCCTTTGGAATTACAAAGTTATAATTAACTTTTGAACTAAAACAATACTTATCATTGTTGGGAACTCATTCAAAGACATTCCATATTAAATCGTTGTGATACATAAACACGTTTGGTACATCAGCACATTCAAGATTCTTTGAATTTATTCAGAGCATTCTATATTTTTAGACCTGCGATAGAATATTTAGAATTATTTGGGATTTAATTAACAATACGGTAAGATCTATTTAAATTTGCATGTGCTACTCTATGGAAATAAGTTGTGTGTGCAGTTTTACAAAACCTTTTGGTTTCACTATTTAATTAAAGACCACAGATAAGTAACAAATTTGGCTTTCGTCCAGGATCTGAATTTCTTTAAAATATTTCAGACATATTTAAACAATGTCTTCATAAATTTTAATTTGCTTTCTTTCGCAATTATCGTTGCACCTAGTATCAATTTTAATTTCATATATTCTTTTTTGAAATCAACAAGCATTCCCAATGCCATTTAATATAGTGAACTTTGTTTTAAATCTTCCCTGAAAATGTTAGAGATTATGAAAAAGGAAGTACAGCTAACAAAAAGGTGCAATTGGAATTTAAAAAGCTTCCACTTCAGAGGAACGTGTGGGACAGTAAACTACGAGTGACGAGAGAGAGAGAGAGAGAGAGAGAGAGAGAGAGAGTATGCAAATAAATTATTCTGTTGAATTTTACTAAACTTGATGGTGTTACTTTGTTCTGTTACATAGGTTAAGACCATGTATTCTTAACACCCATTGACACACTTAATATACAAATACAAAGGATTTACTAGCGACACTATTGACATACATGATAAACTTTCAAGCAAACAATCCTGATTAAAAAACGCACAGGAACTCATTATGTTATCGTAACTGAGGCAAAGAATCAATATAAAATTCTGGAATATATATTACAAACTGAATGTAAGCACTTTACTGATTAAACAGATGGAAATAACTCATTAAAGCTATAAGTCTGGCATCAAATAAAACTAAAATGGATGCCACAAATTTTCAAGCTCTAGTTAGACCTCTACACAACGTCAACGAAGACAATTATGTAAAGAAATCACATAAAATATGTGTATGATCTATGTATCTTAACAATAAACATAAATGATCATAGTAATAAAATAAGATACTGTAATGTTTTATCACCATGAAAGAATTCAAAAAGAAGAATGTCCTTGTAAAGCCACTTCATTGTCACGGCCATCTTACAACGTCGTTATAACATTATTTATAACGATGTTCAGACCTACTTTAAGGTACTAAATGACTTATTCAGGTTGTCTCTACTTACAACGTTGTGCGTGTTCACCAACATATCACTCGGTTTACCGTTTAGAAACTGAAACACATCGTGAGATGATACCTCGAAAATTATATTTCAGCACAACAGTAAATTATTTAACTGATTGATTTTAAGAAAGGGATGAATCATTTTGTTTACCACAACCTGATACAAGGACATGAGGCACAATTATATAACCAAGATGTGGGTAACAAGTTTGCTTGCAGACTATACTAAGTTCGCAAATACGCCTAGAACTTGAACTCAAATATCAGTAAACAACTCATTTATACGTTTCAAATATGACATAAAACATAAGAATGGTCAGATAGGCCAATCATCTACACTCAATTACTGACAAAAGTCAAGCACACAATGCAAATTAAATATATAAAACAGTGAAAACAGATCGAAATAGAATATCTACTTTCACATTTTCTATATATAATTCCGACTATGTAAGGATCTTATCCCATTTCATGTGACTGTCAACTTTCATCACATTGCATACAATAACAGATCAATAAGTCCTATAATATTAATATATATATATATATATATATATATATATATATATATATATATATATATATATATATATATATATATATATATATAAGGCCTTTCTTCATTAATTTTGTACACACTCTTTTTGAAATTGATTGCAAACATTTAAACATGTGTTTGTTTCATTATGCGTAATATTTTATTTTATTTAACACTTTCGGAGAATACATATCATGTTATAAGTGTCTGTTATATGTAAATTTCAGTCACCTACTCCGCACATGACGGAACCCCAGGTGGTCATGTGGTCTAAGCCTCACCTTGACAGACCACTCACAACTCTCTTCTGTCAACGTTTGTTCGAGCCGACCGGAGTTCGTATGTGAGAAAGCTTCCAGTGAGTCGGTGGTTCTTGACAAGGTTCTTTTCGCGCTTTACCTCCACCAAAATATAATGACTGCCATGCATAGCCTATAAGGTGCTGAAATATAGCATTTAACCCTAAAAATCCAAACCACGCCTGTATGTAAATTCAAAACTGTAGCGATGTATGTTCTGTTTTAAGTCATTTCTATGATTGTGAGTTACAAATTTGTATTAACGTAAATATATATGAATCCTAAGAACATTGTTTTGTTGTTGTTTTAGTAATGTTAATGATGAATTAGAGTGTACTGTGATTTTATTAGTTTCTGTATTAAACCATTTACATTAAATCGAATGGCGTCTGCCATTGGGTTCTTTAATCCTTTCTTTTCAATATCGTTTCATTGGTTTTTAATATTTGGTAGAAGTGTACCAATCGCAAAGGACACTTTTAATGTGTTTTAGTTTTGCTACTATTATTGTTTAATATCTACCATATTCGGTCGGACACCAACATTTGTACAAGTTGCACACATAGTCTAATAATTACTTCTATGTTCACTTTCACGTAGATGATTTTCTTACATCCAACCTGTGAGATATATGTCGATATATTCATTACCATGGTCCCACCATACTGAGTGTATCTACTGAAACCATGTTTATGAGCGGGCTGAAATAAAACAGACCACACCGTAATGCCATCTGGATTTTCAATCCATAATTTTATGTTGTTATATTTACGCCATATCAAAAGATAACAGCACTCACATAATTGCATAACGTAATGCATCTATCTCCGAAGCAGTCTCTCTGTGCACTACTGACACATTAAAAATAAGAATCCTGATTGGTTAGAATAAACATTTAATCTTAATTACTTTCCCTCTCATCTATGAATGCAATACAAATATATTAACATCATGCCACTGGCAATGGTAAATTCACGTTTGATATCATAATAACTGTGACTAAAAACACTTAAGGTATGAAATGAATATATTTCAAACGGATGTATCCGTCACACCCAGCACTGTTAAATACCCAGATGTATCCTGCATAGGCATGTTAACAGTTTTGCTCGATTCACATATGTTTCCTTTACAAATGGCCCCCTCATTATTAAACGTACCTTGAGGATCATCATTATTTGACATAACCACTTCATATCCATTCATACACATATTTGAGGTTCTATGTAATAACAGCATGCTGGAGTCAAATTGTCCACTATGTGCCGTATTGAAATTATTTGCACGTCCATCGTTCATCAAAGGAATCGGCAGATGTTTCTCTACTCCAATAGGAGTAAGATATAAATCGGAATCACATTCCACATGTGCATGACGTTGGTCTAGAAAAACAAAATTGAAAGCGTGATGGAGACAATTTTATCAAATCATATTCCTAATTGCATACATTACTGAGCAATCTATGTTTTTGTGTGTGTTTTGTGTGAGAATAAATTAACTTACACTTTTAAACTCTTTGGTATTCGCAATAGAGAACGTAAGGTAACTAACTTATTTATTCTCTATGCTTAAAACAAGTGTGCTTATATCGAAAGATTTATTTTATTTAGGAACTTACCGTCGGTAAATTCCAAAGCAATGTGAATGCTTATTTTTACTAAATGAACGTAATCAATGTATTTAAACATGGAACATTTTATATTGAACATGTTGTACTTAATTTGAATACCAGTAACAACCATAAACAACTGTGTTAAAGCAAATATTAACAGTAAGAAAGCAAACTGAAATATATTAGTAAGCAATACAATAGAAATAACTACGGCTACACTTAGTTTATACCTGTTTCCATGTTACTGGTGATTTTGCGCTGAATCCATATTAAACAACATATAATAAGACTGACAACTCCAACAGTTCCGATTGCGACAGGTATAGGCAGATTGGGGCAATCACTGTACTGGTCTGTATAATAAATAAATATATATATATATATAGTGTGTGTGTGTGAGTCATTGTCAGAATGCTCAGCAAATAAAGCAAAAACGATTCAAATACAAATTGTAGTGGCCATATATCCACAAACGTATGTAATAGGCTAATCGACAATTTTAACGTACGTGATCGGGTTCAACGTTATAAAGGAGAAGAAAAACTTTCACCAAAGGAAAGGTACTGCAGTAAGTCTCTATCGTTCATGTTATTCTAACTTATAGACACTACAACAGTTGAACATGATATAATCGATCTCGAATCATTTAGTCGTAATTTAACATCTTTATTGAAAATTGTCCATTACTTTCAATAAATTAGTATTGCTTGTCAACAGAAAATTATAACGTCTTAAACGTTCAGTGTATTGCTAATCATCTTGCTTCAATACAATATTGATCCTGAAATATTAACAATTATATTATTCATACAAACATTTCTTTAAAAAGTATTTTGGCTGGTATTCGATCTTGAACTCAAGAGCTCGATTGGTAACGGAGCGAAAAAATCATAATGACGATATATCTTTTTAATATCAATAATTCTCGCATATTTTAAAACTCGTCTAAGATCTTGACGGGATAAGCGCCAACCTTTCACGTTATACAAAATTCGGATGATAAATATGGTCTCCAGAATGGTTACAAACAATTGTTCTCAAGTGATATAGTTTTTTCTTCACTACCAAGATTCGAATTAAAAACGTTTCAATTTAAAATTAAACGTCGTAATCTCTGCAACATGAATCCTACTTATTAACACTGTAATTATTGTTCTATCAAGATACAAAGGGATGGTATTTGGTCTTGCCTTGAGATTTGTGTGTCAATTTCCTGTAATTGTGATTGTGTTTAAGCATCACTATACATTATAGCTTACAATTAATGTTTGCTGAATCGTCTGAACATAACATTATGAAGGATAGGGATGTCGTAGTGTATAAAATGTATTGCAATTCATTTCTCATTGTAATCATTTTGTTTAATTTGTTTCATAGTTTTGTTTTGTTGTAAATGGGGTGCTTGTTTGTATTTTTTTTTAATTTTCATTCACAGTTATATGCAACACCATGATGTCAAGTTGTACTAAGAGAACTGTGAAACCTCACGTTACAACCTTTTATAACAATATCACCCTTAAAAAATGTGTGATGATGTATATTACTGGTCACAAAGTGTATATAGTTTGATTTTTGGAGTGCCACTCAATGTACTCTCGCCGACGAGGACTAATAGAACGGCTGTTCTTAAAAACGAACATAGGCAAATGCTATAAAATACTTATATTCACTGTGAATGAAACAGATGTTACATTGTATAATATTTCCCCGCACCGCAGAATAAAACTATTTCTTAGTATTGGAAGTAAATCACTAAGGGGACATTCAATAAACTTAATATTTGAGACACATTGCTTTCACTGACTGCCTTAAGTAGAATGGTCGTCGTCGGTATCAACATTAGAAATTCCGTTATAATGATACATCTAATCATATATGTCATAGCATAATGTTTTTCATCCGTCTCCTTACATGACAAACGCATCTTCATATTCGAGGGTTTTTTTACGCAAAGCTTCTTCACTAAAATTACCGCACTCATATCTAGATCTGAGACATAAGAAAGTACAACCGCTGAATGTACTTATATGTTCAATGTTCACTACATTAAGAACATTATGCCTTTAGAATTTTTCTGCTTTTTATTACTTATTAATATATAACTAAATTTGTATTCGTGTTTACTTGCCAGAGACGTCACAAATAGACAGCTATATGTATGGAACCGTAAGGTCAAGTGCCCAAGGGAGGCTGATCACTCTAAAATCTATATAATATGGTGAAGCAGTACTAATGTTTCGTCCATAAAATGAAATCACAGTTTAAGCATGTTTAATACTGTCATTTTTGTTTGCTGTGCGGTTCATCAGTTTCTTTTAATAAATTATAATTCCAGGTTAATGAGTCAGTATTAGTATATACGGATCTTCGAAAAATCATTTGACTGAAAATGAACGAGCTTGCATACCACAGAATCAGTGACTCAGTACTGAGATGCTTATAAATCACGACAAGCTAAGAAAATTGTATAGGACTGATTATCACCGAAAAGATTACCAACAAATATATTTTGTTGTACACTATTTGCATTACATGGCATAGAATGAAATTAGCTCTAACAGCAACCTTTATTAGACAGATATCTTTTCAAAGACCAAACAAAATAGAATTCATACCTGTCATGCAGAATTCACCTTCATTTAATAATCGCCTTTATACTACAGCAAGTTTTAGACGATAGAAATGGTTGCGCTCTTATCCAGATTTTAGAGTAAATCCAATTTACTACTAATTGTTACTTATCAATTGTGATCCAGGAGCAATGGGTATGCACATATCAAAGCAACTCTTATCAAATATTTATTACAGTAAAAATCAAAGCAATTTAATTTAATTATTTACCTGTTGCATCCGCAGATGTTCCATTTCGTTGAACGTTAATTGTCTTTTCCGCTAAAAAAAAGAATATTTTCAGAGATCATATAATGCAAAAAGAAAATTATAATTTGTAATTATTGAATCTTTTTCTATACTTGATAATGTACTGCTAATAAATGTTATTAGATCATTAAAGGACAACAGTTGCAGAAACAGTGCGTGCAGTAACAGTATTAGTAGTTGTAACTGAATCTATATAGTATGAGCTGTATGTCACCTACACCGGGGCAGCCAAATAAGGAAATAGAGCTAAGATCACCGAATATAGACTCAAAACGGAAAAGAATAGAGTTAGTGGTAATTCGGACTCACAGACGATTTTACCAGCGTCATCCCAAAGTGTTATAACACTATGGATCTAAGAGCTTCTGAAAATATCAGCTGTTGAATTAAATATTCAGTGCACAGCTTCATAACATGGTTAAGTCTATTGTCGAATGTGTTACAACGGCGCAGATGGACAGAATTACACGGCTGGAATCTGAGAATACTAATCACAGAGACAGCATTCGGAATTATCAGTTAAATGCAGAACAGTATAGCCGCCAAAACTGACTCCGGATCACAGGAGTCACAGAAAGCCATAAACAGGACACTGACCAATAAGTCCTGAAAGTTGAGACGATACTGACAAATATACAAAACATATAACTGGCTACTTTGTCTGGATATCTGCCAATGTTTTCCGAAGAGACCTGTTGAAGTTAGGCCAACACAATCTCCATTGATCACAAAGGCAATCAAACGTCAACACGCAAAAGTAAAAGAGTCCATCAAAAAGCCAAGCAGTCTAACCTATCATCTGACTGGAGCATCCAAACAGCTATATACTGAACAATATGCACAAAAGCTAAAAGTATGCACTACATCATCCATTCTATTGCATGCCTTCAGCTTGACAGTTCAATAACTACTGATGAAACTGACAAAGCTGAATTTTTTAACAATTGTTATAATAAAACAAACTGCAATAGATGAAAACTAACGCATGACAAAGTAGAAACTGTTATCAGAAGCCTTCCTTTTGGTAAAGCTTCTGGTCCAATGGTGTGAACAATTTTATTCGGAGTAGCGATTTTATGTACCCTGTCTGAAGTTCATGTAGGTTAATTACGCGCCATTGCAAACACAAAATTGATCTTTAAACATGGCTAACTCGGTAACCAGTTATTGAATTGATGTGCAGCTTGTAACATTTTACTACAAATTTATAATTTGGAAACATATAATTTCCTTGTAAGGTATATGGCGACGGCTTCAGTGGAACTGAAGGAGTTAGAATAGGCGAAATAGGTTTTTGATAAAGAATGTTTATTTAATTTTTAGAGATAGATAGAAAGTATGAATATATGACACCTGCAAAAATATATAAAGGTTATGAAGATGCCCGTGCAAGTTGCGCTAAAGAATTGGTCTTTGTTCTATTTAGTTATCCAATTTTCCCAGGACGAA
The DNA here is from genome assembly GCA_028554795.2 of Sinohyriopsis cumingii. Lineage (NCBI taxonomy): Eukaryota > Metazoa > Mollusca > Bivalvia > Unionida > Unionidae > Sinohyriopsis > Sinohyriopsis cumingii. Next base: position 40,650,907 of record CM068829.1, read on the forward strand.
AGCATTCTTTAAATATGCATTGACTTCAATAAATATATTACATATAGGATAAGCTTCAAAAATCTCTTAGAGTTTCACTCAATAAGTATTGTAACATTCAGCAAATAATAACTACATGCACCTATAAATATACGGACATGAGAAACAGAACTAACAGTCAGATGCCAACTCCGACATCATCAGTATTGCTGGTTCTCAACTAAAATAAACAAGAAACAAAACGAGATCTCATCGATTATAGTAATATTAAGAGGCATTTTTATTTCATGGGCCTTACTTTCAAATTTTTATTTTCTCTCCAAAGTTGAAGTGAGAGCCATTAATAATTGTATGCATAACAACGACACCACTAAGGAAAGAAACAAGTGTTCTGTCTACTTTCACCCCTTTAGTTTCTGTGATATTTTGCCGTAAATATTATTGAAAGATGATTAAGAAAACAAACGAGCTCTTCTAGCATTTTCTTGAACATAAATATAGCATATTTCAACGGTAGTAACTAAGCAATCACAGGTAATAAATACATCCAGATGCTTTCAAATGTTGAGTTCTTAGCACAGTATTATAAGTAAGAAAAACCACTGAAGAGAATTTATTTACAGGTTAGAGTGAATGTAAGAAGTTTTCATTGAGAGATGTTGTAATGCAATAAAATATTACTAATTATAAATAAATAATTGCTACTAGAACCAGAAGAAGAATATAATATCCTTAGTCAAGAACAAAACTATCTTTACGTAACCCGTATCTATGTCAGATAAACCAGTATTAAAATAGTAAAATTAAAGGATCAATTCAATATTTGCATACAATAACTCTCTGGCGTACTGGATATTAAATCAGCATAACCCAGTTGTTGAAAACTAGTTTCCTGCAATGCACTGCCTACACTATTTTCCGGGAATGTTTTCACACTATTTTGAAATTTCATACTTGTACACAATTAGTGCAGTTGGAAGTAAAATGCAAAAGAACGATCACGTGTTGAAACTTGAGTTACTAATAGGTCATTTCTAAAATAATGTTGATATCTTTAGACTGAAAACCTTCAATCTAATCCTTAGAATAAATTTGCTGTTGTTACCTTCCACAATCAATTCTTTGCTACCAGGTATGGTATTTCCGTGTACGGTTTCAATGGTATATAATCCTGTGTCCGACTGTCTGACATTCAGCAAAGTGAGCAGCATAAAGCCTTTGGATGCGTCCCCTCTGTATAAGATCCAATGCTGAAAATTACTCTTAATTTGGGGAATATTGGTTGGTGGCACCAACATCATTACTTCCTGATTCGGATGAATGACCATTAGTGTGCGATTCATCCCTTGTTGATTGTAGAACCATCCAATGCTTATATTATCTCCAACAACAGCACTGGTGGGTTTATCTGTCTGAAAAAGTGCATTATTAGTTTCTTTTTAAGCCATGCTTCCTACTTTTATGACATGTGTTTATTGCAAAAGCCCTGATCTGTTTTATTCTACTGGTATCGATTTCTTCTGTTACAGACCTCGCCAGAAAGAAAGACTCGGGTTTTAAATCATATTAAACATAAATATAGTAATGTGCAATTTACTTCAGTACAACAGACTATTCAATGAGATAAACCAAGTATACAAAATGTATATGTTTCTGGTAATGAATTGTGAACTCTACTGTCGTAACGTTAACGTTATGAATATGGAATGATATTGGTAATGAATATGGAATGATATTGGTAATGATTGATGAGACATATTATTAAAAGCGGAAAATGAACAAAAGACATATTTTTTTATTTAGATTCATATTACAAAATACACATAATAATCCAGATATGTTATGTTCCAGACCGTTCATGTACAAATTACCTCAAACTGGTTGAATTACTTTCATAATGTATCAGTTGCTATTATGCTAATAAAGTTTTTTTGAGTTACTTACTGATTGGGTTTACAATTGCTCTTCATTATCTTCTTTTAGCGAAGGCTTGCTGTCAACTTTTATCAAGCCACTTTATTATGTTCAATTCGTGAACTGGTCTCACATTTTACACTTTAGTTCAATATAAAGTTTCTACCATTGTGTATAGTTTATATTTTCTCGCTACTAACTCTGTCCAACATTAATTAGACTTAATTTAGGTTGTGATTACATTTCAGCATTATTCGACTGTTCTCATAACTTTGCCAGTCGTTTAATCGAGGAAATGCATTCACGCGAGTACTATTGACTTTCGCTAACAGCAATGGACTAACCTTTACGTTAGCATGACCACATTCCTATGATTAATGTTTCTCCAATTAAAGCTCACAGTATATCTCTGTCACTCCCATTGACAGTACCAATAATTAAATGGAATATGCTAAATAAAGATGCACAGCATTGTCATAAAAGTCATCATTCCAACTAAACAATAAAATAAAATAAGATAAAATAGCATCAAATGGACGGGTACATATACTAAATATATAAGATGGTATGACGTAACTCTTCTTGGAACGCAAACCTTTGAACATAATAACAAAATTCATATACCAATCTGATGGCAAGTTAAACTCAGACAATGCTGAAATCTGTAATTGTGTGATATTAAAATAGTTTATCATCTACAACGCTCTATTTTTCGTATGTTGTATCGAGACCAATAAATTCATTGAATATTTTTTTCCATACAGAAAACGAGAAAAACATCACAGAATAAGATACTCAGAGTGGTGAGAAACAGTCAGATATTTTTTTAGATAAATTCGCGAACTCTTTTTCGAACAGACGTTTCAAAATTAGAATTAACCTATTCGCTCTGCTTCGTAAATCATCAGGTAAGCATCACAAACTTTGTTTCATCGACAAAAATAACATTAGAATAAACTTTGGGGCAAAAAATATTGATCAGCTTTGATGTATGACATGAATTGAGCAAAATATATTTATAACATTAAGTTCAAAAGCTCATGTAAACATTAGTACTTCCTCCAGTTCTGTTAGTATTAGTATTAGCAACACAACCACCGAAGTCAGATAGTCTAACTTAATGAAAGTTACATTTAATAATTTTATCAACAACATTCTTACATCTCTTGCAGCTGCACTTAACAAACGTCAAGCCAATATGTCACCGACACTAATATAAAGCCGACATAATAATGTAATTTCAAATTATTTCATTCCATTGCTCGATAATACTACTATTTGCAGAATGTTATCCCATTGAGAACTTCGCGCGATATTTGATAAGATAACGAAATGAATTGATGGGAGTATTACCTTCAGACCGAATTTGATGGCACGAACTCCATTTCAAACTGTTCTGTAATTCTTGAAAAAATAAATTACCATTGTCCTAAAATTATTCAAAACTGTTCGGTTCTCATGTTACCTTTGCTACTATAGATAAGCAAACTCTCTGCATGAGTTTGAGTTCCGGGGCATGCCCAATGTTGGTATGTTAGAAAGCTTACCAGTAGCTTCCCGTGGATGGGTGGTTCTTACCGACGTTTTACCGGGTTCTCCCTCCATCATTTATACTGGTCTCCATTATTGTGTGTTGAGAAGTGGTGTTAAACCCAAAATAGCAACAAAAGCAACTATTGTTGATGGGAACAAGTAAAAGAAAATATTCCACAATTTGAGCAAAACCATACTGTAATCAAAGACTGAATCCAGCAGTGTATTTACAACCTTTTCCTTTTTAACTTATACAGTCCCTCATCAGAACAAGGTAGATGACCAGTCCTGGTCTATTCCTCAGTAGTCTTCTATATCTATACAAGAACTTATTGCGTTGTAAAGGGTTACGTGCATACGTCTACTATGTACTTTTATGAATGCAAAGAGTTAAGTCTTTCGTCAATTAACAGATGAAGCACATCATTAGAAGCAATAAAATATTTTATCTTGCAACATGTGCTCGAATACAGATGTACATAATGAAAATTGTGTACGTGACCTCTATCCATATTTAGTGTAATAGTACATGGAAAACTCGGTGTTGTGAATGATTAGCATCATCATTCATAAGCAATGGTGATGTGACCACTGAAGCGAGCATGGAACGGACATCCAACCCGAACATTGGAAACGTTAACGACACGTCAAATTACAAAAGTAAAATTAGATAACAGACAAACGATTATCTTAAATGTTCACTTTTATTACAAGAAAAACTAGAATAATATTACGTTATGCCCGTCAACAATTGGTTATTGACAGTCATGAACAATGCGTGCATCTGTTGAGTAAATTAATTTATCCCATCTAGCGGGCTTATATGTCTAGTATATTTGGTACTTGTCAATTAAATATGAATATATTTGAAATCAATTATAAAGGACCTAAATGTGTGTACAAATTTAAAAAATATCTTACATACCTCATACACTTTCAAATTGAATTTCACTTTTGTATTAAAACAAACGAAAGAAAATCATGCATTCGTGCATTTATGTTGGTGCAGTTATTTATGTCTTAAGCTAAGAGTAAGTATTAGGGAAACACAACACATCCTCATATCCAAAAACAGTTTATCTCGGGAAAATAGACGGCTGCCTAATGCATTTGGGCATCCATATTTTTGTCCGATTTCACCCACATTTGTTTCGAACTTAATCTATACAATCATACATAAATTTAATATATTTGTAAGAACTGTTTATCTATGAAACATTCGTGGGCCTCTGTGGGCATTTGTCATACTATTTGCTTACAGTATTATATTTGTTTAGACTGGAACCACGGTAGGCAATAAGTGAACTATTATTAAGACCTTTAAACCGGTGTAACACTAAGCAGTCCTGTTTCATTTTTTATTTTTCTTTCAAGAAGTGAAGGTTTGTTCATCGAATGAAATAGGCATAATTTCAGCTTGCATATCTTTCAAGCAAAGTAATGTCTGCACCTTCCATCATTCCGGATGTACTGTGTGATAGACAGTTAAAAGACATAATAATGAGATATCATATATGAGCAATGCGCAGACTCAAATAAATCTTCAGAATTGACTGTTCTACACATTGAGGAATCATTTAGACGTTATAGAAGTGGCTAAAAACAAGGTCACAAGATTACAACAAAAGGAATTATACTCAAAGTCAGAAACACGAAACTTATAGAATCCGATTTGCATGTTTTTAACTTAAGTAAGTTAGGTATCACAATCTGATATGAGTCTGAATTTGGGTGTGATTCGGTCATAAAATGAATAAGCATGAGGAATATTTGCTTGGAGATGATGTCCTTTGATAGGGTCCAGCGTTTACCTACTCAAAGAAGTTTACACCGATCAGTTTTGGTTGTGGTCTTTATCAGCCCCAGATATGACTCGCACATAACTGACCTCGTTTATTCAGGAATTCTTTCTCTTATAAAGTGTTCTCCATTGCATTGCATTTCTAAAGGTCTTTCCAACGTTCGCATCCATATTGTAAGGTCGGAATCACAATTTGTTTACAGAAACTGGGAAATGTTTTGCGACTAATATAGAATAATCTCTACCAGTTTAGCTACGTTGTCTGGAGAATTTGATAGCCACGTAAGGTTATCTTCATACGTAGGGCAGCTGCACTCTCACATGCTATTTCGTAGCAACTCATCTACACATTTCAGATACAACAAGGAGAACAACATGTCCCCCATCGCGTCTAATCACTTCCTGAACATCAAAGAAGGCCGAGAAACAGATTAGATTCTTGTGAAAGCCTTGCTATTGCGGATAAGGAATAGTATTTCCTTCGTCACCAAGAAACTAGTAATGTTTGCCGCTCAATTTCCTCTGATAATTTATACCGCACTAGCAACAATGATACAGGCCGATATCATGATTAGCTCTGCTTTTCCATTCCGTTTGTAGACGGTACCCTGGAAAAATATTGAGGAGCACTTTGTATTTTCAGTAAGCAAACAAATTGAATAAATAAACTTTAGCCCAAATGAAACACTGGACACAACAATAAGTCTGATTTCTGCTTCAGTCGTTATTGCAGGAATTTATAAATTATCTCAGTAAACAAGAGTATGAAGCCCTCTTCTTGACCTAGGTCGACTTTGACATTTTCTTAAGAAGATTCTATTACTAAAATTATCATAAAGAACACCGTAAACAAGGAATTACCCTGATAGAACGTTGTATATGCCTTCGAATTACCCTGGTAGAACATTGCATATACTTTTTAATTACCCCTGATAGAACATTGTATTTACCTTAATATTACTCTGATGGGACAATGTAGATACACTAGATATACTCTGATGGGACATAGTATAAATGCCTTACTCTTTTTTATGTGTAGTATATGAGTGATTCTGTATATATATTGGCAATCAGTACAACTGTATATACAGTTCCGGGATCCTAGGGTATAATTTCTTTTGAAAAATATGAGTGGTCCAGAAATGTTCTCGTATCACATTCTTTGTTGAGGATCTCAAGGGAGATTAGTTGTAATTAACTCAGATTTACCCTCTATAAATAAAATATTTATTATCATTATATTATTATTATTATTAGTAGTAGTAGTAGTAGCAGTAGTAGTAGTAGTAGTAGTAGTAGTAGTAGTAGTATAAACATGATCAACAATCCTTCTAGATTGTATTAAAATTTAGCTGGGTCAAAATCTTCACTATTGATGAGCAACTGTCTTGTTCACTTTTAAATTAAGTCACACAAATATTACATTGACGTATATATTCCAAGATTCATCAAAAATGGATCATAAACTAGCCTCCAAAGTTGTAACAAGGTCATCCAATCTGATGCACGTTACCTAAGTCATGTACATGTATCTTGCTCTTTATTGAGCCCACCCAAGATATTTAATATATATGACCATATTTTAAACCTAAACAAAATTGGATATAAATAGCCAAAAATGTCTAGTCACCTTATTAATATGTGTGGATCTCATTATTGATGTTATTTAAGGTCTTAAAGACATCAGCATATAATTCATGCATGATTAGAATTAGATCTAGAAAGGTAAAAAGGATAACCAATCCGACACAAGATCACCTCAGTAATATCTATGATCTCGCTCATCTTTGAACTTGTCAGAGGTTTTGATGCTTTACAGTATCAATAAAATTTGATTGAACTCAGATCAGAAATATGAACTTCAGAGCGTTAACAGGCAGCTGTAGATGTACGGATGCAGAGCCATGCCATACCAGCTCGCATAACCTTACGGACAAAGCTAGAAACCTCTGACTGATACCAATGTTGATAAATGGACCTGTGGGCCATTCAGATGTAAAAGATTTTCTGTCAGTCACTGTGACACATATTAATCTTAATAAATCAGAATATCAGATATTAATAAAGTTTAACATTACTCAATGGCAAACAAATGCATTGTGATTAACTGGTATATTCCTTCCACCCACCCACTTATCTCTTTTCCTTTGTAAATTAGGCCTTCAAGGTCGTTCAAAGTCTATTATGGTGTTAACTCATTGGTAAATAAACAATGTATGTATGTATGTATGTATGTATGTATGTATGTATGTATGTATGTATGTATGTATGTATGTATGTATGTATGTATGTATGTATATATGTATGTATGTATGTATGTATGTATGTATGTGTGTGTGTGTGTGTGTGTGCGTGTGTGTGTGTGTGTAGGTATGTGTGCATGTATGTATGCATGCGTGCATGCATGCATTCATGTATATATGTATATATCCACATAACAAAATTTTATTGAGGGTCTCAAGAGATATAAGTTGTATTTAACTTACATTTACCCTCTATAAATAAATATTTTAATATTATTTTCTTCTTCTTCTTCATCTTCTTATTATTATTATCATCATCATCATCATTCTTATTATTATTATTATTATTATTATTATTATTATTATTATCATCATCATTATTATTATTAATGTAGTTTAAAATATGTTTGCTTATTTCAGAGCAAGATATATTGTTCTGATTTTGGATGAAACAAATCGATGTAGCATTTTGATAAGTGAACTTTTGTTGTGTGATTTCCAGTAACGAAAGCTGCAACAACCGTTTCGACATCCTTTGATACATACATCGGTGTAAATTCTTGTGCAGTTATTAAATTCGGCAAGGAGTTCCTAATACGAGTTATGGAAGATGGAAGGATTTGTCTCAGATTTGTTTGATCATGTAGCGTAGAATATTTATCTCGTTGTTTACATAGCCACAGAGGTGATTCGAAGATGGACGTCTTCTGGAGTTATGAAAGATACATCTTTGTATTGTCAATCCAGGATGATATTATGATGTCAAAGGAAGGTAAGACATTTGATTTATTTGGAATAATGTTTTGTATGTGGGTTGAAATACAAAATCAAAACGAGGGCTTTCATCTGAACTTGAAGGCATACTGCATGGAAAACATTTTTTCAGAATGTGCGTTTGATTCAGCGAGAAGGCTTTCAAATGGTGATTCCCTAAATGCTCTCAGAGTGACGCTTATTCCTTATTAACCGGTACAAAATGCTGCTAAAACAAATCTTCCAAACGAAGAAAATTAATCTATGAATATGTCTGATCAATGAATTCGTTGTTAACAGGACCAACTTCCGGTTGAATCTATATGTGGTCAGGTCTTAAAAAAGTCTTAAAAAATTAAGAGAAAATATAATAGTTTAAAACAAAAATATGAATGTTCAACTTATGTGCTCAATACATATTTTCGAAGAGTATTTAAAGGTTAATTATTTACACATATTTTATTTATGTATTCATTATTCTGCTGATAAAGATTGCATCTTTTGCAAATATGCAAGGCGATTGTATGCCTAATCAATGGTTTAGTAATCAGATCATGCAGTAGCAAAATGGTACATGTCATATGTAATTCACCAAACAAATGTACTGACGCTCGAAGACAATGTAATTAATTACAGCTGCAACAGAATTATATAGACAATCCATGCACTCATGGAAACACTTTCATTCGATAGTGTACTTGAACGTTTAATTCCACGCTCCATCTGTCATATTTTCTTTCGGGACCTTCAGTTTCAATGTCATGTTCGGCCTCTTCTGTGAAAGGAACTCTTTTCTACTTAATATAGACCCTCATGTTCCCCGCTGACTTTGTCGAACATTATATATATATATATACATACATATATACATACATACATACATATATATATATATATATATATATATATATATATATATATATATATATATATATATATATATATATATATATATATATATATATATATATATATATATATATATATATATATATATATATATATATGTATATATATATATATATATATATATATATGTATATATATATATATATATATATATATATATATATATATATATATATATATATATATATATATATATATATATATATATATATATATATATATATATATATATATATATATATATATATATATATATATATATATGCCTTAAAATAAGTAACAGAAAAGGATGAAGACAACAAACTTTGTAAAATTTAAACAAATAATTTATTTCCCTAGAATCCAACGTGGAAAAGAGAAAAACGAACTTACGGTTTTACGAGTTAAATCCGAAAAATCTAAGAATTACAAAACACAAGTCCTATCAATGAAAGGTTCTAAGTGAATCACAGTTCAAATATCGCAGAAAATCCAAGATGGAAGGCGATGACGTCTGTAATAGTCACCACTGTACGGTTGTGTCAACCGTCTCTTGTTGAATCACAGAAAATATTATTCCGGATTTTAAATTTCGAGCCCCAAAATGGACACAAGAAAAAACAACTTGACGTCTCAAGTATTAAGGCACTCGTAAATAATAATTATTATAACATCAGTTATGATACTAACTAAAACTCAAAATAGGTTCCCGGATGGTGGGTCAAGAGTTCAACCTTCTAAAAAATTAGAAGTTTGTTGCATGATAATTATCACGTCGTCCAGGTATGACCTTGGTTCAGCTTCATAATTCTTACGCTGAGATATTATAAAAACTAAATGCAACAAAAGTTGTTTGCCAAAAACTGCCACTGATTTTAAAACAAGGCCAGGGACTATATACAATGTTTCTGTTATAGTTAATTATATCAAAAAATAAAAAATATGCAGAACTGAACTGTATCCTGGATATATCAAATCCAGTAAACAATGTTACATTATTATAACATGAAATGGAACAAAACATTTAAAACAAACGAACAAATAATTCAATTAGATATACATAACAATATATATACATGTATATATATATGTATATATATATATATATATATATATATATATATATATATATATATATATATATATATATATATATATATATATATATATATATATATATGTGTGTGTGTGTGTGTGTGTGTGTGTGATGTGAGTGTGAAATTACATTTACATGGTTAAATTGTTTTCATAATATCTCAAGATAGTTAGCTCGTATATTGTCTGTTTCTTAATTCTTTCTTGATAATGCTTAACAATATATTTTTGCAGTGGGCTGTTACCAAACCAACGTTGTACGGTTACACTGCGTATATTTGATAATTGTTTTTTCATCTTTATGCACATTAATGAGAGTCTCTCTCTCTCTCACTCTGTATTAGGATATTTTTGTTAAGCATAGATAGTCTAATATAAGACCTTCTATCAAAATGCATTGGACTATCTCTCTCTCTCTCTCTCTCTCTCTCTCTCTCTCTCTCTGTACGTATGTATGTATGTATGTGAAACGTTCATGGGTAATTAAGCAATTTAAAAATTGTCCCAGCAACAAAAGTATGTTAATAAGAAATAAATGTTTAAACGTAAGTCAAATGTCTTTTCTTGAACGTTTTTCTATATCGAGGTGAAAACATTAACAAAATTGGCATATATTTATGTCACATAATTAGGCAAAGAAATAACTTGGTTTTGCCTTAGAACTCTTTGACTATTTCTCGTTTTACATGCGTACAACGTTATCTAGGGTGAATGTGTTTTTCCAGGTAAGCGACTGTATTAACATGTACCTAGCCAGAAATTACCTGTGACGAACTAACATTACTAACATGATATGCACGGGTATTTTACCCTGACTTCTGCTCACTCTCCTATAGATTTAAGTAAGATCAATTTCTAAAACCGACGACTGGTCTTTTTGGATCACGTCAAGGACTGTACGCTCTCCATTGTTCTCCAGCCATAGGGCTGATTGTGTCTGTCGCTGTGATTGTGGCCATGATTCTGATTGTGTCTGTCGCTGTGATTGAGACTGTGAATATGACTAGAGCTGTCTGAAGCTGTCTAAAGTTGTTTAGAGCTGTCTGGAGTTTCCAGAGTATTTAAGGCTGCGTGCTGTCGATACGTATGTATGTATGTACGTATGTCTGTGCCACGGACGAAGACGTAGCAAATTTTAAAGAGGTTGTATGCTTTCTGTACGTGTGTATACGTATGACTGTACACGTGGTAGATCCATAAAGGTTGCGAGCGGCCGATAAGAATGTGGGCCAACCCAAGGAATCGTGCGACTGTACAAGGGGTCTAGAAGCATACGTTTGGTTCAATTGTTGTTCCAATTGCACGTTTATGTTCATAAGATTATTTTGAATCTTATTTGTTTTAATAAGATTATTTTGAATCTCCGTTGTGTTCATAAGAATATTTTGAATCTTAATAGGAGTTCATATTCGAGATTATGTGAATCTCTCTTGTAGTGTAAAATACTGTTTGAAGCGTATCTGCAGTCCATGAGGTTTCTTGGATCTGTACTTCATATTGATTTAATATTTTTGGTTTCTTTTGGATGTGTGAATGTTGTGTAGAGTGATTTGAGTAAATCGTATGTTGAGAGCGTGAGAGAATCATTGTATTTTCACATCATATATTTTTCTTTATTAATTCATTCATAAATTTCCATCTTTCGCACATTGTGTTTGTCTTATTCATTTGGTCCAAAGACCCACTCGATTTCTATTCTGCGACAATTTACTTATTAAGAGGTCTTTATCATTCTTAACTTTCAGAATCTTAAGTTTTCAACCAGATATGGTCTTTTCCTCCAGAGTTTTCATCCTGTAGAACCAAAGTAAATTCTTTTCCAAATTTAGAAAACTTGACAACATATAGCCTCTAGGTAATTTCAATGACGGATCTTTCACGCTGTTTGCAATTATAAATAACTTGTGCAACATATGGTAAAATCATCGTGGCTCCATCACTTGGATGAGGTCTTCTTTTGATTTAAGTAGAACCACATAATCGTTACATCATATTAGATCAGGGGTGGGCAAACTACGGCCCGCGGGCCGCATGCGGCTGGCCAAGGGCTTTCATGGGGCCCGCCAAGGGTTTTCATGCTGCCTTGGAACAAGTCATCATTCGCACTGACTCTGTTTATGTTACTCTCTTACAAATTCATGTCTTATTTGTTGGTAAATGGACTTGTGGGTCATTCAGGTGTAAAAGATTTTGTGTCAGTCACTGTGTCACATATTAACCTTAATAAATCAGAATATCAGATATTAATAAAGTTTAACATTATTCAATGGCAAACAAATTCATTGTGATTAGGTGGTATTCTTCTTCCACCGACCCACCCATCTCTTTTCCTTTGTAAATTTGTCCTTCAAGGTCATTCAAAGTCTATTATGGTGTTAACCATTGGAAAACAAACAATTTATGTGTGTATGTATGTATGTATGTATCTATATATGTATGTATGTATGTATGTATGTATGTATGTATGTATGTATGTATGTATGTATGTATGTATGTATATATATATGTATGTATGTATGTATGTATTCATGCATGCATGCAAGCATGTATGTATGTATGTATTCATATCTGCATGCAAGCATGTATGTATGCATGTATGTATGTATGTATGTATGCATGTCTGCATGCATGCATTCATGTATTTACGTATATATCTACATAGCACATTTTTTGTAGAGTCTCAAGAAAGATAAGTTGTATTTAACTTATATTTAACCGCTATAAATAAAATTGTTAATATCATTATTCTCTTCTTCTTCTTCATTCTTCTTCTTATTACTTGTATTATCATTATTATTATTATTATTATTATTATTATTATTATTATCATTATTATTATTATTATTATTATTATTATTATTATTATTATTATTATTATTATTATTATTATTAATGCAGATTAAAATACCTTTGCTTATAATATATTTCAGAGCGAGATCTATTGTCCTTATTTCGGATGAAACAAATCGATATAGCATTTTTATAAGTGAACTTTTGTTGTGTGATTTCCAGTTACGAAAGCTATAACAACCGTTTCCACATCCTTTGATACATCGGTGTGAATTCTTGTGCAGTTAGTACATTCGGCAAGGAGTTCCTAATATGAATTATAGAAGATGGAAGGGTTTGTCTCCGATTTGTTTGATCATGTAGCGTATAATGTCCTTCTGGTTGTTTACATAGCCAGAGAGGTGATTCGAAGATGGACGTCTTCTGGAGTTAAGAAAGATACATATTTGAATTGATGATATTCTGATGCCAAAGGAAGGTAAGGCATTTGATTTATTTGGAATAATGTTTTGTATATGGGTTGAAATACAACATAAAAAGGAGGGTTTAGATATGAACTTGACGGCATACTGCATGGAAAACATTGTTTCAAGATGCTCCTTTGCATCAGCGAGAAGACTATCACATGGGGATGTCCTAAATGCTCTCAGAGTGACGCTTATTCCTTATTAAACGGTACAAATAAGCTGCTAAAACACAACTTCCAAACGAAGACTTTATTAATCAATGAATATCTTTGAGCATTGCATTTGTTGTTTACCAACTTCCGGTTGTATCTATCTGTGGTCAGGTCTTATTTTTTTTATAATTAGGAGAAAATATAATAGTTTAAAACAAAAATATGAATGGTCAACTTATGTGCTCAATAAGAATTTTTACAAGAGTATTTAAAGGTTAATTATTTTATTTCTTTATTCATTATTCTGCTAGTAAAGATTGCTTCTTTTACAAATAGGCAAGGTGTTTGAATGTTTAATGAATGGCTTAGTAACCAGTTCATGCAGTAACAAAATGGTACATGTCATATGTAAATGAACAAACAAATGTATTGACTTTCGTAGAATCTGTAATAAATTACTGCTGCAACAGAATTATATAGACAATCCATGCAATCATGGAAACACTTTTATTCGACAGTGTACATGAACGTTTAAATCTAGTATTTGTTTTATATTGTCACTTGGGTGAGGACTTGTCACAAGATCAGATGAAAGAATGGGCTTCAAAATTTGTTTTAGCACTGTAGTGATGTCCTCAATTTTTAAGGTGTAAACGAAAAAGTGCGGACATCTGCTCACAAAGGTAGAGCGTAGATAGTTTTGATGATATTTTCTAATTCGATTATCATATTCTATATATCGCTCCATATCTCCATTTATCTATTTTTCATGGTTCTCGATCACAGTTAACTAGATACATTAGAACAATTACACCAAGTCAGTGTGACAATACCAAAAGGTGCGTATGTAAGTCACAACAGGAAGAAATATAAAGCAACAATGACGGGATAATTTTACTTCGCTCGCTGTGTGCAACAAATATTAACCTCTTCACAAACGTGCAAGACTGTCGAGAAAAAGAGAAACATTTTATGATAACATTATATGCTCTATAAATTGAAAACTAAGCATTAAAAGAGCATTTTCATTACTTAGCCGTAGCATAAACGCAGCTACTGTTTGCAAGAGAGTGTTATTAAGTTATGTCTTGGGCAGGAAAAAGAACCATGTATCGTGTTAGATATTGTATAACTGTTACCGATCATTACAACACAAATGTTTTCGTCTACTAATAGCATATGTTGTCCTTGTTAAATTCTGGCCTTGATTAGAACGGAGTTTTACAAAATAAGAAACAAATCCCTTTATGATGTATCAATATATTACAATTTATTGATTCTTATATTTGAATTTTTATACACGTTTTAACTCTTCTAATTGTAAACGTACACGAAATATGCATTATTATGTGTCGAAACATATCGTCAGATTTCCGCAGTGATATCATTCTGTCTTGTATGTACATCTGAGAAATGAAATGTCCTACACAATCTGTAATAACAATGCATTGATTGTTGTAACCAAATCATGCATCATCCCATTACTTTTGTCATCATTACTAGTCAGTGGATGTCGCACATTCCAATAAGTTCTATGTGACATTTTCCCCAATCATCTTCAGAGTCTTTCTCATATTGTTCGGGGATAGGTCTGATGAAATATTGGTCAAATTGATATATCACCTTCCTCTTTGCTGATTCTGTGCAAATACCATTCAAGCTTCCTAAACTGTAACGACTCTATGGTCATAAACTAACAGAAAGCATTAAAACTAACAATTCTTGTATATCAATCCCTCTGTATTTTTAATTTCCATTATGATATCTTGTCATCTCAATTAAGACCTTTTTCAGTATCTGTTTCTCACTTTCCTTTCCAATAATCTTCTTATATATCTATATTTATCTTTATATAGCAAACTCAGATATTCTACGAAGGTTTTTTATGTTTTTGTTTTAATTAAAGAAAACGATTATATTACATCTAATTAAAATTCACAGTAAAAGACACAGAACACTGTTATCAAACAATTTCTTGTCTTTAAAAGCTGAAATTGCCCAGGAAATGGCAAAAACAATCTTGGACTGTAAACTACTAACATTAATATTTAATTACACGCTTACTCCATTTGTATGATCCTCTTGTACGAAAGTATGATATCTTGAACATTGCTGAAAAAATATAAGCAAATTAGTATAAAACTATCAAACATAACTTATGTGAGAGTCACGTCCTTATATTGACCCCTACCTGAGTCTACAATATTTCAAGACAGGCCAAACTCGGCTGATTAAGTGTTTTCAAACCTCCTATCGGTTACTAGAACTGGGTTACAGTCCAGATTTACCAGTGTTACAATTAGGGATCGATGGGTAAGGAAAGTTTGAAAGATGTCTGCTCTGGTTCTAACCCACAAGTTTTTCAACAATATAACTATTTGTTCGATGTTGGTATTTTATTACCGACGCAGAGAATGA
This sequence comes from Sinohyriopsis cumingii, assembly GCA_028554795.2. NCBI lineage: Eukaryota > Metazoa > Mollusca > Bivalvia > Unionida > Unionidae > Sinohyriopsis > Sinohyriopsis cumingii. The sequence goes on from CM068829.1 coordinate 40,666,940, forward strand.
CGAAGTTGGCCGGGGGGATAAATTTCATCAAAGAACCCGGTCGAGCCCTGTATTTTCGGATAGTACATAGCACGGCCGGTCATTATGGCCAAATCGGGTACCTGTCCATCCCTACCTATTATGACCATTTCCCAATATATTTTACATGCTGATCATCAATAGAATCATTTTGGACAAAATACTGCAATGTTTTTGTTTGATTCAGTTCAAAGATAAAAAAGCGCCATTGTTTTCCTTGCGTAAACCTACACCAGGAATTTTCCTGCCTTAAACCTGAAGAAGTAATTATGTTAATGAGCTGTTTGCGGAACGTTAGTGACGCTGGAAAATTATGCATAGACAACGTTGTTTACGTAAGGACTGGACATTTATTAGGATTGGAACGTAACCGTCCTGGCTGTTTGTTATTAGATTATATTTATCATTAAATATAATTAATTAAATCTGATAGCGATGATGTGCTTGCAAGACATTTTAACGATGTGTTGAACTGGCTGACAACGGATGATAATATTGTTGGTGTTTTTTTCCACGTGACGACGAATATCTGAATAAAGCGGTGTACTGAAAGCCTATTAGAAATCGACAGCCCCAACCAATATGATGTACTAGTAGCATTAACAAGTGAACACGCTCAATCCTTGACCTTACGGCTAGGTCTGAATACACTGAAAAAAATGTTTTTACAATGGTGTGAAGTGCAATTCGTCAGTAAGTCCACTCCGGTTTTGTACCTCGTTCATGATATTAAACTACATTGTCTCAACTAAGAAAAGAAAAATCTGAATTTTGGTGTAACGGTACTTTGCGGAAGATGACTATTTCTGACATCATTCACAAGTGCTATCAGTATGGTTCTGTATGAACGTATTGCCAGGTACCAGGAACGCACAGTCGCCGGAGATATAATCACCCTAGAGGAGATTTTCTATAACCGTATAACAGTTGTACCAGTCAAACTAACTAATTAAATAAACGTGATCTGCGTGTTGCACCTGACCAAGGCAAGCCTGTCGACCATTTACTTATAGTACTTATATTTTTAATATTTAAGATCCTCAATATGAACAACGCGAGAAAATGCTCGAAGCGGAGAAACATCTGCGTGATGAAATGAACAAGAGAACTTATCTACTCGTGAAATACAAACGTATTGTTGTGGTTGTAGGTAATATTTACGGACACCGTTGGTTTAGGTGTAACACACCAATCGGAATTGTTTGAGCAATATCGATATTAACCGGGGTGAGTGGCGGATCTGGTAAAATAATCTCGTCACCGCTGCATTAGTGAATATGTGTCTATTCAGCATTTATCGATGCTGCACAAACAAGTCTCAATGCAATTAATAAACTCCACTCATTTGCTATTGAGGATAATATCAATACGCATGGCCGAGTTCGATGCCATGTTGGCGGAAATTGAAAACAACCGGTGTCTATGTATACATATATAGAACCAAAGTATTAATGACTCTGGCTGACATGTATTTAAAATAATAAAAATGTTTGTATGTTAATAGTATGATAATAGACGTTTTGTTGATTTATGAGCTAGGTTGAAGTCCTCTTCAACCCCATACCTTTCATCTTCCAAGGGCACCTGTGCGTAACATTCTCGAGTGGGCATGTGAGCGTGATATGAAAAACTCATGGAGATAGAAGGCTTTCACCCATATCAGAAAAATGTGAAATGCCGTTATAGTCACGCAACTGCAACATTTGGTACAATTGACCTCTTCACAAAAGAGATTTGTTTCGAGGGGAAACAGCTATTTATAAACGGAACTGTTCGTTATTTGTATTGGAAAAAGTGCAGAGGAAAGGCAATTTATTATTTAGCTGTAGCATAAGCCTAACTACTCTTTTCTTACAAATTCATGTCTTTTTCTTAGCTGATGATTGCATGTCAATCATTTTTACATTCTGATCTTAATTAAAAAGTAGAACGGACTGTTTCTAAATGAGAAACAATGTATTTATGCCGTTTCAATGAAATAAGAAATACATTTGAAAATGTAATTATTTACCTATATCTTAATTCGGAATATATTCCAAACGTTTTAACAATTTCATGTCGAAATTGGTATGTAGATATTCGTCATTTTGTATGAAATGATCATGTCAGATTATCGTGTACAGGTATCTGAATAAGAATTATAAGTCCCATCCAATATATATAAATAGTTATATATTTCTCTAACAAATGCAATATCCCGTTATTTTTCCTTACCAAAACTTATCAGTGGACATCACACAAACCAAAAATGTAAAGTTCTATTTACCATATTATATCCCGTAACTTCAAGTTTATTCTTATATTTTCAGATATCGTTTTGTTTTGTAGAAATACTATTCAAACTATCATGCCCCTTCGTAGTCTCTGATGACTCTCTTGAATAATAAAGGGTAATTTTTTGTATATAAATACATGCCACTCGTAGCTCAGGAAATGTGGTAATATTGTCATTATCAACGCTACTAACTATACTTTTTGAACATCGTAGGGGCAGACGGCGAGAAACTTAATTCATGCCACCTTTTAGTAATTACGCCTTCTAAAACGTAATAATAATTATAAATGACTACAAATCCTAAAGGTTCAGTGCAAACATAGATAATAACTTTGTGTAAGTCTGACTGATTTGAATGGCTTAGCGATGAGAAGCATCTTCTTTGCAAATCTTGTATTCAAGAAAAGGGTGACGAAAAACGTTTAGATATAAAAAGAGAATTGAATAACTGTGGTGTTATTTTAAGCAAACAAGGGTCTAAAATCCAGACTTTCTTGGTACCAAAACCTGTCTAAATACCTCTTCAGCAAAAGAATATTTTTCCCTACTCGTAATCAGATTCGATCCTCGATAAATCTTTCGGAACTGGTCCATTGCGAAAATAGTAAAACAATCAGCTAAGAAATTTTTTCACCTTCACTTCGACTTCTTATATTTTATATATTTCATCATCCAGTTTGTTATTCTATCGTACAATTAAATTTTTTTTTCATCAATCACTGTTTTTATGTCAGTTTTGGTTTTCCTTCTCTCTGTTTCTCTCTCGATCTCAATGTTACCTCTCTCTCTCTCTCTCTCTCTCTCTCTCTCTCTTGCTTCAGTCGCATCTTTGCTGGATATTTTTATCTTCTTCAATTATGAACGTGTCTGTGTCCGCTGCATACTATTCTACATATTCTCATTCACAGATGTTCCGCGATCTTCTCATGGTAAATGTTTGCTTTGCAGTACATGTGCTATCGTGCTGTATTAGATAAACTGGAATGATGAGATTTAATACTTCGTCAACATCCATAGTTGTTGGTTGACATTATAATCTTCAATAAAATATACATAAACATAATACAGGTAAGAGTAGAACATAATGTTGCATGGTAAAGTGTGTCGACGATTTTTCGTTTCAGGCTACGTCATCTTGTTCATCAAGTTGAAAACGTTAAGAATTTAAGGAATAGTAATGTCGGAAGGTAAAAGATTTTCGTGTTATTTTTCGTAAAAGCCGATGCCTGAACATCTTCCATGGGAACATAATTAATGTCGTTCACTAGCTGCGTTCATTTTAGCTGGTCCCTAACGTCTCGTTTTGCACATGTGTTATTACCTACTTTTCCAGTAGAAACAACGTAGCTTTTTGTCCAAATGAATATGATATTTTTGGTACCCTATGATCTTCAACTAAGTAACTCACAAGAGTGAAAACCATTAACTTTAGTAATACACAACAACTAATTTACATGCTAAGAATACAAAGCAAAAATTTAAAAGAACTTAAAGTGATATGAATTACATCCAAAATAGTCCTACAATTTATATCACAAGCCAAAACGTTATACAGTATTACGAATGGATTCTGGTGCTGTTCCAAGTGAATTCCAATCTCCACTAAGCGTTTGTGCCAATAGCCTGGAATAGTATTGATGTGCTAAGTGTCTCGATGTCAAACAATGATATAATCCAAAATGTCTCTAAATGAATTCACAAATGATAGCAAAAATGTGATACACTCAGAAAGTATTAATTAGCACCTTGTAATTCCAGAGAATAATTTAAATAAATAAATCTTCTAAATTACAACTGAACAAAACTGGAAAACTCATTGACGTCAGACGTTACGATAGGAATAATGAACCTATGTTTACTTCTCCCTTATATAGAAACGCAGGATACAATAAGATGTCCGAGACGATGACCGTTCATTTCCAGAACATTCTAACTTGTAAATAACATCAGGTCTGTGATTAAATCTTTAGTAACTTAAAATCAAGTAGACGAGGAATTCCCGTTCGGAAAACCAATGACTTACACTAAAATCCAAGTAATCATTTCCAATAATAACTAATAAAAATCTTAATAGATATTCTACAATCATTACCAAACATTTGCCATGTAATATGTTGTAAACAAAAAAAACGACATTAGTAAAGTAGGCCCAACCTAATAATCTCAATTATGTATTACCCAGCTTTGTATTTGTATGGCACTGCCATCAGTATAAATTATTATCGTAGTGGGATATCGCGGGCAGACGATCCAGGACATATTACATGGATTAAAAACAATTAGGCTCTGGAGGTTTTAAAGAACGTAACTATGAAGATGGTATGTACGTGCGGCCATACATACATACATGCATGCATGCATGCATACATGCATGCATACATACCTACCTACCTACATACATACAAACATACATGCATGCATGCATACATGCATACATATGCACGCACACATACACACGCACACAAATACATACACACATACATACATACATACATACATACATACATACATACATACAGACAGACAGACAGACAGACAGACAGACAGAGAGACAGACAGACATACATATGCACGCACACATACACACATACATACACACGTACACACACACCCATAAACAGAGAATATATAAGAAATTATAAACTGCCTATTTCCCTTGAATTCCACTCATCTTCTCAACATGGCACAGTCATCTGTATTGATCACTCAAAACTTATTTTTGTCCCCGTTGATGCGAGTATAAATTGATGAAGTATTATATCTATGTTCTCCTAACATAATCAACACGATAATACGAACAGTTTCGGATGAACATTTTATTTTAAATGTTTATTTTCATTAATTTTACGCCCAGGTAGGAATGAATAACAAGCCTATTCAATTTATGCCTCTGGCATCGGTACATATTTTGTTTATATCACTGCGACTAAAATGACTTAAAATATGTGGAATGCATATATTTCAAACAGAAATCTAGATGACACCCAGCTTTCCTAAATACCCAAAGGTAAACTCAGAATGACTTATTTACAATTGGTGTCTTCAGTATTTAATGTACTTTCACCCAGCACTGTTAAATACCCGGAAGTATCGAAAAAAGGCCTTTTAATAGTTTCGGTGGCTTCACAAATGGTTGCATTAGAAATGTTCTTTTTATTATATGATGTACCTTCAGGATCAATATTACCTGACATATCAATCATTTCATATTCATCCATACACAGATCTTGGGTTCTATGTAATAAGAGCATGCTAGTGTCAAACAGTGGATTATGTGATGTATCGTAATGGCCTAAGAGTTCTTCATTCGTCAAAGGTACCGGCAGAGATCTTTCTACTCCAAGAGGCGTAAGATATAAATCGGTATCAACTTCCTCATGCGTATGACTTCGGTCTGCAAATACAAAATGGAAAGATTCATGGAAATAATTATATTAAGTTATATTTCCAATTGCGTAAGCAACTGAGCAATCAGTTCTCCTATGTGAAAATAAAAAATCTACTCTTTTAAAATATTGACATTCACAGTCGTGAATGTAGTTGGCTAAATTATATGCTCTTAATGTTATTGAAAATTTGTTTTATAAGAGTGATTCTAATTAGGAAATTAAATTCACTATATTTCAAAGCAGATTGAATTCCTATATTAAATTGTGCATGTTCTTAACAGGTTACGACATTCAGGTGGTTATATATTGAATAATTGACTTGAATTAAGCAGAATTCTGAGTACCAGGAGCAACCAGATACAAATGAGTCAAACTTAAAGTCACATGTTAGAAAGCAAAACAGAAATGGTTACTTTAGAAAGAAGATAAAAGCAACTAAGGCTACACATTTTGTCCATACCTGGTTTCCCTGGTTTCATACGTCGGATCTTTTGGAGTATTAAACAGCATATCATAGTATTGATCACAGCAACCGCTCCCATGAATGTGGGTATCAGGTAGATTGGTAATCTCACTGTATGTATATCTATATATATTGAAAATACATGACAGAAATTCAAATGCCAATATACAATCGGCTGTACGACTAACTGAGCTTTTGGAGAAAAAAAAATATTTCTTTTTCTAAGCGCTTATATGACCAAACAGAGTGACAGATAATTATCACAGGACCTATGTCAGAATATGTTGGGTCTTAGCATGGCAAAATATATGCCATAAAAGATTATTCGGTTATTTCAATTTCTCAGTACTAAGTCGTCAATAATCATATTTTCGTTAGAATATTTGCAACAGTATACCATGCTATCCCACAAATTTCGAAATAACATATTTGTTTGGGTGGAGGCCACAAAAGTTAGAAACCAATGACATTTGTTTATATTTACATGTAGTACTGTGCTAATCATCAAAGATTTCATCGATAAGTGATCGATAAACATCGATGTCCATGATACACCATGTAAATAATATTCGCCAAATGTCAGCTGCTTCATTAATAATTTATGGACAATTATTTCGGGCACGTTTCCCTCCTATGTGGATTTCTGCTCGTTCTACGTCAGAAAGAACGTTGTTAGTGCAAGTAATAAAACCTCTTCCTTGAGTAGAAAAGCACTTCCAGTAGCGCCAAAATAATCATCGCCAGAATCTCTTTCCTTGCTTACTGAAGAAAGCAATTTCCCCAATCGTCTAGTTTATCTTTGCTTCATTTCTTCTTCACACTGTTTCCTTTCTTATTCTCTTTGCTTCCTTTCTTCTTCTCTCTGTATCCTTTCTTCTCTAGTCTTTTTAAGTTCCAACATCATCTCTTCCTGCGGTGAAAAAAATTGTTGTTGTTGATGGAATGTCAAATTTTGATGGAAGAACTGAGTGGAAGATTTTAGCTGAGACATTTGTATTTGTCGTTCTATTTGTTGCAGAGGTGGAGGAAGCCGATATAATGGATCTGGACTAGACGGTTGCGGCGGAAGAGGGTTTTGAATCAATGCCTCGTTATGAAGTCTTTGTACTTTATTAACAAGTTTTGTATATTTTAAATCATCCTCTCTGGTTTGTTTGTTCTTTTGCTAAATATGTGATATATAAACTTGATAAGATTAGAATCAGTCACGTTTTCGTGACCAGGTTTAAAATATTGTATTCAGGTAAATTTCTTCTTTAGGATTTTTAATTTCTTCGATAACACCTTCTTTTAATTCTTTAATCAGATCAAGATTTTCTATTCTTACCTTAGGTTTTAGGTACAAGTTCTTTACACATCGGCTATTTCAGTAAGAACTTTGCCAATACACCCAAGTATTTCTTCATTTCAGGGGGAGGTTGTGCGGCAGCTATCTCAGTTGGAAGATCTCGTAAAATCTTTTTTGTTTGTTTAGGTCTTTTTGATATTTTTTCAATTTGCTCAAGAGTTTGTCTTACTGATTGAAGAAGACCATCAGTAGCCTCTGCAACTCTTTCAGTAACTTTTGTGACAGGTCTAAAAAAATTGTTCTGTGCCTTCTGCATATTCAACTTGAGATTCTTGACGTTCTCATACTTTGTGTCCAATTGAATCGTGTACAGGAAGAAATGTTTTGATTGCTTCTAACCTCTCTAACTATTCTATCTGTCTAAGACTCCATAGCTGGTGCCATTATTGATATAACAATGATTTAATTACAGCAGAAGAGGAGATGAGACCACAATGAAGCGTAACGGTGGGTAAATACGCGCGCATACCTTTTATAAAAACACTAACGACAACGATAAAATAACAAAAACAAAATTAACTCAATTAGAGAAACTCTCGGTTAGTTAGAGGCTTTGGTTTGACGTTATTGATCTTGTATTTTCATTTTCGTAGGAAGCCTTATGTTTCCAAAAATGACGTTCCAGCGAAAGGTCTGTTCACTTCCTCTGCTGCTGATATACAGACAGACAGACGCTTTTGGCATTCTGATTTGTATATTTATCCGAATGTGTTGACTACTGTTAAATATCCTGAGTTTACTCTTTGTAGAGACCATGACTGACCAGCTTAATGATGTTTGATTCCGTTTCTTAGGTATGCAAATTTCTCCACATCCTAAGGGATCTCTCTGTGGATTTTCATTGTCTCGTGTTTTTTGTTATCAACTTTCGCTTAAAGAAATGACCATACTAAATCAATATTGTAGTGATGGTGGTGCCGACGACGCTAGGACAACAACACCTATGTCGATTTAATGGCATACGGTTAAAAGTCACACACAGAAAAGAAAAGAAACATAATATAATAACGTTAATGAAATATAAATTACACAGGGAGAAAACAATTAATATTTTACCTCATTAAAATAAAGATGGTTCATCCGTTTTGATGGTCTTTGTGGCTTCAACCAAAAAAATAACATTCCAGTTCAGAGGTCAAACTCGAAGTCAATTTTACCTCAATAAATTGTCTTCCTTTTCTAGCTTTTAAACCTTTGGAAATTATCTCGTGATTCATATTTTGTATTTCTTATCAAATTATTAAAAGTTCTAAGCGTCACGGACAATGACCGTTATGAAAGCTGTAAACTATTATGCTGAATAAAAGTGAACACAAGTACAGAAAAGTAATAAAAGAACACGTTACAAAATTTATGCAAAACAAGAGATGTCTTATATAGCATCGGTTAAAATAATACATATTTCACTTCAAGTAATGACTATTGCCACTGAATAACTGCGATCCAGAAGGAGTTTGTGGATGTGTGGGTTCCTATAGAATAGTTGTGTATGGTTCCATACATAAAGGATCAATTATTCAGACTTTTATCTGCCTTAAAATAGATGATTAATATGTTTGGATTGTAATTATCTTTTACGCTGGACGGGAAAGCGACGACATATGTTCAAACTGCTCTAATCAGTATCTCATCAAAAATGTATTTTATAGACTTGCTTTCTAAGCATGTATAGAAATGGCACAAACATATACTTGCAGCATTGAAATATTAATATACTGATATAGGTGTGTGAATAGCATTAAACGTACAAATAGAGCGATTCGTTCCAAGACAAAAATCATATCCTATAGAATAGTTGTGCATGGTTCAAATTTGATTCTTTAACTCGGGAATTTAAACACCGTCTGATAATAAGACTTTATTGCACTACAGTGAGTGATATAAATCAACAACATTTTTCCGGTCAAAAGACTCTAAACTTACCTCATTGTTCATGAACATACATATATATATATATATATATATATATATATATATATATATATATATATATATATATATATATATATCAATGCATGTTTTGATACAATATTACTATTACAAAAAATAAATGATAGAGAATGACACAGCTTATAATCTAGAGAGCTATCATTCTATTTTAGGGGAAATCGATACCCTCTGAACAGATCATCTGGTTATACGCAACATGCTAAGCAAGTGAATTTAGTGCGCGCATGAATCCAGGGAATTTATATTCATGAATGCCGGCTGTATTCGTGAAATTATGTGTACGAATCGACACCGAACAGAAATAATAGTTCTTTTCTCTAGATCCATGTTTAAATAGATGATCGTGTGAACCTAATGAATAAAACATAAAACAGAATGGAACAGATACAACCAAAAAGGGTAAAGAGTTACATATCTTTCCATAAAGCAATTGAACCTCTTCTGTACGAATTTTCACGCGGTACAATTAACAAAACTATCCCCTGCCACCATGTGTATTTCGCTCAAATGCTGAGTACATATCAAATATAAACGAGTTTCATAATTTTAATGATTCCTGCGTTTACAAAATGATAATTAGTTGTATGATGAGGTATATAACAAATATCAACAGTTGAAAATTCAATTCAAGATAAATACAATTTCAACTGCTTGGCTTTTAATAAGAGCGTACCATAAAACAAAACCGATGATGAAGCTATTAATGTCCGTCAAAGTCTCTCAGTTGTACGCTTAGATTAGAATGAGTATCTGGATGAGGTTCAAGTTACTGCGTCGTTAAGCAAGACTAACCAATTAGTCTTTATATGTTGTCATGTAAAATGAGATCACACAAAAGAAAATAAACGTACGTGTGTGTGTGTGTGTGTGTGTGTGTGATTTGGATTTTTAACGTAGCTTTAACAGCTGTTCAGTCATATCGCTACGATGTCTGCAGTGTGACAGTTTATAGTGATGTCTAGCACTGGGACATCATGTCTCAGACATCTAGCATGATGCCCCACCCAGTCACATTATCTTTACACCAGGCCGATCAGTCCTAACACTAACGTCTTAATGCTGAGCGCCAAGCGAGGCAGCTGTTAGTACTATTGTTATAAGTCTTTGGAATGAACCGGCCGGGGATCGAACCCACGACCTCCCGCATCCGAGGCGGACGCTCTAACCACTAGGCCACCGGAGCGGTCAAAGAAACATGTGATACTGATGCACTTGTAATGGTCATTAGAAATATGAGAACGTGAAAAGAGAAAGCGCATGTGCACTGCATAACAACTTCTGAACCAGTTAGAATGTTTCCCATCAATGTGAAAATTATTTTGTTTTCTTATGCTGTGAAAATCCATGAAAGACAAAGAATATTCATTTCAGTTCAGCTGATGAAAGCAGAGTAACTCAGACTTTCGAGAACGGAATCGGTATGTCAAGAGGTAAGAATGATCCGTGTTTTCGACAACTGACATTCTAGTTATCAAAATAATTATAGATAACACCAAATTGTGGAAGTCAATTGTTGGTACAGATTAAACCTGCTGTACCAGTCCACATAAGTAACGAAACAGAAACTTATAGGCAAATGTATTGTTCACGACTGCTGAACCATGAACAAGCAATGAACATACATATGGCATAAACACAACAGAATATTTACCTCACATAATGCTAACAGATACTGTCACTTTATTTTAAGCTTTTTCCCCTTCGATCACTGAGCCAATAATATTCTCTGGTATCAACATCACTATGGTGTCATGAAGGTAGACTGAAAGTAGGTGCGCTAAAACTTTAGTTTTTTAGCCCAGAATATAGCTCACAACATGCCAAATGCATCATAGACCGTTCCATTGGTGGCATTCATCATTCGCAACAGCGTGTTTACTTGTGACTTTTCTGAAGTGTTTTTGGTACTGTAAAGTTAAACTAATTTCACGAATGTGTTCTGAAATGTGTTGCGATTGTTTTTGTGTCTGAGCTGAAATATGAATAATATTCATTAAATTACGGTTTCAGACGGAAAGAGGAAAGATTCATTATAACACCCATAATTTTCTCATATATATATATATATATATATATATATATATATATATATATATATATATATATATATATATATATATATAGTAAATTAAGGCCAAAATAAGCTACTTTGTCAGGATGCAGATATTTCTAACATAGATGAACAAATACAGTTACCTCCCCCTCAACTGAGTATTAAATACAACAGAGTGTTATGTGTTATGTGGAGAAAGGAAAAAAATATAATGATGCTAATGCATTACAATTACTTACATCCAAATACAGAATAAGTAGCGTAAAACGGATGTGTCTGACTGCACAGATAAACAATAGTTTTTCTTAAGGGTGCAAGAAAAATTTGTATGCACGAATTTAATCTCGCATTCACCTGATTAGCATAAAAGAGTCATAAAACATTCTTCACAAGTAAGGTCAAAAAGTTCTATATTTTTAGGCAGCCATATTAAAACAAAGCATACGAATATTATTCTCTTATCTAGACAAGTAATGGCAGTTCTTAGCAAAAGACATGTATGTATCCTAACCCCAAATTTATAGCTGCATTTTTACCACCTAGGTAATAATTCTGCACAACATTATATACTAAACAGGTTAATGCAATTCAAAATAGTTGCCATCTAAGCCGTTTCTAAAGATATGTACCTGCCCTGAACCGATATGTTTGCTGATAAAGTTGGCTAGATCTTCTTCGTAGCCGAATATTGGCATTTAACTGTCTACATATTGTAACGTTACGTATCGTGGTGTATATATGACTCGCATCAATGTCAAGAACAACACAAGCTCGAAACACCTAAATCACAATATCTATATATCTAATTATTAAACAATAACAGTTGAATAAATTACATCATAGCCTTAAGTTAAAATCTTTGACGGTGTCCAATTTCCGTAACTTCCCCTGCCAACTGAGATTTTTCCATTGGAATATATCGATGCAAGGCCCTACCATGTAAATATTACTCTGAACTCCTAAAATCCAAAAAAAGGGGGAAGAGGCGAGGCTTAATTAGTAGCGGTACACGGAGTTATCATTCTTAATGGTTTGTCATAAAACTGGTATGTTGTAGTGTATGGAACCCCCTTAATGATATTCTCACCTATCCTATTTTGAGAACTTCCTTTCATCTTAAACTTCATAAACAATACTTAAAGTAATCTAATAATGCAATGATTTAATTTCATTATTCTGTTTTTATTCTAATTTGAGGAACGAAAAGAAAGTCTTACTCTTAGAAATAATTTGATGGTACGGAAACCAATTCAAAATATATTGTAATTCGTGCATAAAAATTAAACATTGTTTAAAAATGGCTCACTATTTTAGGTTTTGCATATTTACTGTTGCTAATGCTGACATTTGCAAATAAAGGAACGTTTTCCACCTTTTCAGCAAAATCATATTATAATCGACGGCTACGAAACCAGCAATATGTGTTGTCCCGTTTTCTATTTTGATTTTTCGACTTCCTTAGCCGAATGGGACAAGGTAACCAGTAATGATCTCTGCAAATAGCCTCTTAAAATCTGAACTTAAAATTATTTCGAGATAAAAGGTTAAGGGCGTGAACATGCTATACGTTTTTATTGAATTCGTCTATCAATTACCACATGAAACACGTGATTAAACTAAAAATATTCCGTTCAGTTAGGTATTATCCGGGATTCAAATAACGAGGTCAGTCGAGTAGGTATATAACAATGAAACCTTGTAACAAATATACATACCCAACTATGCATGATATACTTTCCCACGTACCCCTGACTCCCGAATATACATATATTGCACAGATTCCTCAAGCTCTCACCTTATGCAGAGAAAATTGCAGTACAGGTCTCTGAACTTCCCACATTAATGACTGGGAGTAATAAAATGGTCCATTTTGGTAAAAAGTGCTCTTTCTTCATATTCCATGGAAGCTTACAGGCTCAGTTGGAAATACTACATCGTTTTTTTCAATCACTTTATAACTCCAAGGCACTATCCTTTTCTTTTCTTCTCCGTGTACCAGTTTGGCAATTTTTATTTCATATCTTTTTGAAAAACATTATGTGGTATCTACCATTTCTACTTATGTCTCGACTATTGGCTATGTAAAGAAACTGAACAATATACCGGATCCAATCAATTCCTATTTTGTTTCTCAAAAACTTCTGCAAACACTTCATAACATTTGCTGCAGACTACCATTGATAAATGCATTCTACAAAAAACAAAAAACTCATTCATGTCCTGCCTAGATTCATTCACAACGCCATCCTTTTGGTTCTATTTAAGTCCGTGTTTCTCCTTGCACTGCATGCATTCTTGCGGTGAGACGAAATGACAGACAGCCTGCATGCGGAAACCCAACTTTTGTTTTCTCGGGTTCAGATCAGTGACATTGGTTTAACTGTCGAGTTTACACATTACAAAAATCCCAAGGGTACCCCTTTGGCGCCGAAAAGAACAAGACCAGTGCCCTGTCCATGCGCTGTGTCACCATTTACAGATACTAGGGTGGCATTTGGAACCACTCTTCCTTACCTCTTGCGGGGGGAGAGATTTTCCTGTAACTAGGCAGGAATTCGCACAGGCCTTGCACACATTGCTCGTGATAAGCAGTTTTAATCCTCATTCATTCAAAACTTATACTTTTAAGATTATGGCAGCATCAAGGTGCTAAGCATTGTCTATCAGACAGTACTATTTCTGTTATGGGTAGGTGCCAGTCATATCCCTTTGAGAAATATATCTGCCTGAGTGATACAATTTCAAGTTTGTAATTTTGTGCTAACTTCAGGTCGTTTATGCACATCACATAGCAGTTCCTACTGCCTGATTCTGCTCTTCAATTTTCTTATTTCATGCCTTGTAGATGCACATACCTGTACCGATGTCCACATCAGTTGAACAATGCACTTCAGATGGGTTCATTGGAGAGCACTCCACTTCATATGGCTTCATGCAAGACATGACCATCTTACAACATGTCATTCTTGCCCCTGAGTTCAGTGACAGGGAAATACAAACATGTTTTGGATAGTGTGTGCATACCTCGGCAGTCCCGTGTGTACACAGACCGATACAGCCGTCCACATCATATGGCACTGCTCTTCATATAGGTTTGTTGGAGAGCACTTCATTTGGGTTCAATGAAGGCGTTACCATCTTACAACACATCGTTCTTCCACTGTCTTTCAATGGCATGGAAATAAAGATTTCTGGATATTGTGTGCCATATTGACACAACGTGTGTTGGACTGGTGGTGTTAATGGGGAAATCAGTGGCCCAAGAAAAGAATTCTGTGAACTGTGACAATTCTGCAACTGCTGAAATCATAAACAAATGCCGATCAAAAATAACTCTTATAATTAGATTTGTTCTAAGAATATCTGATTGTACTTTCTCGATTTCAGAACGAGAAATTAGGGCAATTGGTGCCCCAAGCAGATCAAACTCCAATTGTGTGTACCCCCGGCCCCGCCGGCTACAGAGTTTATGCTATTTTGACACAGTGTGTGCAGGACTTGTGGTGTTTATTAGTGTCCAATATTACTAAGTCAATGTAAAGAAATGGCTTCCAGTGTTTGGTGAATTTTTGGCCATGCCAGGCATTGTAACGCGTGCTTACTCTCTGCCAGTACTTTCAGAAGATGTTTTGATTTTTTTCATCACATAGTGTCATTCAAGATGTAACATTTTCAACAGACAAATCTATGTAAAGATTTAATTCTTTCGGAACACGAGGTTGTGCCCCGCATCCTGTATGGAGCAGTATTTGAGTCAGTGGCGGCAAGGTACTTTGGATGGAGGTCATGGGGCAAATGCTCCTTTATTTGTGGATTCCATGGGTCGTCCATTTAGTAGGTAATTTTTTTCTGTCATACTCGAAGCACCTGCTGGCACGTACGGGCTATGATAGCAAAACCTTTTCTCGTCATTCGTTTCCTATTCGCACAGTTGGTTAGGAGGACCATCTAATTAGGACTTTTGTGTTGTCGAGCAAACATGAAATCTCATAAATGCTATGAAACGAAAGCTAGTGAATTAACTGCAATTTGATGTATGAAACCATTCGCGCAGTTGGTTAGACGACCATCTAATTAAAACTTTAGAACACTGGTCTTCGTCATGTTATACGCGCTACATCAGAGTTCACTCTAGCCAACTCCTTACTGCACAGGAACAGTTGAGTACATACATTTAGTATCGTGCTTTGGACACGGTTCCTTCCAAATCGATTTTCACATTACAAACTGGCTTCCTCTTGGGGGCTCTCATTTGATATTTTTTAATATCAAATTCAATTTGGCATTTTCCCCATTCGGATAATCGTAAGCTAATCTAATAACGTAAAGGTCGTGCCCGTTAAATACATTTCTTTCACAGTTTTAAACAGGAAAACTATAAGAATATTTTCTTCGTGCTGGGATCAGCCTAGCTCTATTCCACGAATCTGGGATCAGCCATGAATACATTCGTATGCGGGGATCAGCCTAGCATATATTTAGTTAAGATGGGATCAGCCCAGAATACATCAGCATGCTGGGGTCAGCCTAGCACATAGTCTGCTTAATCTGGGAGCATCCCAAAATACACTTGCATGATGCGATCAGCCTAACACAGATTTTACTTGAGCTGGGATCACCCTAGTACCAATTGTACTTGAGCTGGGATCAGCTCAGAATACGCTGTAATGCTGGGATCAGCGAAGCACCGATTGGAAATCAGTCTTTTACACTGAACTGGGATCATCCTAGCACCAATTATACTTGAGATGGGATCAGCCCAGAATACATTGTAATGCTGGGATCAGCCTAGCACTGACTGGGAATCAGTCTTTTACATTCAGATTCTAGCCCATGAGTAGCCCCCACAAAAGCCAAATATTTTTAAAATATCGAAAATAGGTATTGATGTCATTGTATTTATGAATCTGATGTTGTAGAATATTGGTAATAATGAATAGTGGCATGTTTGAGAGAAAGGAAGAGAGTGAGTGAGAGAGAGATGAATGCGTAAACTCATGTATCTTGTATTTCTCACAATGCATGTATTAAATCATATCTTGTACAATTCAGTATTGTTTTGTTGTGCATAAAATTTTCATTTAAGTTACACCAAGGAGAAATGTAAAGTAAGAATGACAGGGCAAAACGTTGGCTTGCTCACTGTGTGCAACACATATATGGGACAATTAACCTGTTGACAAAAATGCAAGTGTATATAGGAAAAAAGTTTAATGACGGCATTGTTAGCTCTTTGTATCCGAAAACCGAACCCTATAAGAATGAAACTGAGGTGTATATAGATAAGATGGCACATAACACTTTCATCCATACTTCTTGGTATATATGATTATGATATCCACTGATAAGTTCTATTAAGGAAATTAATGATTGCACTGCAGCACTACATAGTTATTTGTGTCTATATATTTACATCGAGCAAAAGATGGTTGAACTACAGACAAGTTATCGAAAGGAAATAAAATGTTTAGAAGCGATAGTAAATAGTATTTAGGAGATTGCTCTCTCTACATCTCGAGTTTATCGTAATTACAAAATAGATAACTCGTACTTATCAGATTGTAAGTAGTAATTACCAACTAATAAGTCTTACTTTCAAGAAAACTAGTCGTAATTGTAAGTACAAATTGATCTCAACGTGGCACTAACAGGCTTCTATAGCGGTATATGGTATATGCGATATAAATCATTTTCACATAATGTCATGATAATTGTTACTGATCACTTTAGAATCAGGAGCAAATGTTAAAAATAGTTTTATAAAACCACATTTGCGATAGATATATATCACAGTGAGAACGAACTACACAAAGATGTTACCTGACTCAGGTATAGCCGGTTCAACTGTTGTAATGTTATTTAGACTTGTAGCTGCAAAGACAAATCAAAGTAGATGTAAAAATGGCAGAAAATTTATATCAACCTTGTGTTCTTGACATATTCTTTCTAAATTTGATTCCAAACTAATAGAAACACTCATGTGAACAAATACAATCAATGTTTTCAATTACACATATGTCGAGAAGATCATCCCCAGACCTAAATGCCTTATATATATAAGTGGCAACCTACATACATGATACTGAATATAAATAAATATAAAAGGTTATAATACGGACGAGAGAAAATGACTATACAATTACTTTTCATTGATCTTTGCCATTCGCTAACCCGTAAGGATACTATTCTGTGAATCTCTATTTTGATAGATTTATTCGATTTAACCAGATAAAAACATATGGAAAATTTATACTCAACAGTTCCGCCAGTTTTTCATTTATTTAATTTCAAATAATATCATCCATCTGGACAAATGTGTCACTTGTTTGGCAGCTGATGACTTCTTTGCAAAATTTGATCGCGAATGTTATTTACTTCAGTCATTGTCATCATTCAACGTTATCTTTTTGGCTACTTCAGTGGTCTCTATAGCTGTTTCTACATGTGATATCATCGACACTATGAACATTAAGATTTGTTGATCATTTTGAATTGAATAACTGTAAACTTATATGCATACGAATCATATACTGTGTGTACACCTTAGGCTAAATACTGATTTCACTTAGTGTGATGATAAATGCCTCAAACAAATTGAGTACCGGAAGCAAATACATTTGTAAATGGAAACTCTGTGTGTGTGTGTGTGTGTGTGTGTGTGTGTGTGTGTGTGTGTGTGTGTGTGTGTGTGTGTGTGTGTTTGTGTGTGTTTGAGAGAGAGAGAGAGAGAAACAAGGAACTTTACTTGATTCAGGTACAGACGAATAATATGTTATGACAGCTATTGTAGTTTTAACTGGAAAAGGATTCCAAATGAGAAGAAATACATTGATGTCACTTTCATCTAATTAAATATTTATTGTTTTGCAATTGATTCTGTCTTTATTTTGTTGATATAACTGTTGCAAATGTGGATCTTTTTTCTTCCAATCAGATTATTGAATAACTGTAAACTTCTATGCATACGAACCATATACTGTGTATACGCCTTAGGCTAAATAATGTTTTCACTTAGTGGGATGATAACGGCCACAAACAAATTGAGCACCGGAAGCATGATTGCAATATTTTCGTGCCGTCTAACTGAGATATTTACGGTACAGCAAGCTAGGCGCTCATCATTTAGAGGTTAGTGTTAGGACTGGTCGGCCTGAAGTCAGGATAATGTGACTGGGTGGGACATCATGCTACATGTCTGCGGTATGATGCCCCAGTGCAAGACATCCATATAAACTACCACACGGCAGACATCGTAGCGATATGACTGAAAAATTGTTAAAGCTACGCTAAGAATCATAATCACACACACACACACAGTACAGTGTCGACAATCTATTACAACTTTGTATAATTTGTATT
This sequence comes from Sinohyriopsis cumingii, assembly GCA_028554795.2. NCBI lineage: Eukaryota > Metazoa > Mollusca > Bivalvia > Unionida > Unionidae > Sinohyriopsis > Sinohyriopsis cumingii. The sequence goes on from CM068829.1 coordinate 40,685,795, forward strand.
GTAAACACTGTAGATATATCCCATGCAAGGTTTGCACATACCATTACGAGGACCTAGGCTTATGTAGGTTACTTGCTTTCAGTTAAAATTCACGTGTTTTATCCAGTTCAAAGTTAATTCTTTCTCACCGATTTAACGTATTTTTGTATGTTATGCATGGAAGAAAGAGAGTAGTAAAACACCAAACTTTCAAACACCCCTTCTATCAGTATATCATCTATCGTTCCATTAGTCTAGTGTAATATATTTTAGGCCTTAATTCCACAGCAATGTGCAACTCTTACAATTCAAACAAATTTGAAATGTTAATCAAAAGAGCACTTTCTTTCTTTGACTTAATTTAGCTATATTTTTCATTTTGCCTATTACTTTCAAAACGATAATGACCCACTTTTCATTTTATTTACCAAATTTTACTTCCCGATATATATACATATATATATATATATATATATATATATATATATATATATATATATATATATATATATATATATATATATATATATATATATATATAACATTAGATGTAGTAAAAGACATGCCTCTCTAATCAGTAGAATACATTTGCCATTCCTACCTTCAACAATCAATTCTTTGCTGCCAGGTATGGTATTTCCATGTACGGTTTTAATGGTATATAATCCTGCATCAGAGGGTCTTAAATTCATCAATGTGAACGACATAAAACTTTTTGATGCGTCCCCGCTGTAAAACAACCGATGCTGAAAATTACTCTTAATTTGGGGTATATTGGTTGGTGGCACCAACATCATTACTTCCTGATTCGGATGATTGACCAGTAGTGTGCGATTCATCCCTTGTTGATTGTAGAACCATCCGATTCTCGTATTTTCTTCAACAATTGCACGAGTGGGTTTATCTGTTATGTACAAAAGTGCAATATTTATTGGTCTTTTCTCATTTCATTCTAACTTGTAGGTCATGTAGTTTATTGAAAATGTCATGTTCGGTTTTATTCTGTTAGTATCTTATATTTTTTGCAAACTCGGTGGAATGAAAAACTCAGAACCATGTCTATTAAATCATATTAATAATGAATGCAGCAATTGTAAATGAATTGAATACAGCAGCAGATTCTACCATTAGACATGACAAGTATTATAAAATGTGTATGGCTTGTCTGGAAAAGTGGTTTGTAATTTCACTGTTTTAAGGATACTGCGGTAAATATGGAGAGTGTAGCTAAAACATAATAAAACTACTTTATCTTTAAGACCAAATCTCTACCATAACGTTCAAATGTAATCCTGATGACCATGATACATTTTCATTATTATCATTCCTTTTGCTCAAATACCTTTGATGTCGAGGAAGCATCGAACAGCTTTATCCCTGCCAGTTGTTACCTCGTAGAGACCGGCATCCCTCTGGGTGACGTTTTCGATAGTAAGCATGTAGATCATATCCAGATCGTCGCTTGTACACCTCAGTCGGCCATAATAAGAGGAATCCGTCAATATACTACAAACGGACCCAAGCAAGAGTGCAACCACCTGGTCATAGTTATTTATTTTGGATTGATCTGATGTTTTTCCAAATTTCAATATGATGTTTTCTCCAGCATAGCCTAGCTTTACTTCACTTGGTCCTGGTTCATATAAAATTAGATACTTTCCAGAGAATGCATCAATTCACCATTGTGAAAGAACATTCATATTAATAGGCATTGCTTACTTTTCAGTATAGCATGGAAGTCAAACTTAATGTCGAAGAAAAAGGTAACGATGGTGAACATGTATTTAATCTCTGAGTATGTTATATATATATATATATATATATATATATATATATATATATATATATATATATATATATATATATATATATATATATATATATATATATATATATATAATAGGGACAAATATATTTTCTGACGGTTATTAGTAGCCAAAAGAGTTTACGATAGTTATGAGAGCTTTTCCAGACGGGTGATTGGAAAAGGTGTATAGCATGTGCACGGTAAATGTTTGCGGTGTAGGCTAAGCATTGTAAGAATCTGCTACATGAAATTTCCATGCTGTAAATTTATCGTATGTAAACATCTAAAAATCAATTACTATGACGTTGAGCATGTCATAACTTTGTATTTATTCCTAATATTGTAGTATCTTTGCCTATTGCATTTTATGTACATGTCCAGATGAAGATAGAAACAATCTTTAGGTCAGAACTTAGATAATCCATGCAAAATATCATACTTTAAAACACAATTAAGCAAATTTACTTTATGTTTTTAATAAGAATAAACAAGTCATTTGAATGTTAATTATTTACGCATATCTAATTTCAGGAATCTATATTCATATTTTAACGTTTACCAGTTTTACAAACGATGCATAATGTTTGTATGTATAACGATTACGTAACAAGTAGATGCAGTAACACAATGTTTGGTGTTATGTGTATTTATGAAAAACAAGTATTGGCCCTGTTATACAATATAATTAATATATGCTACAGCTGCAAGCGAATCATATACGCAATCCATTCACTTGTGGAAACGCTTTGTTTCGACATTACACATACCAAGAACATTTAATTCCAACCTCCATGAACCATCTTTTCTTTTACGCCCTTCACTTTCCAACTCGTGTGGGACTTCTTTACTTCGATATAAACTCTCTTCTATTTGATATAACCCTTCATCTTCCCTGCTGACTTTGTCGAACATTAAAGTCACTTCTTTTATGGTGCGATTATATTTCATGATCAATCTTCCGTTCTGGACTGTTTTATGTTGGTCAATTCTTCCATCTACTAACGTCGTCAGACGGGTACTATTGCCCCTAGTAACATTGATGAACAGAGATGAACCATTCAGTGGCCATGTTCCAATTATGACTTTTTGTCCAGCTATAGCGTCTACTATATCGGCGTCATTGTCATTTAGAGTGTTAGCTGTAACTTAAAATAATAAATTAATTAACAATTAATATACACCTCATAATGGTAGGGGGTACATTATGTTCGATTTTGTTTGTTCTAGGGATTTGTCGTAAAAATGGAGATCCATATATTCGGTGTAAGTGTTTTTTTCCACTGAATTGAGATGTACAAAAAAAAAGGATTGGACCCTCAGAAGAAAAAATAACGATTCGATATATACTCAGTTATTTTATGAAACTATCATCTTCCTAAATTAGAGTAATTATTTGTTAAACTTTTGTCCATAATATTAAGAAATGTCTACATTTAAACTTAATTTGTATACAAATAAGAAAATGTTTATATATCAATGACTTAAAACAAGAAGAAACAGACATAATAATATAATGATCTCTGACTTAACTGTATTACTCTGTCTTAATTTTAATATGAATAAATAATGTATTTGAACACTTCATTCAATGGACGATTATACCAGACATTAAAGTTTACTGGTCGGCATACTTTGTTGGCACAGACGCTTACTCAAAGTTTTGTATAATTCGTGCATGATATTTGTTCTAAAATGAATCAAAATTATCTGGTTTTCTTATTACCTTTTGCTGACACGAGCAAGCAAAGAAAAAGATTCCACTGTTTCAGCAAAACCATCTTGTAATCGTAGGCAATAAATCCACTAATGTATGTTTCCCCGTTTTTCTTTTTTGGTCATTTCGAGTTCCTCAGTAAAATAAGAAAAATAGAGACATGACCTCTTCCAATAATTCTTCGGTATCTTTCCATACGAGGATAAGAGTTAAGTATACGTGTCCACTATAACCATTTATGGCTGTAAAGAGATCATTCGTCTCTAAGTTCGAAGTGCCTTCTAACTCCCCAATATAAACAATGGGTTAATAGTACATGGACAATATTGCGTCTTCAAAATGTAACATTGTCGTTAATAAACAATAGTGTTATGACCTCTGCTGAGTGCGTGTACGTTACGTCCGACCCATTGTAATGGTTGATAAGATATTGCATGACAAGCTGACTAAAAGATATAAAAAAAATATTCAGTTTGCGCTTAAATTACCTCTACATAGTTACAGTGAGTTCATAAAATATAAATTGCTAACTTGCTAGAATAAATGGGATTTTCGTTAAATCTTTGTTGTTAGCATTTACAAGCCTTCGCCATAATTTGCTCTCTGCAGAGGTTTCTTACTAAACGTCTATGTTAAGTGTATACTGCCTGAATTAATAATTAGTTTATCATATTTTTGCACAGTTACGAGTCTCTCTCTCTCTCTCTCTCTCTCTCTCTATATCGCTCGCTCGCTCTCCGTGCGAAAAGTATAGGAAAAGTAAACAATATCAAAACTTGCCCCAGCTAGAGAAGTCCCTGGATAGTATATGCTTAAGCGCAAGTAAAATTTGTGCTGTCGAAAGGTTTGTATATCGTAAATTATAACATAAGCTAAATCTGCCTTTAGTTCATTATTAAGACGTCCTTATAATTTTAAACTTCCAGAAACAATTGTATTCAGTCAGATAGTGTATTTCCCTGTAGAGGTTTCAATCTCGTAGAAACTGGAGACTTTTCTTTTCTAAATTTAGAAAGGTAAATAACATGTGGCTTATAGGAAATCTAAGTGAGGCATGTTTCACACTGCTTATAATTATTAATACCTTGTGGAACGCATGGTACGATTATCATAGCTCCCTCATGTGGATGAATAATTGATGATATGCATTCCTTCTTTTGCTGATATATAACAAGATAATTATTACATCATATTAAATTAGGGTTAAGATGGTTAATTTTTAAAAAAAAATGTTCATCATATAAGAATAATTACATACAGTTCATCAAGCTATGGCATGTGCAATGATCATACCATATTATATAATTGACAAATGTAAAAAGAATGCATTACAACATGTATGTTACTCATAAAACTAAAGTGTGGATAGTTCTAACGATTGTTCAGATCTGATCGTGATTTTCAAGCCATCGTTCCATATATATGTTTCTCTATTTCTGATGCATCTTGATCAAGGTTAATTACATACGTTAGAACAATTAAGTTCAGCCAATCCAACAATGTCAAAAAGGTGTGGGACACATACAAAAGTCGGTTGTTTAGAGATATTTCATTTTTAAGTAACTTAAAACAGGAAGACATCTCAAGTAACAATGACTGTCACGCTCACCGTGTGCAACAGATATTTGGGAAACGTAAGCGCTTAACAAAGTGCAAGATGTTAGCTCTTTGTTTCGGAAACGATGCATGGAAAGGTTTTCAGTTTTTATCCGTAGCAAAAGCCAAACTCCTGTATGGATGAGGAGAGGTTATCGTTAACATACCTTTCGTAAAGGAAATGTTCATTATTATTGTCGGTAGATCTCCTCAGTTATAAAACGCTGTCTTGCATATAGATCTAAACAAAGAAATACATGCACTATACAATATTTAATACTAATTCACTCCTGTAAGAAAATTATACAATATCCGATCCATTGTATTATCAGTAATACTCAGTAAAAATCTGTGTATAACACACATTCCACCTAATATATCTTCCATTTCTAACTTCAGCTTTATTATATTATGATCCAAGTTAGAATTAATGAAATATTCTTTGTATTGATAAATCACCTGGTCCTCTCTGTTGACTCTGTAAAACATTAGAAGGTCATAGTTTTGCTATGAACATATACCATTCAATCTTCCTCAATTGTTGTAATGTTGTTTTTACCTTCACTGGCGATAAATATAATTTTCACCACTATGAATGATAGATTAGGTGATTATATCTTGCTACGACTGTAAACCTTAAACTATGTAACAAAAAAAATCGAAACTTACAAGTTTAGTCAACTCAACAATTAAATTTATTTCTCTCAGTTACAAAGTTAAAAGTAAATCCTATTGAATATGGTGTTCCGAATGAATTCAAGTCTTGATTATGCTAATGTCCCAGCAGTCTTGAATAGTTGACGTACCAACAGTGTTGATGTATTACAACATAATATATAATCCTGAATGTCTTTGAATGACGTCACAATAATCCCTAAATAGTGTTTTTGTGCAAAACGTCAGTGAGCAGCTTGTGGTTCCAATTAATAATTTAAATAAATGATTCCTCTCAAATTATATCTAAACACAACAACAAATGATTTCACAGACTAAACACAACTGGAACTGGATAATTTTGTTTACCACAACATCATATAAAAACCTAAAGCACAACAAAATGACCCGGATGTGGGTTACAGACTCGTTTCAATAACATTCTAAGTGTGTAAATAAGGCTAAACGTAAACCCTTGAAATCAAATATCTATGACCAACTTGTTTATAACTTACAAGCAGGACGAAAATTCATAAACCATCGAATAATTAACATTAACGAGAACAGTATATCCAATGGCCTGTATTAACAGCTGATCACACATGTACTATATATTCAATTCATTCATTCACATTTGACTTTGATTGCATTGGGTTAGTCGATGTCAACGGATTATGAAATCAACTTGGTACCAAGATATGAGCTGACATTATTTTAATTACACGGGACGTGTTCGCTATGGTGTGATGATGTGCAGTATATCGCTGGAGAGTCTCCACGATACTAACCGGATAAATTACTTCAGAACAAAATTCCCTTAACTGTTCCGTCTTTGCTAGAAACGACCTGTAACATCTGCATATTCTTGAAAAATTCTTTTATAACTAAGTTACACTTTTTTCTGGTAGCCAATATTAATAGTTCAACTGTCCAAATGTTCAATCCTAAATCAGAAACAAAGTATTATTCTATTAGTATACATCAAGGAAAACATCCAATCACTGATCCATTAGAACTTCATCATATATTACATTTTTTTCTTTACCGGGGTAACCACTTTAACATCTTAGTATCACTGAACAAAACAACTTTGAAAATAACGCGACTGTGCACATCCTTTTTTACAGTACATTCTTCTTAAACTTGTTGAACTTCTTAACCTTTGTATTAGTTACTTTCTATGAGTAATAGAAATAACCCTTATTCCCAAAAGACGTTTTCTAATATTTCCCTCGTGTGTTTTCACTGATACGCATGCTGCTTTGTTTATGTCTCTGTGACTACGTCCTAAGCAGCTATGCATGCACATCGTAAATTCTGCATGTGTCGCGACAACAATAGGTTAAACTGTTCGCCTCATCTAAGCATTTGAATTCTGCTAACGCGCTGTTTACAAATGTGCCGTTTTCAATATAGCATATCAAAACTCCAATAATAAATATCTTAAAACTTCCATTGGGTGTACTTTCTCTATTGAAAGAAAACTGAACCTCAAAACAAAATTTTAAAGTTTCGCCTTCTAAAAATGTAATACTTGTCCTTTGATTCAGAACTGTTTCTATCAACAACACTAGGGAATGTATACCTATCTATAAAGATAGATTTAGCTCGATAAGGCTGAGGAAATAAAACGATTACCTCTCTGTTTGTATGTCTGTCTGGCTGTCTGTGGCATCCAATATGTTGGACAAACCAGTCAACAAATATCTAAACGTATGAACCAACATAGATCAGATATAAAAAATTATATCGATCAATCATTTTCATGTCATGTTGCCGCACATTTTAACAAAAATTCCCATACATTGCAAGATTTCTCCTTCCAACCTATTGTTAAAACTGATTCTGAAATGGAACGTCTACTAAAGGAAACCTATTGGATTCACCGTCTTAATACGGTATATCCAAAAGGTCTAAATTCAGAAAACACTATATGACATTTAGTAAAAATATTTTTTCTTTTTTTTTCTTTTTTTCTGAATTATATCCCTTGTTTACAATTAGATATGAATATTTCATATTAATTTACTTTGCAGAAAATTTTAATTGGTAAAAGTATAATCTAATGACATAAAAATACGTTTACTAATTCTTTAAAAATGAAAGTGAATTTGTAAATTAATTTTCAATATAATATGATTAATTATTTATAAAATACTTGATAGTAAGCGTTATGCACACCATATTTTTATTATATAAATTGAGTTCTGATAACCTCTTTAACAGTTGTAAAGATTATATTAGTACATATGTTCTATATATTTATCTTTCTAATTTTTTTTATTAATTCTTTTTCTATACCTCTAATAAGCGTGTATTATACATAATACAAATATTACCAGAACTGTTTATCTTTATTTATTAATAAATTTTATATATAGTTATCAGTAGAGATATATGTATCTTTAAGATCCAGTTATATATATTTTTATGTATTAAGATATCATTAATCTTTGCTCTATATGCACATCTCCATGTAAATTATTCGTTAAAGTATAAGATAATTACGTTAAAAATGTAAGCTATGACGTCATCTAGTTTATGTCATTGTTTATTTCATTGATCACTTAGAAACAACATATTTAATGACGTAAACAATGATATTGAATTCAGTTTGAATTCAGTCTGATGAAGCATTAAAGCGAAACCGGTCACACATTCTACGTGTTGGTGTTGTTTAATTTATAATTTATATATATAGATAGATAGATAGATAGATAGAATATTAAACAATAACGCTGATAAATCTGTGCAACTAGTTTTTCATTTCCTGTATTCTTCTCCAAACACAAAATGTTTTGAAAAACCAGGATGATATCTTTATAATTTAAATAACAATTACGTTATTCAAATAACCTGAAAAATGACATGCAATTTTATGTGTATAACAGGATCAAAAAGACATACTAGTCTCTAATGAAAACTGAGTCAGTGAAATAATAATATAGAGACAAGCAGTCATGCATACAATTATATGTTTATAAAGAATTTATAGCATATAAATTCCTTTAGTAGATTTGATTGTTTTATACAGCTCCATGGTATTGAGGCAATTTGGATACAAAGTATTTAACTAATGAAACCAGTAACATCCATTAATCAGTCTATTCATCTCTCCGATTATCACAATATCGATTAGCATGAAAGACAAATCACACAATCCAGTGATTTTTTCCATTAAAATGTATTAAAACCATAGAGGAAAACTGAGGATGCATACAATTTTTATCTGAAAGCGGTGACTATTTATTCTCTTAGAAATATGCGGGAGTGTTTGTCCAACATATTGCAAGTTCCATGTTTTACAGGTTATCAAATAAATCACATCAGTAGAGAGGCAGTCAGTGTTATAAAGTAAAGAAAACACATTTTTTATTAGATCTATTAACACAAGTACTTTCTTTTATATTTGTACATTGGGAGCAGTGACATCTGTTACATTGAGCTGATGAAAACGGTCTTTTTATATTTGTTCGGTTTAGTTCTAAATAGAAAATCTTGCAAATTATTAGTTTTTCTATAAGCAAGAGTTTGTTTGCTTTTCTCAATTGTTTTCAATCTGTTTTTGTTTTATAAATTGAGGAGACACACACATACACAGATATATATAATCTGTGCGTGTAATGCTTTCCTCTTCTTTCTGTACATAATATTTTTGTAATTTTTAGTTTATATGTACCAGGCATCACTCACAGTTTCATTTTAGATATAGAAGTATCAATTTATAATTGCAATTTCATGTATATATCTCGCCTTTATAAATAAAAATCCAGTCGGTTTGCTCATCTGGCAGACTGTTAATTTCCACATGATTGATGTCTCCAACAAATTGTCTCGGTACTTTGGATCGAAACAACGTACATACTAGTTCACGTAAGCGTATTGTTTGTGAGTGCACTCCCGCATATGCTGTCAAATTTTAAATCAAATAAATATTAAACATTCAAATTATATACAAAAACCAACCTGATATGGGTTAGTTCATGTTTTTGTGTGGGGCATATGGCTGCTATCTCCAGAATGTGACATATCTATCCGCGTGAAAACAAATTTTCATTGTTGTCTGACTGCCTACAACATCGTATCACTAGAACAATTCACATAAGTAGGTCATTGATGTATACAGTGGCAGAGGGTTTAAAACTGTCTTGAGTAGTGAGTGTTCATATTTGTGATCGACATGTTATGAATATTGTTTGCTTATCGTAATGATTGTAAGTTAGAGATCAAGCTACTAGTCACTTGTAAATAAATGTTTAGATAGTTAACGTTTCTCCATGATTTTTGCTTGCACTTTGAGACTTTGTTTGCAAAAATGTTGATGATGGCCTTATCATCTTAGAATATTCTGGAAGCGAACTCATGATCGCATCAAAGTTTTCATATTATGTCTTAGGCTTTAATATCAGTTTCTGAAAAGCAATATTGTTCGTTACTTTCTTAATATCAGTTTGTGGAAATACTTTACCTTGTGCTCAGTTATAATTTTAGGGAATTACTTTTTAATTATTCTTTGGAATTACAAAGTTCTCATTAATTTTTGAACTAAAACAATGCTTAACATTGCTGGGAACTCATTCAAAGACATTACAGATTAAATCGTTGTGATAGATAAACACGTTTGGTACATAAGCACATTCAAGATTCTTTGAATTTATTCAGAACATGCAATATTGTTAGGCCTGTGATATTTAGAATTATTTGGGATTTAATTAACAATACGGTAAGATCTCTTTAATTATGCATGTGCTACTCTATGGAAATAAATTGTGTGTTCAGTTTTACAAAACCTTTCGGTTTCACTATTTAATTTAAGAAAATAGATAAGTATCATAAATTTGGCTTTCGTCAAGGATCTGACTTTCTTTAAAACATTTCAGAGATATTAAAACAATATCTTCATACATTTAAATTTGCTTTCTTTCGCAATTTTCGTTGTACCTAGTATCAATTTTAATGTCATATATTCTTTATCGAAATCAACAAGCATCCCCAATGCCATTTAATATAGTGAACTTTGTTTTAAATCTTCCCTGAAAATGTTAGAGATTATGAAAAAGGAAGTACAGCTAACAAATAGGTGCAATTGGAATTTAAAAAGCTTCCACTTCAGAGGAACGTGAGGGAGAGTAAAATACGAATGACGAGAGAGAGAGAGTATGCAAATACATTATTCTGTTGAATTTTACTAAACTTGATGGTTTTGCTTTTTTCTGTTACATAGTTTAAGACCATGGATTCTTAACACCCATTGACACACTTAATGTACAAATACAAATGATTTGCTAGCAACACTATTGACATACATTATAAACTTTCAAGCAAACGAACCTGATTAAAAAAAGCACGGGAACTCATTATGTTATCGTAACTGAGGAAAAGAATCAATATAAAATTCTGGAACATATATTCTAAACTGAATGTAAGCACTTTACTGATTAAACAGATGGAAATAACGTCATTAAAGATATGTCTGGTATCAAATGAAACAAAAATGGATGCCACACATTTTCAAGATCTAATAAGACCTCTACAACAAAATCAACGAACACAATTATGTAAAGAAATCACATAAAATATGTGTATGATCTATGTATCTTAACAATAAACATAAAAGATCAAAATAATAAAATAAGATACTGTAATGTTTTATCACCATGAAAGAATTCAAAAAGAAGAATGTCCTTGTATAGCCACCTCATTATCACGGCCATCTTTAAACGTCCTTACAACATTATTTATAACGATGTTCAGACCTACTTTAAGGTACTAAATGACTTATTAAGGTTGTCTCTACTTACAAAGATGTGCGTGTTCACCAACATATCACTCGGTTTACCGTTTAGAAACTGAAACACATCGTGCGATGATGCCTCTAAAATTATATTTGAGCACAACAGTAAATTATTTAACTGATTGATTTTAAGAAAGGGATGAATCATTTTGTTTACCACTACCTGATACAAGGACATGAGGCAAAATTAAATCACCAAGATGTGGGTAACAAGTTTCCTTCCCGAATATACTAAGTTTGTAAATACGCCTAGAACTTGAACTCAAATATCGGTACACAACTCATTTATACGTTTCAAATATGACATAAAACATAAGAATGGTCAGATAGGCCAATCATCTACCCTCAATTACTGACAAAGGTCAAGCATACAATAACAAATCAATAAGTCCTATAATATTATATATATATATATATATATATATATATATATATATATATATATATATATATATATATATATATATATATATAAGGCCTTTCTTCATTAATTCTGTACACACTCATTTTGACATTGATTGCAAACATATAAACTTTTTGTTTCATTATGCGAATTATTTTATTTTATTTAACACTTTCGGAGAATACATATCATGTTATAACTGCATGTTATATGTCAATTTCAGTCACTTACTCCGCATATGACCGAACCCCAGGTGTTCATGTAGTCTAGGCCTCACCTTCACAGACCACTCACAACTCTCCTGTCAACGTTTGTTCGAGCAGACCGGAGTTTGTATGAGAGAAAGCTTCCAGTCAGTCGGTGGTTCTTGACAAGTTTTTTTTTTTTTTCGCGCTTTACCTCCATCAGAATATAATCACTGCCATGCATTGCCTATAATGTGCTGCAGTATAGCATTTAACCCTAACAAAAACAAACCACGCCTGTATGTAAATTCAAAATTGTAGCGATTTATGCTCTGTTTTAAGTCATTTCTCTGACTGTGAGTTACAAATTTGTATTAATGTAAATATATATGAATCCTAACAATATTGTTTTGTTGTTATTGTTTTAGTAATGTTAATGATAAATTAGAGTGTACTGTTATTTTATTAGTGTCTGTATTAAACCATTTACGTTAAATCGAATGGCGTCTGCCATTTGGTTCTTTAATCCTTTATTTTCAATATCGTTTCATTGGTTTTTAATATTTGGTAGAAGTGTACCAATCGCAAAGGACATGTTTACAGTGTTTTATTTTTGCTACTATTATTGTTTAAAATCATCCATATTCGGTCGGACACCTACATTTTTATAAATTGTACACATAGTCTAATAATTACTTCTATGTTCACTTTCACGTAGATGCTTTTCTTACATCCAACCTGTGAGATTAATGTCGATATATTCATTACCATGGTCCCACCATATTGTGTGTATCTACTCAAACCATGTTTATGAGAGGGCTGAAATAAAACAGACCACACCGTAATGCCATCTGAATTTTCAAGCTATAATTTTACGTTGTAATACTTACGCCATATCAAAAGATAACAGCACTCACGTAATTGCATAACGTAATGTATCTATCTCCGAAGCAGTCTCTCTGTGCACTACTGACACATTAAAAACGAGAATCCTGAGTGGTTAGAATAATCATTTAATCTTAATTACTTTCCCTCTCATATATGAATGCAACACAAATATATTAACATGATGCCACTGGCAATGGTAAATTCACGTTTGATATCATAATAACTGTGACTAAAAACACTTAAGGCATGAAATGAATATATTTCAAACGGATGTGTCCGTCACACCCAGCACTGTTAAATACCCAGATGTGTCCTGCATAGGCATGTTAACAGTTTTGCTCGATTCACATATGTTTCCTTTACAAATGGCCCCCTCATTATTAAACGTACCTTGACGATCATCATTATTTGACATAACCATTTCATATCCATTCATACACATATTTGGGGTTCTATGTAATAACAGCATGCTGGAGTCAAATTGTCCACTCTGTGCCGTATTAAAATTATTTGAACGTCCATCGTTCATCAAAGGAATCGGCAGAGGTGTCTCTACTCCAATAGGAGTAAGATATAAATCGGAATCACATTCCACCTGTGCATGACATTGGTCTAGAAAAACAAAATAGAAAGCGTGATGGAGACAATTCTCTCAAATCATATTCCTAATTGCATACGTTGCTGAGCAATCTATGTTTTAGTGTGTGTTTTGTGTGAGAATAAATTAACTTACACTTTTCAACTCTTTGGTATTCGCAATAGAGAACGTAAGGTAACTAATTTATTGATTCTCTATGCTTAACAATTGTGCTTATATCGAAAGATTTATTATATATATATATATATATATATATATATATATATATATATATATATATATATATATATATATATATATATATATATTGTGTGTGTATCATTGTCAGAATTTTCACTAAGTAAACAAAAATTGTAGTGGCCATATATCCACAAACGTCTGTAATAGGCTAATCGACAATTTTAACGTACGTGATCGGGTTCAACGTTATAAAGGAGAAGAAAAACTTTCACCAAAGCAGAGACACTCCATGAAATCTCTACCGTTCATGTTATTCTAAGTTATAGACACTACAACAGTTGAACATGATAGAATCGATCTCGAATCACTTAGTCGTAATTTAACATCTTTATTGAAAATTGTCCATTACTTTCAATACATTAGTATTACTTGTCAACATAACATTATAAAGTTTTAAACGCTCAGTGTATTGCTGATCATCTACCTTGCTTCAATACAATATTGACCCTCAAACATTAACAATTATATTATTCATACAGACATTTCTTTAAAAAGTATTCTGGCTGGTATTCGATCTTGAACTCAAGAGCTCAATTGGTAACGGAGCGAAAAAGGCATAATGACGATTTTAATATCATTAATTCTCGCATATTTTAAAACTCGTCTAAGATCATGACAGGATAAGCGCCAACCTTTCACGTTATACAAAATTCAGATAATAAATATGATCTCCAGAATGGTTACAAACAATTGTTCTCAATTGATATAGTTTGTTTTTCACTACCAAGATTCGAATTAGAAACGTTTCAATTTAAAGTTAAATGTCGTAATCTCTGCAACATGAATCATACTTATTAACACTGTAATTATTGTTCTATCAAGATACAAAGGGATGGTATTTGGTCTTGCCTTGAGAATTGCTTGTCGATTTCCTGTCATTGTGATTGTGTTTAAGTAACACCATACATTATAGCTTACAATTAATGTTTGCTGAATAGTCTGAACATAACAATATGAAGGATTGGAATGTCGTAGTGTATAAAATGTATTGCAATTCATTTCTCATTGTGATCATTTTCTTGAATTTGTTTCATAGTTTTTTTCTTCTTGTAAATGGGGTGCTTGTTATTATTTTTTTATAATTTTCATTCACATATTATATGCACCAGCATGATGTCAAGTTGTGCTAAGAGAACTGTGGAACCTTCCGTTACAACCTTTTATAACAATATCACCCTTAAAAAACGTGTGATGATGTATATTACTGGTCACAAAGTGTATATCGTTTGATTTTTGGAGTGCCACTGTACTCTCGCCGATGAGGACTAATAGAACGGCTGTTCTTAAAAACGAACATAGGCAAATGCTATAAAATACTTATATTCACTGTGAATGAAACAGATGTTACATTGTATAATATTTCTCCGCACCGCAGAATAAAGCTGTTTCTTAGTATTTGAAGTAAATCACTAAGGGGACATTGAATAAACTTAATATTTGAGACACATTGCTTTCACTGACTGCCTTAAGTAGAATGGTCGTCGTCGGTATCAACATTAGAAATTCCATTATAATGATACATCTAATCATATATGTCATAGCATAATGTTTTTCATCCGTCTCCCTGCATGACAAACGCATGTTCATATTCGAGGGCATATCTAACGCAAAGCTTCTTCACTAAAATTACCGCACTCATATCTAGATCTGAGACATAAGAAAGTACAAACCGCTAAATGTACTTATATGTTCAATGCTCAATACATTAAGAACAATGAGCCTTCAGATTTCTCCTGCTTTTTATTACTTGTTAATATATAACTAAGTTTGTATTCGTGTTTACTTTCCGGAAACGTCACAAATAGACAGCTATATGTATGGAACCGTAAGAGAGGTTGATCACTCTAAAATCTATATAATATGGTGAAGAAGTACTAACGTTTCGTCCATAAAAAAAAATCACAGTTTAAACATTTTTTAAAATCTATGATACTGTCATTCTTATTTGCTGTGTTCTTACATTTATCAGTTTTTTTTAAATTATAATTCCAGGTTAATGAGTCAATATTAGGATATACGGATCTTCGAAAAGTCATTTGACTGACAATGAACGAGCTTGCATACCACAAAATCAGTGATTCAGTATTGAGATGCTTATAAATCAAGACAAAATAAGAAAATTGTATAGGATTGATTATCACCGAAACGGTTACCAACAAATATATTTTGTTGTACACTATTTGCATTAGATGGCATATAATTAAATTAACTCTAACTGCAACCTTTATTAGACAGATATTTTCTCAAAGACCAAACAAAAGAATTCATACATGTCATGCATAATTCACCTTCATTTAATAATCGCCTTTATACTACAGCAAGTTTTAGTCGATAGAAAGGGTTGTACTCTTGTCCATATTTTAGAGTAAACCCAATTTACTACTAATTGTTACTTATCAGTTGTGATCCAGGAACAATGGGTATGCACATATCAGAGCGACTCTTATTAAATATTTATTACAGTAAAAATCAAAACAATTTCATTTAATTATTTACCTGTTGCATCCGCAGATTTTCCATTTCGTTTAACGTTAATTGTATTTTCCGCTAAAAGAAATATTTTCAGAGTTCATATAATGCAAAAAGAAAATTGTAACTTGTAGTTATTGCATTTTTCTATACTTGTTAATGTACTGCTAATAAATGTTATTAGATCATTAAATGATAATTCAGTAACAGTATTCGCATTTGTAACTGAGTATATATCTATATATATATATATATATATATATATATATATATATATATATATATATATATATATATATATATATATATTATGAGCGGTATCTCACCTACACCGGGGCAGCCAAATAAGGAAATACAGCTAGTACCGCCGAATGTAGACTCAAAACGGAAAAGAATAGTTAGTGGTAATTTGGAGTCACATACGATTTTATCAGCGTCATCCCAAAGTGTTATAACACTATGGATCGAAGAGCTTCTGAAAATCTCAGATGTTGAATTCAATATTCAGTGCACAGCTTCATAACATGGTTAAGTCTATTGTCGAATGTGTTACAACGGCGCAGATGGACAGAATTACACGGCTGGAATCTGAGAATACTAATCACAGAGACAGCATTCGGAATTATCAGTTAAATGCAGAACAGTATAGCCGCCAACAGTGACTCCGGATCACAGGAGTCACAGAAAGCCATAAACAGGGCACTGACTAATAAGTCCTGAAAGTTGAGACGATACTGACAAATATACAAAACATATAACTGGCTACTTTGTCGGTATATCTGCCAATGTTTTCCGATGAGACCTGTTGAAGTTAGGCCATCACAATCTCCATTGATCACAAAGGCAATCAAACGTCAACACGCAAAAGTAAGAGAGTCCATCAAAGAGAAGCACAAACCATCCTCATTATCCCAAAAGACATAATAATCAGATATCAGATATGAGCAATGCGCAAACATTTTTTCAAATAAATCTTCAGCATTGCCTGTCCTACACATTTAGGAATCATTTAGAAGTGATACAAGTGGCTAAGAACACGGTCACAAGATTACAATAATAGGAATTATACTCAAAGTCAGACACACGAAATTTATGGAATCGGATTTGCATTTTTTTAACTTAAGTTAGATAACACAATCTTATATGAGTCTGAGTCTGGGTGTGATTTGGTCATAATATGAATAAGTATAGGGAATATTTGCTTGGAGATGATAGGGTCCAGCGTTTACCTAGGTACAGAAGTTTACACCGATCAGTTTTGGTTGTGATCTTTATCAGTCCCAGGTATGACTTGCACATAACTGACCTCGTTTATTCAGAAATTATTTCTCCTGTGAAGTGTTCTCCATTACATCGCATTTATGAATGTCTTTCCAACGTTGGCATCCATATTTAAGGTTGGAATCACAATTTGCGTACAGAAACTGGGGAATGTTTTGAGGTGAACGCTTAATGTACCCGTCCCAACTTTTAAGAAACCTAAAACGACTTGCTTTGCTTTCACGCAAGCGTTGCGGGTATGCTTGATGGAAAGTTATAGCCTATCTTGTAGTATTCCCAGTTGAATCACATATCAGTTTGAAGAATTATTTATTCGCCAAGGTAAGGGACAGCATATAATTGAAGTTTTCTATTTTGCCATATACTATAATATCTGACTTTGTAAAATTTAGTTTGTATTTTCATTTGAGACTAAAAGAAAATAATCTCTACCAGTTTAGCCGCGTTGTCTGGAGAATTTGATAGCCACTTAAGGTTATCTTCATACGTAGGGCAGCAGCACTCCAAACATGTTATTGTATGCGCACGTTTGCCTTTAACTCAGTGCCGTAGCAACTTATCTAGACATTTCAGATACAACAAGGAAAACAACATGTCCCCCATCCCGTCTAATTACTTCCTGAAGATTAAAGAAGGCCGAGAAACAGATTAGATTCTCGTGAAAACCTTGCTATTGCGGATAAGGAATAGTATTTCCTTCGTCACCGAGAAGCTAGCAATGTTTGCCGCTCAATTTCCTCTGATAATTTATACTGCACTAGCAACAATGATACAGGCCGATAACTATCATGATTAGCTCTTCTTTTCCATTCCCGTTTCTAGACGGTGCCCAAGACAAATAATGAGGAGCACTTTGTATTTTCAGTGAGCAAATAATTTGAATAAATAAAAATGGCGTTAAACCCTAGAACAAAAACAACAATGTGCAAGACAGAGCAAAAATTTACTAGGCCAAAATGACATGTGAATGATTTTAAATATGAGTGGATAAGAAAACATTGTTCTCATGCATGTCATGGTTCCAAATCAGTTTTAAGCATATTTTCTCTCAATGTTTTGCTTGTCAATGTCTTGTATTCTTAGTACTTACTTCTCCTATCTCTTTAACACCATTATCAACTGTTATTGAAAAGATAGTTTAGGTTGAATTTGACAGAACACAGCATAGAAAGAAAATTTGATGGAAAGGGAAACTGGTGCAAGTCAATCAGACATACACAATAAAATCTTCAAAATGACCTTTAACTTTATTTACAATGTATGTATGACCAATAGTGTGTTGTGAAAAACAGTGTCATCATAATCATCTACAAACAATGGTGTTATGACCTCTGCTGAGTGTTTGGACATGACATCCCATTTACTGTCCTCACAATGATTGATGAGACAGATAATGACAAAGCAAGAAATGGACAAAAAGATAATGTGCATCATCTTCAAGTCAAATACAGTGAGAAACTTCAATAGTAAGAAAGTTATAAACTAACTAGCTTTACAGTTATGACTTACACAGGACTGTTAATTAATATTAAAATTAGGTACTTGTCAGTTTATTTATTACTCATCAATTAATAGGAGGTTGGCAAATTTTTAAAGAATAGTGACACAGAAACTTTGTTGGAAAATATGTTAGCTTTAGATTATTCTGACAAAATTAAAAACATATTGTTAATTAAACAATTATAAGGTGCATCATGGCTAAATTTTATACTAAAATGTACTCATTAGGACCAAAAGGTAGACTGCATTACATTTAACTAGTTCGCAGTGAATGTAACTGATGAAGCCTATGTATGATTGGGGAGGAGGGTGCTTTCAGAGAATTGAACAGGGCCGATATGCAGCATGTGTAACCTTGAACTTTTAACTAAATGGTACACACAATAGCTATGCTATCTTATTACTTTACTTTTACTTTATTAACAGATTGGAACATGTACATGTTGATTATGTGTTATATTTCCTGTAATTCAATATCCATCAAAACTACTATCTTCCAGCTAGTAAAATTTGTTCATGTGTCTTTGTATACCTGTAGTTCAATATCCATTAAAATTGATATCTTCCAGCTAGTAAACTCTGTTCATGTGTGTTTGTATACCTGTAGTTCAACATCCATTAAAATTACGATCTTCCAGCTAGTAAAATCTGTTCATGTGTTTGTATACCTATAGTTCAATATGCATTGAAATTACTATCTTCCAGCTAGTAAAATCTGTTCATGTGTGTTTGTATACCTGTAATTCAATATCCATTAAAATTACTATCTTCCAGCTAGTAAAATCGGTTCATTTGTGTTTGTATACCTATAGTTCAATATCCATTAAAATTACTATATTAATGGTAATAAAATATATTCCTATGCTATGAACACTAGCATCGTGTTTTCATGGATACACATGCTGCTTTATTTCTCTTTGTGTCCTTGACAACAATTCATACACCAACATTTAAATTCAACATGTGGTGAAACAAAAATGAATTAAATATTTCATCTTACCCAGGTATTAAAACTTTGCTACTGTGTACTTTACAAGTCTGTAATTAAAACAATGGCCATTATTTTATATGATGTACGTCATGATAGGTTGCTTTCTATCCAGGTTTATATAGAGATTCAAAATTCAATAAAAATGTAAACAAGTCCCTTTGAAAGATCACACCTACAGACCTATACACATGCACGCTGCACATATGATCTTTTATACATATGTTCAAGCCTGTGATAAGCACCTACTGCTGGGAAGTGAGAGAAGTGGCCTCTGAAGAGAGATGGTTGTTCTATACAGGTTTTTCTGGAATAAGTTCATTTGACTTAATAGTTTGACCATTTCGACAGGTAGTTGTTTAGTATATATATATATATATATATATATATATATATATATATATATATATATATATATATATATATATATATATATATATATATATATATATATATATATATATATATATATATATATATATATATATATATATATATATATATATATGTATATATGTATATATATATGTATATCACATTGACATACTTTTGGTGTGTAATGTATCATTATCTCAAAGTGTACCTATACTGCAAATTTGGACTCCATAAATGCATACGAATTACAGCCCTGGAATAAAGGATAAACAGACAAATGGATAGAAAAAGCAAATCCTATATAGTACCTTGAAGAAGGTACCTTGAAAGGGAAAACAGCAATGAGTAAGCCATCTAATTTACATATTTAGCTGATAAGCAGATCAAAACAATAGGACTTATAAGTAAAATCTAATGAGAACTATGTATATTTTGGGTCCTATGAGAGATTGACTCCAAAATGGCAAGCCCATCATCTAAAACACAAACATATGTTATTGAAAAGAAACTAATGCATTAGTGAATCGGTATGATATATAATATAAGCTTCCTCTCCCAATACAAACTCCCCACCACTATTTTTGTATATTAGTGAAATAAATCATCAATCAGTTTTAAAATACCATATATAATCTCTGACCTTGCTGACAGGGTTTATTGTAGACTGTATTATTATTGCCCCATCCCAATATCATATGGGTACATGAAGGACTTCACAATTAGTTTCAATTGCAAGGGTGAAAACGATTTCCTTTCTAAGCCGATGAGTCAATATGTGCAAGTTTCTTTGTATGTGTTTATCATGGACATGCATTTAGTTATACGCAGGAACTGGTTTAGTATTCATTTTAGTCAGCTTTTCCTAGTTGATAACAATAATAAAATAGCAACAGGGAAAAAAAACCAAAAGGACACATCTTATTTCCTTAGTTTCTCTATTACTTTTTATCATTTAATTACTAGCACTATTATTATTATTATGATCATTATTCTTATTATTATTACTTTATTATTATTAGTATTTTTATTATTGTTGTTATTATTAATATCATCACAATAATACACAAATGTTGTATTTTGTAGTGATATCAGCTGAATGATAGTTTAAAAGATACATTATATCATCTTTGATCATGCTATTTGGATGAAATTAGCATTGTAATACAGTAAATCCTATCTTGAGAGATCACTGCAATGAGAGACCACCTGTTTTTGGAGACCAGAATCTCCATGCATATATTTATTGATTACATAATGCTTTGACCTGTTATGAGAGACCACCTGTCTTGAGAGACCATTATTTTTTGGCAGAAATGGGGTTCTGTCAAGACAGGTTCTACTGTATTTGTATTCTCTGGTAAACCCATGTCTTCACAAATGGTTTGATTTTGCTCTAGTAAAAAGGATTTCATTAAATAAAGTGTGTGAGTATTTAAACAAGATGGTGTGTGTTTAGTAAGAACACCCTTTAGAACCCAATGCAGTGAACAGCACAATAAACAAGTACAGTAACACCTGGTTCATATTTAATGGTCCTTGACAAGATTAAATGAAATTTTGTGCAAATACCATTTTTCCTCCTTCTTTTACATGGACTTTGATTTTTAATTGTTTCACGGAAAATCAATAGCTTTCTTAATTACACCAACAGCAAGACATCTGCAAAGTTTGGGAAAGGTATTTAATACAGAAATGACATTATTGTATGGAAAAGCATTCTCATTTTTTCAGTTATGGTGATCTTAACCTTTCATCTTTAGCACCCACAACTGATATAGTTATCCCATACCCTGTTTGTGTGCCATCAAAAACATGAAAATACTGTAATAATGTATAATAATAATAATAATAATAATAATAATAATAATAATAATAATAATAGTAATAATAATAATAATAAAAAAATCTACTTTTAATATACCATCCTCATTTGCTTTTGCTAAACTAAGGAATAATTGTTTGCATTCTTAGGACATTTATTAAAAAACAACATTAATGACAGCAAAATATTAGTAATGTTTTCCTCTAATTGATTAAGATTATTTTGAAATTCAAGACACAAATGTCCAAGAAATAGATTTATGTACATACAACAGTTAACAGAATAAAAAAGAAGAGAAAAATACAAGCAGGAGTTTAATAAAAAGTCTTTATTTACCAAAAACATGTAATCCACAATACATGGAAAGCTGAATCTTGCAAACAAATCAGATTGTGTCATTGATTTAACCTGTAAAATGATTGATAATTGTAATAATATGTAATCACTGTTTTCTGGAAAGCTGTAGCAATGCAAATGTAGCAGCTGGAAATCATGCTTATTTCTAATGACATTTTTGTACCTGTTAGTTATGTAGTACATGTACTTGGCAGAAATCTGTTTTTTCAATTATGCAAAAGTGAGGACTATTAATTGAAAATTCTTGCCAAGATGTTACAAAAGGACCCTTCTGTCCAACTGCAATGATTCCAACACACTGGCAAGGATCCTTCTACATAATGGCAATCATGCCAACTCACTGACAAGAATTATTCTATACAATGGCTATGATGCCAACACACTGGCAAGGATTCTTCTATAAGCTGGCAATTATGCCGGCACACTTACAAAGATTTTTCTACACACTGGCAGTGATGCCAACTCACTGACAAGAATTATTCTATACAATGGATATGATGCCAACACACTGACAAGGATTATTCTATAAGCTGGCAATTATGCCAGCATGCTTGCAAAGATTCTTCTACACACTGGCAGTGATGCCAACTCACTGACAAGAATTATTCTATACAATGGCAATAATGCCAACACACTGGCAAGGATCCTTCTATATACTGTCAATAATGCCAGCACACTGGCATTGGTCCTTCTACACAATGATAATGATGCCAGCACGATGGCATGGGTCATTCTAAAAAACTATCAATGATGCCAACACACTGGCATGGGTCCTTCTACTCAATGACAATGATGCCAACACACTGGAATGAGTCCTTCTATAAATTGTCAATGATGCCAGCACACTGGCATGGGTCCTTCTACACAATGACAACAGAGCCAGCACACTGGCATGGGTCCGTCTAGACAATGAAAATGATGCCAACACACTGCATAGATAGTTCTATACACTGGCAATGATGCCAACATTCTGGCAAAGATCCTCAAATACATTGGCAACAACAACAGAAAACAGATGCAAGAGTCATGGAAAAACAACAGAATCTATTTCTCTGTTGTTTCATTTACATAAAGCCCACAGTACTGCCAGCGGTGATAGTTAAATGTAAAATGTCAAGAAATTCAACTTCTGACCCTTATTTTCCAGTTGAAACAACCAATTTAATGACATCATTGTTAAACTGAAATCCAAATTACAGCGAAACCCTAATAAATTGATTACAGGACCACGGTAGAATGCAGCAGACATTCCATGCAGCTATTTCGGTCAGCAGCATTACAGTCTTCAATGAATAAAACAGAAATTGATCATGAAACCGTTTTTTGGCTCTCTGCTTCCACCCTTTTTTCACTGCCAGTACTTAGAAATATTGTTACCAGATTATCAGCATCATTGCTAGCATGTTATAATCTACCTGTATGAGAAATCTATACATTTACAGTTTCAGTTTAAAATAATACTAAAGGAAACATCTGTTTAAGATTACTTGTGCCAAGGGAGCGTTTTCTCATTCCTATATCTGCATGACCATGATTTTCAATCTATTATAAATTTGCTGGTGCCCTACAAGACATGATTGTCACATTACTCTTACATGACTGTCATGTTACATGACATGAGTATTGCCTTGCATGACATGTCATTTTACATGATAAGGTTGTTGTTTTACACATGACTGCTGCCTTACACGACATGACTGTTGCCTTACATGACATGTCATTTTACATGACACGGTTGATGTTTTACACAACATGATTGCTGCCTTACATGACATGACTGTTGCCTTACATGACATGTCATTTCACATGACAAGGCTGTTCTTTTACACAACATGATTGTTAACTTACATGGCATGACTGCCATTTTTCATGACATGACTGCTGTCATACAAAATATGCCTGTAATTGTACATGACTGTTGTCGTACATCACAAATGTCATCATATAACACATCACAGTAAAGTCATGTTTCAATGCATTAATAACATCCATGGGTTTTTTGTACAAATGTAAATTATGTAAAATTTAAAATGTTCATAACACAATGTGTCTATATTTGTATCCTGACATCCTAGAATAAGCACAATGTCAAATAAAAGTTCATTCCTACTTATTAGTAAAGTTACAACTGACCTAAACGTTTACTTTCATCCCCTTAGGTAAATGATCCCAAAGTTAAAGTAAAGTTTTCCAAACATTATTGTTATACAGACATTCTGGAGCTTTATACAAACTGTATCAACAGATCCCTAATTATCATTACCTACATGATGACTAATAACCATTATCTATCTTAAACAATGGTACCTTAGTAAATATTTGCTGAGACAAATTTTGGGCTGATTACCAATTTAATAATTTAGGAGAGAAACAAATCTGTATGCACAAGACTTCAATTATTATTTCTACCTTGTCACTGTCAGCCAAATGGTTCTTATTCCTTTTGTGAGACGGGAACCTTCATAAAAGGTCAAGAACCAAGTGATTCAAGCTGGTACCCAATCACTTATAGAAATAACAACTGCAATAGAATGTACATTCGATTCGTCATAAAGGGTAAGGAACCAAGTAACTAAAGTTAGTACTTAGTCACTTACAAAATAACAATTGCCAAATAATGTACATTGGACTTTTGTCTTCTAAAACAGTTGTTAATACATTTTCCTTGCAATCATCGTAACTTTGATTGAAGCTAGGTTGTAATGAGTTTTTTAATTAGAAGATACATTTTTTAAAGCAATGGATAGGCTGAATCAACATCAGTTATCAATTAGCAGGTCTGATTTCAATGTCATGAACAAATTCTTAGTTTCAACTCTTCGTCAGTCTTTTCACGAATGTTGTACACACTGCCATAGTTACCAATGAATACAACACAATCAGTTTTACACACCACCATAGTTACCAATGAATACAACACAATAAGATGTACATATTGCCATAGTTACCAATGAATACAACATAATACATTGTACACAAAGCCATAGTTATATATGGTTACAACATAATGAACTGGACAATACGGAGCCTAATCTGTCAATGAACACTTCTTTAACTTAGATTGCAAGCCATCAGCACTGGCTCTGACCTGATACCTTCTAACTTACATAAGTCTATCCTGACTGCATCCCAGTGCATTAAATTCACCAGTAAATACTATGTTACTAATCTAGTTGGTTTTGGTGACTAACATCATATGTTATGTTATGTTATGCCAAGGCTGATCAATTAAAATGCCATGTCCTGGAACACACTATGGTAGCTGACCTAAGCACTTCTGAATGCCATGCCCAGGATACACAATGGCCACTGACCAAAACTGTTGCAAGTACCTTGCCTAAGGACACACCATGGTAACTGAACCAAGCTGTTCTGAGTGCCATGCCTAGCGTGACACCATGGAAGCTGACCCAAGCTGTTCTGAGTGCCGAGCCTAGGAACACACCATAGCAGTTGACCCCAGCTGTTCCATGTACCTTACCCAGGGACACCACGGTAACTGAACCAAGCTGTTCTCAATGCCGTGCCTTGGGACACACCATGGAAGTTGACCCAAGCTGTTCCAAGTACCTTGCCCAGGGACACACTATGGTAACAGTTCCAAGCACCATGCCGATGGACTCATCATAATAATTGACCCAAGCTGTTCTGAATGCCTTTACCAGGGACAAACCACAGCAGCTAACTCATCCTGATCTGAGTGTCTTGCACTGGCACACAATAATGATGATAGCCAAGTCTGATACAACAGCAAATCTGCAATCTCCTGGGTACAAGGTTAATAACAGTTATCCACTGAGCCACCACGTATCACTATACATGTGAGAAAACAAACAAAAGCTGCCTAGATATATACATATGGGCTTCTCAAGTGCATGTGTATGTATACTGTATGCAAAAAGATAAGAACAAGCACTGAAATTATAAAATAAAATGAAAAATATGCATGTAATGAAGATTATGCATGACAAATATTTTTTTTTTCTGCCTACATTCTAGAAAACATAATCAACTACACAATGGAGAATATCATCCTAATATTCTCAAAATAAGGCAGTTCATGGATAGAGGAGAAAAATACTAATTTTAATTTGAACATTAATTATCAATAGGACAATCTTTCCAAATTGACAATTTAACAAAAAGCTTTCATCGAAATCTGAAAAGCAGAAAATATATGGACACAATTATTGATTTCAAACAAATGTTTTAAAAAAATACAAAAATACATAAATGATTAAAAGCACAAGAAGCTAAGCAATGTGACCATACACAGGACAAAGTTGGTTTTTATACAAACTTGAATGAAAACAACAACAGCAAAAAAGCTAAATTACTGTGAAACGACCATCAAAATTGCAAAATTATGTATCATGAAATTTGAAATGTTTCTGTGTATTTAAGACCTGGGCTGGAGATAATACTATTTTAAGCCAATCAGAAATGGCCTTATATAATTAAAGTCAATTCTGATTGGCTGACTGACACAATCTTTATCCCAAATTTATGCACAGTCTCAGTGATAGTGATTGTCCAAAAGAAGTACATGAACATTACAAGCCATTAATGAAGCTTTTCATTGGAACAACAACATCTGAACATTTTCCACAATTTGTAAAACAGATTAAATTATTACATTACTGGGATCACAATTTATTTATATTGTATAATTATTCAGTGTCTGATTTTTAGTACCATTCATAATAACATATTAAAAGAAATCTTAAACAACTCAAAATTCTTTGGAAATTTGTTTTGGTAGCATCAGTTCTATTTCTTTTCTACAGACATTAAATACTGTGAGAGAGCTTGCATAATACAGAAACAGTTATTTTTTCCCATAAGGGAGACAACTCTATTTAATTTACCTGGTACTGTCTGTAACATGGTTATTTCTATTTGAAAGTCAGTTTTGTATTCTTGCAAACTTGGCCCTTTTGATACGTAGAACTTTAGATTCAATTAAACTGAATCAAATTAAATAAATTTACTCGATGACTGGTGGAATGAAACCTCTTAATGAAGAATATGAAGCATCTGAATGAATGAAATATGGAATTACACATTGCACAATGTCAAAAAAAATTCATCGAAATGCAATATAAACATAAGACAATATAAAATGTCTTCAAATAAATAGACATTAAACATGTGCATCAAAATGCACAGTATTTTAAACAAGAAATAGTTGCAAATACACTAATAACATTATTTTTAAAAATATTTTAGAATTGGGGGGATATGGCAAAATATGAGTACTTTGAACCCCATAATTATCAGTCCTCTATGTAGACACAAGTAAGACACTGAAGATTACTAACCAATTAGTCTCACTGGCATCAACTTTGTTAAGGTATGTGCTCTAGAACTTAACTTGCCTTGCATAACTTATTTTCTTTGTACATTCATCATAACTGTGATATCTAACCTTTATACTCCAGAATGTACTAGTTTCTAAATTACCTACGCAAAATTGGTCAATTAACTTATTCTGGAGCAAACGTTTTTCTACAGAACCTATTTTTCTTTCTGCCACAGTGACTCAAACATTTGCTGGACTGCAAAATCAGTAGGTCTCTTCCTTATATGTTAAGCCCTTCACAAACCTTGCTCAAAGTGGATAGCCTGCAATAAACATTTTCCTTTTGTGCCGTTGATCATGACATCTGATCTTCTGGCCAAAATTCAAAATGCTTCTTTCTTTCATAACATGTGCATTGCCTATAAACACTAGTGAAAAGTATTTGTGCAGAAGAAAAAATATTCCTTCAGTCAGTGACATTGACCTCTTCCTTTTTACCCCAAAATCAACAGGCTTTAATAATGTTTCTATACAGTCAGTGCAACAGTCCTTGACCTTTTGACTCCAAAATCTAAAGGCCTAATATAAGCCAGTAGATCTAGGTCTATGATGTGTGCATCTGGACATGCATTAAATACTAGTGATCAAAATGGCATGAGTTACAAGAATTACCTCCTTTGTCTATGTCAAGAACTCTCCACTTTGGAGGTTTATTCTTTCCAAATCTGGCTGCACCCAATAAGGTCCCACTCTCAAGTTTTGCTCATTTGCACAGGTTGAAAATTTAAAGAAATTGTATTCGCTGACTTTTTCAAGCTGGTAATTGTTGATATTAAAAAGAAATATGCAGATCATCAGGGAGATTATCTGAATGATGGCAACTGGTCTGGATTTTGCAGGGTAAATGAAGCTAAATTATTCTAAAACTTGAAGTTGAATTTAGTTTTGTTATCCTTTAAATTGAAGATTTTCCAAAGGTACATTTCGCACATACTGCTGCAAAGCATTTTGTGCAAATAAGGGCAAAACAGGCTTATTTAGCTTACAGCTATACAAAGCATCAATTTTAATACACCATTTTCTTCTGTGAATCATATGCAATGCAATCAAAAGGTGAAAAGGAATTTGTGCAATTATTCAAATTTGTATCATGACTCTGCTCTAGAGTTTCACTCTTTTGCACCAAGTTCAAAATTTAAAGAAAAGCAATTCCTCATATTTCCCCACTGGAAATCCTTGCTGTAAAAAAATGTGGAGGTTCAAAGACATCCGATTGATGGGGATTGATTTGCGTTAATACACAGCCAGGTCTTACAGTGAATGTGCATCTCTCAAAAGACTGCTAGCTCTACATGACTATTTTCATTTTTCTATTATTTTAGATGTATATTACAAGAAGGTCAGCCCATAATTGCTTTTTGTATTTTGTGCTATTTCAAGTACATTTCCTAAATACACATAATCAATCTTAGCACATGGTTTTCCTTAGAGTGATAAAAAATAATAAATGACAATCCATGTAGATGAAAGAAATGCATGTTAACTTTCTCAA
Organism: Sinohyriopsis cumingii; assembly: GCA_028554795.2. Taxonomy (NCBI): domain Eukaryota; kingdom Metazoa; phylum Mollusca; class Bivalvia; order Unionida; family Unionidae; genus Sinohyriopsis; species Sinohyriopsis cumingii. The sequence goes on from CM068829.1 coordinate 40,715,299, forward strand.
CACTGTAAGAGTTGCAGAGCAAACAATTTTGTCCTGTGCCTACCCCTCCTTCAGAAGTGTCCCATAATTCCAAAACAGAAACTAAAACACCTTTACGGATTATTTTAGACTGATTTAGCCAAAAAAGTGGCAACAGGACACTGTGCAAGATATGCTGGTAAGTTTCAAGTACGCCCGGATGTTCTATGTGAATTTTTTGCAACTGCTTCCATTCCATGCTGCAAGCAAGGATCAAGTTTCATGCACTTAAAAACAGATAATTTTTTAAGAGTTTTGACCAAAAATGTGGTGTACATTTATTAAGCATATGCAGGAATTTTTCCAAACATGAAAATTTACAACAAAATCACATTTATACCTAATCCCATAACATAATTTTACGAAACCACAATCCCTCCCTCAAAAACAAAGAGTATCTCAAGTACTGTATACACTCTCTTACAAGTTAGATCAAATTACAAACTGCATAAATCCGGATCTGGCATCCCATACACCACCATTGCAGATCTGGGTACATGCATTTTGTGATGAATCAGTAGAACAAACAATCACCATGATCCACCAGCACATTATACAATGGCAGAACAACATCTATGTTGTTTTCGTCTGGACACAATGTAAAAGCGAGAATAAACAGTACAGTTCAGTCTTGTAAAATAATTGTAAGACAATTTACTATTAAGATTTTGTGAATGATCCAAAACCCATGACACAAAAGAAAATCTGGCATGAAAGTCATGCTGCTTTGAACCATGAGCTGGAGATAAATGTTTCCATTTCAAACAGAACTGGCTTTTTGCATATACAGTAATTTGGGATGATTTATAATAAAAAATCAAATTAAATTAATGAGCTTAGCTTTCTTTGGAACATTTCTTAAAGCTCGGCTCATAATCTTTCAGATAATCTGGCTCCCGAATAATCCTGTTTTGTCATCATGATCATTAAAACCATAGTCCAATATACTTTGTGGATTTGTCTATAACAACCATGCCTGTATGTCCCCTAAGGTGGCATTAAAATCTGATTAAAACCAAAGGAACCAGACTAAATGTGGCAAGTCATTTTAGATATATTATTATGGCACTTGTATTGTGACATCTGCACAAAAGTTACCATTTTGAAGTCACTGCTTTTTTAGCACCATCGCTTGTAGGAATCAATCATAAATGTTTATTTTATAAAAGTCTTTATATCTAAATTTAGTAGTGTAAAGTTCATAAAGAGCATGATTTATCCAGCGGGCACTGGCTCACAAATTTTTAGTGCTGTCTAAATTTCATTAAAGGGAGGTAATCCATTTTGTGGTGCATGCCTGTAACAAGCCAGCTTATCTAATACATGTAAATATGGAAGTTTGCAACATGTTAAAAATAAGACTCTACATATAAAAACCAAATGGAAAAGAACTTGAAGTGAAGAAAAGTTTTCTCAAATGCTGATAGAGTTTGGCACAATTTCTGGATCCAGGAATGGATACGGTGGATCTCTTGTTTTGTTCCTTTAGACTACGTTAGACCAGTCAGCCACTCGAGGGCCCCCATTAATCTATGTAACTATAGTGTAAGTGAAAACAAGTCTACTGTATAATGTGCCCTTCCAGTTATAATCTAAGTCTGACTTACAAGTGACATCTGCTTGACTTACGATCACTTACAAGTTACTTATATTTTGCATATATAATGACGTCAACAAAATATTAGTCATTACAATTACATATACAGTACTGCAAGTGAAAACATCATTAACGCCTGCTACACCAACATTACACATACAAGTCATCTATGGATGGTATAAGCCTTGATCAGATGATCATTTTCTAATTAACACTTTACTACAAATCAGTCTCCAGTCCAAGGTTCACAGCAATATGCAACTCATTCGGAACAAAGGTGCTCTTATTTCTTTTCTTAAGCTTTCTATCAGATTTAGCATTTTCAATGAGGTGTGTCAGCAAAAACAAAAACAAGAATTTCATAATTTTTATCTTAAAATATATTTTCAAAGTTAAACATTAAAATAAAACTTTAACTTTGATGGATCTTATGTAGAATAAAGTAACATGTGTACATGTGTGTACATCCGTGTGTGTGTACATGTGCACATATGTGTGTGTACGTGTGTACATATGTGTGTGCACATGTCTGTATATTTATGTGTGCACATGTGTGTATACATCTGTGTGTACACGTGTCTACATGTATGTGTGCACATGTCTTTACAGATATGTGTGTACATATGTGTCTGTGTTTAAATTGCATAATGGGGGACATAATCACATTGCAGACACACCTTTTAAACAAGGAATTCTTTTACATCCAAAAATTTATTTAAAACAATATTATATGGCACCAAACATTTGACTGTGTTCATTCTAATGACATATAAAAATAAAAAAAATTATGTTTGGATACTTAAAGATTGTTTGACATCAAAAAACTGTTTCTACAGGAAAATCCAGAGCCCATGAGGTAAAAGCTATCATAATTTAGATATGGACACAGTTTCTTTCCTATTTCTGGAATTTAAACAATGGTGGTCTTCATCTATGTAACTATGTTACACTTAGTTGTGCACTCTTTTTGCTTTCAAGCATAATGCAGTATACACAGATATCCTTGGGTTCACATGCTGACAACTGAATTTGAGACAGTATTCATTTATCAGCCTAAGCAAAGTGGCCACTGGACTGCAAAATAACACTACACTGCCAACAGTGAGTGGAAACCTCCTTTTCAACTTTGTTGTAAGGGCCTACTTGATGATGATGTATTTTGACTGAAATTTATGTTTGAATGAAATATTTTATTTATTACTTGCAGAATAAATAAAATTTACAGTTATCACTTTTTTTTATTTCAGCTAAACTTTCAATAAATGAGCAAACTGCTTGAAATCTGATGAATCAATGCAACAGCAATCATTCGATAAATTCAGTCATTTAAATAGAAATGAATGAGATTTGTAAATGGTCAAAACATTTAGGCATTCTATCAAATTGATGACTCATATTTATATTAGGAAGTGACTTCCTCTTGGTGTGGGGTCATGGTTTAAAAAAACAAAACAAATTTATTGCTGGAATTCACATGTACCTCAAGTACATGTGTAGTATGTGAATGACTTGCATCTTACTTCCACGTGAAGTATACTTCATTAGTAACTAAAATGTCTATTTCACCTACATGTTACTTATAAGCTATCTACAAGTATAGTAAGTTAATTCTCACGTTTTAAGTATATTATACTTGATTAATAAACAAAATGCCTAATTTGCATATGAAAGGCCAACATGGATATATAATACTAATCCTTCACTTAGAAGCTACTTATATGTTACTATAAGTAAAGTAAATAATTACTTATAATCACTTATAACCGCTAATAAGCCCTTTAAACGTAATTAATATATGTGACATATAAGCCATATATAGGTTTCATATGTATGGGATGTTCTTGTAGCGGGCAAACATTATGCATACCTGAATATAACCTGAAAATATCATTCAAAAATTAAATCAGAACGATTACCCACAGAATGTTTCCAATAAATCGAAAATGTCCCTGAGGTGATATAAATGTAACTATTAACTATTCACGTTTGTAAAATCTCAAATACACAGTCAACAATTTTGTAAAACATTTTATGACAGTTAACTTGATTTGTTCCTTTTAGCATCAACCGATAGCCTAACTGAAATGATTAAATGCTGACATGTTTGTCATCTGGGTGTCCATTTACAATCATAATTTTGAGATCTGATTATGTGGTTAACAGTTACAGCAACTACAACTTTTGCAAACAAATGAGCAGCATAGGAAATAGGCCATACATTTTTTATCCAACCATACATTTTTTATCCAACTGTTCTTGGATTATTTTTATTCTCTTATCTTTAGTGGGGGCCCCAAGTGACCGAGTGGTTTTAAAGTGCTCTCGATCTTGGATCACTGCCATCTCACCAATGTCTGTGTGGGTTCGAGTCTCGGGTTCGGCCAATGTGGATATGTGAGAAAGCTTGCTGGTAGCTTCTCATGGGTCAGTGGTTCTTTCCGCGGTTTTCCCAGGTTCTTTCTCCACCATTAATACTGGCTGCAATGTATAGCCTATCTTGTGCTGAAAAGTGGCCTTAAACCCCATAACAACAAAAACAACAACAATTGACCTTAAGTGACACGTTAAGGGTCTAATTTTTCTTTTTTATATATTTTTGCAACATTCAAACCCCATTAATTGTTCTTATTAATAATTCTATGGAGGAAGTGAAAAACAGAAAAAAAATACAAAATTGTCACTATGAAATTTGTCAATTCTAAATATTCTTCAATTCTTACTCTTCAACAACTTTCTTCGCCTGGGGTTCAAATATGTACTGGACTTCAAAGTCTCCAAGACCTTTTGTTCCACGACTGCTGAGGATCTTGGTGACAACCATCATGTCCAATGTGGTGGGTTTATCTGGCAGATTGTTGATTACATCCTGCTCTGTCAGTGCATCCTACAGGAGTAAGAAACATACATTATATAACATCCTGCTGCCATGGGATTCCCACAGAAGTAAGTAATCTAGGTTTCTGTTCAATCACAATCTCCTACAGTAGTAAAAATGTAGGTTAAATAACATTTGGTTTGCCAGAGGCTCCTACAGGGGTACGAAATTTAGGTTATATAACATCTGATCTTATTACTACAGTACACCACTTACATTCAGTGAAGGTTTAATTTGATTCATATGGTCAACAATGTAAATCATGGAATTTAAATTAATCTAACTATATTTATGCACAAATGTCTATAAAATGTTTCAAGTGTTTCACACAGGGCAGCATCTAAATAATTTCCCACTAACATGTTTCGTGTAAAAAAACATTGGCACTGTTGATATGAAGCTTAGTTACAGAGTAGTCAGAATCAACTGCAAACAACATATATATGACTACATACATGTATAAACTGATTTCAGCCATAAGCCATTTGTATGCCACACTCATTTGCAAAAGCTAAAATAATAATGGTTATGGAATGCATTTAATAGTTGTTATGGAGTGTATTTAATAATGATTATGGAATGCATTTAATAATGGTTATGGAATTCATTTAATAATGGTTATGGAATGCATTTAATAATGATTATGGAATGCATTTAATAATGGTTATGGAATGCATTTAATAATGATTATAGAATGCATTTAATAACGGTTATGTAATGCATTTAATAATGATTATAGAATGCATTTAATAATGGTTATGGAAAGCATTTAATAATGATTATGGAATGCATTTAATAATGGTTATGGAATGCATTTAATAATGATTATGGAATGCATTTAATAACGGTTATGTAATGCATTTAATAATAGTTATGGAATTCATTTAATACTGGTTATGGAATGCATTTAAGTTGTATCCAAATTTAAATTTTAGTATGATCTTAAAGTCAGTCTCACTTCAAGTACATAAATCTCAACTACCAAGTATGTGTGTGTGAGAGAGAGATTTGGATTTTTAATGTAGCTTTAACAATTTTCCAGTCTTATCGCTATGATGTCAGCAGTGTGGCAGTTTATAGCGATGTCTAACACTGGGGCATCGTGCCGCAGACATGTTGCATCATGTCCCACCCAGTCACATTATCCTGACACCAGGCCGACCAGTCCTAACACTAACCTGAGGGCCATTTCTTTACAAGTCAGCTGGTGTTTAAACACTCAACCTCCGAGACTGATGTTCTAAGCAGGATAAATGTAGTAAAAGTTTGGACGTTGCAATGGAGTTCAGCAGGCGTTCCAAGCCAACAGTACTTTTTCTTAAAGGTTTATGATTATGTATGCAAAATACTGCCCCAAGCATTTCACAACTTCCTTTTCTATGCTAAAAGAAATTCTCCATTCTGATGCTTATTCAATAATTAAGGATACATACCTTAGAAGATGGAGGTTTTCCTCTCATCAGGGCAGGATAATTTGGTGGGTAGGTATACTCATCGTACTGGGGAAAGTTGGTGGAGGCATGAGCAACACTGCATGTATATATGATAGAGGTCAAGGTCAAGATAGTTGTTCAACTGTTGTGAACTTGCCGTTCTCTTCAGGAGCACCCTAAAAAGGAGAATGGTCATTATGAACAAACTTTATTTGCATTTGTAAAACACATATGCAACATAGCTGAAACTGCAGACCAAAGCAAAACCAAATCCCAAATATTCCAAACTGTAGAACAATTTAAAGCAAAAACACAGCTATAATGGCATGAAAAGCCAATCTGGTCATCTGTTACAAAACTGATTTAAAAAATTACATTGCTTGAACTATCATGATTTTTTTCAAAATTGTAAATAATAATGTCCCAAACATTTTAAAATAGTTATAACAAACGAAAATTGCAGCAATAGTCTGAAATTTCTAGTTAGATCATCTACAAATGAATACAAATAAAATGAATTTTGTTTTGCCCACTTCAAACGTTCACAATGTTTAAGTCTAAACATCAACAATGAAAAAATATGTAAAAAGATGAAACAGTGCTGTAATGGCCTGAAATCAAATTATGGCATCCACCTCTTACCATGATAATGTACGTTTCATAACTCCAAGTCCAATAATCTGGGTGTTGTAATGTTAAAATTTATTTGGAACAGACATACAGATGTACAGAAACAATGTAATAAACCCTCTTCAGCTACTGCAATTACAGCAAAAATATTGTCATACATTCCACTATCTGCAATTCAATAAAGGGCAATAACTCTAACAAAATGACTGGTAAATATTTGTATCTAAAGAACAAGTATAACTGAGATCCATCTTTAAGACTAATTGATGTCACAAGATTATGTCATAAATAGCACCAATCTATAACTCAAAATGGCCTTGCCGCAAATCAATAAAGGGCAATAATTCTAACAAAATTATAGGAATATAATGGTTTGTCTATACATACATATCATGATAATTATAATATGCACCAAGTAAGCAGAAATCCAAATCAAAACTTTCATGACTAGCTGAGTTCATGAATTTCAGTCATATACTGAATCCATCAGTAACTTAAATCGACAAAGTCCAGTAACTCTTCCAAAATTAGTTCAAGTACAATAATTGGTCAACATTCAAATTGTTCGTGATACCCATAATATGTATCAAGTTTGGTAGCAATCCACTGAAAACTATAACACAATGTGTAGTTTGCATTCACATCATTCAGTTTATGTACAGGCAAAAATGGCAAAACTTCGTCCAAAAAATCAAAGATGTACAGTGACGTGCCATTATGAACATCTTTAAATAATGATCACGGTATACATCAATTTTCATAGCTATCAATCGAAAACTAGGAGACTTCTAGTCTTCACAAGATTTTGTCAGACAAAAGGGCATTACCTCTAACAGCATATGTAGGAAAATGTTGATTCATCAATATGCAACATCTTTAGATGATGGCCATAAACATTTTAAATTGTTCAAGTTCCAATGAAAACTGTAACTAGTTGCATGCCAAGATTCTGCTCTATAAAGATCCAATTCCAAGCAAGAACGTGGCAATCAAATTAAAAATATCAAAATCACAGTGAATAACGTCTAAATTCTGATCTTGAGATTACGACCAAAATTTTATTAAACTCTCATAGTGATCCATGAAAAATTCAGACTCTTTGCATCTGTAATATTCTGTCATAAATTTCATTCAGCTGTAAGACCCAAAAAGGTCAATTAAGTCTAATAAAAATTACAGAGAATGGTTGATTTACAATGTTTCATGGCCAAATCCAAAGTGAACTGAACTAGTTGCAGTCTAAATATTTTGTGATGGGTGAAGCGGCTACTGGACATGAGAAATCCTCTATACTTCTGCCTCTATGGAGGCGCGGAAACGGAGGGCAAATGGTGAATGCATCACTGTGTAATAATAAATTGTAAGGCTTTTCATATTATAAACAAACCTGGCAGAATAAATTGCAATAGTGTGCTAACTCTTTACCAATTTGTGACTGTAAAATTCTTTACTCTCAATTATTATAAATTTACACAATAATCAAGGTTTTAATATTTTCTCTATTTCCTTAGGATATCATCAAAACTTCAAATAAAACAAATTTACTGCATAAACCATGATATATAAACTGCACAAGTCTACATAGATGAATGACATTATGAGCATCGGATTACAGCTTTATTTATGTGATTTAGTGTTCTGATTTTAATATACAAGCATTTCTTAACTTGTGAATGATTTGTTTAATATTATAATTAGTTTCTCCATTACTATGATCATTCCCGTTCTAATGGCTGGTATTATTATTAATTATCGTCCTTTCTTGCAGTACAAGTGATGTACAATATAAATGAAAGTAAAACTTAAAAATGTATCACAAGAGCAAAGGGTATAATTCATGCACAGATGTCAGCCGGTCATCATAAAATATCACAAAATGAAATTCTCATGCAAATATCAATTTTCTACTCAGACAAAGTAAAAAAATAACATGATTTTCAAGATAGCCTTGTTGGTCTAATTTAGTAGAGATAACAATGTGGTTACAGCTTAAAGTGCCCATTATATGCATTATATGTTCTCTTACAGGTTATAGTGTCTGTTAAAAACATTAAGTTACCATAAAATGGAGTTCCAGTTTATTGCAAATGTAAGCAGCTAATATTCAGATGCACAGTACTAATTTACCTCTAGACCACATCCTCCCTGCTCCCGTGGCTTGGTCATCTCTTCCCTCTAGCTCTGGAGCTCCCTGTCTCCTGCTATTTTCTCTGGTGCATGTGCATAGGAAGGAGATTTAACATAAAATGACAATTTATATATGCTTATTTATTTAAGAAAGAACACAGTTGCCCTCAAACTCGAAGGCCACTGTCGCGGGATACTACATGTCATTCATACCAGATTCTTAATGCATGGATTAATTGGGTGATATAATAAGACAATCTCTATTTCTAATACCTGTTTTGGCAGACACCATGCAGATAAAAGAAGGATGGTATCACAAGGCAGGTTCTTGTGAGCTTTCAACAAATGCTTACACTACAAATTCTTATGGACTTCAAAGGTGAAACATTACGAGTATCGTTGTTTTACTGTACTAAATCTGACAAGAACAGTAAAGTTGTAAAATATATTTTTGCCCTTTGTATGTATTTGTACATTTTCTTGGGTGGTTTGATAGTAGAAAATGTACAAATACATACAAAGGGCAAAAATACATTTTACAACTTTACTGTAACAAACTGCATGTATAAAATGCCAAACAGCAAACTACTTGATATGGACTTTATAACAATGAGAGAAGGAAGATCATGATTTCTGCCAACAGCCTGTGTTCAGTAGTGATGGCAACTAAGGTGTTGTTAACAGGGGAGATCAATAGTAGCAATTGCATTAGGCACTGTTAGCACAGGAGACTAACAATAATTATGTCATCAGGCACTGCTAAGATGGGAGATAAACATTAGTTATGGCATTAGGCACTGTTAGCACAGCAGACCAACAATAATGATTGCATTAAGCACTGCTAAGATGGGAGACAAACATTAATTATGGAAATAGGCATTGTAGCACAAGAGGTCAACAGTAATGATCAAATCTAGCAGCATTAGCATGGGAGACCAATGGTAATTATGGCATTAGGCATTGTTAGAAAAGGAGAACAACAGGCTCCACTAAACAGCCTGCTACACTTGATAATTTTCAATATGGTGGACACATGTTCACAACAAGTTAGCTCAGTATTCCATTTTCCAATTGTTAAACTGTGATCTTCAAAGATTAGTAAATAAGCACTGCCTGGCCATAGAAAGTGTTTACTTTAAACATGACAGGTATATCTCATTAAAAAATAAACTGAGTATCTAGTAGAATGGTTATATCTACTCATCACTGCTGTTAATTGATGTATGATAGCAAAATTCTCTTCCAAGTCAAACTCAGATATAACCATGTATACTCAATTGTAAGTCGAGTCAGACTGCAAACAACAAAGACGCTAATCTTCCATATCATAATGCACCTGCAGATCATTATCGGCGTTTTATGTTGTACTCCTTACTCCTCATACACTGCACAGACCCAGATCTGCCAGTGCATTATACAACTGCAGATCTGGTCCATGCCGTCTGCCATCGGGCTCATCTTATGTTAGTATGACTTGCAACTGATAATCAATGCTGGAAAATCACTTGTCTGACATCTGACATCTGTCTGCATTGGTTCCAGTCTAGGATTCGGCCAATGTGGGTATGTGAAAAAGCTTGCCAGTAGCTTCTCGTGGGTTGGTGGTTCTTCCCGGAGTTTTCCTCCACCATTAATACTGGCCGCCATGCATAGGCTATCGTGTGCTGAAAAATGGCGTTAAAACACAAAACAACAACAAGAACAACAACCAGTTTGCAACTCAAAAGGGTTATTTTCCACTTAATTTCTATAATTATTGTACAATATACCCCATCATAGTTGTGTGTGGGTGATTTAATTTTTATGTAGCTTTACAATTTTAGTCATATTGCTACAATGTCTGCAGCGTGGCAGCTTATAGTGATGTCTTGCACTGGGGCATCATGCCGCAGACATGTAGCATTAAGTCCCACCGAGTCACATTATCCTGACATTAGGCCGACTAGTCCTAATGCCAATCTCTTAATGGTGAGTGCCAAGCGAGGCAGGTGCTAGTACCACTTTTAGTTTTTGATATAACTAAGCTGGGGTTTGAACCCACATCCTCCCATCTTGGTGTTGTGTTATAATAATATGTAATATAACAGTCAAGATTGCTGAAACTTTGTGTTAACATCTGGTTTCTTCTTTTATCAATTCATCTAACCGAACATCTGACATCATATCAGAATTATTGTCCTCTGTTAGGCAGTAACTCCACTTTATCTTTCTGATACTTCATTCTTACACATTCACACAAGCACCAACTTAACTTGAAAGGAATCAGTCATTTTCCAACAAGCCATGACCTATAATCCCTTTCATAAATCGACCAAAGTTCACACATAAGCAAATGTCAGGAAATGGCAACAACTGCAGAACCCTTCGGAATTTTATGTTATAATAATCAGCAGCATTTCCAAGAATGCACCTGCATTAACCTGTATCTACCTGCTTTCTGGAATGGACAAAGGCATTTTGATGAAATAAATTTTCCTACTATTTAATTTCTTTCTGATATTCTTATTTATTTAATGTATATTAACAGTTAAATAAAAATGTTATACTATACAGGGTACATTTTTGAAGGCATGACTCTGAGGTAATCTCTACGAGTTCTCATGAAACAATGCTTTCTAAGTGTGCAAATTCAATAAAAAAAAGTGTGCAAGATTTTGAGCACATGCACATCCTGACTGTATCACTGCAAATGTGGAATGCAACAAAAACCTCAAGTGACAATATTCAAATGTAGCAGATTTAATTTATTTATATTAAACAGATCCTAAGTTATAGACTTGGGGGGAAAATATTACTGAAACCCAAAATATTGGCATGTACCATTGACCTTAAAGACAGATCTTCTAATGTCGTACAAGAAAACGTAGAATAAATCTCACCCCTTAGTCTCAAGCGGCTCTAATATGACACGTTAGGAAATACCAAGGAAAACTTATGATACTGACCCTTGACCTTGGCCTTCAAAAAATGCAGAATCTTCAATATGGTATATGACCAACCTGCTAATAATGATACATGTGTCTCAGGGTTCAGGAAAGAGTATTTGAAATCCAAAACTACTGACCCATGATCATGACCCTGAAGACACAACCCCCAAAATACTGACCCATGACCACAACCCTGAAGATATACCACCAAAATACTGACCCATTACCACAACCCTGAAGATATAACCCCCCAAAATACTGACCCATGACCACAACCCTGAAGATATAAACCCCATATACTGACCCATGACCATGACCCTGAAGATATACCCCCAAAATACTGACCATGACCATGACCCTGAAGATATACCCCCAAAATGCTGACCCATGACCATAACCCTGAAGATATAACCCCCCAAAATACTGACCCATAACCACAACCCTGAAGATATAACCCCATATACTGACCCATGACCATGACCATGAAGATATACCCCCAAAATACTGACCCACGACCATGACCCTGAAGATATACCCCCAAAATACTGACCCATGACCATGACCCCGAAGACACAACCCCCAGTGTGGTATATGAAACTCTTTCTATTAATAATGGACAAGTATATCATTTTAGTTTCATCACTGAAAGGGTTTTTCTGTCATAAATTTGAAAAACAAAGTCTGATACGCATATTAAAATATTGACCAATGAAACTGACTTTTAGGAAATGACCACTAACATAGGACATAACACACTTTTTTGTAATGATATGCATGTATACCTATTTTCATCCTTTAACTTCTAACAGCTCTAATGTTATGGAGTGGAATAGAAAGAAATGAGGAAAAACTTTAAAACAAGAGTTATGACCTTGATCTTGAAGACAGGACCACTGATGCTGCTTGTAATATACATTTTAATGATAATGCATGAATATATCATTTTCATTATTTAATCCCAAATGCATTTAATGTGATAAGCTGAAAGGAAGTGTGACAGAAAATTGACAATACTAAGCTCTGACTTTGACCTTAAAGATTCGTCACCCAATGAGATATGGCTTCTAGTTATGATGTATATGTACACAGAGATGCAGCCTTTTTTCCATATGTCTTAATAGTAAGATATTAGTAAGAACACTGTGACTGACAGATGAATAGAATACAGATATGTATTATGTGATTTAATATTTGTCAAATAATGTCAAATATATTTCAAACAAGAATTGAAATAATTACTGTGAAAATAAACAAAGAGACAAAGTTAAACATGTTCTGATCACTTTCAACAAAGAAGGGTTTACTGAAACAAAGAAGATATATTTATATTAATCGCCAACTCCTATGAATGCTGTGTCGGAGTTCGAATGCTAGGATGATAAAATGAATCAACAAATTTACAAAGTATCTAGAGTATAAAACAGAGAGATGTTTATTGGAAAATTATATATCAAATTACCCCTCTGCGTTTCAGATCTTCTGGTAGACTGCCGTGTACATTCATCCTCCACAAAATGATTCTGAAAAATAAATAACAATGTAACACTTAACCAAATTATGATCCCAAAAAGTAATTTAAAGTCAATAACAGTGATTTCAAGTCGTCCTGTGATACCAAAAGGAGGTACTTTTCAGTGTATCAAGCTAATCATTGCTATGTGTTCTGTAGCAATGTGGCCTAACTATGCGATTTGCCTGCATGAATGCGCTTCAGTGTATATCATAAGGCTGGAGTGCTGATACAAAGCACACACAAAACTGCATTTAAGATTTGTTCTGAGACAGCAGAAAGAATGATTTTAATATGCATGGCATAAAGATATAGCAAGGTTGCCAGACTGAGGCGTATTCATAAGCCATATCAAATGAGTTATTTTCCTTGACTCAGAACAAAATAAATCTATAATAAAACGGAACGATTCATCCATTTATCATTACACATAGCCATATCAGACACAACAGTGATTCTGATGTTCTGTCACGAAGTCTGGTGGATTCTCTTAGTAAGCAGGGGAACCAGTCTGATAATGTCAAGCAAGTGGACAGTAACATAGACAGACAAGACAAATGTCATCTAAATCTTCAATAAACTGACTTGAAGGGTTGGAGTGCTTCGATACCTTATGTAAGATATGAGCCGTGAATGGTGAAGCATGTAGAGCTTTGTTATCTAACTGTATCAAACAAAGCATGAACAAGAGACCCAACTGGACTTAATATTCTTCACCTTGCTTACATGACTAAAAGTTCACAATTTCGCAAAGTAGATTTGTATTGTCTTGTATAAACATTGCACTGTAATGTAAAAACCCTCTTGAATGTCTTATCATCTTGAATTTATTTAATATACTAGATATCAATACAATAATTTGAAAAAATAAATGCATAATTCATATGCACAGATTCTTCTCATAATCGAAGTCATATAAACTCTTGGTATAAATCCATGGACCAAGTTTTATAGAAAAAAAGACTATAGCCATAGTCTCTAGACCTAGATAGACAGCAAACTCAACCAATTCGATGCAAGATACCCAAATAAATTCACAGATATCGCTTATTATAGAACCTGTCTGCAACAATGATAAATAATGTACACATAAGGTTGATCAAAATCTGACTGAAATTCTCACTCTAATCTGTTAATAAGCTTAACCAATCAAGTATAAGATTACTCATTAGTATGGACATATCAAAAGCATCAAAGATCTTCATAACATAAGACTATTTAACATTTTGATCGAAATCTAATCACATATATAGTTGATGGAATGTTAACAAGGTTAGCTAATTAGATGCAAGATGACATCATCAACATGCATTAATTTCACTTAAAATAATACTCAACCACGACGTGGCCTATGTACCAAGTTTGATCAAAATCCTATACCAAATAGTCATTCGAGTAATAAGAACAATTCAGTCCAAATATGATGCAAAAATGGCTCATAAATTGCACAAGTGTTGCTCATAATACAAATTGAACAACACCTTGATGGTTTTAGCCCATTTACCAAGTTTGGTGAACATATAGAGCCAGAAATAATCTCTCAAGTGGTACCACTCAGCCAATCACAACAAAGATCACCTCATTAATTTGCATATATCTTGCTCATAATATATTATATGGCTTGATGGTATATGCTATTTACCAATCATCTGCAAAATCATCTTATTCATTAGTCTTGCTAATATGTGTAGTCCTCCAATATTTCAATGACATAAGCCAATTTGCTATCCTTGATCAAAACTAGGTCCGAAATAGACTCTAAAGTGCTAACGTGCTCAGATAATCACATTAAAGATCGTCTTTAAAATAAGTATGGATCCTGCACATTATCAAAGTCCTGTGAGCTCTTGATCATATAAGGCAATATCTGAAGTCCAATTATAATCAGATCTAATATGGCTTCCAAAGCGGTAACAAGCTGAACCAATCAGATGAACAATCACTCATTAATATATGTGGATCTCAGTCTCTCTCTTCCAAGTGTCCAAGATTTTTATGGCATAAGCAAGTTTGATCAAAACTATATTAGAATCATGGCTTTTATCAGGGTAATAAACTCAACAAACAAGATGCAAGATTACATTGCAAATATGCATGGATCTGGCTCATTATCAAACACATGCAAGATCATGATGACATAACCACATATTGAAAGTTTAATGAAAATTGGATCAGAAAGACGACTTTTAGAATGGCAACAAGCTCAGTCAATCTGAAGTAGAAAGATC
Organism: Sinohyriopsis cumingii; assembly: GCA_028554795.2. Taxonomy (NCBI): domain Eukaryota; kingdom Metazoa; phylum Mollusca; class Bivalvia; order Unionida; family Unionidae; genus Sinohyriopsis; species Sinohyriopsis cumingii. Next base: position 40,730,644 of record CM068829.1, read on the forward strand.
TCACTAATACATTGGCTCACTCTCATTATGAAACTTGTCCAAAATATTGTGATATAAGCACATATTCCAAGTTTTAACAAAACTGGATTAGAAATTTGATTTCCAATATGGCAACAAGTTCAGCCAATTGGGTGAAAGATGACCTCATATGTGTGCATCGATCACTCTCATTAATGACTACATCAAAGAACTTAAGAATATAAGCATACATTCCAAGGAACATCACAAATGGATCATAAACTAGCCTCCAAAGTTGTAACAAGGTCAGCCAGTCTGATGCAAGTTACCTCAGTCATATACATGTATCTTGCTCTTTATTGAGCCCACCCACGATATTAAAGATAGATATTTAAACCTAACAAAATTGAATATAAATAAATAATAACCAAAAATGTCTAGTCACCTTATTAATATGAGTGGATCTCATTACTGATGTTATTTAAGGTCTTAAAGACATCAGCATATAATTCACGCATGATTAGAATTAGATCTAGAAAGGTAAAAAGGATAACCAATCCGATACAAGATCACCTCAGTAATATCTATGATCTCGCTTATCTTTGAACTTGTCAGAGGTTCTGATGCTTTACACCATCAATACAATTTGATTGAACTCAGATCAGAAATATGAACTTTAGAGCGTTAACAGGCAGCTGTAGATGTACGGATGCAGAGCCATGCCATACCAGCTCACATAACCTTACGGAAAAAGCTAGAAACCTCTGACTGATACCAATGTTGGTAAATGGACTTGTGGGCCATTCAGGTGTAAACGATTTTGTGGTCAGTCACTGTGTCACATATTAACCTTAATAAATCAGAATATCAGATATTAATAAAGTTTAACATTATTCAATGGGAAACAAATGCATTGTGATTAGGTGGTATTCATCTTCCACCGACCCACCCATCTCTTTTCCTTTATCAATTTGTCATTCAAGGTCATTCAAAGTCTATTATGGTGTTAACCATTGGAAAACAAACAATTTATGTGTGTATGTATGTATCTATATATGTATGTATGTATGTATGTATGTATGTATGTATGTATGTATGTATATATATATGCATGTATGTATGTATGTATTCATGCATGCATGCAAGCATGTATGTATGTATGTATGTATGTATGTATGTATGTATGTATGTATGTATGTATGTATGTATATATGTATGTATGTATGCATGCATGTATGCATGTGTGCATGCATGCTTTCATGTATTTAGGTATATATCCACATAGCACATTTTTTGTTGAGGGTCTCAAGAAAGATAAGTTGTATTTAACTTATATTTAACCTCTATAAATAAAATTGTTAATATCATTATTCTCTTCTTCATTCTTCTTCTTATTACTAGTATCATCATCATTATTATTATTATTATTATTATTATTATTATTATTAGTATTAGTATTGCAGCTTAAAATACCTTTGCTTATGATATATTTCAGAGCGAGATGAAACAAATCGATGTAGCATTTTGATAAGTGAACTTTTGTTGTGTGATTTCCAGTTACGAAAGCTATAACAACCGTTTCCACATCCTTTGATACATCGGTGTGAATTCTTGTGCAGTTAGTACATTCGGCAAGGAGTTCCTAATATGAGTTATAGAAGATGGAAGGGTTTGTCTCAGATTTGTTTGATCATGTAGCGTATAATGTCCTTCTGGTTGTTTACATAGCAAGAGAGGTGATTCGAAGACGGACGTCTTCTGGAGTTAAGAAAGATACATATTTGAATTGTCACTCCAGGATGATATTCTGATGCCAAAGGAAGATAAGGCATTTGAATTATTTGGAATAATTTTTTGTATATGGGTTGAAATACAACATAAAAAGGAGGGTTTAGATCTGAATTTGAAGGCATACTGCATGGAAAACATTGTTTCAAGATGCTCCTTTGCATCAGCGAGAAGGCTATCACATGGGGATGTCCTTAATGCTCTCAGAGTGACGCTTATTCCTTATTAAACGGTACAAATAAGCTGCTAAAACACAACTTCCAAACGAAGACTATATTAATCAATGAATATATTTGAGCATTGCATTTGTTGTTTACATGACCAACTTCCGGTTGTGTCTATCTGTGGTCAGGTCTTAATTTTTTTTTAATAATTAGGAGAAAATATAATAGTTTAAAACAAAAATATGAATGGTCAACTTATGTGCTCAATAAGAATTTTTACAAGAGTATTTAAAGGTAAATTATTTTATTTTGTATTCATTATTCTGCTAGTAAAGATTGCTTCTTTTGCAAATAGGCAAGGTGCTTGAATGTCTAATGAATGGCTTAGTAACCAGTTCATGCAGTAACAAAATGGTACATGTCATATGTAAATGAACAAACAAATGTATTGACTTTCGTAGAATATGTAATAAATTACTGCTGCAACAGAATTATATAGACAATCTATGCAATCATGGAAACACTTTTATTCGACAGTGTACATGAACGTTTAAATCTAGTATTTGTTTTATATTGTCACTTGGGTGAGGACTTGTCACATGATCAGATGAAAGAATGGGCTTCAAAATTTGTTTTAGCACTGTAGTGATGTCCTCAATATTCAAAGATAAAAAACCGCCGTTGTTTTCCTTGAGTAAACCTACACCAGGAATTCTCCTGCCTTAAATTTGAATAAGTAATTCTGTTAATGAGGTCTTTGCGGAACGTAAGTGACGCGGAAAAATTTTGCAGAGACAACGTTGTTTAGGTAAGGACTGGACATTTATTTGGATTGGAACGTAACCGTCATGGCTGTTTGATTTTAGATTATATTTATCATTAAATATAATTAATTAAATCTGATAGCGATGATGTGGTTGCAAGACATTCTGACGGGGTGTTGAACTGGCTGACAACGGATGCTAATATTGATGGTGATTTTTTCTACGTGACGACGAATATCTGAACAAAGCGGTGTACTGCAAACTTATTAGAAATCGACAGTCCCAACCAATCTGATGTACCAGTAGCATTAGCAAGTGAACACGCTCAATAATTGACTTTACGGCCAGGTCTGAATGCACTGAAAAATTATTTTTACAATGGTGTGAAGTGCAATTCATCAGTATGTCCACTCCGGTTTTGTACCTCGTTGGTCATATTAAACAACATTATCTCAACTAAGAAAAGAAAAATCTGAACTGTTATTCAACAAGGTCGCAATTTTGGTGTAAGTACTTTGTGGAAGATGACTATTTCTGACACCATTCACTGGTGCTATCAGTATGGTTCTGTGTGAACGTATTGCCAGGTACTAGGAAAACACAGTCGCTGGAGATATAGATATCACCCTAGAGGAGATTTTCTATAATCGTATGACAGGTGTACAAGTAAAACGGACTAATTGGATAAACGTGATTGTGCTTGTTGCACCTGACCAAGGCAAGCCTGTCGACCAATTACTTATAGTCCGCGATTATATATTTAATATTTAAGATCCTCAATATGAACAACGCGAGAAAATGCTCGAAGCGGAACAGCATCTACGTGATGAAATCAACATGAGAACCGACCTACTCGTGAAATACAAACGTATTGTTGTGGTTGTAGGTAATATTTACGGACACCGTTGGTTTAGGTGTGACACACCAATCGGAATTGTTGTTTGAGCACTATCGATATTAACCGGGGTGAGTGGCGGATCTGGTAAAATAATCTGGTCACGGCTGCTTTCGTGAATAATTGTCTTTTCATTATTTCTCGATGCTGCAGAAACAAGTCTAAATGCAAATAATAAACTCTACTCATTTGCTATTGAGGATAATTTCAATACGCATGGCTGAGTTCGATGATATGTTGGCGGAAATTGAAAACAACCTGTGTTTATGTTTACATATATAGGACCAAAATATTAATGACTCTGGCTGATATGCATTTAAAAGATATAAAAAATGTTTGTATGTTTGCCTATGTGCGTAATAGTATGATAATAGACGTTTTGTTGATTTATGATCTAGGTTGAAGTCCTCTTCAACCCCATACCTTTCATCTTCCAGGGGCACTTGTGCGTAACATTCTCGAATGGGCATGTGAGCGTCATATAAAAAAATCATGGGGATAGAAGTTTTTAACCCAGATCAGCAAAAATGTGAAATGCCGTTATAGTCACGCAACTGCAATATTTGGGACAATTAACCTCTTCAAAAACGAGACTTTTTTCGAGGGGAAAACAGCTATTTATAAACGGAACTGTTCGCTATTTGTATTGGAAAATGTGCAGGGAAAAGCCAATGTAATATGTAGCTGTAGCATAAGCCTAACTACTTTTTCTTAAAAATTCGTGTCTTTTTCTTAGCTCATGATTGCATGTCAGTCTGTTTTACATTCTGAGCTTAATTAAAACGTAGAATGGACTGTTTCTAAATGAGAAACAATTTATTTATGCCGTTTCAAGGAAATAATAAATACATTTGAAAATGTAATTATTTACCTATATCTTAATTCGGATTATGTTCCAAACGTTTTAACAATTTCATGTAGATATTCGTCATTTTGTATGAAATGATTATTCAGATTATCGTGTACAGGCATCTAAGCAAGAACTATAAGTTCCATCCAATATATATAAATAGCTATATGTTTCTATAACAAATGCAATATCCCGTTATTTTTCCTTACCAAAACTTATCGGTGGATATCACACAAACCAAAAATGTAAAGTTCTATTTACCATATTATATCCCGTAACTTCAAGTTTATTCTTATATTTTCAGATATCGTTTTGTTTTGTAGAACTACTATTCAAACTGTCATGCCCCTTTGTAGCCTCTGATGACTCTCTTGAATAATAAAGGGTATTTTGTATATAAATACATACCACTCGTAGCTCAGGAAATGTGGCAATATTGCCATTACGAAAGCTACTAATTATACCTTTTGAACATCGTAGGGGCAGACGGCGAGAAACTTAATTCATGGCACCTTGTGTTTGTTTTGTGTTTATCTTTGGCTATGTGGATGATCAAAAGCACCATACGGGTTATTTGAATTATGATCGACCAAACCTTGTTTATTCAATATTTCAAATAAGTCTGTGTTGTAGTTCTTTTTCTCTAAATTCTGCAGTTTTGACCTGTATATATCAAGAGCATACTGTGTCTAATTCCTTTGAACAGCGAGCTCAATTATGATGAAACAATTTCAGCAGATAGTTGTTTCCTGTAACTAGACCGCCAGCTAATGTTCCAGTAATAACTCATGATACCGACAATCTATTATAAAAGATCTAATGTTTATACAGCTGCCATATTGTATTTTATAAATTGGCTAGCAGTTTAGTCCAAATACAAAATAATGATCTATTCAATATATCATGTAAGCGTTTCCCTTACGCTGCAATGATTCAACTCAAATTATTTGATCACACCTAATGCGAAAGAAACACCTATGGTAATTGCAACTTATCAACCATAACAATCGAAACAAATGTCAAAATTATATCTAATGTGAGAACATCACTTTCAGTAACTACGCCTTCTAAAACGTGATAATAACTATAAAGGTTCAAGGCAAACATAGATAATAACTTTATGTAATCCTGACTGATTTTAATGACTTAGCGATGAGAAGCATCTTCTTTGCAAATCTTGTATTCAAGAAAAGGGTGACGAAAAACGTTTAGATATAAAAAGAGAATTTAATAACTATGGTGTTATTTTAGGCAAACAACGGTCTAAAATCGAGTCTTTCTTGGTACCAAAACCTGTCAAAATACCTCTTCAACAAAAGAATGTTTTTCCCTACTCGTAATCAGATTCGATCCTCAATCAATCTTTTGGAACAGGTACATTGCGAAAATTGTACAACAATCAGCTAAGCAATGTTTTCACCTTCACTTCGACTTCTTCTAATTTATATATTTCCTCATCCAGTTTGTTATTCTATCGTACAATTAAATTTTATTTTCATCAATCACTGTCTTTATGTCAGTTTTGGTTTTGTTTCTCTCTGTTTTTCTCTCGGCCTCAATGTTACCTCTCTCTCTATCTCTGTCTCTCTCTGTCTCTCTCTCTCTCTCTCTCTCTCTCTCTCTCTCTCTCTCTTGTTTCAGCCACATCATTGCTACTCTACATATTCTCATTCACAGATGTTCCGCGATCTATCTCTATGTAAATGTTTGCTTTGCAGTACATGTACTATCATGCTCTATTAGATAAACTGGAATGATTAGAATTAATACTTCTTCAACATCCATAGTTGTTGGTTGACTGATTATAATCTTGAATAACATATACATAAACATAATATAGATAAGAGTAGAACATAATGTTGCATGGTAAAGTGTGTCGACGATTTTTCGTTTCAGGCTACGTTATATTGTTTATCAAGTTGAAAACGTTAAGAAGTTAAGGAATAGTAATGTCAGAACGTAAAAGATTTTCCTGTTATATTTCGTAAACGACGTTCTCTGAACGTGTTCCATGAGGGCATAATTAACGTCGTTCACTAGCTGCATTCATTTTAGGTGGTCCCTAAAGTCTCGTTTTGCACATGTGTTATTATCTAATTTTCCAATAGAAACAACGTAGCTTTTTGTACAAATGAATATGAAATTGTTAGTACCCTATGATCTTCAACTAAGTAACTCACAAGAGTGAAAACCATTAACTTTAGTAATACACAACAACTAATTTACATGCTAAAAATACAAAGTGAAAATTTAAAAGAACTTAAATCACAAGCCAAAACGTTATACAGCATTACGAATGGATTCTGGTGCAGTTCCAAGTGAGTTTCAATCTCGACTAAGCGTTTGTGCCAATAGCCTGGAATAGTATTGATGTGCTAAGTGTCTCGATGTCAAATAATGATTTAATCCAAAATGTCTCTAAATGAATTCACAAATGATCGCAAACATGTGATACAGTCAGAAAGTATTAATTAGCACCTTGTAATTCCAGAGAATAATTTAAATAAATAAATATTATAAATTACAACTGAACGTAACTGAAAAATTCATCCACGTCAGATGTTACGATAGGAATAAGGAACCCATGTTTACTTCTTCCTTATATCGAAACGTAAGATACAATATGAGGTCCGTTCATTTCCAGAATATTCTAAGTTGTAAGAAACATCAGGTCAGCAGCAGGGGGGGGCGAATCGGACATTTTGTCCAATCGTTATTTTGCTTAATTATTACTTTCTGCACTCAACGATCTAGTGTCGTCAGCGCCTGGTAAAAAAAAAACGACGACGTCGTTGGGGGATCGTCCAATCGTCATTTGGTTTAATTAACACCTTCTGCGCGCCGATCCCCAGCGTCGTCAGCGTCCGGTAAGCACGTCGACGACCGCGTCGATGTCATTGCCCCCTCTGCTGCTAAGTGGTTATTTACAATGAAAGTCTTTATGATCTTACAAACAGAGTGATCACTAACTCCTCCTCTTGCAGATCAATTAGGTTATTTGACTGATCGGTAATTCTAAAATTAATTCTCGTTAAAAACCGATCATGGCATCGCATATAGACCGGATTAATCGGACTCTCAACGATTAAAAATCCCGGAGGGGCTTTTGGTGAAAACGAATAAAGGATATATCCCTGTTGAGCCTGATTTGATTGCTTGGTATCTACCTGGTAACTTCCTTCGATAGCATCACACACTAGATTAATCGCTATCACCGATGCAATATTTACGTTGTATGGAGCAATATGCCTACCACCATCTCCGTTATCGTGTCTGAGGATAGTTGATGGGGGGGTGTCCGCGGGTGGATTCTCAGGCCATCCTAGTATGGTTCTTATTGAACTGTTATAAATATCAACCATATACCCCGGTGTGCTTATTTCAATCGTCGACGATAACGTCGGTTCATGAACCGTAATAGCGATTTTTGATTCCTTTCCTGTGATCGATTTTATCCTGCGTTGAAATTCTTTATTGATTTGCTCTATTTGGTATGACCCAGTTGGTATTGTAACCTCCTCCCAGTCTGGGGTCCCATCGGGTTTATTTGTCCGTGCAAAAACCAGCGAGTTATTAGGTTGTTGTCCGTTAAATGCGTCCGCTCGGATATTAGGCCAACTGTGATATACTCGCAATTTTGCCAGTGCTATTTCCTTTACTGGAACCGGTGATGGAAAGTTTACACTGAATTCGGGTTTCGTTGATGTTATCGATATCATATATCCGCTGAAGTAATTGAAACCCTTCGGGGTTCAGCGACATTATTATTATTCGTTGTCTTTAGTGTCTAATTTCAACAACCAGGTGGTTCCGGCTTCCAGTTGAAAATCCTCGATTTTTGACATCGCGGAGCTATACAACTGGACCATCGTGGAGAATTCAACATCGGATACGAACAAATTATCAATCGATAACGAGATCAACCCGGATAATTTCGAGTATGCGTCGGATACTATTTGATGTTTTACTGTATACTCGTTGAGTTTTTTCTGAAAACACGATGATATCTTCCTAGTGATTGCGTTGGCAACTCCAGCAACTGTTGTCATTGCGGAGACAGCGATTGGAACAGCGATCGGGGTTATCGTGGTCACCGTGGATAAAATAACACCGGCGCCAGCTACTATACCCGACACCGAGTACACGACCGCGTCGATGGCGGTTATTTTACGACGGTATTTTTTTATTTTTACACGGTATTGTTCGGAAAGCGTTTTCAAGTTCGCGGAAAATTCTTTTGCGGTATCGAATCGATATTGATGTGACGTCGGTGATACCTCTGATTCAACTTCCTTGGTGGTCATTTTTATTTTAAAAGAGCTAGTGTTTTTAATTACTTAGATTCGCTGCAAATTCCACATACCATGTAATGTTTGCCCGGGCTAGATTTCTATCAACGGCATAAATTGTAAACTGTTCAGTTGCGTTCCTGTCTATAATTGTTGATATTGTATTGTTAAACCCGGATGAACTCGACGATAATATATTAAACTGCATCATTGAAACCAGTGTCAATCGATAAATACCCTTAACAGTTGCGGTAATATTTACTGTATTCTGTGTAGGAGTCCAATCGAATGATCCATGCCGAATTGTGTATACTGTGTTGATGATGTTCTCATGAGGGATTTTTATTTTTTCGAATTGCTCTGCTACTCTCGGTAGTCCGTCTTTAATCGCTTCAACATCAGTTTTAATCGTTCCTATTTCCTGTATATGCGTGTCCACATCTTTTTTGTTCGCTGCAACCCTAGTAATGAGTGTATTTATTTCCTGTATATGCGTGTCTATACTTTTTTTGTTCGCTATAACATTAATTTTGAGTACTTCTATTTCCCCTTCATGCACGTCTATACTTTTTTTGCTCGCTATAGCATTAGTGTTAATTGTTTCTATTCTCTGTCTATGCGCGTCTACATTATTTATGATCGTTACAACATTAGTTTTGATTGTTTCTATTTCCCGTGTATTCTCGGTCATACTTTTTTTGTTCGCCGCAACATCAAGTTTGATTGTTTCTATTTCATATGTATGCACGTCTATACCTTTTTTGTTCGCTGCAACATCAGTTTTGATTAATCCTATTCCCCGCCAATACGCGTCTACATTTTTTTTGTTCGCTTCAATATCAGTTTTGATTGTTCCTATTTCCTGTGTATGCGCGTCCACACTCTTTTTGTTCGCTTCAATATCAGTTTTGATTGTTCCTATTTCCTGTGTATGTGCGTCCATATTATTTATGATCGTTGTAACATCAGTTTTGATTGTTTCTATTTTCCGTCCATGCGAGTCTACATTATTTATGATCGTTGCAACATTAGCGCCGATTGTTTCTATTTCCCGTTCATGCGAGTCTACACTCTTTTTGTTCGTTGCAACATCAGTTTTGATTGTTTCTATTTCCTGTCTATACGCAGTGATATCATTTATAGTTATTGTGATCTCATCCGGCTTGGTATTTTTTTTACCAAAGAATTTATCAAAGTTGTCATCGATCCTGTTAACATTTTTTCGTAACGAGGTAAATTGGCCCGGCAGCGTCATAAGATCCGAAATAGCATTTTTTATCATTACAAAATTCAGTTCGGTTGCCGTCGGGGGTCCCCGAAAAAAACTATTGATAATGTCTTGTACATCGACGAAATGCGTTAGCGTCAACCTGAGCCGTTCTTCATGCAAGTTAATTTCACTACGTAAACCTTTTAACAAATTTGACATGGTTATATAATTGTCGCCAAGTGTACTTATTTTTCCATTTATCGTCAAGATGGATTCACCCGGTTTGAGTCGTCCGTCGCTGGTATACAGCGCGACAGTGTCCTCGGCGGCATCACGCTGTCGTATTAAAACGTCATTCAGTGACACATTACCGGATTTCAATTTACCCTGGCGGTCTTGAAATACAACTATTTCGCCCGGGTCAACACTTGTTAGATTCAACATATCAGCGATTTCATCCTCAATTAGTTTTTTTATGTCGGCGGCGGTCGTTTCCGTGGATTCTTTCAGCGCCGAAACCGGTCGCCCCCAGATATCAATCATTATTATTGTAAATGTTATTCTCTAAAATCCGTTGAGCTTCTACGACCCCACTAGTGTATTCGTTTACAACCACATGAGGTGGTTTTCGCGATGATGAAATCGCCGCAAGTACGTTCAATACCTCACGGCCACATATCGGTGGGTCACTTAATCGCTGTGTTGGCAGCGTGGAATAAAAAACCCGGGCTGAACACGCCCGGATATACCGCATGAACTCTTTCGGCGGAGCTAACCCGTATGAATCAAAATAGACGATCGCACGCGGATCAATCGCGTACGCAACCCAATGAGTTCCCGCTCCGGAGGACCCATCGAGGTTAATTATGCCGGTTTCAATATTTCTTGGTGCCGCCGGTAATTGATCCCTCATAAAAACACCTCTGAAGTTTTTTATCGCTAGCGCGTTTGCGGCGTCTATTAAATCAAAATTAGACATGGGAGTCATAGACTCAGGAGTCATAGACTCCCGAGTCAATAAACGGTTCCCGGTAGTCTTAGACCCTTTCCCGAGTACCATGAATACGGGGTTCCCGGTAGTCTTAGACCCTTTCCGGCCACGGGTCGTTTTTTTTTTGTAGCCTTTCCCGGTTGCCTTTTTCAATGCCATCCCCGCCGCGGTACCAACGGCTCCTAACGCCGCCGCCTTAGCCACTGCTGGTGCGGCCGCGGCAATCAATGCCGGAATCGCAGCTAACAGCGGAAATATCCCACCGGTCTTTTCCATGTTTTTAATTGCTGCGGCTGAAAAATCTATTTGAACACCCTTTTTATTCTTCATCGCATCATTGAAATGTTTTATTTGACGCGCCGTCAACGATATCTTATGATTACCACCCGCCATCTCTGACGGCTTCAGAGTTATTGTGGTCCCGCATTGTTTAGCCGACTTTGATCGTAATTTCTTGACTTGACCATCAGTCAACTCTACACTGACGACACTATACGACATTTTATTGTAAACGCGTTTTGTGCTTTCAATTACATGTTTTCCACTGGCGCATCAACGATTCTCATTCGTCCACCAACACCTTCTAGCAGCATTGATTTATCGCTGAGAATGACAGCAACCGCTCTATAATTAACACCACCCGGGGATATACGAGCTCGGAAGTGTATATCAACGACGGATTGTCTCGTTAAATCAAGATGTTCCAGCGAAAAATAATAAATCGGATACAGGTTTTTAAAATCAAGTTGTGATATTTGCAAACCAGTGTCGACGTTTTGATCACGACCCATATATGACAGCAATCGATGGTACACACGTGCGATATGGTTGTCGCCGTAATTAAGCTGTATATCCTCGGATGGTTCCTGCTGTCCGTTTATTCTCAGCGAAACATCCCTGACTCCTAATTGATCAAATATCATATGGCTGTGTTCTTGACTGCCCAATCGTTCCCTATTCTGTAGCGCTATGAATATATGACGCGGGGCTGAAACACCCTGTTTTGATGCCAGGTGCCATGTAAACGTATCGGCGACGTTATCCTCTTTAGCATCATTTGTTACCGCTAGCCAACTCAACAACGATTTCCCCCCCCCCCTCTTCCATAAATGCTAACAATCGTGCTTCCGTGGTAACTGATGGAGTCAGCACCGGCATCCACAATGCCATTTTAGTTAAAATGACTTTACCGGCAGCGACGCCAGCAGCATGCCATATTGCATTGTTATCATCGCCCCTTCGCGTCAGCGCGATTGTATGCTTAGCCCCATAGATAACCTTCCTGACATTTCTGCAGAATCCAAATATGTGATGGAGTGGAATCGCGCATGAAAACTTTCGGCGTTGTCCTTGCAACATTCCTACTCGTGTTGCAAACCCTAGATTAAAATTATCGTTAGTACTTTTTATAATATTGAAATTAGCGCCTGGTCTTGCTCTGCGGTCTGGGTTATTTGCTTCAGCCTGTGGGTCAACTGCGGTATCTCTTTCCGCCAGCACGTTGATGTACTGAAGATGATCAGCGTTATTAGTGGTGTCCTTCGCAAACATCATAGATGGGCCCGCCGATCTTGTATAATCATCCGAGTATCTCGCCAACCCAATTATCGTCGTTGCAACATCAACCTCGCGTTCTATTGATTCAATTTCTCGCCCGTCAATAAGATATCTGGCGCTCTCAAATAACGCCATGATACCGTTGTTGACGAAGCCAACTCGAACACGATGGTCATCTGCGTATGGTGCATTATCGGCGGCATTTGTCACGAGTTCTCCCTCAATTTCGATAAACGCTTCACACGGCAGAAAGTATTTACTGGTATCTTGGACCTGAAGTTCAATTCGCGATCGTAGGTCAGGTTGCGCTGCATAATAAGAATAAAATTGATAATCACGGACAGAATCATCCCTGCGCACTGGGGCGTCCATATCAAACGCGGGATAAGCGGTACGCGCAAACATTCTATTATTTATCATGTTGATGTTTTCAATTGCGATTTTTTCGTCGTAAATTCTTTGAATTCTGTTTAAGACCACTCCCCGCTATCGCGTTAATGATCGCGTTGGTTGACGCATCGGCGGATGACTGAGCCGCCAACGACTCTAATTTTTCTTCCACGGCGTTATTTATTACTTTACTGACATTCGCAGGCATCACTGTCGTTGATGGCATCACCGGTGGTTTCTGTTTTTTTCTCCTCACCAACGACATTAGTTTGTCCCGCGCGGCTGAAAGCGCCTTTCCGGCAACATCTCCAATAGCACTAATACCCTTATCACGAATAACATCAATAGCCTTCATTCCTAATTGTTTGGCTAACGGCGCTACTTTTGGAGCCATTCTTGTAAATAACCCCGCAATGGTGCTACCGAGACCATCTCCATAGTACGCGCGGTAAACAGGCAATCGCGAGTTTACCACGTAGACGAGTACTGGTTTATCGTGGTTGTAGTGTATGATCATCCTTATTAAAAACACCAGTTTTCCAATTAATCATCCACGAGCTCGTCTATGAGCGTTCGATATGCATTAATGTCCATAATACCGCCTGCAAATAACCGCTTGCAAATATCAGCGGCCTCATTGATTATTTCCGGAGAGTTATTTCCGGCTCGTTTTCCTCCGATTAGTACTTCCAGCCGTGATATATCACTGAGAACACTATTAGGGCAGGTAACACCGTAGGATTCTTTACCAACAGAGTATCCTTTTCCTTTTTTTGGTGTTCTACTCTTAACTTTCTCGAGGAATTCATCGTAATCGGGATCACCACGATGTGGTAATGCGTCTCTTTGTTTACTCGCTAAATACACTATTCTTGCCCAGTTCTCCGTCGAGGTTATTTTTTTCTTGTAACCTTCATTGATGTACTCATCTCGAATGCTCTTAGTTGATGTTGTAGCAACAAAATTAACTAATTCTTCATCGTCGTCGATGTCTCTAATTTGATCTATTGCGGACTTTTTAAGAACATTACGGGGTATATTCCCCTCTTTCTTTTTTTCTTCCGGTGCTTCTTTTTCTGGTGTTTCTTCCGGTATTTCTTCCTCTGGTTCTTTCGCAGTAGCACCTAATTCTTCTTCGTCGGCCATTGTAACATAAGGTTCTTGTGGTTCGGTTATAGCGAGTGGTGGTGGCCTCCGTGTTGTAGCAGCCGCTATTTTTGCAGGGAGTGTTTCTAAAGACCTTTTTGTTTGTTTTGTCTCTGCCGCTATCTTTTCAAGCGCACCAAGAACGGGTACAGTTGCCGCCGTAACATCCTTAGTCGCTTTAGTTACCGGGGCAAATAACTGTTCACTTCCAACAGCAAAATCAGTTTGCATTTGTTGTCGCGTTTGAAGTTGTTCTCGGACCCTGTCTCGTAACGGTATAAACTTTCTAAGCGCTGCTAGTCGCTCTCTGGCTAGCCGAGTAGTAAGTGATTCACCTACCATTATTGCAAATTGATCCGCAAATTTCTAATTTTCCGCCGAGTGTACCATCGGGGGCTCCACGGAGTTTTCGTCTATAATCCTTCTAATGTTTTTGATCTTACTAGAAATCTCCCGGCGTCGTTCATAAACACGTCCGAGTTTTTTTCGTATTATTTCAACGGCAGTGAATAGTCCAATGAATGCATTTGCGTCATTGTGGTACAGGTTCTCATTAATCGTATGTTGTAATCGTTTTATAAAAAAGTACTCGCGGGCCAGGGTGAAACGCCCCCGTTTCGACTGTTCGTTAATAATCTCATAATCGGATAATATTTTTTCACTGTCGAGACCATCAGATAATTCAATTCCTTGATTTTTTAATTTTGAAATCTCAGTTAATATATTATTAATGTCTTGGGAATCCATATTCTTATAAACATCTTATTTCTAATATCAAAAATTTTAATAAAATTTAAGTTAAAATTTAATAAAAATTATATGGACAGTACAATGCCGTAAATCTCCACTCGAGTGTTGTGGCAGATTACAGGCATACATGGACAGTACAATGCCGTAAATCTCCACTCGAGTGTTGTGGCAGATTACAGGCATACATGGACAGTACAATACCGTAAATCTCCACTCGAGTGTTGTGGCAGATTGCAGGCATATACATATACTTAATTAAGGACATTCACATCTTGGAACCCCAAAGCATACATCTCCGGGAGGGAGGCCTAGGGTGACAAACGTCATCGTAGACCGCCCAGAAGATATGCTTGGGGGGACATCACTACATGTACTTAATTAAGGATGAATATATTTACAATGAAATGATTGATGGATGATGGGACGGCACAAGACAGCACAAACATAAAACGGCGGGGCGGAACTCTACGGCCAATTCAACCAATCAAAGGCAACCCAATTAAATTAACCCGGTTGCATGATTGTGAACAAAAGACAACCACACGCCCGGGTCAAGAGCGTGGGTTAGTTTTGATTAGTTGAATTGGCTTTCGAAAGCCCCAGGCTTATAACGAGTCATCTTATATATAAAGTGACTAATACAGCGGCGTCAGTCACAAGGTGTGTGTTAATTTGAATTCCCTTGAATCGTTAAACCCTTAAATACTTATTAATGGTGTTTCACGGCATTTAAATGAAACCAAATACTCAAATAAAACATTAAAAAAAAGAATACAGCTGTTAGATAACAGCGTGTATTTCATTAGTTTTCATCGTAAAATGATTAATTAATCGCAACATTAATTGGACTTCAAGGGACATAACTCTTGTCATGCGACGCTATCACAAAACGAGTTATCTCCCTTGATGCCCATTCAGATAATATGAAAATCGAATTCTGTGTCCGGTCTTTTTTGAGATCGCTGTTTTAGTTATATTTTCTGCAACAAATCGTACTGCGGGCATACAAATATCAAAATATCTACTGGCTTCATTCATCGACTGAAAAGTTTTTTCTTCGTGCGTTGTTGTATCAAATGACTTTACGGGTTTTGCTTTTTTTGCGTGCTTCCCTGTTTTACCTTTTTTGACATTCTGACTTTGAGTAATGGACTGTAGGTTTATAAGAGAATTATCAGTCTTATTATTATTAATATGATCAATCACAAACCCATTCTCGATTAATCCGTTAAATACTTCAAATACAATCCTGTGAACATAATAGCTTTTTCCTCCCGCAGTAAACATCAAATACCCGCTATTACTAACAACACCAACCGGCCTCTTCAGTCTACAATTTCTAACAACGCCGTCGCGAGATGCCTCGTAATTAACGAGCACAGGATGCGGCAGAAATTCTTGGTTCATTTGTATAATAATACTACTTGTCTAATTCATTATTTGGTTTAATTATAAACCTTTCAATGTAGTCTTGAGGAGTTTTGATGATTTTGTCGGCGGTGGGGTCGATGACGGCGTGTTTTATTCGTTTATCGTAATAGCGTTTTAGTTCCCTGTATCGCTTTCCGCCACAATTGATACACAACTGCGATTTTCCTCTTACACCGACGTGACAAACCAAGCACGGGAGGGGGCCAAGAGAACCATTACGAACGCTTTGTAAATGATACCCGCAGAATTCACCTCTGCATGATTTATTGCACGGGGTTGTCGACCCAATCATCAACCATTTGCATTTATTCATTATACTATATTCTTTTATTTAAATACTTGTTTTAATTATATGGATGAGTTTGAGAGATTAGCAGTAATTAAGCCCTGGAAAAATATTAAGTTCAATCTCGATAGAGTCCTCAAGGACACACCAAAAGCGTTAATAAACGATAAAACCCTGTTGAGTAAAATACGCGATTGTATCAATGAATTCAAACGTGATGGTGCATCTCATAGTTGGTCAACATTTCGAATTGATGGTGTTGTTGATGCTACCATGAACGACAACCGCGCAGCAACGATAATATCACAACTTGACGGTAAAAAGTATTTCTTCAGAGTAAAATTCATTGTCCGGGTGGAATCAGGCGATTGGATCATACGTGATAAATTTGAACCAGTTCTCAGCGACAAGAAAACAGTCATTGTCAGCCGCGACTCCAAGCCAGGGCTGTTAACCGGAATTGACAAACCATACTATGAACGAGCGTATCCTGAAACAGCAGTTGTTTATGGAATATACCCGTTAAATAAGAAACCTGATATCGGAAAACTGAAACCGATGAAACAGTCAACGGGGATAAATTGTGTAGCAGAACGAGTAATAGAGCATTTTACAAATGCGTGTCGAGGAAACAAATTGACCGATTTACGACGTAGTAAAATAAACCAATGGGAGGAGACAGTGCGCAAGCGAGGAGCAACCATCAGCGACATAGCGAAATTAGAAACGTCGCTGAGATTTCCAATAACCGTTACAACAATAACCGGTGAAGTATTATACGAATCAAAGTATAAATCAAAGGGAGCCCCAATCAAAATTATTGATCATAACGAACACGCGTGGACGCCCGCGATCACAATATTTCCACGGGATAGAACAGTAAAGTATATACCCGAAGAATTCCTGGGAGAACAATTCTCCAAGGACGGTTTTCTCGCGGAGAGGAAACTATTTGATGCTATTGCCTATTTGTGTAAAAACGACCCTGTATCAATGTGGTTACTTCGCAGCGCTGAAAACGACATGGATACCTTTGATCAGTTTGTAAGACCAAACGGTGAATTATATCGCACTGAAGCATTTCACAACAAGATGAAAAAAACCGCCATGGAATTTGAAGAGCATGATGAACAACTGCTAACAAATTGTTTTACGATTCCATCGGTTGTAGCTCATGTTGCAGCAAGGAAAAATGCGTGGAGACCAACGCGCAAGGAATTTCTGCCGGATGTACAATCCAGTTGTTTGGAGTATTATCACGGTGGACTATGGAACACTGAATACAACCGCGACGCTATGATCTCGGTTGATATGGTCGCCTGTTATCCAGCGAGTTTTCTCGGGTATGGATCCGCCGCTGAGTACTTTAGACGATTTGGACACCCCAGACATGAAATGACTCGTGTTGCTATTAATGGACCACTGCCTGATTTTGATTTAACCGGATTCGCTCGCATAGTATCATTTGAATTCGCGGCAGGACTCCATCGCTGTTGCTATATTTGGATCGGTAGACACATGGCTGAAAAGAAGCGGCTGCCAATAGCGCTGCTACGGTATATGATTGATTGTAGCATGCTAGTTTCGTTGATTGTCAGTGACGCGATTATATCATACCGGGCGCAGACTGAAGTCTGGTTACCAGAACCGGAGCGTCTAGACAGCATAATTGACGAGTCCAGAAAAAACATTGATGCCGACGAGGAATATATCATCGAATGGTCCAGGAGGATATTTAACCAACGAAACCGCGAGGCAAAAGATCTCGGTAGAAGAATAATTGGTAAGTTCACACAAGGTGGAAAAAACCACGACTACAAACGATATTGCTCACGGCTGATTATAGATGACGCAGAATATGATTTCGTAATCAAGGACGCAGTGGCAAAAAATAGATACGTGAACTGCAAAACAGCTTTCTTGTCCAATGGAACAAGGTTGGGTACAGTTGTTACCTACAGCGACGGAGACAGCCCGGCGTATCCACATTTGAGGGCGTCTATGCTGGGTTATGCCGCTATCAATTTATTCTCGATGATAAATAGATTTCCCGATACCGCGGTTAGAGTAGCCGTTGATTCATTTTATATTGACGTAGCGTATAAGGGAAACGTAGCCGAGTTTACTAGTCCGGACGAGAGTTGGGGTACATGGAGAATTAAAAATGAAATACGACGCGATTATTCCCCGTCAGCAGATGTCACCGTTGAGAACAACTACTTACGCGGTGATAAATTGTCAGAATGGTCTAATGCACCATCGTGTTCTGATCCAATTTGTAGACACAAGACGGTTTATTTAAGCGGCTGTGGCGGGTCAGGAAAGACGACTCGGGCAATTGAATTATTTCGAACGCGGGCAAGTATAATCGTGCTTACACCGACCCATAGACTAGCGCGAGAGATAAAACAACGAAATGTTGACGCCGTTACTTATCACAGCTTTTTTCGATACAGCGGCGGTGAGTGGACTCCTGATCGAATGGGTGAAAAATTTATTCCCGACATTATCATCTGGGATGAGATATGTACTGTTTCGTTAGATACTTTACAAATGTTTCTTGAGTGGTTGCTGCGCGCGAATACAGCGGTAATCATGTGTGGGGATCATGGCCAACCACCACCATTTGTCGGCGAGGGTCCACATGATTGGTTGAGCGGGTTCGTAGACTATTATGAAGAAACCGATACTGATTACCGAGCACTTGATGAACAACTGCGCGAGGTTAAAAAACTAATCAGATTACAGCCGGATAGAGTTCAGTGTGAAATAATCCGCGAGGTGATTCCGGAAACGCCGTTGAATGAATTCTGGGAAACATGGAGACCAAACGATTTGATAGTAGCGAGTAGAAAGATAGTCAGAGACACACTTCAGCGGAAGTTGTTTACGTTGCATAAGGAAAAGTTTCCAACGCGCCCAGTGCCGTTATGTTATAGACCCGCGGACACACGGCGGCAGAACATTGAAGTTGAAATTCCAGGCCGGACAGAAAAACAAATTCTCGTGCTGAATGATATTGTGCTCGTTGATATCAGCGTCGTCGAGGACGCGCTACGTGCTGATAAATCCCCGTGGACGCTAGGATACGCAACAACAATACATTCCTCGCAGGGACTAACCATCACGGACACAATTGTTTGGATAGTTGATAATCGCATCGAATGGTCGAATCTAGTCTATCTTGCAGTGTCCAGAGTACGAAGGATAAATCAGCTTCGAAGAATTGTTATTGACGAAGCCACCGACGAAGCCGGCGACAAAGTCACCATCGATGCAAGCGTCATTGATAGAAAACTCTCGGGTTACCGCCAACAGGACAAAAAAAAACAGCGGCGTTTTGATATTGATGCCGAATTAATAATCTCGCTACGACAACAACAGAATAATCACTGCGCGAGTTGCAATTGTATAATGAGTTGGCGTTATTCGGATAAAGACACTCGCCAATTTACCGTGGATAGGATCGATAACAGTCTCGGTCATGTCAAAAACAATGTGAGGTTGACCTGTCTTGAGTGCAATAGACGCAACGGCGCTAGTTAAGACCACGTGGGGGCAATTGAGTATCGTTAGGTATCACTTGTAGTTGCTCGCGTGTAAATCCGCGCTGAGGAGCAGTTGAATCCAGTCTATAGATCGGTGGTCTACCAGTTGATCGTGTTATCGTTGATATGTTATGTGTGGTAACACTCCAAATAGGATCGGTAGCCCTTTTTTTACCGCCTTCAAGCTCTCCTGGTTCATATAGATATCTAACAGTGACATCGCCAAGAATCGGCTTGGAAACGCTATTTATTTTTGATTTTCCCGGTATATACTCGTATTTAATCGCGTCGCTGGGCTTTATGTTGATTGCTCGGGTAATCTCGTTATTTAACGCTGCAATTACACCTGGCAACCTTTTAACCCATTCACGAGATCGTTTTTCTTGGATGAATTCCTTCGCGTATTGATATCCAAATAACCGTTCAGCGAGAGTCCGATTGAATCGTTCAACAATTGCCTGATCACGATGTAGCGCAGTATGACCTCGTCGTATCGCGACGCTATGATGTTTCAGCGTTGATAAAACAGCGCCGCGAAATTCACTACCGGGATCAACTTGTAATAGATTTGGCCAGCGCAGAGGGCCTCTTCGATAAATTCTTTCAAACGCAGCGGCTACTTCAGTTGCCGACTTTGTTTTTAACGGCTCCGCTTGTTTGTATCGACTCGCAACATCAACTACGGTTAGCGCGTATTTGTAACCGTTGTCATGCGGCAAAAATAGTATATCAGCCTGATGAACTTCATTAGGTACGCTGACATCAAAGCGCGAGAAGTTGATTTGTTTAGGCGGTGGTAGATAGATTTGCCATATAGCCTGTTTGGATAACCAATTAGCCGCAGTGGTCTTTGTTACCTTTGCAGCGCTTGCAAGCTTACCAATTGCGGCCTTCCCCTTCCAGTATCCTCTCGGAGAATAATAGATGGATTCCATGTTGTTATTATAAACGCTATCGTTTTCAATTACCAGCGCCAGAAGCTCCGCTTCCAATCATTAATTTACCTTTCATAGCCGATTTTACCAACCATGAGGCCAATTTTTCTTTGACGGATTTATCAGGAATAGCATTTAATGCGTGAATTAATTTTACATCCGCGATATGACGCTGTTGCAGATCGCTACTTTTGTAAGCAACATCATGAGCATGACACGCCTTATCGATAGCGTTTATTGGATACTCACCGGGTTTGGGCTGATTTTGATCATCGAGTCTGATATCTAATCGTGTTCCGGGGCCACAGTAGCTATATCCTGGGAGGTGCTTTTCTCCTGGATACTTTGCCCACGGTGTTCCGGGGAGTTTTGCCAATTTGGCTGCGATGTCACCTCCTCGCTTTTTTTTAAAACATCTCCGGGTCTAATAGAAATAAATCTAAATTTCTTTGTACCGCATTGTACACACTTGCCAGTAAGGGCCGATCTGTTATTTCTTGTTGTAGCGGTTGTCATATCATTTGTACCAGTACGTACTCTACACTTCACACAATATAGATCCATAATTTATGTATAGAGATATGAATATAATTGATTTTTCGGCGACTAAAACAAGAGAACCAGTTAAGCATGTTGCAGCGTTACCAAACTCGATCCGGATGATTATCATCGGACCATCTGGATCCGGCAAGACGCAATTGTTACTCAATTTAATAATGAGATGGATGAAGTGGGATAAGTTGTATTTGGTTGCTCCTAGCGTAGATGATCAACGATGCTACGAGGTGTTGAAAGATTTCAACGAGAATGCATCAGCGATCGCTAAAAAAAATGTTATTGAGTTTATTACAGATATCAATGATGCACCGGGTATTGATGATATTGATGGCGACGTTAACAATCTAGTCGTGTACGATGATGTTATGTTAGACAATCAAAAAAACCCAGCTAGGATATTTTCCAGAGGCAGGCATAAAAACACTGACGTGATATATGTCACTCAACGATACACTCAGATTCCAAAAGTAATTAGAGACAACTGTAATATTCTTGCTGTGTTCAACGGCGTTGATACACACACGCTACGAAATATTTGGCAGACATGGTGCGGCGGTGACATGGACTTTAATGTTTTTCGAAACTTTTTTAGTCATGCTCAGTCGACCCCACATGGATTCGTAACGATAAATTTACATGATCCTCGGACACGATATCGTATCGGACTTGACCAAATATTCGGTTAAATTGTAAGATCATAAAGACTTTCATTGTAAGCAGCAGGGGGGGGGGGGGGGCGATGACATCGACGCGGTCGTCGACGTGCTTACCGGACGCTGACGACGCTGGGGATCGGCGCGCAGAAGGTGTTAATTAAACCAAATAACGATTGGACGATCCCCCAACGACGTCGTCGTTTTTTTTTTACCAGGCGCTGACGACACTAGATCGTTGAGTGCAGAAAGTAATAATTAAGCAAAATAACGATTGGACAAAATGTCCGATTCGCCCCCCCTGCTGCTAGGTCTGTGATTAAATCTTTAGTAACGAACATGGCATAAAAAAAGTAGACGAGGAATTCCCGTTGGGAAAACCAATGACTTACACTCAAATCCAAGTAATCATTTTCAAGAATAAATAATAGTAATATTAATATATAGTCTACAATCATTACCAAACATTTGCTATGTAATATGTTGCAAACAAAAAACTAATTTAGTCAAGTAGGCACAACCTCATAATCTCAATTATGTATTACCCAGCTTTGTATTTTTATGGCAATGCCATCAGTATAAATTATTATCGTAGTGGGATATCGCGGGCAGACGATCCAGGACATATTACATGGATCAAAAACAATTAGGATCTGTAGGCTTTAAATAACGTAACTATCAAGATGGTATGTACGTGCGACCATATATACATGCATGCATGCATACATACATATATACAGACAGACAGACAGACGGACATGCATGCATACATACATACATACATACATATGTACGCACACATACAGACGCATACACACATACATACACACATACACACACACCCATAAACAAAGAATATATAAGAAACTATAAACTGCCTGTTTCCCCTGAATTCCACTCTTCTTCTCCACATGGCACAGTCAACTGTATTGATCACTCAAAACTTATTTTTGTCCCGTTGATTCGAGTATAAATCGCTGAAGTATTATATATGTGTACTCCTGACATAATCAACACGGTTTCGAATGAACATTTTATTTTCAATGTTTATTTTAATTTATGTTACGCCCAGCTAGGAAGAAATAGCAAGCCTATTAAAATTATGCCTCTGGCATCGGTAAATATTGTGTTTATATCACTGCGACTAAAATGACTTAAGATATGTGGAATGCATATATTTCAAACAGAAGTCTAGATCACACCCGGCTTTCCTAAATACCCAGAGGTAAACTCAGAATGAGTTATTTACAATTGGTGTCTTCAGTATTTAATGTGCTTTCACCCAGCACTGTTAAATACCCCGAAGTATCGATAGAAGGCCTTTTAATAGTTTCGGTCGCCTCACAAATGGTTCCTTCAGAAATGGTTTCTTTATTATATGATGTACTTTCAGGATCAACATTACCTGACATATCAATCATTTCATATTCATCCATACACAGATCTTGGGTTTTATGTAATAAGAGCATGCTAGTATCAAACAGTGGATTCTGTGATGTAGCGGAATGACCTAAGAGTTCATCATTCGTCAAAGGTACCGGCAGAGATCTTTCTACTCCAAAAGGCGTAAGATATAAATCGGTATCAACTTCCTCATGCGTATGACTTCGGTCTGCAAATACAAAATGGAAAGATTCATGGAAATAATTCTATTAAATTATATTTCCAATTGCGTAAGCAACTGAGCAATCAGTTCTCGTATGTGAAAATAAAAAGTCTACCCTGTTAAAATATTGGCATTCACAGTCGTCAATGTAGGTTGGCTAAATTATATGCTCTCAATGCTATTGAAAATTTGTTTTATAGGACTGATTCTAATTAGGAAATTAAATTCACTATATTTCAAAGCAGATTGGATTCCTATATTAAACTGTGAATATTCCTAATAGGTTACGTCATTGAATGGGGGCCCCGAGTGGCCGAGTGGTCTAAAGCGCTCTCCGTTACGCATCAGAAATGGTTAATTTAGAACGAAGATAAAAGCAACTAAGGCTACACATTTTGTTCATACCTGGTTTCCATGGTTTCATCTGTCGGATGTTTTGGAGTATTAAACAGCATATCATAGTATTGATCACAGCAACCGCTCCAATGAATGTGGGTATCATGTACATTGGTAATCTCACTGTATGTATATCTATATATATTGAAAATACATGACAAATACAAATGCCAATACAAATTGGACTGTACGACTAACTGAGCTTTTGGAAAGAAAAAAAAAATATTTCCTTTTCTAAGCGCTTATATGACAAAACAGAGTGACAGATAATTATCACAGGACCTAGGTCAGAATATATTGTGCCTTAGCATGGCAAAATAATTGCCATACAAGATCATTCAGTTATTTCAAATTGTCAGTCACTAAATCGTCATTAGAATATTTGCAACAATACGTCCTGTTATCCCAAAATTTTCGAAATCTTTTCTACAGCGTCACTTTTGGTACAGATTAGTCATGCTCATTCAACAAATTTATGTAAGGAGAGTTGTAACTCAAAAACAATTAGCTCGTTCTTACGACATCCCTACATGTAAATGTAAACAAATGTCATTGGTTTCCAACTTGTTTGACCTTCCCTCAAACAAATATGTTATTTTAGTCTCGCGAGCCCATTTCCATAATTTCCAATGTATAACTATTTGTATGTTAAATTTAGCCTAACCTAGGTGCATTTTGCCTCTTTGAAATTGATTCAAATTAAAACTATTAAATCACAAACGTTTCGGATTCGTTCTAACTTCCTGTACGCAATTACCATTTTCTTGACTGCACTGTTCAATTACAAATCATTCAGTTCATATTCCGATGTTTACTAGTAGTGACTATGGCATTATTCTTTTTATATCTATTTTTTGTTGTGGGTAGTATCAAGTACCTGTTTCAATCGTAGATATTATACTTCCCTGGACTTTAATTGTGTTTTCCTCTGAAGAAGAAAATAGAAAATAGATTTAGAAGAGATAAAAAGAAATAACACACACAGATATATATATATATATATATATATATATATATATATATATATATATATATATATATATATATATATGTAGATAGTTAGATGTGTGTGTGTGCGTGCGTGCGTGCGTGCGTGCGTGTTCTTCACATGGTTTGCTTCAAGTAGCTATAGTGACCGCCATGCGTACTCTGTCTATTGAACTAAACCCACAAATCCATCCCCGATTTATATATGAATACTTTTTAACAATCTCTTTGTCTGCCTGGAAAATGTATTATATTATACGAATGAGATACGCACAGCAAATGTATGCAGAAATCTGAAATAGTTATAATTTGTTAAAGCAGCTGCGTGCCAATGATTGAATCTTTCAATATATCTGCAAATATCAATAAAACGACCTTAAGGTACGTTTTTTATCCTATGATCAAAATGCTAATTTCATTGAACAAGTCGTGTGATGAATAAATACGTATTTGTCTGGAATAATATATCCTTTATTAAGTCCATAAACACTTTTACGATAAAAGTAATGACAAATTAGATTGTCCAATATTACCGAGCTTATGTCCCAAAATATCAGTTGCTTCTTCGTGACATATTTGAAAATAATGGTAAACAAAACTCTTTCTAACCTTGAACTAAGAAATGGTATATAATAATTATTATGTATTGTCTTAGATATGATGAAAGCTAATGGTATTCATATTCTTAGCTTACAAGGGAAAATACTAGTTTGCACACGATGATGGTGTCAACAAAAATTTCGATTAGGTGTTCAAAATGACAAAATATGTGTGAACACTCCTCATAGGAATTTGTACATGTTATACGCAAGAAAAATAGGTGTGAACACTCATCATAGGAATTTGTACATGTTATACGCAAGAAAAATAATTCCTTTACAAGAGTATTAATTTGCATTATTAGTTACGATTGTAAAGCAAATATTAGACTATTTCACAAAGAGACTCTTTTAAAAAAATAACACTGCGATATGAGCCATACAAAGCATTTATCTGATTTAGTAATTACGTATCATCTAATTTCCTGTTACACGCGCTCGAAAAGAAATATCAAGACAGCTCTCATGAATAGAAGTCAAATGTACGTTATTACAATTATATATTTAATATTTTCTTTCTAAAGTTTCTTTCTTGCAATTTGCCTCATGCAAGTTCTTTTGTAAATCATATATATAAGCACAATCACTTTTGTTTTCATTTAAAGATGTCATAATTTTTATATAAATGCATTTGGTATTCCAATAGTATCACAATATCAACATTCTATATTTGCAATGAATTAAGTAATTCATTAAATATAACTTACATAACCTTGATATTAATTATCTAATGCATAGACACCAGTGACTTCACACAAACAGCTGAGTTGATCAAGAAAAGTAAAGGTCATTGAAAGAGGTGCTCACGAAAGATATATATGATGTCAGATACGATCAATTTAAAATATATTACATAATTCAAATATAGACAGTTAAATGTGAACATCTTTTTATATTCTGATGAAATAGAAATTAAAGCCAAATTTGAAAAGGTAGCCTCAGTTATAGTTTATTATTATTATTATTATTATTATTATTATTATTATTATTATTATTAAGTATATATATATAGATAGATAGAAAGGTAGATAGAGTGATAGATATCTTTTTATTAGTCTTTATTTGTAAAAATATGCCACAGGCCATGATACATGTCCATGCATCATGCGGTACAAAAGATGTTATAGTGCGTATCAAAAAGAATATCGTATTTGTAAGAATATACATGAAAGTAATAGTCATTGCTTTTTCGGATACAGGTGAGATACAAGTATATACTGCACAGTAATCAAGCACACGGATTTAAGGGTAAGCCGAAAACTTGTGTGGAGCAAGATTTGTGATATTGCTCTAAAGTCTTATGTAGCAGGAGTCTTTGATAAAACAGTTTCTCTGATCTTTAAGGCTTTTATAGTAAATATTGCTAAATTAGTCAAAAGAATTTTACTAGTATCATTGTGTATAATTGACCTAAATTTTCCTAAAGTTGGATTTTTATATAAAATGGTGCGTAAGTATTTTCTTCGTATTTCTCCATATAGCGGACAATAAAATAATAAAATGGAATACATTTTCAATGTTAACGTTACAACTTTGACACAATCGTTCATCATAGAAGAAACCTTCATATTTTCCAGTATAACCTCTAATTGGTAAGTCCCCCACTCTAAGCACAGAGATTATATAGCAAAGATCGTTATCTCCCAACAATACTAGATATTTTTGACAAGTAAATTCTACTCCCAATGTCCTATAGAAGAGCGGTCTTTCCATCGACTTAACCTCATCCTGCAACTTTTGCCTAACAATATCTTCACATCTCCGGCTGAACAGTCTAAGAAATATATTTTCAGCATTTACGCCCTGAGTACACCAAACATGGCCAAATCCAAATGTAAATAGAAGGTTTGTAACCTAGGTAGCCCAGCAATAACAATTTCCCCCAATCTTAACTGTAAATTGTAGTTTAGTTTAGGATATCTGTCTTCCAGCATTTTTAGAATTCTTAGCCAATATTTCAGAATTGTGATTAAAAAAACACAAACGCAATTCTGAAATTTTTCAACAAAATAATGGCATCAAATTATGATCCACCGAGAGTAATGTCGTCTTTGAAATATCAAATACTAAAACTATCTGAAAAACAAACGAAAATCAGCCTTCACAGCAGTTTATTGAACAAATGTGTTGAGGAGGGGATCGTTCCATCAGGTTTACGACTGAAACTGAAGATATGCATAGGAAGTGGAAATGAAAATTTCCAAAAATTCTATCGACAGTCTGTTATATAAAGTCTCGTTAAATATATGTGAGAGATTAGCAGAAGAACAAAAAATATCACAAAACGTCGGAAAACAGATGGAAAAGGTTAGGAATGAACTGAGGAAGAAACTAGATGGGTAACGTCTTTTCAGTTTCAACCAAGAAGTATATCAAAAAACAGAATCAACGAAAAATGATATACTTCTGAAGCAAAATGAAAAACTGAACAATTTACGAAATAGTAAAGAAGAGAAAAATCAACAAGTAAAGAAAACTGGAGAACAGCATATAATCCATAAACAACCGAAAAAACAGCAGCAGAAAAACAGCAAATCATCACAACAACAGAATAAGAAGCAGCAAAAAAGCAGTAAATCATCACAACAGCAGAGTAATGAACGGCAAGAAAGGAAGTATTCAAAACCCTATGAAACTACAGCAAGAAACAGTAATACAAATATAGCACCTCCCAAAATATCAGTAAACTAAAGAGTCAACATAAATAGGAATTTGGTACATTCATACAAGAATCAACATGATGAACAACAGCGAAAAACTTGACTCCCCAGGGCACAGCAAACAAGACATACGCAGAAGCCGTAAAACGGCGGGAATCAGAAACAGTGATCATGAGAAAGACACTGACAAACCTGGTAAAGATTCTACAAGGGCTAATAGATTCGACATCACAAGACAAAAGAATAAGAGGTTTCACATATTCAGAAGTAGAAGAGAGTGGAAAAAAGAAATAAACCTAAATAAACAAATTTAGAGAGGTAAGGAAACAGTGTTAAACCTCTCACGTAGAAGAATATCTGATAATAACTATATACTGTCAGGCAAAGGGCTAAAATTTTGTCCCAAACCAAAATGTCGCAATAAAATTAAATTAGCTGAAGAAATTTTTAATTTTTCTAGACGCCTAAAATTAAAAGAATTTTTTATGATAAAGCATACAACAATTCAGAGAGTAAATCGATTTCTTTTCATTCTAAAAACTGGGTTATTTTAACACAATTAAATCATCTTTTACACCACCAAATGGACGTGATTGATATTTAGCTTTATATATTGACACGATTATAAAAGAGATATTAACTGGTAATCATAAATAGCTATATCATAGTAATATTTATAAGTACGAAATTAAGTCTTTATGTAACCTAATGAATGATGACAGTATAATTATTAAAAAGGCTGATAAATCAAACACTATTGTTATTATGAATCAAGAAAAGTATGTTAAAGAAGTTGAACGTCAATTAAATGATGAAAAATACTATAAACATATTAACAAAAACCCGTCAATAGATTAAATCAGAAATTTCAACATGCATTAATGACATTGCTAAAAATAATAATTCCGTATATGAGGAATTTGATACTTTCCCTCTTAACATACGTACACCTCAATACGATTCCCTTTTCATACGTAAATTAGAATAATATTGTCTTCAAAACGAAAAGTGTAATCCATATGTTTGGTTCAGATCTTTATATGACATATTTATGATCTGGAACCATTCAACTGAAGAACTGGAAAAATGTATTGATGGCCTAAATCATCTTCATCCGACGATTAAATTTACTTATACTGCAACTAGTAAGCATGTTTCATTTTTAGATGTAAATATAATAAAATCATATTGATAACACTATCTCTACAAATAGTCATAGCAAGGAAAATAATATCCACCAATATGTGGAATATTCTTCATGTCATCCTATGTCATGAAAAAACGGTATACCATATAGCCAGGCCAAAAGATACCGACGCATTATTTCAGATGATTGTCAATTACAAAATTCGTTGAATAAATTACAAACATATATTTCCAAAATAGACATTATCCTACACATATAATTGATTCTGGGCTGAACAAAGCCCGTAATCTTACTCAAAATGAGGCTTTCAACACAGCAGAATGTAAAATAGAAAGAGATGTAATTCCTTTCACAATCCAATATAATCCTTCATTACCTAATATAGGTCGTATAACTAATAAATATTATAGTCTCCTAAATTTATCCAATAAAACCAGCGTAAAATCTCTTTACAAAATTAAACCAATTCTCGCTTATAGAACATCCAAGAATTTGCAAGATTTTTTAATTAGAACTAAACAGACAGAAAATAAAAAAGACACTTTTCGTCATCTAAATGTAACAGACACCGGTGTTCTCAATGTGCAAACATAAGAGAAAGTACTTCTTTCAGTAGTGCTAATACAAAAGAGGTATTTTCTCTACGTGATAACACTAACTGCATATCAACTGATGTGATTTATTTAATAACCTGTAAAAAAAATGTAGCAGGTAATATGCGGGACAAACACTTCAACAAGTTTCTAAGAGAATGAATAATCATCGCTTTCATATAAATGATCCTCAGTTTTCCTCTAATATTTCAACACACTTTAACACCAATAATCACTCTCTAATCGATTTTTCTTTCATGCCAATAGATATTGTGCATGGTGACATGAATACGCTCATACAAGAAACTTATTGGATTCATAAGTTAGATACTTTGTATCCTAATGGACTTAATGCCAATGCCCTATATAAAATTGTATAATTTAAATTGATGTATTGTATATCCTTTATAACAATATACTTATATTTATGACTGTCTCTATTTTATTTCAATATTTTACTAGCCAATATTTCAAAACACTTTTATATCTTATACACTGTATACTAATTATTTCTAATTTGTTATATACGAATGCATTTGGAGTAGACTTAGATGTACCAAGGATATATTTACAAAATAACAAATGAGCTTTTTCAATATATTGGCATCATAGATGGATATATATAAAGAATACAAGTCATATGGCGAATAAATTTCCTCTCAAGTCCACTGGATCCAGCAAGGGATCACGTGTGTCACGAATTGTTTACGATAAGCGCATTAAACTGACAACGATCATAGCAGTTGTTATGTTAGGAATCTAAAGCGCTCAGGCTAATTAGATACTAGTTTTGCACGGTTCGTTGTCAGTTTATTGCATTTACAGCTCTATATCATTGAATTATTTCTGGATCATAAGCTGCCACGTGGTCTATAAAGTTGCCGTTTTTATGGCGATTAGCCCATTGTCAAAATGCTGCTATAAACCCATCAAATGTCTCGCTTGCAGAGTAGATGGGTTTATAAGACATGTGTTATTGTTATTCATATGAAAAAAAACAATTGAAACCATCAAACTAAGCTAAAAGAGTGTCTCTTTTGAAAGATATCGCTGTATTTTGTACATATGATTGCACACATTAACAACATTATTATTTCAAAGATATGATGATATTTTCTGTCAAACCAGACGAACATTTAGACATAAAATATGCAAACACAATCATATATATATATATATATATATATATATATATATATATATATATATATATATATATATATATATATATATATATATATATATATATGATCAACTTGACCATGCGTTCACCCGACATATGAGGGTGGGGAGGGAACATAGAAGGAGAAAAATCAATGTCAACGAGGAGCACATGCTAATGAAATTAAATTGAACGGTCAGCTTCATGCACGTACTCAATGGATTTATACTTCTAAATGCTAAATACACCTATATACCAAAGTATGCAGATTTGAATCCTGTGTTTATCGCCAAAATCCAAAGATATGAGACCAGCGCGATCACCAATTCCGTATCCTGTATCATCTGCTTTTAAAAGTCTACCTTCGACCTTGATAAATGTCTCAGCGGGCAAGAAATACCTACTTGTATCATGAATTTGTAATTCGGTTCTTCTACGTGTGTTAGGTATACGTGCATCATAAGAATAATACTGATCATCACGCACAGACTCATCTTTGAGATCTGGTGCGTCCATGTCAAATGCTGGGCAGGATACACGTTTGAACATTTTATCATAATTGTAATAGTCTAACTCGAAGACCACTTCCTGCTATCACACAAGCAGTAATATTTAGTTAAATTTTTTTTCTGATAGTGGCACACCAGCCAGCTCTCCTAGCTTTTGATCTGCGACTTGATTTATTATTTTACTGACATTTTCAGGCATAAATTCAGTGTGCTGGCCAGTTTCACTGGTCGCTGAGGTTTTCATCATATTAATCGTGTTAGTCTTTCTTTGATTTCCTAGAACGCTTTACCAGCAACATCACCAGCAACACTAATCCCTTTATCACGAACAACGTCAATAGTCTTCATTCCTAGTTGTATTCCAATCGGTATTGCTTTTGGGGCTATCCTTCTGAACAGACCCTGAACAACACCGCCGAGCCCATGTTCTCTATTGGTCATTTAGCTGGCTGCCTGACCAACCAACACAGTGAGAGACAAAGAAACAGAGGGATAGCAGACTTATGTATCTTTAACATTCAAACACAGTTTGTAACCTTGTTATATAGGTACAAAAACAAGCATAATAAAACAAAAGCGTTGAAAGATTGCAATATGTTCGTGCCGCCTGACCGATATATTTACGGTACAGAAAGCTAAACGCTCAGCATTTAGAGGATAGTGTTAGGACTGGTCGGACTGGTGTCAGGATAATGTGACTGGGTGGGACATCATGCTACATGTGTGCGGCATGATGCCCCAGTGCTAGACATCCCTATAAACTGCACACTGCAGACATCGTAGGGATATGACTGAAAAATTGTTAAAGCTACGTTAAAAATCCTAATAACACACACACACGGTACAGTGTCAACAATCTATTGCAACTTTGTATAATTTGTATTGTAAACGCTGTAGATATGTCCCATGGAAGGTTTACAAATACCATTACCAGCACCTACGCTTATGTAGGTTACATGCTTTAAGTTCAAATTCACGTGTTTTATCCAGTTCAAAGTTTGTTGTTTCTCACCGATTTTCATGTATTTTTGTCTGTTATGCATGGAAGAGAGAGAGTAGGACAACACCAAACTTTCCAACACCCCTCCTATCAGGATATCATACATTGTTCCATTTGTCTAGTGTAATATATTTTAGACCTTTATTCCACAGTAATGTGCAATTCATACAATTCAAACAACATTGAAATGTTAGTAAAACGAACAATTTCTTTCTTTGACATAATTTAGTTATATTCTTAATTTTTCCCATTAGTTTCAAATAGATAATGACCCATTTTTCATTTTAATTACCAAATTATACTTCCCGTGACTGTTAATATTCTCATATATATATATATATATATATATATATATATATATATATATATATATATATATATATATATATATATATATATATAACACATTAGATGTAGTAAGAGACATGCCTCTCTAATCAGTAAAATACATTTGCCATTCCTACCTTCTACAATCAATTCTTTGCTGCCAGGTATGGTATTTTTATGTACGGTTTTAATGGTATATAGTCCTGCATCAGAGTGTCTTAAATTCATCAATGCGAACGACATAAAACATTTTAATGAGTCCCCGCTGTAAAACAACCGATGCTGAAAATCACTCTTAATTTCGGGAATATTGGTTGGTGGCACCAACATCATTACTTCCTGATTCGGATGAATGACCAGCAGTGTGCGAAGAATCCCTTGTTGATTGTAAAACCATCCGATTCTCGTGTTTTCTTTAACAATTGCACGAATGGGTTTATCTGTTATGTACAAAAGTGCATTTTTTATTGGTCTTTTCTCATTTCATTTTAACTTCTAGGTCATGTAGTTTAATGAAAATGTCATGTTCGGTTTTATTCTGTTAGTATCAAATTTTTTGCAAACTCGGTGGAACGAAAGACTCAGGACCATGTCTATTAAATCATATTGATAATGAATGCAGCAATTGTAACTGAATTGAATACAGTAGTAGGTTTTACCATTAGACACAACAAGTATTATAAAATGTGCATGGCTTGTCTGGAAAAGTGTTTTGAAATTTCACTGTTTTAAGGTTGCTGCAGTAAATATGGAGAACGTAGCTAAAACATAACAAAACTACTCTATATTAAAGACCAAATCTCTACCATAACGTTCAAAGGTAATCCTGATGACCATGATACATTTTCATTATTATGATTCCTTTTGTTCAAATACCTTTGATGTCGAGGAAGCATCGCCCTACTTTATCCCTGTCAGTTGTTACCTCGTACAGACCGGCATCCCTCTGGGTGACGTTTTCGATAGTAAGCATGTAGACCATATCCAGATCGTCGCTTGTACACCTCAGTCGGCCATACCAATAGGAATCCATCAATATACTACAAACAGACCCAAGCAAGAGTGCAACCAAATGGTCGTAATGATTTGTTCTGGATTGATATGATGTTTTTCCATATTTCATGATGATGTTTTCTCCAGCATAGCCTAGCTTTACTTCACTTGATCCTGGTTCATATACAATTAGATACTTTCCAATGAATGCATCAACTCACCATTGTGAAAGAACAATCATATTTATAGGTATTATTAATAGGTATTGCTTAATTTTCAGTATAGCAAGGAAGTCAAACTTAATGTCGAAGAAAAACGTAACGATGGTGAACATGTATTTAATCTCCAAGTATGTTACATATATATATATATATATATATATATATATATATATATATATATATATATATATATATATATATATATATATATATATATATATATATATATATTAGTAGTAGTAGCCAAAAGAGTTTACGTTAGTTATGATAGCTTTTCCTGACCGGTGATTGGAAACAGTGTGTAGCATGTGCACGGTAAATGTTTGCGGTATAGGCTAAGCGTTGTTAGAATCTACTACATGAAACTTCCATGCTGTAAATTTATCTTATGTAAACATCAAAAAATCAATTGCTATGCCGTTGAGCTTGTCATAATTTTGTATTTACTCCTAATATTGTAGTATGTTTTGCCCTATTGCATTTTATGTACATGGCCAGTTGAAACAATCTTTGGGTCAGAACTTAGATAATCCAGGCAAAATATCATACTTTGGAAGAAAATTAAGCAAATTTACGTTATGTGTTTAAGAAGAATAAACAAGTTATTTGAATGTTAATTATTTACGCATATCTAATTTCAGGAATCTTCATTCACATTTTAACGTTTACTAGGTTTACAAATTATGCATTATGTTTGTATGTATAACGATTACGTAACAAGTAAATGCAGTAACCCAATGTTTGGTGTTATGTGTACTTCAGAAAAACAAGTATTGGCCCTGTTATACAATACAATTATTATAATACAGCTGCAAGCGAATCATATACTCAATCCAATCACTCCATTCGCTCCTGGAAACAATTTTATCGACATTACACATACCAAGAACGGATAATATCAACCTCCATGATCCATCTTTTGTTTTACGCCCGTCACTTTCGATCTCGTGTGAGGCTTCTTTACTTGTATATAAACTCTCTTCTATTTGATATAACCCTTCATCTTCCCTGCTGACTTTGTCGAACATTAAAGTCACTTCTTTTATGGTGTGATTATATTTCATGATCAATCGTCCGTTCTGGACTGTTGTATGTTTGTCAATTCTTCCATCTACTAACGTCGTCAGACGGGTACTATTGCCCCTTGTAACATTGATGAACAGAGATGAACCATTCAATGGCCATGTTGCAATTATGACTTTTTGTCCAGCTATAGCGTCTACTATATCGTCGTCATAGTCATTTAGATTGTGACCTGCAACTTAAAATAATAGATATATTAACAATTAAGATACACATCATAATGGTAGGGGGTTACATTTTGTTCGGCTTTGTTTGTTTTGGTGATTTTTCGTCAAAATGGAGATCCATATATTCAGTGTAAGTATTTTTTCCACTTAATTGAGATGTACAAAATAAAAGGATTGGACCCTCAGAAGAAAACAAACGATTTGATATATACTCAAATATTTTCACGAAACTATCACTTTCCTAAGTTAGTGTAATTATTTGTTGAAATTTTATCCATAATATTCAGAAATGTCTGATATTTAAACTTAATATTTATAACAAATAAGAAATGATTTATAAATCAATGACTCTAAATAAGAATAAACAGACATAATAATCCAGTGATCACTGACTTAGTTTTACTACTCTGTGTTAAGATCAATAAATACTGTCTTTGAACACTTCATTCGATGGACGATTATACCAGACATTAACGATTGACTGCTCGACATACTTTGTTGGCGCAGACGCTTACTCAAACTTTTGTATAATTCGTGCATGATATTCGTTCTAAAATCAACCAGAATTATCTGGTTTTCATATTACCTTTTGCTGACAGGAACAAGCAAATGAAAATATTCCATTGTTTCAGCAAAACCATCTTGTAATCGTAGGCAATAAATCCACCAATGTATGTTTCCCCGTTCTTCGTTTGACCCTTTCGAATTTCTCCGTAAAATAGGAATAATTGATATATGATTTCTTCCAATAATTCCTTGGTATCTTTCCATACGAGGTCAAGAGTTATGCATGCGTGTTTACTGTGCACATTTAGGGCTGTAAAGAGATCATTAGTCTCTAAGTTGCTACATAAAACACATGAATAAAAATGCCAACCGAGTTTAAGTAGATATTGTCTGAGACTCCACTACATATACCCAGCTATACACGATGTAATTTTGTACGTGCCTTCTAACGCCACAATATAAACAATAGGTTAATAGTACATGGACAATATTGCGTCTTCAAATTGTAACATTGTCGTTAATAAACAATAGTGTTATGACCTCTGCTGAGTGCGTGTACGTTACATCCGACCCATTGTAATGGTCAGGGTTGAAAAGATATTGTATGACAAGCTGACTAAACGATACAAAAACAAAAAACACTATTCAATTTGCACTTAAATTACCTCTATATAGTTACATTGATTTCATGAAATATCAATTGCTAATGTGCTAGAATAAATGGGATTTTTGTTAAATCTTTGTTGTTAGCATTTACAAGCGCTCGCCATCATTTGCTCACTGCGCCGTCTTCTTACTGAACGTCTATGCTAACTGTATACTGCCTAAATTAATAATTAGTTGGTCATCCTTTTGCACAGTTACTAGACTCTCTCTCTCTTTCTCTCTCTCTCTCTCTCTCTCTCTCTCTCTCTCTCTGTGCAAAAAGTATAGGAAAAGTAAACAATATCAAAACTTGTCCCAGCTAGAGAACTCTGTGGATAGTCTATGCTTAAGTGTAAGTAAAATGTATGCTGTCGAAAGGTTTTTATATCGAAAAGTAGAACATAAACTAAATCTTCCTTTAGTTCATTATTAAGACGTCTTTATAATTTTAAACTTCCAGAAACAGTTGTGTTCAGTCAGATAGTGTATTTCCCGGTAGAGGTTTCAATCCCGTCGATACTGGAGACTTTTCTTTTCTAAATGTAGAAAGGTAAATAGCATGTGGCTTCTAGGAAATCTCAGTGAGGCATGTTTCACACTGCTTATAATTATTAATAACTTGTGGAACGCATGGTACGATTATTATGGCTCCCTCGTGTGAATGAATAATTGATGATATGCATTGTTTATTTTGCTGATGTATAACAACATAATTATTACATCATATTCAAGTAGGGTTAAGATGGTTAATATTAAAAGAAATATTCGTCCTATAAGAATCATTACATACAGTTCATCAAGCTATGGCACGTGCAATGATCATACCATATTAATTATTTGCCGAATGTCAATTGAGCAGGTAAAAGAATGCAATACTAATTGTATGTTACTCATAAAAATAAAGTGTGGATAGTTCTAAAGATTGTTCAGATCTGATCGTGATTTTCTATCCATCGTTCCATATATCGGTTTCTCTATTTCTGATGCATCTGGATCAAAGTTAATTAGATACGTTAGAACAATTACGTTCAGCCAATCCGACAATGTCAAAAAGGTGCGGGACGCAGACAAGACTCGGTTGTTTAGAGATATTTCATTTTTAAGTAAGATAAAACAGGAAAAAATATCAAGTAGCAATGACTGTCACGCTCACCGTGTGCAACAAATATTTGGGAAACGTGAGCTCTTAACAAGATTTTATGATAACATTGTTAGCTTTTTGTTTCCAAAACTACAAATGGAAAGAACATTTCAGTATTTAGCCGTAACAAAAGCCAAACTACTGTATGGGTGAGTGGGAGATTATCGTTAAGATACGTTTTAGGCATTTCGTGCATAGGATTTCAAAATATTATAGTCTAAAAACGAGCCACACATAAAGTTATACAGTATACAGCTTTTATCGATCATTACAGCAGACAATGTGTTTCTTTTGCTACTTATATGTTGTCCTTTCCTAACCTTGATTAAAATGTTGAAAGGATTGTTTCAAAATAAGAAAAGCAATCTCTAACGATTTCAAATTGATAAAGTATTGCTTTATTATTTCAGTATATATGACACACGTTTGGTTATGTCTGTATATACCACACACTTTTTAACACCTGGAATGGTCGTCGTAAAGTAAATGTGCATTATTAAGGTGTCGGTAGATCTCATCAGACTTCTGCAATAATAAAATACTGTCTTGTATATAGATCTAAACAAAGTAATACATACACTTTACAATATTTAATGCCAATGCACTTCTGGAAGACAATTATGCAGTATCCAATTCACTGTATTATCAGTAATAATCCGTAATAATCAGTGTATAGCACATATTCAATCCAATATATCTTCCATTTCTAAATTCAGCTTTATTATATTATGATCCGGGTTAGAATTAATGCAATATTTTTTGTATTGATTTATCACCTGGTCCTCTATGTTGACACTGTAAAACAGTATACGGTCTTATTTTGGCTATGAACGTATACCATTCAATCTTCCTCAATTGTTGTAACGTTGTTTTTACCTTCACTGGCGAAAATATAATTTTCACCATTTATAAATGACAGATTAGGTGATTATATCCTGCTACGACTGTGACTCTTAAACTATGTTACCAAAATCTCGAAACTTACAAGTTTAGTGAACTCAGCAATTAAATTTATTTCTCTAAGGTACAAATTAAAAAAAAAAGAAACTTACAGTATTGTGAAATACATCCCAAATAAAAACATATGATACCTCAAAAATCCTATGGAATATGGTGTTCCGAATCAATTCAAGATTTGATTGTGCTAATGTGTCAGCAGTCTTGAATAATTCATGTACCAACAGTGTTGATGTATTACAATACAACATTACAATACAACATATCATCCTGAATGTCTTAGAATAACGTCACAATAATCCAAACATAGAGGTTTTGTCCAAACATTAATGAGCAACTTGTGATTCCAATTAATAATTTAGACAAATGATTCATCTCAAATTATATCTAAGCACAACAACAAATGATTTAACAGACTAAACACACAACTGGAATGGATAATTTTGTTTACCACAACTTTATATAAAAACCTAAAGCACAATAAAATAACCCGGATGTGGGTTACAGACTCGTTTCAAGAACATTCTAAGTGTGTAAATAAGGCTACACGTAAACCCTTGAAATCAAATGTCAATAACCAGCTTGTTTATAACTTACAAACAGGATAAAAATTCATAAA
Organism: Sinohyriopsis cumingii; assembly: GCA_028554795.2. Taxonomy (NCBI): domain Eukaryota; kingdom Metazoa; phylum Mollusca; class Bivalvia; order Unionida; family Unionidae; genus Sinohyriopsis; species Sinohyriopsis cumingii. Next base: position 40,770,126 of record CM068829.1, read on the forward strand.
CCATCGAATAATTAACATTAACGAGAACAGTATATCCAATGGCCTGTATTAATAGTTGATTGCATATGTACTGTATATTGAATTCATTCATTCACATTTGACTTTGATCGCATTGGGTTAGTCTGTGTCAACGGATTATTAAATCAACTTGGTACCAAGATATGAGCTGACATTATTTTAATTACACGGGACGTGTTTGCTTTGGTGTTATGATGTGCAGTAAATCGCTGGAGTCTCCACGATACTAACAGGATAAATTACTTCAGAACAAAATTCCCTTAACTGTTTCGTCTTTGCTAGATACCACTTGTAAAATCTGCCTATTCTTGCAAAATTCTTTTATGTCTAAGTTACACTTTTTTCTGGTAGCCAATATTAATAGTTAAACTGTGCAAATGTTCAGTCCTAAATCAGAAACAAAGTATTATTCTATTAGTATACATCAAGCAATAGTTCCAACCACCGATCCATTAGAACTTCATCATATATTACAATCACAATTTTTTCTTTACCGGGGGAAACCATTTTAACATCTTAGTATCACTGAACAAAACAACTTTGAAAATAACGCGACTGTGCAATCAAAATGTTTATATATAGCGTCTATATTTCTACAGTTATACACCCACGGATTATAATGTTGAGGTGTTCTCCCAAGTTCATGAAATTGATAGTTTTGTTGGAATTGTTATATGAACAGCATACACATCTTCAGAACCAGTATTGCCTGGGCCCCATATAGTCATTTTCTCAATTTATCACTCATGATGGCGAGTTACTTTAAGTTTGTCCAAACCTATATACGAAACCACAAATCTATGAACTCCGTTGAACATTAATATAACATCATTTCAGTAAGATATGGTGAAGTCTTTCATAAGCGTTTGGCCTCAAATTGCTTATAATTACACTGTGGTCATTTTAATTCACATTCGTATCAATTGAGATGAAGAAACATCCCAGTATTATCGACATATTTCGCTTTAGATTTGTAATTCAAATTCGTACACTATTCACATGCATTACTTCTGTTAGTGATGTATGTGATATAATGATAGGAAGGAATTAGATATTTAAACCTATCTGCTGTATTTCCTTCCTTCTTGTTAGCCTTTATGAATTAACCATACGTCAATATCTTTAATATTTTTGTCTCTAAACAACCTTCAAGCAAAACTACTTTTTATTTTTTCAAATTGGACCAAAATGCCAAGAAGGTAACTTCAACAAACAAGGATATAAATTACATAGTGGCAGCAGTTAGCACTTTGCTTGATCTTCAATAATATAATAGTAGCAGGAAGATTTTTTTTGGAGCTATAGCTAACGGTCTTGCAATTACACATAGCAACTATACGTTCAAATTATATTATCATATTAGATTTGTTGAATAAAGATTTAGACACAATATGTCATGGGACATATGCAGAAAAAATTAGGAAATTCAATTAAACAGATTGCCGACACTGAATTCAATGAGAGAATGATGGAAAAAGGTTTGGCTAGTGATATTGTAAACAACTTGTATGATGCATATGCTCACTGCGCTATGCTCCAATAGCTAATGAGTTTTAGCAATATCCGAACGCAAAATGAGTTCATCCTTGGTTCACTTGTAATAAGTATGGCGTGTATGTTTACTTCTTGATAGTATGCAAATGTTTCTTCCGCGCTTAATTGATTAAACTCCGATCATTATTAACATCAAAACAGAAATCAAAGTCTTTGGTAGCTATGTATTATAAAAAGTGACAAACAATATTAAGGACTACAGATCGTAAAATTTCAATAGACATATTCATTATAACTTTCTGTATTCCAGACTGTCTGATTCGATTGTCATAGTAACATGAATAATCTACCGTTTTAGCTTGTCTTCAGGAAAATGTAATGGAACACGGTTAAAACCGATAGAAAAACAAGCATCTTTTGCTTTGTTCCAACTTCAATAAATTCTAAACTCCAGATATTCTGAGTTGCCGTTACCGGACAAAAGGTATCGTAAGACCACCTGAACAAACTCTAAATTTACACAATGCTAAAACAATACGACAGTATACAAAACAAACATTATCTCGACTTGATCCTTAAACTAGATATTCTGGTTTATGTAATTCATGTTCCAGATTGCAATTCTATTGTACAACATTTCTAATGTCATCAAAATCTACGTTTAAATAATTATGTTCTCTCTCTCTCTCTCTCTCTCTCTCTCTCTCTCTCCTTCTGCAGGCCTGCCACTAAATGTTAGACTCAAATTACTACTTTTATGAATATGTATGTGTCCGTTGTATACCCTTGTACTTGTTCTCATAATGAATTGTTTAGCTTTCTACCTCACGGTAAATGTTTCCGTTGCAATACATGTTTTCAAGAACAATTCTGGCAGATGAAATCGTTTGCGAACTGGATAAACTAATCTGAAAAGATTACCTCTACTAAATTTGCAATATCCAAAGGCGCAGGTAAATTGTTGATGATTTATGAAACATAAATGTCAGAGCGTAATGTTGCATACTAAATTGTGTCCAAAATATATTTGTTTCAGGCGATGGCTTTTATTTCTATCCTTTTGCAAATGTTAAGTTTTTAACTGAAAGTATTAAAGGAAGGTAGGTCATGATTGTTTTATATTTTATACAGGTCTTACTCTGCATATGTTCTAAGGTGTAATATTTCCTGTGTCCTTTAGTGGAAAAAAAATCTGGTCACGTGGTATATCGTCATAACTTTAATTTTGACCAAAAGAATAAGAAGATACATAAAAGAGATACACTGCTGAATTGGTATAGTTGGACTACATTTACTTCGGAAGCATCTGGGCTGTATACCAGTGTTATCAGCCTAGTATTCAGAGAAGGTAGAGGCAAATTCAATATAAGTCACACAAATCGAATACAATATGTATTTCTGTTGTATTTCGTGCTGCAGAATCATTGATTTCATACGATATTATTGAATCCAACAAACCCTAGCCACTTAGGCCTCCGGAGAGGTCAGCATACATACATACATACATACATACATACATACATACATACATACATACGTACATACATACGTACATACATACATACATACATACATACATACATACATACATACATACATACATACATACATACATACATACATACATACAGTGTGTAACTGCCTTTGAAAAAATCATTAAAATATTCAAGCAACATATTTATCACTTGAAAAGGGCATCGAGACAATAACTGGCCAAAGCTTTAAAACATCAAGTTGAACCTATGATACAGACATTTCAGAGAATGTCACAGAATTAGGCAAAGAAATAACTTGGTTTTGCCCTGGAACTATTCGAATATTTCTCGTTGTACATGCGTACAACGTTATCTAGGTGAATACGTGTTTTTCCAGGTAAGCGACTGTATTAACATGTACCTCGCCAGAGATTACTTGTGACGAAGTAACATTACTAACATGATATGCACGGGTATTCTACCCTGACTTGTGCTCACTCTCCTATGGATTTCAGCAAGATCAATTTCTAAAACCGACACTGGTCGTTTTGGATCACGTCAAGGAGTGTACACTCTCCATTGTTCTCCACTCATAGGGGTAAGTGTTAAATTTACATTTTTATTTGATATGCGAAACTTATTCGGTTTGTAATGTCTTATTGCGTAATAATGCATTTATTACAACGCAGATTTTTGAATTACAAGTCATTATTAGAGGTTAAAGTATTATCATATCTAGAGATTATACGGAAACTTATTATGACCAATTTGGTTTTATTGTAGCTGATTGTGTCTGTCGCTGTGATTGTGTCTGTCGCCGTGAAGTGTGATTGTCAATTTGACTGTGAATATGACTAGAGCTGACGGAAGATGTCTGAAGCTGTCTAAAGTTGTTTAGAGCTGTCTGGAGTTTCCAGAGTATTTAAGGCTCCGTGCTGTCGATACGTATGTATGTATGTACGTATATCTGTGCCACGGACGTAGACGTGGCAAATTAAAAATGGTGCTGTATGCTGTCTGTACATGTGTATACGTATGACTGTAGACGTGGTGGATTTATAAAGGGTGCGAGCGGCCGATAAGAGTGTGGGCCAACCCAAGGAATCGTGCGACTGTACAAGGGGTCTTGAAGCATACGTTTGGATCAATTGTTGTTCCACTGCATTTTTATATTCATAAGATTATTTTGAAGCTTAGTTGTGTTCATACGATTATTTTGAATCTTAGTTGTGTTCATAAGATTATTTTGAATCTTAATAGAGTTCAAATTTGAAATTATGTGAATCTCTCTTATAGTGTAAAATACTGTTTGAAGCGTATCTGCAGTCCATGAGGTTTCTTGGATCTGTACTTCATATTGATTTAATATTTTGGTTTATTTTCAATGTGTGAATGTTGTGTAAAGTGGTTTGAGTCAATAGTATGTTGAGAGCGTGAGAGAATCATTGTATGTTTACATCATATATTTTTCTTTATTAATTCATTTCATAAATTTCTATCTTTCTCACATTGTGTTTGTCTTATTCATTTTGTCCAAAAACCCACTCGGTTTCTGTTCGGCGACACTCTGTATGCGTAAGAGTTCCATATCTTAGTTGAAATGCCTGCGTTACGTTTAAACAAGTATAAGATAAGCATTTTTCTCGCTGTCATTTATCATGGCAGTTTACATCATCCTTAAGTTAATTCAAAGTTATAAGACTGTTTCCAAGTAAAGTTTTCGGTCGTACTCCTTTACGTCTAATACAACGTAGTGTTCCACTTAACATTAAACCTTCCCAAGATATCACAAAACATTTATTTGTAGAAACCATCATCCGTATGCTTGAGTGACTACAATGCCACTATCAATTATCAATATCGTTCTAATCTTTTAAGTCGGTTCCAGGCATTATATTTTGTTTCTTTCTGCTACATATCTCTGATTCCAGATGTATCTTCATCCTCAAATATCTGGGGAAAGAAAGGATTTTTATTAATTTGTATTAAGTTACATTTCACTCATATATTAGTTACCTTGCAAGATACAATATTCAAAAACTATTGCGTTGAAATAATATTCAATATTGCATAAATACTTTATCAGAATAATATACATCATTTGTATAAACGTTACTCCATTTTGAATATATTCGCATCCTAAAACATAAAGGTAAAGTAAAAGGTATTTCTTATCACAAATAGCATGTGAATCATAAGATAGAGACAGGGTTAGACATAAAAAGAAAGAAACAACGCGAAGTGCAGTAGAGTGGGAATTATTCAGTATTTTGATAAAATAAATGCATGAACATGATGAATTAAGAAGATAAAATAATATAAATACAATGGGACGAGAGAAGCATAGAATCCACACCCCAAATACTAGTGCTAGTACAATACATTGACCTGACATTGTGTACGGGCTTCACTCCCTCACCTCGAAGTTGCTTGGAAGGATTCTAATACTAGATCCTGGATTTAAAATTGTATTTCTTTCAAAGTATTCAATGAATTAAATCACTAAAACTTATTAGTTGTATTTTTGTCAGGAATAGCAATTATAATTGTGTTAGAAAAGGAATGCTCCATTCAGATACATTCGAGTGGCATTTGCACTTTCACGTTTGTTTAATTTAAACAATTTCAAGTGACCTTACCTTAATGTCTTCAGTCGAGCTCCGATCCATTGGAGTGGTGGCTGTTTCGTATAAATCGTCTTCTTCTGTTCCCCGAACAAGCTCATTCCTTTGACTTGGTGATGCTGTTACGTAATGCAATGCAATGTATTTCACAAACTCTCAAATAATTACTGCAGTCAACAATATTCTTTATAAGAGCATAATAAGTTATACAAATATATTGTGTTGTCAAGCTAGCATTTTCACCTGTAAATATAGTGCTGCTTCAGAAGTTCAAACAAAAGAGGGGAACCAAATTACATTGACAAACAATAAATAGCACCATAATCTCTTAAAATTATATTATTGTGCAAAACTGCATCAAACTCTGTTGATTGAAATAACTGAATTAAACCATACATACCTCGACACGACTGAGTCTGGGATCTAGCCGAAACCGAAACGATTTCATCGTTTTGCGAAGTTTTCAAAGGCTCAATGCTAGGTGAAATATCGACCATTTCTGAACCACATCCGTACAATCCGTAAAAAACGTCAGTCCCACCCGTACCGACGAAATTGTCTGAATCAAATTCGGAAGTTAATACTTAAAAGGGTAGATTGTGTGATAAGTTGAATCAAATATTAGGAGTATGTAACTGATATAGTTAACTACTACTACTACTACTTCTGCTATGACTATTACTATTTCTACTATGAATACTCCTGATACTGCTACTAGCACTATCAAAACTGCTAGAGACGACGACAAGAGAAAAGTAAGTGTCAAAGGTTTGCTGCATGATTTTCGTATTATTTATTTTTGATTTGCTAGAAACACCATTTACTTCGGTACTGATATGGGGTTGTTTTGTTTGCACCATGAGAATATTTGCTCGTCTGCTGTTTACTTTTGTCGAGCAAACATGAAATCCAACAAATTATGAAAGGAAAACTAGTACATTATCTGTATTCAACCCCAATCCTATTGATGAAACCATTAGGGTTCAATCATAACATAGATAGAACTGGATAAAATTATTCTACACTTAATATAATTATGCTTGAAACTGTACCTTTATTGAATCAACGCTACAAGTTTTACGTTTATAACGGCTAGAATAAGGATCATTTTATTGGCTATAAAATCATTGCAAACATTAAATATGATAAATAAAAAAAAGGATTGTTAAGAATAAGGTTTGGGTTTCCCTTTCTCATTCATAAAAATACCAACATACACAAGCTATGAAAACACGTCAACTTTGCAAAGTAGAAAAAGTAATGTTATCAAAGACCGTAATTTGAATGCACATACCAGTATTCAGGGGTGATACTTTCTGTCTGTTTTTTACTTTTGCATAGAAAGCTAGACCGCTTTGGGGCATCTGACTTGTATCCTTCCCATGGTACCTATATTCATCAATACCTATTGTTGTCACAAATGTAAAGACAGACGGAGATCCCACCTCTAAAATACCCTCTTCTAAGTCATCATGACACGGTGTCGATCCCGTCCGATTGAATCGGTCACTTGGTTTGTTGCAATCCACGACTTTATTGCTTGTTAGTTTGTCATATTCCAAGTGCACTTGCGAATAGGTGCTGTTGCATTCGGTATTAGCAGCAGCTAAGTCAATACTGGCTGCGTAGTGAAGCCCAAGTATCGCATTGCAAACTCCATCAGATTGAGTAGCTGACTGATCCATCCTTACTTCCTCCAATGGAGGCATTGGTAGAGGTCTCCTTATAGTACCATGAGTAGAAAAGGAAACGGTTTCATATTTATCCAGTAAAACACGCTGTGCTACAAAATTGACAAAAGCAGTTTTATTTACTTCTCAACCAAGCGAAATCGTAAGTACGGAAAATTAGTCAATGTTTTATACCGTTTTGTGTGACAAATATTTAACATGTTTTGTTTTCTTATTTACTTATATGAAAATTGATTTAATAGATGGTATTATAAACGTCAAGATGATAATTATATCAATATAGAAAGATGAAAAACAAGATTAAATCTGACGCTATCTAAAGTGGATAACACAGTTTAATAACTTAACAATAACCACAATTTGCTGTTAATAAAAATTGTCTGTACCTGCATCCAGCCTGCAGCTGCTCCTGCGCTGCACACAAACAAGGCAGACAATCATCAGTAGAACCAAACAAGCGGCTCCCCAGACAAGAGATTCGACTTTGCATGCTACACTCACTAATATATATATATATATATATATATATATATATATATATATATATATATATATATATATATATATATATATATATATATATATATATATAAAGAGAGAGCGCTCAACATGAAATATATCCTTCATACATGATATGTAGATAAATAGGTCGATAGATAGATAGATACAGAGAAAAAATTTCGAAATCATTGGTAAGCTTGCTTAACTAAAATATGTAGCAGCTTTCGTCATACTGGTACTATGCTATAAGACGTTTAATTTATATACCTGATCCAAGATACAATATATATTTCTTGTTGTTAACTGTCTCAGAACTGATAAAAGCTAAAACATAAAATATATTACATTGCAATGTAGCGCAGCCATTGATAAAGTTGAACACGTTTACATGGAGGAAAAGAAGATAAAAATACAGACAAGTGATCGAAAGGAAATAAAATGTTTGGAAGCGATAGTAAGTGATAATTACGAGATTGCTATCTCGATATCTTGAGATGGTATCTCCTAATTACGAGATAGATAACTCGTAATTACCAGATTGTAAGTATTAATTACCCACTACTAAACCGTAATTTCAAGATAACTAGTCGTAACTGTAATTACAAATTGATGTCATCGTGGCACTAACAGACTCCTATAGCGGTATATGGTATATGCGATATAAATCATTTTCACATAATGACATGATAACTGTCACTGAATACTTTAGCATCAGAAGCAAATGTGACAAATACTTTAATAAAGAGATATTTAAGATAGATACATATCAAAGTGAGAACGAATTACACAAAACATTTACCTGACTCGGCTATAGCCGGTTCAACTGTTGTAATGCTATTTAGGTTTGTAGCTGCAAAGACAAATCAAGGCAAATATAAAAATGGCACACAATTTATATATATATATATATATATATATATATATATATATATATATATATATATATATATATATATATATATATAAAGTGGCTACCTACATACAGGATATTGAATATAAAAGGGTAAAATATGAACGATAGAAAATGACTATACATTTCTTTTAATTGACTTTTGCCATTCACTAACCCGTAAGACACTACTGACCAGTTTCGCCGGTATTACATTTATTTAATTGAATAATATCACCTATTTGGACAATCAAACCAGTTGTTTGTCAACTGATGACTTCCTTTCAAAATTTGATCGCGAATGATATTTTTTTCAATCCTTTTCATCTTTCGCCGTTGGATTTATTGTTACTTTAATGGTTTTTATAGCTGTTTCAACATGTGATAACATCTAAATTATGAACATTATGATTCGCTAGTGTCTTTATTTTGTTGATATAACTGTGTTTTTCTTCCAATCAAAATATTGAATAACTGTAAACTTCTTTGCATACGAATCATATACTGTGTATACGCCTTAGGCTAAATAATGTTTTCACTTAGTGTGATGATAAATGACTCAAGCAAATTGAGCACCGGAAGCAAATGCATTTTTTAAATTGAAACTAATGATCTATATATTCACGTGTTTTATCCAGTTCAAAGATTGTTCTCTCTCACAGATTTTCATGTAGTTTTGTCTGTTATGCATGGAAGAGAGAGAGCAGGAAAAACCCACACTTTCCAATACCACTTATATCAGCATATCATACATTGTTCCATTAGTCTAGCGTAATCTATTTTAGACCTTAATTCTACAGTAATGTGCAATTCATACAATTCAAACAAAATGGAAATGTTAGTAAAACGAGCACTTTCTTTCTTTGCCTTACTTTAGTTATATTCTTCATTTTCCCATTACTTTCAACTAGATAATGACCCATTTTTCATTTTATTTACCAAATTATACTTATCTTGACTGTTAATATTTTCACACACACACACACACACACACACATATATATATATATATATATATATATATATATATATATATATATATATATATATATATATATATATACCATTCCTACCTTCTACAATCAATTCTTTGCTGCCAGATATGGTATTTCCATGTACGGTTTTAATGGCATATAAGCCTGCATCAGAGTGTCTTAAATTCATCAATGTGAACGACATAAAACTTTTTGATGCGTCCCCGCTGTAAAACAACCGATGCTGAAAATCACTCTTAATTTCGGGAATATTGGTTGGTGGCACCAACATCATTACTTTCTGATTCGGATGAATGACCAGAAGTGTGCGATTCATCCCTTGTTGATTGTAGAACCATCCGATTGTCGTGTTTTCGTCAACAACTGCACGAGTGGGTTTACCTGTTATATACAAAAGTGCATTATTTATTGGTATTGGTCTTTTCTCATTTCTTTTTAACTTTTAGGTCATGTAGTTTAATGAAAATGTCATGTTCGGTTTTATTCTGTTAGTATCTTACTTTTTCTCGGAAACTCGATGGAAAGAAAGATTCGGGATCATGTCTACTAAATCATATTAATAACGAATGCATAACTTGTAATTGAACTGAATACAGCAGCAGATTCTTCACATACACATGACAAGTATTATAAAATGTGCATGGCTTGTCTGGAAAAGTGGTTTGAAATTTCACTATTTTAAGGTTACCGTGGTAAATATGGAGAGTGTTGCTAAAACATAACAAAACTACTTTGAGACCAAATCTCTACCATAATGTTCAAGGGTAATCCTGATGACCGTGATACATTTTCGTTATTATCATTAATTTTGTTCAAATACCTCTGATGTCGAGGAAGCATCTCCCAACTTTATCCCTGCCAGTTGTTACCTCGTAGAGACCGGCATCCCTCTGGGTGACGTTTTCGATAGTAAGCATGTAGATCATATCCAGATCGTCTCTTGTACACCTCAGTCGGCCATACCAATAAGAATCCGTCAATATGCTACAAACGGACCCAAGCAAGAGTGCAACCGCCTGGTCGTAATGATTTATTCTGGATTGATCTGATGTTTTTCCAAATTCCATTTTCATGATGATGTCTTCTCCAGCATAGCCTAGCTTTACTTCACTTGGTTCTGATTTATATAAAACTATATACTTTCCAATGAATGCATCAATTCACCATTGTGAAAGAACAATCATATTATATATATATATATATATATATATATATATATATATATATATATATATATATATATATATATATTAGTAGCAGTAGCCAAAAGAGTTTACGTTAGTTATTACAGCTTTTCCTGACCAGTGAAAAAACAGTGTGTAGCATGTGCACGGTAAATGTTTGCGGTGTAGGCTAAGCATTGGAAGAATCTGCTACATGAAATTTCCATGCTGTAAATTTATCTTATGCAAACATCTAAAAATCAATTACTATGACGTTGAGCTTGTCATAATTTTTTATTTACTCCTAATATTGTAGTATGTTTTGCCCTATTGCATTTTATGAGCATGGCCAGTTGAAACAATCTTTGGGTCAGAACTTAGATAATCCAGGCATAATATCATACTTTGAAAGAAAATTAAGCAAATTTACGTTATGTGTTTAAGAAGAATAAACAAGTTATTTGAATGTTAATTATTTACGCATATCTAATTTCAGGAATTATGCATTATGTTTGTATGTATAACGATTACGTAACAAGTAAATACAGTCACTCAATGTTTGGTGTTATGTGTATTTCAGAGAAACAAGTATTGGCCCTGTTATACAATATAATTATTATGATACAGCTGCAAGCGAATCATATACTCAATCCAATACCTCCATTCACTCCTGGAAACAATTTTGTCGACATTACACATACCAAGAACGGATAATATCAACCTCCATGATCCATCTTTTGTTTTACGCCCGTCACTTTCGATCTCGTGTGAGGCTTCTTTACTTGTATATAAACTCTCTTCTATTTCATATGACCCTTCATCTTCCCTGCTGACTTTGTCGAACATTAAAGTCACTTCTTTTATGGTGTGATTATATTTCATGATCAATCGTCCGTTCTGGACTGTTGTATGTTTGTCAATTCTTCCATCTACCAACGTCGTCAGACGGGTACTATTGCCCCTTGTAACATTGATGAACAGAGATGAACCATTCAATGGCCATGTTGCAATTATGACTTTTTGTCCAGCTATAGCGTCTACTATATCGTCGTCATAGTCATTTAGATTGTTACCTGCAACTTAAAATAATAGATATATTAACAATTAAGATACACATCATAATGGTAGGGGGTTACATTTTGTTCGGCTTTGTTTGTTTTGGTGATTTTTCGTCAAAATGGAGATCCATAAATTCAGTGTAAGTATTTTTTCCACTTAATTGAGATGTACAAAATAAAAGGATTGGACCCTCAGAAGAAAACAAACGATTTGATATATACTCAAATATTTTCACGAAACTATCACTTTCCTAAGTTAGTGTAATTATTTGTTGAAATTTTATCCATAATATTCAGAAATGTCTGATATTTAAACTTAATATTTATACCAAATAAGAAATGATTTATAAATCAATGACTCTAAATAAGAATAAACAGACATAATAATCCAGTGATCACTGACTTAGTTTTACTACTCTGTGTTAAGATCAATAAATAATGTCTTTGAACACTTCATTCGATGGACGATTATACCAGACATTAACGACTGACTGATCAGCATACTTTGTTGGCGCAGACGCTTACTCAAACTTTTGTATAATTCGTGCATGATATTCGTTCTAAAATCAATCAAAATTATCTGGTTTTAATATTACCTTTTGCTGACAGGAACAAGCAAATGAAAATATTCCATTGTTTCAGCAAAACCATCTTGTAATCGTAGGCAATAAATCCACCAATGTTTGTTTCCCCGTTCTTCGTTTGACCCTTTCGAATTCCTCCGTAAAATAGGAATAATTGAAATATGATTTGTTCCAATAATTCCTTGGTATCTTTCCATACGAGGTCAAGAGTTATGTATGCGTCTCTACTATGCACATTTAGGGCTGTAAAGAGATCATTCGTCTCTAAGTTGCTACATAAAACACATGAACAAAAATGCCAACCGAGTTTAAGTAGATATTGTTTGAGACTCCACTATATATACCCAGCTATACACGATGTAATTTTGTACGTGCCTTCTAACGCCACAATATAAACAATAGGTTAATAGTACATGGACAATATTGCGTCTTCAAAATGTAACATTGTCGTTAATAAACAATAGTGTTATGACCTCTGCTGAGTGCGTGTACGTTACATGCGACCCATTGTAATGGTAAGGGTTGATAAGATATTGTATGACAAGCTGACTAAAAGATACCAAAAAACACTATTCAATTTGCACTTAAATTGCCTCTACATAGTTACATTGATTTCATGAAATATCAATTGCTAATGTGCTAGAATAAATGGGATTTTTGTTAAATCTTTGTTTTTAGCATTTACAAGCGCTCGCCATCATTTGCTGTCTGCACCGGCGTCATACTGAACGTCTATTTTAAGTGTATACTGCCTAAATTAATAATTAGTTGGTCATCCTTTTGCACAGTTACGAGACTCTCTCTCTCTTTCTCTCTCTCTCTCTCTCTCTCTCTCTCTCTCTCTCTCTCTCTCTCTGCGTAAAGTATAGGAAAAGTAAACAATATCAAAACTTACCCCAGCTAGAGAAGTCTGTGGATAGTATATGCTTAAGTGTAAGTAAAATGTATGCTGTCGAAAGGTTTTTATATCGAAAAGTAGAACATAAACTAAATCTGCCTTTAGTTCATTATTAAGACGTCTTTATAATTTTAAACTTCCAGAAACAGTTGTGTTCAGTCAGATAGTATATTTCCCGGTAGAGGTTTCAATCCCGTCGATACTGCAGACTTTTCTTTTCTAAATGTAGAAAGGTAAATAGCATGTGGCTTCTAGGAAATCTCAGTGAGGCATGTTTCACACTGCTTATAATTATTAATAACTTTGTGGAACGCATGGTATGGTACGATTATTATGGCTCCCTCGTGTGAATGAATAATTGATGATATGCATTCCTTATTTTGCTGATGTATAACAACATAATTATTACATCATATTCGATTAGGGTTAAGATGGTTAATATTTAAAAGAAATATTCGTCCTATAAGAATCATTATACACAGTTCATCAAGCTATAGCACGTGCACTGATCATACCATATTAATTATTTGCCGAATGTCAATTGAGCAGGTAAAAGAATGCAATACAAATTCTATGTTACTCATAAAAATAAAGTGTGGATAGTCCTAAAGATTGTTGAGATCTCATCGTGATTTTCTATCCATCGTTCCATATATCGGTTTCTCTATTTCTGATGCATCTGGATCAAAGTTAATTAGATACGTTAGAACAATCACGTTAAGCCAAACCGACAATGACAAAAAGGTGCAGGACGCAGACAAGACTCGGTTGTTTAGAGATATTTCATTTTTAAGTAAGATAAAACAGGAAGAAATATCAAATAGCAATGACTGGCACGCTCATCGTGTGCAACAAATATTTGGGAAACGTAAGCTCTTAACAAGATTTTATGATAACATTGTATAAAAACCTAAAGCACAATAAAATGACCCGGATGTGGGTTACAGACTCGTTTCAGAAACATTCTAAGTGTGTAAATAAGGCTACACGTAAACGTTGAAATTAGATATCAATAACCAACTTGTTTATAACTTACAAACAGGACAAAAATTCATAAACCATCGAATAATTAACATTAACGAGAACGGTATATCCAATGGCCTGTATTAATAGCTGATCACACATGTACTATATATTCAATGCATTCATTCACATTTGACTTTGATCGCATTGGGTTAGTCTGTGTTAACTTGGTACCAAGTTATGAGCTGACATTTTTTTTATTACACGGGACGTGTTTGCTATGGTGTTATGATGTGCAGTAAATCGCTGGAGTCTTCACGATAATAACAGGATAAATTACTTTAGAACAAAATTCCCTTAACTGTTTCGTCTTTGCTAGATACGACCTGTAAAATCTGCCTATTCTTGCAAAATTCTTTTATAACTAAGTTATACGTTTGTCGGGTGGCCCATATTAATAGTTCAACTGTCTAAATGTTCAGTCCTAAATCAGAAATAAAGTATTATTCTATTATTATACATGAAGCAATAGTTCCAACCACTGATCCAACAGAACCTCATGATATATTACAATCATAATTTTTTCTTTACCGGGATAACCACTTTAACATCTTAGTATCACTGAACAAAACAACTTTGAACATATGGCGACTGTGCAATCAAAATGTTTACATATAGAGTCTACATTTCTACAGTTATACACCCACAGATTATAATGTGGAGGTGTTCTCTCAAGTTAATGCAAGGGAACGCAAAACATATCTGATTTAAATTGATAGTTTTGTTATAATGCTTATACAAACATCATACACATCTTCAAAGCTAGTATTGCCTGGCGCCCAGATCGTCATTTTCTCAATTTATCACTCATGATGGCGAGTTGATTCATGTTTATCCAAACCTATATACGCTACCACCAATCTATGAACTCTATTAAACATGAATATAACATCACTTCAGTAAGATATGGTGATGTCTTTCATAAGCATTCTAGCTCAAATTGCTTATAATTGCATTCTAATTCACATTCGTATCAATCGAGATTAAAAATAATCCCAGTATTATCGATATATTTCGGTTTCGATTTGTAATTCAAATTTGTACACTATTCACATGTCTTACATCTGTTAGTGATGTATGTGATATAATGATAGGAAGGAATGACATATTTAAATCTCTGTGCAGTATTTTCCTTTTTGTTAGCTTTTATGAATTTAACATACGTCAGTATCTTTACTATTTTAGTCTCTGAACAACCTTCAAGCAAAAATACATTAAATGTTTTATAAATCAGACCAAAATACCAAGAAGGTAACTTCAACAAGGATAAAAATTACATTGTGGCAAACGTTTGAACTTTGTTTGATCTTCAATAGTAGAATGGCTGCAAGAAGATTTATTTTTGGAGCAATTGCTGACGGTCTTCCAGTTACATACAGCAACTATATGTCATATTAGAACTGTTTAATAAAGATTTAGACACAATATGCAATGGGACATATACAGAAATTCAATTAAACAGATAGCAACACTGAATTCAGCGAAAGAATGATGGGAAAAGGTTTGCTCAGTGCTAATTTAAACAACTTGTGTTATGCTTATTTTCACTATGCTTCCAATAGCTAATGGGTTTAAGCAATCTCCCACTAATCTTCCAATAGCTAATGAATTTTAGCAATCTGTCACAACGCTTCCAATAGCTAATGAGTTTTAGCAATATCCCGATAGGCTTCCAATAGATAATGACTTTTAGAGATCTCGCACCACGCTTCCAAAAGCTAGTGAGCTTTAGCAATCTCCGAGCGCAAAATGAATTACTCTTCATTGCACTTATACTAAGCATAGCGTGTATGTTTACTTCTTTATAGTATGCAAATGTTTCTTCCGCGCTTAATTGATTAAACTCTGAGCATTATTAAGAGCAAAAGAGAAATCAAAACCTTTGGCAGCTATGCCTAATAAAATGTAACAAAAAAATAGTAAGGACTACAAATCGTAAAAGTTCAAAAGACAAATTAATTATGACTTTCTGTATTTCATAGTGTATGTTTTGAGTGCCGTAGTGATATGAATAATTTACCGTTTTAGCTTGTCCTCAGGAAAACGTAATGGAGCACGGCTAAATCTGATAGAAATACTAGTATCTTTTTCTTTGTTCCAACAAAAATAAATCCTAAAATCCAGATAGTTAGAGCTGCCGATACCGGACAAAAGGTATCGTACGACCACCTGAACAAACTCTAAATTGACACAATGAGAAAACAGTACGGAGGTATACAAAACAAATATTATAGCAACTTTCTGCTTAAACTACATATTTTCGTTTATCTAATTCCTCTTCCAGATTGTAATTCTATTGTACAACATTTGTATTATCATCAAAATATACGTTTAACAGTCTGCTCTCTCTCTCTCTCTCTCTCTCTCTCTCTCTCTCTTCATCTGCAGTGCTATCACTAAATGCTAGACTCTAACTACTACGTTTAAGACTATGCATGTGTCCGTTGTATACCCTTGTACTTGTTCTCATAATGAGTTGCTAGGCTTTCTACCTCACGGTAAATGTTTCCGTTTATTCAAGGACAATTCTGACAGATGTAATCGTATCTGAAAATAATACATCTACTAATGTT
Source organism: Sinohyriopsis cumingii (assembly GCA_028554795.2). Classification (NCBI taxonomy): domain Eukaryota; kingdom Metazoa; phylum Mollusca; class Bivalvia; order Unionida; family Unionidae; genus Sinohyriopsis; species Sinohyriopsis cumingii. The sequence continues at coordinate 40,787,112 of CM068829.1, forward strand.
TTAATATCCATAGTCGCTGGTAAACGGTTGATGATGTAGGAAACATAAATGTCAGAGCGTAATGTTGCACATTGTGTCAAAACTATATTTGTTTCATACGATGTCTTATATTTCTATCCCGTTGCAATGTCAAGCTTTTAAGGGACAGTATTAAAGGAGTATAGCACATGAGTGTTTGATATTTTATAAATGTCGTGCTCTGCATATGTTCTTAGGTGTAACATTTCCTGTGCCCTTTAGTGTGTAAAACAAATCTGGTCAATATCGACACGTAGTATCACGTCATAGCTTTAATTTTGACTAAAAGAATAAGAAGATACATGAAAGAGATACACTGCTGAATTAGCATAGTTGGACTACATTTACTTCGGAAGCATTTGGGATGTATACCAGTGTTATCAGCCTAGTATTCAGAGAAGGTAGAGGCAAATTCAGTATAAGTCCTGCAGAATCATTGATGTCACACGACGTTATTTCATCCAGTAACCCCTTAGATAGTTTAACACTTCTATGATTATAATAAATTGTGTATGTAATTTAAATTTGTTTCCAATCGCTTATTAAATTCTTTTTTAGTTAAATCTTCAAAACCTTTTTTTTATTTTTTATTTTGCTGTTCCATTTGCATTAGTTCATGATTAATTCCTGCTGGTACGTTTCATTTTCTGTTGAAAGAGGAATTTAGAATATTGACCATATATAAATTACAATTCTGCGCCTAGCTGGATTGATGAGTTTCTTCAAATTTATAAAGATGAAAAATGGTGGACGTAGATTATGATATCGAAGATTGAGAGTAAGAATGTCCATCAGATCTCATGAATACAATAAACAACGGAAAGAATATAACACACAAACACATACATACATACGTACATACATACATACATACATCCATACATACATACATAGAAGAAAATTTAATGGTAGCATTATATATATATATATATATATATATATATATATATATATATATATATATATATATATATATATATATATATATATATATATATATATATATATATATGAAAGTGACTGAAGGGTCTGTGTAACTGCCTTGAAATAATTATAATACTGAATATATGAAATATGTCATTACAATATTTCAGTAACATATTTGTCACGTAAAAAGGGTATCGAGAGAACAACTGGTCCAAGGCTTTAAAACATCAAGTTGAACATATAATACAGACATTTCAGAGAACAAATATTGAAACCTCAACTCAAAAAATTATAATTAGATAAAATGCTGATAAAAGAATAACCTGTATATATGAAATCTGGCTAACTATTTTGCAGTGGGGCATGACAAACATGGCAATAGTACTCCATCAGAAGGCACGGGTGATTAGAAAATTAGTAAAAACTTAAAATATATATGTAATATTTTGTTCGAGCTAGCTGAAATGACATCAGTAACTTTGCTTTGGACTATTCGTATGATGATTGCATTAGTTGCTTTCTGCGAATTATAGAAATAATACTTATTCCCAAAAGATGTTTTCTACATATTTCCCTCGACTGTCCCTTTTTCTAAATACCTGGAAGACGTACTACTGTTTTCCTAATTTTAAATATTTCCTTAATAATGGTAGAAGGTAGCTTTTAGAAAGATAGGTTTTTATTTTGAAATTGTATCCTTTAGTCTGTTTGTAAAGAAGGCTTTCTTTCCGGCGGTATATGTTATCAGCTAAAGAACAAGCGTTATTTGTAACTTTAATATGTCTCTTTCCTGCTTCATCATTGATAAATATTATTGTATTCTCAACTAGTTTTAGTATCGCACCAACCCATTTTCTACTTTCATTGTAATTTAATTGCATCCACATCATGTTATATGGGGTTGTGTTAATCGTTTTCAACTACACATGCCTTTTTATATGAGTAAGTTGAAAATTATTCACTGGTTTTCGATTCCAAAGAGCCGTTAATTCTTCTATTGTAAAACTCGTTTGCCTCCTCATGCTGTAACTTTTTTCTCTGTCACTGAGTATTTCTTTACAGCCATAGTGTCTCTCATCTCCCTTTTTCAGTTTTAGTTTTTACAGTCAAGCGTATATTTGTAATTTGAGATTTAAACATGTTGATGGAAATAATTATATATTTTATACTCTTTCCGAGTATTTATATATAAGACAGGGACATTGGGTGCTTAAAAAATAAGATTTTGTTAAGTATTAATTGCAAACAATATGTTTTGCTCTATACTAACAGTCAATAAACTACTTGTGTAAGGATTTATGTCGATCTATGGAAAGCGCATTAACTTGGGGCAGAGAAAAATTAAATAGATTTATGGGGACAGGCGCTTGTTAAATCGCTATACTGCAATGATTTCTAATCTCTGTGTCAAGAGAGGAAGTTATTTTTAATTAAGTCTTCATTTACATAGCCCTTAGACAACTAAAAAAGGGACGGTTAACTTCGATTTAATATCTTAACTGTCAGAATTGAAATTCTCCAAAACAGTTATTCGGGAAACGTAGGGGCCAGGATGATTCCAATTGTGGCGCCTAGTTAGAAAAGGCGATAAAAAATGTTCACTCTGATTGGATACGCTATATAAGAGGAGTACTTCCCACACAAAATTCCTTGGGCTTTAAATATTACCCCCATCGAAAAATCTAATTAGTCTGCATTTTTCCTGCAAGAGTGAAATTATAAGGGAATCCGGGACAGAATTTGGAAGCAATTTTCTCGTTAAACATTTATCAAAGGGGACGGATGTCTGAAAAGGCAACGGACACACTTCTGGTCGTATAAGCGAACAAAGATTCAAGCAAGATGTATTTGCGTCAATTTCATGTAATTTGTTGATACCAGTGTTATGACTTGCATGAATTTATTTGCTTATATTTGCATGAATTTATTTGTTTAATTTCGTTGATCAATTTTCTTCATATCAGTATAATAGTGTTTGAGTTCATCTGAATTCGAACAATAATCTTCTTTATATAAGCTTGAAGAATTTGTTGAAGTTGTCTTGTTTGTATAGGAATCGGATATCATAAGATTTCATGCAATTCCTTAGTTGATATGAGTTACGATAATTCGTTTGTATATAAAGATCTTACATGATGTCATGCATGAAAAAGACTTGAATTTGTGTATTCGCTGAAAATAGCGTAGTTAAGGCATATAATGAATTCCATTCATTCATTTGTGTAATTGAAACATGAATAGAACTGCTATGTCTCGTGTGCTTTTAATGTGAGTCGGGATCGAATAGCCATTAGCAAGTACATTAATCTTATGAAACTAGGTTTGTTATGATCTGCCATGTTTAACTGACTAGAGAGCCTTGGTATCTGTCTGAATTACGATAGAACGATATCTGACCATAACGAGTGGGGAGTAATGATTGATTCACAGTAGAATAACCGACATAAAATTTAGGTTACTTCTCTGTTTATTTTAAAGGGGTACATAGCTCCACTGTAGTATTCAGTGACGTATCCACGTATCTACTGACACAAGTATCTACATATTTACATGCTTACGTATCCACCTACCCACACAAAGTTTGAGGGCAGGAAAGAGGCGAGACAGTAGGGAGGATGGAGGAGAAAAACAAAAGAGCCGAGAAAACGAGAGAAACAACTACCGCGACGTTGGAGTGAACAGGAATTATGAAGTTGTACAAGGCAATTACTTCGATTATTCACTCGATTCCATGATCAACCAAGTATATCATTTAAACAGATAGCTTATTTATATAAATATATTTGTGTTTGAATTCGGTGAAAGATTTATTTCAAAAAGAAGTGTATCTTCTTAATGTATTGTGTTGTCACAATTGTTTATGTAAATGAATAAATTGTCGTTTTCATATGCGAGAGCTCGTGTCATTCTGTGCTATATATCTGCTCAGATCTATATTTATTCCACCTATAAGTTCCACACTTTATACTAATATTTACTGGATCCGGGCAACAACTAGATCACGAGATCCGAATAAAGAGGCATCTTGTAAGAAGGTACAATCCGCCAATTAACCCACCCTCACAAGGTGGGCTACAACTTGCAACACTTAAATCAATAATCTTGCGATTATCCCCATTTAAACATATTCACCCTCAATATTGGTTTCTCAACCACATGTATTCCAAATACGTCCCTTACTTTTCAGTTCAATAACATTCTTTTCAGCTGTTACTAGAGAGAAATTATACTTATATTAAGTTCATAACACAACTGCGCGGGCAGAAAATCCACTATACACTATACACTCTTCTAAATATAGTATATGAGCAATACTGTTTCATGAAAAATATCAGGTACCAACATTAACAAACAATAGTGTTATGACCTATACCGAAAGCGTGCACGTAATATTCGATGTATTGGTTTGACAACGGTCGATGATACAGAGAATGACAACAGACTAGAGTCTAATCTTATCATAATCTAAGTTGTTGATAATTTTACTGTATTTATAGGTTACTGCATTTGTATGGGAAAATATGAACGAGTTTTGGGGATGTAATACTGCACGACCATGGGAGTGCAGTATATCCATCCGACAAAACGAGTTTCTATTTTCCCATACAAATGCAGTAACCTTTTTATTATATGCTCATTTTTTTATTATACCTAAGGCTTAATTATACAAACAAAATACACTACAAGAAACAACGTAAATGAATGTATACCGTATTCCAAACTAAATGCACAAGCGCATATTCATCATTACACAACAGCAACATTATAAATGCGCACATAATTTGAACTTAGTCGCGCGCGCGACATAACTTTCGAAAAAAAGGTCATGTCTAGTTAAAATTGAAATTTGGAGTCATATTGTGAATGAACGGGCATTGCAACAACTTTTTCCATTTGATCTGGAATGAATAGATTTTTGTATTTGTTTCGATTCTACGAAATTTCGTGATTATGGACTGGATTTGTATGTCACAAATCAACATGAAATACATGGGATTGGATAAGCTAGGACGAAGCGTGCTGACATGTGCAAATGTGTTTCTGTTTCTGTCATTGAATGTTTGAAATCATAATGTGGGAACAATATGAAGTCTTTGAATTGCAATTATCAAAGGGACCCCGAGTGGCCGAGTGGTCTAAAGCGCTCTTCGTTACGGATCACTGCCATCTCACCTCTGTCTGCGGCGGTTCGAGTCTAAGATTCAGCCAATGTGGGCATGTGAGAAAGCTTGCCAGTAGCTTCTCGTGGGTCGGTGGTTCTTTCCGGGGTTTTCCGGGTTCTTCCTCCGCCATTAATACTGGCCGCCATGTATAGCCTATTGTGCTGAAAAATGGCGTTAAACCCCACAACAACAACAACAACAACAATTATCAAAAGGACGCTATGGAATGTAATGCCAATTTCATTTTGAGTGCAGTAAGGAGGATGTAATTGCATTTTCATCGAAATTACAGTACAAGTTTGAAATGTGTAATCAAGATTGAGAACCTATGACATGGCTCATGTAATTCGGATTTGCAGAACTAAGAAAGTACATTTTCAGGTAAGTCAGGATGTAAAACTGTAAGTATATTTTCTTGCCATTCTTATCACCAGCCAAAGAAGACAGTATATGACTTGTCACTTTTATTTTATTTGTAAGGACATTTTCTTGCGTCTGTTGTATAATGTAGCTAGCCTAAATCCGAAACATTGTATCAACGAGGAATGTGCCAAATCAGCTGGTATGTGGCAGTCCACGAACCTTCTGTTTTAGTTCATTCAGAAACAAATTTAAACAACCACAACGTTAAGCGCCTCTTACGCAAATGTATATGATTTGTTTACAAATCAAAAGTGCTGGCGTCTGCGTCCAGTGTTTGTTTACAATAAAAAGTAGTTCCTTTATGCACGTGAATGCTATATGTGTATTGGCGCGCTGGTTCACTATCGGGTAATACCGCACGATTCTGACAATGTACAGTAAACGGGGAAAAAATGAGCATATAATAAAGATTACTGTGAATCTTGGGAATCGGTTACATATAGATGACTTGAATGTACGGTTCATTTATTATTCTTTATTCAAAGGAACTATTCATGCATTTATAAAGTATTGAGAACCTAGCCGTATGTGCAATGCAAGTTCCGGATATATACACGATAATATGTTTTGGTGTACCTGGCGGACACTATTATCATGTGTTTTCACTTCTACGCGTGCTGCTTTGTTTTTGTCTCTATAACTACGTCCTAAGCAGCTATGCATGCACAACATAAATTCTACATGTGTAAGGACAGCAATAGATTAAACTGTTCGCCTCACCTAAGCAAATGAATTGTGCTAATGCACTGTTTACAAATGTGTCGTTTTCGATACAGCTATGTATCTCAAAAAGCCCAAAAATAAATATTTTAGAAGTTCCATTGTGTGTACTTTCTCTATTGGAAGAAAATTGATCCTCAACACAAAATTTTAAAGTTACTCCTTCTAAACATGCAACACTTGTCCTTTAATTGAGAACTGTTTGTATCAACAACACCGTGGAATGAATATATATAGATCTACATAGATTTAGCTCTATAAGGCTGAAGAAATAAAACGCTTACTTCTATGTCTCTCTCTCTCTCTCTCTCTCTCTCTCTCTATATATATATATATATATATATATATATATATATATATGTGTGTGTGTGTGTGTGTGTGTGTGTGTGTAATGATAATAATAATAATAATAATAATAAACACAAACACGCTGATAAATATGTGCAACTAGTTTTTAATTTCCTGTATTCTTCTCCAGACACAGATTGTTTTGAAAAAATGGATGACGTCTTTGTAATTTAAATTAACAATTAAGTTATTTAAATAACCTGAAAAATGACATGCATGCTCATAACAATTTTATATGTACAACAGGATAAAAGAAAATACGAGTCTCTAATGAAAACTGAGTCAGTGAAATAATAATGTAGAGACCAACAGTCATGCATACAATTATATTTTCATAAAGGTTCTATAGCACATCACTTATTTTATTACAATTTATACAGTTTTATACAGTACCTTGGTATTAAGGTAATTTGGATACAAAGTATATAACTTATGATTCCAGTAACATCCGTTAATCAGTCTGTTCATCTCTCCATGCACAGTATCGATTAGTATGAAGGACAACATATTTTTCAGCACCTCTGATAGAAACAACATACATACGTTCTTTATTATACATCTCTGACTGGAACACGCATTCGAAAATGATCAGATTAAGCGTATTGTTTGTGAGTGCTCTCCTGCATACTATGTCAAATTTTAAATCAAGTACATAAGACACATTCAAATTATATACTACACTAACCTGATATGGGTTGGTTCATGATTTTGTGTATGACAAAGCTCTTATCTCCAGGAGGTGACATATTTATCCGCGTGAAAATACATTGTCATTGTTGTCTGACTGCCTTCAATACCATATCACTAGATCAATTCACATAAGTAGTTCATTGACTTATACAGTGGCAGAGGTTTTTTAACTGTCTTGACTAGTGAGTGTTCATGTTTGTGATCGACATGTTATGAATTTAATGGATAATGAAATAATCAGCTGTTAGCATCGTGCTTAAATATCAATATCACCGCTACAATTTCACCAATTGGCTGCTATGTGTCAAATTGTTTGAGATAATGCAACTAATAAATGATAACAATCGCATGTTATGAATGCGGTTCGGAGATGTCAGCTGTATATTCTTTTGCTAAAATAGTAAAATGAATAGCTACTAGAACTGTTCAAGAGGAATTGAGGCAATTGTTCAAAATAGTTTGAAATGAATGAAACCAGCAGAAATAAAAGAATATACGCATATCTACATTGTTTGCTTATCTTAATGATTGTAAGTTAGAGATCAAGCTACTGGCCACTTGTAAATAAATGTTTAGATAGTTAACTTTTCTCTTTGTTGGTTGAACTTTGAGACTATGTAAACATGTTGATGCTGGCCTTTTGATTTTAGAATATTCTGGAAGCGAACTCATGATCGCATCATAGATTTTATATTATGTGTTAGGTTTTAATATAAGTTTCTGAAAAGCAATATAGTTCATTCCTTTCTTAATATCAGTTTTTGGAAATACTTTGCCTTCTGCACAATTATAATTTTAGAGGAAATACTGATTTAATTATTCTTTGGAATTACACAGTTCTCATTAACTTTTGAACTAAAACAATGCTAATCATTCAAAGACATTCCATATTAAATCGTTGTGATACATAAACACGTTTGGTACATCAGCACATTCAAGATTCTTTGAATTTATTCAGAGCATTCTATATTTTTAGACCTGCGATAGAATATTTAGAATTATTTGGGATTTAATTAACAATACGATAAGATCTCTTTAAATTTGCATGTGCTACTCTATGGAAATAAATTGTGTGTCCAGTTTTACAAAACCCTTTGTTTTCACTATTTAATTAAAGACCATAGATAAGTAACATAAATTTGCCTCTCGTCCAGGATCTGAATTTCTTTAAAATATTTCAGAGATATTTAAACAATGTCTTCATAAATTTTAATTTGCTTTCTTTCGCAATTTTCGTAGCACCTAGTATCAATTTTAATTTCATATATTCTTTTTTGAAATCAACAAGCATTCCCAATGCCATTTAATATAGTGAACATTGTTTTAAATCTTCAATGAAAATGTTAGAGATTATCAAAAAGGAAGTACAGCTAACAAAAAGGTGCAATAGGAATTTGAAAAGCTTCCACTTCAGAGGAACGTGAGGGAAAGTAAACTACGAGTGACAAGAGAGACAGAGAGAGTATGCAAATCAATTATTCTGTTGAATTTTACTAAACTTAATGGTTTTACTTTGTTCTGTTACATAGGTTAAGACCATGGATTCGTAACACCCATTGACATACTTAATATACAAATACAAAGGATTTGCTAGCGACACTATTGACATACATGATAAACTTTCAAGCAAACAACCCTGATTAAAAAACGCAAGGGAACTCATTATGTTATCGCAACCGAGGCAACGAATCAATATAAAATTCTGGAACATATATTGCAAACTGAATGTAAGCACTTTACTGATTAAACAGATGGAAATAACGTCATTAAAGCTATAAGCCTGGCATCAAATAAAACTAAAATGGATGCCACAAATTTTCAAGCTCTAATTAGAACTCTACAACGACGTCAACAAACACAATTATGTAAATAAATCACAAAATATGTGTATGATCTATGTATCTTAAAAATAAACATTAAAGATCATAGTAATAAAATAAGAAACTGTACTGTTTTATCACCATGAAAGAATTCAAAAAGAAGAATGTCCTTGTATAGCCACCTCATTGTCACGGCCATCTTAAAACACCGTCATAACATTATTTATAACGATGTTCAGACCTACTTTAAGGTACTAAATGACTTATTCAGTTTGTCTCTACTTACAAAGATGTGCGTGTTCACCAACATATCACTCGGTTTACCGTTTAGAAACTGAAACACATCGTGAGATGATAACTCGAAAATTATATTTGAGCACAACTGTAAATTATTTAACTGACTGATTTTAAGAAAGGGATGAATCATTTTCTTTACCACAACCTGATACAAGGACATGAGGCACAATTAAATAACCGAGATGTGGGTAACAAGTTTGCTTGCAGAATATACTAAGTTCGAAAATACGCCTACAACTTCACCTCAAATATCAGTAAACAACTCATTAATACGTTTCACATATGACATAAAACATGAAAACGGTCAGATAGGCCAATCATCTACCCTCAATTACTGACAAAGGTCAAGCACATAGTGCAAGTTAAATATATAAAACAGTCAAAACAGACCGAAATAGAATATCTACTTTCACATATTCTATATATAATTCCGATTATGTAAGGATCTTATCCCATTTCATGTGACTGTCAACTTTCATCACATTGCATACAATAACAGATCAAAAAGTCCTATAATAAATAAATATATATATATATATATATATATATATATATATATATATATATATATATATATATATATATATATATATATATATAAGGCCTTTCTTCATTAATTTTGAACACACTCTTTTTGAAATTGATGGCAAACATTTAAACGTGTTTGTTTCATTATGCGTAATATTTTATTTTATTTAACACTTTCGGAGAATACATATCATGTTATAACTGCCTGTTATATGTCAATTTCAGTCACCAACTCCGCACATGACGAAGCCCCAGGTGGTCGTGTGGTCTAAGCCTCACCTTGACAGACCACTCACAACTCTCTTCTGTCAACGTTTGTTCGAGCCGACCGGAGTTTGTATGTGAGAAAACTTCCAGTGAGTCGGTGGTTCTTGATATGTTTTTTTTTTTTCGCGCTTTACCTCCATCAGAATATAATGACTGCCATGCATAGCCTATAATGTGCTGCAATATAGCATTTAACCCTAAAAAAACGAAACCACGCCTGTATGTAAATCCAAAAATGTAGCGATTTATGTTCTGTTTTAAGTCATTTCTCTGATTGTGAGTTACAAATTTGTATTAACGTAAATATATATGAATCCTACGAATATTGTTTTGTTGTTGTTGTTGTTTTAGTAATGTTAATGATGAATTAGAGTGTACTGTGATTTTATTAGTGTATGTATTAAACCATTTATATTAAATCGAATGGCGTCTGCCATTTGGTTCTTTAATCCTTTCTTTTCAATATCGTTTCATTGGTTTTTAATATTTGGTAGAAGTGTACCAATCGCAAAGGACACTTTTACTGTGTTTTATTTTTGCTACTATTATTGTTTAATTTTAATATCTTCCATATTCGGTCGGACACCAGCATTTGTATAAGTTGCACACAAAGTCTAATAATTACTTCTATGTTCACTTTCACGTAGATGCTTTTCTTACATCCAACCTGTGAGATATATGTCGATATATTCATTGCCATGGTCCCACCATATTGAGTGTATCTACTCAAACCATGTTTATGAACGGGCTGAAATAAAACAGACCACACCGTAATGCCATCTGGATTTTCAAGCTATAATTTGACGTTGTTATATTTACGCCATATCAAAAGATAACAGCACTCACATAATTCCATAACGTAATGCATCTATCTCCGAAGCAGTCTCTCTGTGCACTACTGACACATTAAAAACGAGAATCCTGATTGGTTAGAATAATCATTTAATCTTAATTACTTTCCCTCTCATATATGAATGCAACACAAATATATTAACATCATGCCACTGGCAATGGTAAATTCACGTTTGATATCATAATAACTGTGACTAAAAACACTTAAGGTATGAAATGAATATATTTCAAACGGATGTATCCGTCACACCCGGCACTGTTAAATACCCAGATGTGTCCTGCATAGGCATGTTAACAGTTTTGCTCCATTCACATATGTTTCCTTTACAAATGGCCCCTCATTATCAAACGTACCTTGACGATCATCATTATTTGACATGACCATTTCATATCCATCCATACACATATTTGGGGTTCTATGTAATAACAGCATGCTGGAGTCAACTTGTCCACTCTGTGCCGTATTGAAATTATTTGAACATCCATCGTTCATCAAAGGAATCGGCAGAGGTGTCTCTACTCCAATAGGAGTAAGATATAAATCAGAATCACATTCCACATGTGCATGACATTGGTCTAGGAAAACAAAATTGAAAGCGTGATGGAGACAATTCTATCAAATCATATTCCTAACTGCATACGTTGCTGAGCAATCTATGTTTTTGTGTGTGTTTTGTGTGAGAATAAATTAACTTACACTTTTAAACTCTTTCGTATTCGCAATAGAGAACGTAAGGTAACTAACTTATTTATTCTGTATGCTTAACAATTGTGTTTATATCGAAAGATTTATTTTATTTAGGAACTTACCGTCGGTAAATTCCAAAGCAATGTGAATGCTTATTTTTACTAAATGAACGTAATCAATGTATTTAAACATGGAACATTTTATATTGAACATGTTGTACTTAATTTGAATTCCAGTAACAACCATAAACAACCGTGTTAAAGCAAATGTTAACAGTAGGAAAGCAAACTGAAATATATTAGTAAGCAATACAATAGAAATAACTACGGCTACACTTAGTTTATACCTGTTTCCATACCACTTGTGATTTTGCGCCGAATCCATATTAAACAACATATAATAAGACTGACAACTCCAACAGTTCCGACTGCGACAGGTATAGGCAGATTGGGGCACTCACTGTACTGGTCTGTATTATATATATATATATATATATATATATATATATATATATATATATATTGTGTGTGTGTTTGTGTCATTGTCAGAATGTTCACTAAATAAAGCAAAACGATTCATCTACAAATTGTAGTGGCCATATATCCACAAACGTCTGTAATAGGCTAATCGACAATTTTAACGTACGTGATCGGGTTCAACGTTATAAAGGAGAAGAAAAACTTTCACCAAAGGAAAGGCACTCCAGGAAATCTCTACCGTTCATGTTATTCTAAGTTATAGACACTACAACAGTTGAACATGATATAATCGATCTCGAATCACTTAGTCGTAATTTAACATCTTTATTGAAAATTGTCCATTACTTTCAATAAATTAGTATTGTCAACATAAAATTATAACGTCTTAAACGCTCAGTGCATTGCTAATCATCTTGCTTCAATACAGTATTGATCCTGAAACATTAACAATTATATTATTCATACAAACATTTCTTTAAAACGTATTTTGGCTGGTATTCGATCTTGAACGCAAGAGCTCAATTGGTAACGGAGCGAAAAAATCATAATGACGATATATCTTTTTAATATCAATAATTCTCGCATATTTTAAAACTCGTCTAAGATCTTGACAGGATAAGCGCCAACCTTTCACGTTATACAAAATTCGGATGATAAATATGGTCTCCAGAATGGTTACAAACAATTGTTCTCAAGTGATATAGCTTTTTTTCACTACCCAGATTCGAATTAAAAACGTTTCAATTTAAAGTTAAACGTCGTAATCTCTGCAACATGAATCCTACTTATTAACACTGTAATTATTGTTCTGTCAAGATACAAAGGGATGGTATTTGGTCTTGCCTTGAGATTTGTGTGTCAATTTCCTGTAATTGTGATTGTGTTTAAGTATCACTATACATTATAGCTTACAATTAATGTTTGCTGAATCGTCTGAACATAACATTATGAAGGATAGGGATGTCGTAGTGTATAAAATGTATTGCAATTCATTTCTCATTGTAATCATTTTGTTTAATTTGTTTCATAGTTTTGTTGTAAATTGGGTGCTTGATTTATTTATTTTTTTTTTGATTTTCATTCACAGTTATATGCACCAGCATGATGCCAAGTTGTGCTAAGAGAACTGTGGAACCTTCCGTTACAACCTTTTATAACAATATCACCCTTAAAAAATGTGTGATGATGTATATTACTGGTCACAAAGTGTATATCGTTTGATTTTTGGAGTGCCACTCAATGTACTCTCGCCGATGAGGACTAATAGAATGGCTGTTCTTAGAAACGAACATAGGCAAATGCTATAAAATACTTATATTCACTGTGAATGAAACAGATGTTACATTGTATAATATTTCTCCGCACCGCAGAATAAAACTATTTCTTAGTATTTGAAGTAAATCACTAAGGGGACATTAATTAAAGTTAATATTTGAGACATATTGCTTTCACTGACTGCCTTAAGTAGAATGGTCGTCGTCGGTATCAACATTTGAAATTCCGTTATAATGATACATCTAATCATATATGTCATAGCATAATGTTTTTCGTCCGTCTCCTTGCATGACAAACGCATGTTCATATTCGAGGGGTTTTTTTACGCAAAGCTTCTTCACTAAAATTACCGCACTCATATCTAGATCTGAGACATAACAAAATATAACCGCTGAATGTGCTTATATGTTCAATGTTCAATACATTAAGAACATTGAGCCTTCAGATTTCTTCTGCTTTTTATTACTTAATAATAACTAAATTTGTATTCGTGTTTACTTGCCAGAGACGTCACAAATAGACAGCTATATGTATGGAACCGTAAGAGAGGTTGATCACTCTAAACTCTATATAATATGGTGAAGCAGTACTAATGTTTCATCCATAAAATAAAATCACAGTTTAAGCATGTTTAATACTGTCATTTGTATTTGCTGTGCTGTTACATAAGACATCAATGTATCAGTTTCTTTTAATAAATTATAATTCCAGGTTATTGAGTCAATATTAGGATATACGGATCTTCGAAAAGTCATTGGACTGAAAATGAACGAGCTTGCATACCACAGAATCAGTGACTCAGTACTGAGATGCTTATAAATCACTACAAACTAAGAAAATTGTATAGGTCTGGTTATCACCGAAAAGATTAACAACAAACATATTTAGTTGTACACTGTTTGCATTACATGGCATAGAATGAAATTAGCTCTAACTACAACCTTTATTAGACAGATATCTTTTCAAAGACCAAACAAAATAGAATTCATACATGTCATGCAGAATTCACCTTCATTTAATAGTCGCCTTTATACTACAGCAAGTTTTAGTCGATAAAAAGGGTTGCACTCTTATCCAGATTTTTAGAGTAAATCCAATTTGCTAATTAATTTTTACTAATCAATTGTGATCCAGAATCAATGGGTATGCACATATCAAAGCGACTCTAATTAAATATTTATTACAGTAAAATTCAAAACAATTTAATTTAATTATTTACCTGTTGCATCCGCAGATGTTCCATTTCGTTGAACGTTAATTGTATTTTCCGCTAAAAGAAATATTTTCAGAGTTCATATAATACAAAAAGAAAATTGTAACTTTTAATTATTGCATTTTTCTATACTTGTTAATGTACTGCTAATAAATGTCCTTAGATCATTAAATGACAAAAGTTGCAGAAACAGTACATTCAGTAACAGTATTAGCATTTGTAACTGAATATATATATATATATATATATATATATATATATATATATATATATATATATATATATATATATATATATATATATATTATGAGCGGTATCTCACCTACACCGGGGCAGCCAAATAAGGAAATACAGCTAGTATCGCCGAATGTAGACTCAAAACGGAAAAGAATAGAGTTAGTGGTAATTTGGACTCACACACGATTTTATCAGCGTCATCCAAAAGTGTTCTAACACTATGGATCGAAGAGCTTCTGAAAATCTCAGCTGTTGAATTCAATATTTAGTGCACAGCTTCAAAACATGGTTAAGTCTATTGTCGAATGGGTTACAACAGCGCAGATTGCCGGAATTACACAGCTGGAATCTGCGAATACTAATCACAGAGACAGCATTCGAAATTATCAGTTAAATGCAGAACAGTATAGCCGCCAAAACTGACTCCCGATCACAGGAGTCACAGAAATCCATAAAGAGGACACTGAACAATAAGTCCTGAAAGTTGAGACGATACTCACAAATATACAAAACATATAACTGGCTACTTTGTCGGTATATCTGCCAATGTTTTCCGAAGAGACCTGTTGAAGTTAGGCCATCACAATCTCCACTGATCACAAAGGCAATCAAACGTCAACACGCAAAAGTAAGAGAGTCCATCAAAGAGAAGCACAACCCATCCTCATATCCCAAAAGACATAATAATGAGATATCAGATATGAGCAATGCGCAAACCTTTTCTCAAATAAATCTTCAGCATTGCCTGTCCTACACATTTGGGAATCATTTAGAAGTGATAGAAGGTGCTAAGAACACGGTCACAAGATTACAATAATAGGAACTATACTCAAAGTCAGACACACGAAACTTATAGAATCGGATTTCCATGTTTTTAACTTAAGTTAGATAACACAATCTTATATGAGTCTGAGTTTGGGTGTGATTTGGTCATAATATGAATAAGTATTAGGAATATTTGCTTGGATATGATAGGGTCTAGCGTTTACCTAGGAAGTTTACACCGATCAGTTTTGGTTGTGATCTTTATCAGTCCCAGACATGACTCGCACATAACTGACCTCGTTTATTCAGGAATTCTTACTCCTGTGAAGTGTTCTCCATTACATCGCATTTATAAATGTCTTTCCAGCGTTGGCATCCATATTTAAGGTTGGAATCACAATTTGCTTACAGCAACTGGGGAATGTTTTGAGGTGAACGCTTAATGTACCCGTCCCAACGTTTACGAAACCTAAAACGACTTGCTTTGCTTTCACGCAAACGTTGCGGGCATGCTTGATGGAAAGTTATAACCTATCTTGTAGTATTCCCAGTTGAATCACATATCAGTTTGAAGAATTATTTATTCGCCAAGGTAAGGGACAGCATATAATTGAAGCTTTCTATTTTGCCATAGATCATAATATATGACTTTGTAGAATTTAGTTTGTAGTTTCATTCGAGACTAACAGAAAATAATCTCTACCGGTTTAGCTGCGTTGTCTGGAGAATTTGATAGCCACTTAAGGTTATCTTCATACGTAGGGCAGCAGCACTCCAAATATGCTATTTTATGCGCACATTTGCTTTTAACTCAGTGCCGTAGCAACTCATCTAGACATTTCAGATACAACAAGGTGAAGAACATGTCCCCCATCCCGTCTAACTATTTCCTGAAGATTACAGAAGGCCGCGAAACATGTTAGATTCGTATGAAAGCCTTGCTATTGCGGATAAGGAATAGTATTTCCTTCGTCACCAAGAAGCTAGTAATGTTTGCCGCTCAATTTCCTCTGATAATTTATACTGCACTAGCAACAATGATACAGGCCGATAACTATCATGATTAGCTCTTCTTTTCCATTCCCGTTTCTAGACGGTGCCCAAGAAAAATATTGAGGAGCACTTTGTATTTTCAGTGAGCAAATAATTTGAATAAACAAACTCTAGCCCAAATGAAATACTAAACACAACAATAAGTCTGATTTCTGTTTCAGTCCTTATTGCAGGAATTTATAAATTATCTCAGCAAACAAGAGTATGAAGCCCTCTTCTTGACCTAGGTCGACTTTGACATTTTCTTAAGAAGATTATATTACTAAATTTATCATAAAGAACACCGTAAATATTGAATTACCCTGACAGAACGTTGTATATACCTTCGAATTACCCTGATAGGACATTGTATATACTTTTGAATTACCCCTGATAGAACATTGTATTTACCTTAATATTACCCTGATGGGACAATGTAGATACATTAGATATACTCTGATGGAACATAGTAAATGCCTTACACTTTTTATGTGTAGTGTATGAGTGATTCTGTCTATACATTGTAATCAGTACTACTGTATATACAGTTCCGGGATCCTAGGGTATAATTTCTTTGGAAAATATGAGTGGTCCAGAAATGTTCTCAAATAGAGATGACATTTAAAATTGAATGTATAGTTTAGACTTATATATTTTTACTGCATAGCAATGCGCAAGACAGTGCACAAATTTACTATACCAAATCGGCATGGGAATGCCTTCAAATGTGAGTGGATAAACAACAATGTGCAAAAATGTCAGAAAATTGCAAAAATATAATTGGCACATAACGTTTAATCTCTATACCACGTCTAGCCTATACTCGTAACCTATCTACAGTCTTGTACCAAATCAGTTTTAAGCATATTTTCTCTCAATGTTTTGCTTGTCAATGTCTTGTATTCCTAGTACTTACTTTTCCTGTCTCTTTAACACCATTATCAACTGTTATTGAAGAGATAGTTTAGGTACGGGTATGGCAGTTTGAATTTGACAGAACATAGCATAGAAAGAAAATTTGCTGGAAAGGGAAACTGGTGCAAGTCAACCAGACATACACAATAAAATCTTCAAAATGACCTTTAACCTTATTTACAAGGTATGTATGACCAATACTGTGTTGTGAAAAACAGTGTAATCATAATCTTCTTCAAACAATAGTGTTATGACCTCTGCTGAGTGCTTGGACATGACATCCCATTTATTGTCTTCACAATGGTTGATGAGACAGTTAATGACAAAGCAAGAAACGGATAGAAAGATCACGAGTATCATCTTCAAGTCAAATACAATGGGAAATTGCAGTAGTAAGAAAGCTATGAACTAACTAGCTTAACAGTTATGCCTTACACAGGACTGTTAATTAATATTAAAATAAGGTACTTGTTAGTTTATTTATTACTCATTAATTGATAGAAGGTTGGCATATTTTTAAAGAATAGTGACACAGAAACGTTCTTGGAAAATATGTTAGCTTTAGATGAATCTGACAAAATTAAAAATATATTGTTAATCAAATAATTATAAGGTGCATCATGGCTAAATTGTATATTAAAATGATTAACAAATGTACTCATTAGGACCAAAAGGTAGACTGCATTACATTTAACTAGTTCACAGTGAATGTAACTGATGAAGCCTATGTATGACCTGGGGGGGGGGGGGGCTTAGGGGGGTGCTTTCAGAGAATTGAACAGGGCCGATATACAGCATGTGTAACCTTGAACATTTAGCTAAATAGTACACACAATAGCTATGCTATCTTATTACTTTACTTTTACTTTATTAACAGATTGGAACATGTACATGCTGATTATGTGTTATATTTCCCGTAATTCAATATCCATCAAAATTACTATCATCCAGCTAGTAAAATCTGTTCATGTGTCTTTGTATACCTGTAGTTCCATATACATTAAAATTACTATCTTCCAGCTAGCAAAATCTGTTCATGTGTTTGTATAACTGTAGTTCAATATCCAATAAAATTACTATCTTCCAGCTAGTAAAATCTGTTCATGTGTGTTTGTATATCTGTAGTTCAATATCCAATAAAATTGCTATCTTCCAGCTAGTAAAATCTGTTCATGTGTGTTTGTATACCTGTAGTTCAATATCCATTGAAATTGATATCTTCCAGCTAGTAAAATCTGTTCATGTGTGTTAGTTTACCTGTAGTTCAATATCCATTGAAATTACTATCTTCCATTTATATATATATATATATATATATATATATATATATATATATATATATATATATATATATATCACAGGGACACACTTTTGGTGTGTAATGTATCGTTATCTCAAAGTGCACCTATACTGCAAGTTAGGACTCTATAGATGCATACGAGTTACAGCCCTGGAATAAAGGATGAACAGACAAATCGATAGAAAAGCAAATCCTATTTAGCACCTAGAAGAAGGTACATTGAAAGGGAAAACAGCAATGAGTAAGCCATCTAATTTACATATTTAGCTGTTGGATAAGCATATCAAAACAATTGGACTTATAAGTAAAATTCAATGAGAACTATGTATATTTTGGGTCCTATGAGAGATTGGACTCCAAAATGTCAAGCCCATCATCTAAAACACAAACAAATGTTATTGTAAAGAAACTAATGCATTAGTGAATCGGTATGATATATAATATAAGCTTCCTTTCCCAATACAAACTCCCCACCACTATTTTTGCAGATTAGTGAAATAAATCATCAATCAGTTTAAAAATACCATCTATAATCTCTGACCTTGCTGACAGGGTTTATTGTCGACTGTATTATTATTGCCTCATCCCAATATCATATGGGTACATGAAGGACTTCATAATTAGTTTCAATTGCAAGGGTCAAAACGATTTCCATTCTAAGCCGATGAGTCAATATGTGCAAATTTCTTTGTACATGTTTAACATGGACATGCATTTAATTATACGCAGGGACTGGTTTAGTATTCATTTTAGTCAGCTTTTCCTAGTTGATAACAATAATAAAATAGCAACAGGGAAAAAAACCAAAAGCACACATCTTATTTCCTTAGTTTCTCTATTACTTTTAATCATTTAATTACTGGCACTGATATTATTATTATTATTATTATTATTATTATTACTATTATTATTATTATTGTTGTTATTATTAATATCATCACAATAATACACAAATTTTGTATTTTGTAGTGATATCAGCCGAATGATAGTTTAAAAGATATGTTATATCATCTCTATTAGGATGAAATTAGCATTGTAATACAGTAAATCCTATCTTGAGCAATCACTGCAATGAGAGACCACCTGTTTTTGGAGACCAGAATCTCCATGCTTATATTAAAGGATTTCCGTTATAAGGTGTGTGGGTATGTGAATCAGATGGTGTGTGTTTAGTAAGAACACCCTTTAGAAACCAGTGCAGTGAACAGTACAATAAACAAGTACAGTAACACCTGGTTCTTGACAAGATTAAATGAAATTTTGTGCAAATACCATTTTTCCTCCTTCTTTTACATGGACCTTGATTTTTAATTGTTTCATGGAAAATCAACAGCTTTCTTAATTACACCAAAAAGAATGACATCTACAAAGTTTGGGAAAGGTATTTAATACAGAAATGACATTATTGTGTGGAAAAGCATTTTCATTTTTTCAGTTATGGTGATCTTAACCTTTGATTTTTAGCACCCACAATTGATATAATTATTCCATATCCCATCTGTGTGCCATCAAAAACAAGAAAATACTATAATAATAATAATAATAATAATAATTAATAATAATAATAATAATAATAATAAAAATAATAGTAATAATAGTAATAATAATAATTACAAAATCTACTTTTAATATACCATCCTTATTTGCCTTTGCTAAACTAAGGAATAATTGTTTGCATTCTTAGGAAAATTTTGAAAATACAACATTAATGACACCAAAATATTAGTAATATTTTCCTCTAATTGATTATGATTATTTTGAAATTCAAGACACAAATGTTCAAGAAATAGATTTATGTATATATAACAGTTAATGGAATAAAAAAAAGAGAAAAATACAAGCAGGAGTTTAATAAAAAAAGTCTTTATTTACCAAAAACATGTAATCCACAATACATGGAAAGCTGAATCTTCCAAACAAATCACATTGTGTCATTGATTTAGCCTTTAAAATGATTGATAATTGTAATAACATGCAATGATTGTTTTCTGGAAAACTGTAGCAAAGCAAATGTAGCAAATGAAAATCATGCTTATTTCTAATGACATTTTTATACATGTTAGTTATATAGTACATGTACTTTGCAGAAATCTGTATTTTCACTTATGAAAAAGTGAGGACTAATATTGAAAATTCATGCCAAGATGTTACAAAAGGACCCTTCTGTCCAATGGCAATGATTCTAACACACTGGCAAGGATCCTTCTAAATCATGGCAATGATGCCAACCCACTGACAAGAATTATTCTATACAATGGCTATGTTGCCAACACACTGGCAAGGATTCTTCTATAAGCTGGCAATTATGACAGCACACTTGCAAAGATTCTTCTACACACTGACAGTGATGCCAACTCACTGACAAGAATTATTATAT
Source organism: Sinohyriopsis cumingii (assembly GCA_028554795.2). Classification (NCBI taxonomy): domain Eukaryota; kingdom Metazoa; phylum Mollusca; class Bivalvia; order Unionida; family Unionidae; genus Sinohyriopsis; species Sinohyriopsis cumingii. The sequence goes on from CM068829.1 coordinate 40,808,446, forward strand.
ACAATGGCAATGATGCCAACACACTGGCAAGGATCCTTCTATATACTGTCAGTGATGTCAGCACACTGGCATTGGTCCTTCTACACAATGATAATGATGCCAGCACGCTGGCAATGGTCATTCTAAAAAACTATCAATGATGCCAGCATACTGGCATGGGTCCTTCTACTCAATGACAATGATGCCAACACACTATCATCAGTCATTCTATAAACTGTCAATGATGCCAGCACACTGGCATGGGTCCTTCTACACAATGACAATGATGCCAGCACAATGGCATGGGTCCTTCTAGACAATGACAATGATGCCAACACACTGCATGACCCTGATTTTCTATCTATTATACATTTGCTGGTGCCCTACAAGACATGATTGTCACATTACTCTTACATGACTGTCATGTAACATGACATGAGTATTGCCTTGCATGACATGTCATTTTACATCATAAGGCTGTTGTTTTACACAACATGACTGCTGCCTTACAAGACATGACTGTTGCCTTACATGACATGTCATTTTACATGACACGGTTGAAGTTTTACACAACATGACTGCTGCCTTACATGACATGACTGTTGCCTTACATCACATGTCATTTCACATGACAAGGCTGTTGTTTTACACAACATGATTGTTAACTTACATGGCATGACTGCCATTTTTCATGACATGACTGCTGTCATACAAAATATGCCTGTAATTGTACATGACTGTTGTCGTACATCACAAATGTCATCATATAACACATCACAGTAAAGTCATGTTTCAATGCATTAATAACATCCATGGGTTTTTTGTACAAATGTAAATTATGTAAAATTTAAAATGTTCATAACACAATGTGTCTATATTTGTATCCCGACATCCTAGAATAAGCACAATGTCAAATAAAACTTCATTCCTACTTATTAGTAAAGTTACAACTGACCTAAACGTTTACTTTCATCCCCTTAGGTAAATGATCCCAAAGTTAAAGTAAAGTTTTCCAAACATTATTGTTATACAGACATTCTGGAGCTTTATACAAACTGTATCAACAGATCCCTAATTATCATTACCTACATGATGACTAATAACCATTATCTATCTTAAACAATGGTACCTTAGTAAATATTTGCTGAGACAAATTTTGGGCTGATTACCAATTTAATAATTTAGGAGAAAAACAAATCTGTATGCACAAGACTTCAATTATTATTTCTACCTTGTCACTGTCAGCCAAATGGTTCTTATTCCTTTTGTGAGACGGGAACCTTCATAAAAGGTCAAGAACCAAGTGATTCAAGCTGGTACCCAATCACTTATAGAAATAACAACTGCAATAGAATGTACATTCGATTCGTCATAAAGGGTGAGGAACCAAGTAACTAAAGTTAGTACTCAGTCACTTACAAAATAACAATTGCCAAATAATGTACATTGGACTTTTGTCTTCTAAAACAGTTGTTAATACATTTTCCTTGTAATCATCGTAACTTTGATTGAAGGTAGGTTGTAATGAGTTTTTTAATTAGAAGATACATTTTTTAAAGCAATGGATAGGCTGAATCAACATCAGTTATCAATTAGCAGGTCTGATTTCAATGTCATGAACAAATTCTTAGTTTCAACTCTTCGTCAGTCTTTTCACGAATGTTGTACACACTGCCATAGTTACCAATGAATACAACACAATCAGTTTTACACACCACCATAGTTACCAAAGAATACAACACAATCAGTTTTACACACCACCATAGTTACCAATGAATACAACACAATAAGATGTACATATTGCCATAGTTACCAATGAATACAACATAATACATTGTACACAAAGCCATAGTTATATATGGTTACAACATAATGAACTGGACAATACGGAGCCTAATCTGTCAATGAACACTTCTTTAACTTAGATTGCAAGCCATCAGCACTGGCTCTGACCCGATACCTTCTAACTTACTTAAGTCTATCCTGACTGCATCCCAGTGCATTAAATTCACCAGTAAATACTATGTTACTAATCTGGTTGGTTTTGGTGACTAACATCATATGTTATGTTATGCCAAGGCTGATCAATTAAAATGCCATGTCCTGGAACACACTATGGTAGCTGACCTAAGCACTTCTGAATGCCATGCCCAGGATACACAATGGCCACTGACCAAAACTGTTGCAAGTACCTTGCCTAAGGACACACCATGGTAACTGAACCAAGCTGTTCTGAGTGCCATGCTTAGCGTGACACCATGGAAGCTGACCCAAGCTGTTCTGAGTGCCGAGCCTAGGAACACACCATAGCAGTTGACCCCAGCTTTTCCATGTACCTTACCCAGGGACACCACGGTAACTGAACCAAGCTGTTCTCAATGCCGTGCCTTGGGACACACCATGGAAGCTGACCCAAGCTGTTCCAAGTACCTTGTCAGGGACACACTATGGTAACTGTTCCAAGCACCATGCCGATGGACTCATCATAATAATTGACCCAAGCTGTTCTGAATGTCTTTACCAGGGACAAACCACAGCAGCTAACTCATCCTGATCTGAGTGTCTTGCACTGGCACACAATAATGATGATAGCCAAGTCTGATACAACAGCAAATCTGCAATCTCCTGGGTACAAGGTTAATAACAGTTATCCACTGAGCCACCACATATCACTATACATGTGAGAAAACAAACAAAAGCTGCCTAGATATATACACATGAGCTTCTCAAGTGCATATGTATGTATACGGTATGCAAAAAGATAAGAACAAGCACTGAAATTACAAAATAAAATGAAAAATATGCATGTAATGAAGATTATGCATGACAAATGTTTTTTTTCTGCCTACATTCGAGAAAACATAATCAACTACACAATGGAGAATATCATCCTAATATTCTCAAAATAAGGCAGTTCATGGATAGAGGAGAAAAATACTAATTTTAATTTGAACATGTACTTGTATAAAGTTACATTTAATTATAAATAGGACAATCTTTCCAAATTGACAATTTAACAAAAAAACTTTCATCGAAATCTGAAAAGCAGAAAATATATGGACACAATTATTGATTTCAAACAAATGTTTTAAAAAAATACAAAAATCCATAAATGATTAAAAGCACAAGAAACTAAGCAATGTGACCATACACAGGACAAAGTTGGTTTTGTACAAACTTGAATGAAAACAACAACAGCAAAAAAGCTAAACTACTGTGAAACGACCATCATGATTGCAGAATTATGTATCATGAAACCTGAAACGTTTCTGTGTATTTAAGACCTGGGCTGGAGATAATACTATTTTAAGCCAATCAGAAATGGCCTTATATAATTAAAGTCAATTCTGATTGGCTGACTGACACAATCTTTATCCCAAATTTATGCACAGTCTCAGTGATAGTGATTGTCCAAAAGAAGTACATGAGCCATTAACGATGCTTTTCATTGGAACAAGAACATCTGAGCATTTTCCACAATTTGTCAAACAGATTAAATTATTACATTACTGGGATGAAAATTTATTTTTATTGTATGATTATTCAGTGTCTGATTTTTAGTACCATTCATAACAACATATTAAAAGAAATCTTAAACAACTCAGAATTCATGGAAATTTGTTTTGGTAGCATCAGTTCTATTTCTTTTCTACAGACATTAAATAATGCGACAGAGCTTGCATAATACAGCAACAGTTATTTTTTTCCAATAAGGGAGACAACTTCATTTAATCTACCTGGTACAGTCTGTAACATGGTTATTTTTATTTGAAAGTCAGTTTTGTATTCTTGCAAAGTTGGTCCTTTTGATACGTAGAACTTTAGATTCAATTAAACTGAATAAAATTAAATAAATTTAATTAATGACTGGTGGAATGAAACCTCTTAATGAAGAATATGCATCATCTGAAGAATGAAATATGGAATTACACATTGCACAATGTCCAAAAAAATTGAATTTCATCAAAATGCAATATAAACATAAGACAATATAAAATGTCTTCAAATAAATAGACATATTAAACATGTGCATCAAAATGCACAGTATTTTAAACAAGAAATAGTTGCAAATAGACTAATAACATTATTTTATAAAAAATTTTAAAATTGGGAGGATATGGCAAAACACGAGTACTTTGAACCCCATGCATAATTATTAGTCCTCTATGTCGACACAAGTAAGACAAGTTTCTAATTACCTGAACGACCAGTCATCCACAAAATTGGTCAATTAACTTACTCTGGAGCAAACGTTTTTCTACAAAATATATTTTTCTTTCTGACACAGTGACTCAAACATTTGCTGGACTGCAAAATCATTAGGCCTCTTCCATACATGTTAAGCCCTTCACAAACCTTGCTCAAAGTGGTTTAAGTCTGCAATAAACATTTTCCTTTTCTGTTGTTGATTATGACTTCTGATCTTCTGGCCAAAATTCAAAATGCTTCTTTCTTGCATAACATGTACAATCTCTATAAACACCAGTGAAAAGTATTTGTGCAGAAGAAAAAAATCTTCCTTCAGTCAGTGACCCTGACCTCACCATTTTGACCCCAAAATCAACAGGCTTTAAAAATGTTGCTATACAGTCAGTGACAACAGTCCTTGACCTTTTGACTCCAAAATCTAAAGGCCTAATATAGGCCAGCAAATTTGCGTCTATGCTGTGTGCAGCTGGACATGCATTAAATACTAATAATTAAAAAGGGCATGAGTTACAAGAGTTACCTCCTTTGTCTATGTCAAGAACTCTCCACATTGGAGGTTTATTCTTTCCAAATCTGGCTGCACCCAATAAGGCTCCACTCTAAAGTTTTGCTCATTTGCACAACTTTAAAATTTAATGAAATTGTATTCCCTGCTTTTTTCAAGCTGGTAATTGATGATATTTAAAAGAAATATGCAGATCATCAGGGAGATTTAATCCTCTCTAATTCCCATCATTTTGACCTTTCCTTTATTGTGATATCTGAATGATGAGAACTGATCTGGGTTTTGTAGGGTAAATTAAGCTAAATTATTCTAAAACCTGAAATTGAATTTAGTTTTGTTATCCTTTAAATTGTAGGTTTTCCAAAGGTACATTTCACACATACTGCTGCAAAGCATTTTGTACAAATAAGGGCAAAACAGGCATATTTAGCTTACAGCTATACAAAGCATCAATTTTAATACACCATTTTCTTCTGCGAATCATATGCAATGCAATCAAATGGTGAAAAGGAATTTGTGCAATTATTCAAATTTGTCTCATGACTGCTCTAGAGTTTCACTCTTTTGCACCAAGTTCAAAATTTAAAGAAAAACAATTCCTCAGATTTCTCCACTGGAAATCCTTGCTGTAAAAAAAGTGGAGGTTGAAAGACATCTCATTGATGGGGATTGATCTGTGTTAGCACACAGGCAGACCTTACAGTGGATGTGCATCTCTCAAAAGACTGCCAGCTCTACATGACTATTTTTATTTTTCTATTATTTTAGACGTAAATTACAAGAAGGTCAGCCCATAATTTCTTTTTGTATGTTGTGCTATTTCAAGTACATTTCCTAAACACACATAATCTTAGCACATGGTCTTCCTTAGAGTAATAAAAAAGAATAAATGACAATCCATGTAAATGAAAGAAATGCATGTTAACTTTCTCAACACTGTAAGGTACAACAAGCAAACAACTTTGTCCTGTGCCTACCCCTCCTTCAGAAGTGTCCCATAATTCCAAAACAGAAACTAAAACACCTATATGGTTTATTTTAGACTCATTTAGCCAAAAAAGTGGCAACAAGACGCTGTACAAGATATGTTCATAAGTTTCAAGTACGCCCAGATGTTCTATGTGAATTTTTAGCAACTGCTTCCATTCCATGCTGCAAGCAAGGATCAAGTTTCATGCACTTAAAAACAGATCATTTTTTTAAGAGTTTTTACCAAAACTGTGGTGTACATTTATTGAAGCATATGCAGGAATTATTCCAAGCATGATAATTTACAACATAGGTTGTTCCACAAAATCACTTTTATACCTAATTCCAAAACAAAATTTTACCAAACCCCACTACCACCCTCAAAAACAAAAAGTATTTCAAGTACTGTATACACTCTCTTACAAGTTAGATCAAATTACAAACTGCATAGATCCAGATCTGCCATCACATACACCACCATTGCAGATCTGGGTACATGCATTTTGTGATGAATCAGTAGAACAAACAATCACCCTGATCCACCAGCACATTATGCAATGGCAGACCTGCATCTATGTTGTTTTCATCTGGACAAAATGTAAAAGTGAGAATAAACAGTACAGTTCAGTCTTGTAAAATAATTATAAAGACAATTTACTATTAAGATTTTGTGAATGATCCAAAACCCATGACACAAAAGAAAACCTGGCATGAAAGTCATGCTACTTTGAACCATGAGCTGGAGATAAATGTTTCCATTTCAAACAAAACTGGCTTTTTACATATACAGTAATTTGGGATGGATTATAATAAAAATCTAATTCATTAAATTAATTAGCTTAACTTTCTTTGGAACATTTCTTAAAGCTCGGCTCGTAAGTTTTCAGATTAATCTGGCTCCCAGATAATCCTGTTTGGTCATCATGATCATTAAAACCATAGTCCAATATACTTTGTGGATTTGTCTATAACAACCATGCCTGGATGTCCCCTAAGGTGGCATTAAAATCTGATTAAAACCAAAGCAATAAGGAACCAGACTAAATATGGCAAGTCAGTTTAGATATATTATTATGGCACTTGTATTGTGACTTCTGCACAAAAGTTACCATTTTGAAGTCACTGCTCTTTTAGCACCATCGCTTGTAGGAATCAATCATAAAATTTTATTGTATACAAAGTCTTTGTATCTAAATTTAGTATTGTAAAGTTCATAAAGAGCATGATTTAATCCAGCTGGCACTGGCTCACAAATTTTTTTTACTGTATAAAATTTCATTATCCTATTAAAGGGAGGTAATCCATTTTGTGGTGCATGCCTGTAACAAGCCAGCTTATCTAATACATGTAAATATGGAAGTTTGCAACATGTTAAAAATAAGACTGTACATAGAAAAACCAAATGGAAAAGAACTTGAAGTGAAAAAAAGTTTTCTCAAATGCTGATAGAGTTTGGCACAATTTCTGGATCCAGGAATGGATAAGGTGGGTTTCTTGTTTTGTTCCTCTCTTTGATTGTTTTACTGATTTCTGCCAGTTCCTGCCGAAACCTAAAATAAAGAAAAACTTGAAAATATACAACATAAGGTTGGTAATCAAGTTCATTTTTGTGCATTTGTACTTTTCAACTGTATGTATTGATGAAATAAACTTATTCTCAAGACCAAATTGCACTATCTTCCAAATATAATCCATATTCCATATCTGATTATTCTATTTTAGAGTCAAGTATATATATATATATATATATATATATATATATATATATATATAAATGACTTACATCAGACTTATAGGTCATTTATAACTTACTTATATTCTGCTTAAGTCATGAAGTGAAATTCTTGGTCTATGTTGTTGTTGTTGTTGTGGGGTTTAACACCATTTTTCAGCACATGATAGGCTATGCATGGCAGCCAGTGTTAATGGTGGAAGAAGAACCCAGAAAAACCCCAGGAAAAAACACTGACCCACATGAAGCTACTCGCAAGCTTTCTCACATACCTACATTAGCTGAATCCTAGACTCAAACCCAAGTAGACAGAGGTGAGATGGCAGTGATCCGTAACGGAGAGTGCTTTAGACCAGTCAGCCACTCGAAAGCCCCCATTAGTCTATGTAACTATAGTGTAAGTGAAAACAAGTCTACTGTATAATGTGCCCTTCCAGGTATAATCTAAGTCTGACTTACATACGACATCTGCTTGACTTACAGATCACTTACAAGTTACTTATATTTTGCATATGCAATGAAGTCAACAAAATATTAGTCATTACAATTACATGTACAGTACTGCAAGTGAAAACATCATTAACACATGCTACACCAACATTACACATACAAGTCATCTATGGATGGTATAAGCCCTAATCAGATGATCATTTTCTAATTAACAGTTTACCCCAAATCAGTCTCCAGTCCAAGTTTCACAGCAATATGCAACCCATTCTGAACAAAGGTGCTCTTATTTTTTTTCTTAAGCTTTCTACCAGATTTAACATTTTTAATGAGGCGTGTCAGCAAAAACAAAAAGAAGAATTTCATAATTTGTATCTTAAAATATATTTTCAAAGTAAAACATTAAAATAAAACTTTAACTTTGATGGATCTTATGTAGAATAAAGTAACATGTGTACATGTATGTACATATGTGTGTGTGTACATGTGCACATATGTGTGTGTACATGTGTACATATGTGTGTGCACATGTCTGTACATATATGTGTGTATACATGTGTGTACATGTGTGTACATATGTGTCTGTGTTTAAACTGCATAATGGGGTACATAATCACATTGCAGACACACCTTGTAAACAAGGAATTTTTTTACATCCAAAAATTTATTTAAAACAATATTATATGGCACCAAAACATTTAACTGTGTTCATTCTAATGACATAAAAATAAAAAAAGTTATGCACTCTTTGTGCTTTCAAGCATAATGCAGTATACACAGATATCCTTGGGTTCACATGCTGACAACTGAATTTGAGACAGTATTCATTTATCAGCCTACGCAAAGTGGTCAATGGACTGCAAAATAACACTACACTGCTACCAGGGAGTGGAAACCTGCTTTTCAACTTGGTTGTAAATGCCTACTTGATGATGATGTATTTTGACCAAAATGTATGTTTGAATGAAATATATTATTTTTTATTTGCAGAATAAATTAAATTTACAGTTATCACTTTTTTTATTTCAGCTAAACTTTCAATAAATGAGAAAGCTGCTTGAAATGTGATGATTCAATGCAACAGCAATCATTCAATAAATTCAGTCATTTAAATGGAAATGAATGAGATTTGTAAATGGTCAAAACATTTAGGCATTCTATCAAATTGATGACTCATATTTATATTAGGAAGTGACTTCCTCTTGGGGTGGGGTCATGGGTTCAAAAAAAAAAAACAAATTTATTGCTGGAATTCACATGTACCTCAAGTACATGTATAGTATGTGAATGACTTGCATCTTACTTACAAGTGAAGTATACTTCATTAGTAAGTAAAATGTCTATTTCACCTACATGTTACTTATAAGTTACCTATAAGTATAGTAAGTTAAGTCTCACGTTTTAAGTATATTATACTTGATTAATAAACAAAATGCCTAATTTGCATATGAAAGGCCTACACATATATATAATCATAATCCTTCACTTATAAGCTACTTATAAGTTACTATAAGTAAAGTAAATAATTACTTATAATCACTTATAACCGCTAATAAGCCCTTTAAACGTAATTAATATATGTGACATATAAGCCATATACAGGTTTCATATGTATGGGATGTTCTTGTAGCAGGCAAACATTATGCATAGCTGAATATAACCTGAAAATATCATTCAAAAATTAAATCACAAGGATTACCCACAGAATGTTTCCCATAAATCGAAAATGTCACGATATAATGTGCTTCACTGAGGTGATATAAATGTAACTATTAACTATTCACGTTTGTAAAATCTCAAATACACAGTCGACAATTTTGTCAGACATTTTATGACAGTTAACTTGATTTGTTCCTTTTAGCATCAACCAATAGCCTAACAAAAATGATTAAATGCTGATATGTTTGTCATCTGGGTGGCCATTTACAGTCATAATTTGGAGATCTGATTATGTGGTTAACAGTTACAGCAACTACAACTTTTACAAACAAATGAGCAGCATAGGAAATAGGCCATACATTTTTTATCCAACTATACATTTTTTATCCAACTGTTCTTGGATTATTTTTATTCTCTTATCTTTAGTGGGGGCCCAAAGTGACCGAGTGGTCTAAAGTGCTCTCAATCTTGGATCACTGCCATCTCACCTATGTCTGTGTGGGTTAGAGTCCCGGGTTCGGCCAATGTGGATATGTGAGAAAGCTTGCTTGTAGCTTCTCATGGGTCAGTGGTTCTTTCTGCGGTTTTCCCAGGTTTTTTCTCCACCATTAATACTGACTGCAATGTATAGCCTATCTTGAGCTGAAAAATGGCTTTAAACCCCATAACAACAACAACAATTAATCTTTCGTGACACTTTAAGGGTCTAATTTTTCTCTTTTACATATTTTTGCAACATTCAAACCCCATTAATTGTTCTTTTTAATAATTCTATGGAGGAAGTGAAAAACAGAAAAAATACAAAATTGTCACTATGAAATTTGTCAATTCTAAATATTCCTCAATTCTTACTCTTCAACAACTTTCTTCGCCTGGGGTTCAAATATGTACTGGACTTCAAAGTCTCCAAGACTTTTGGTTCCACGACTGCTGAGGATCTTGGTGACAACCATCATGTCCAATGTGGTGGGTTTATCTGGCAGATTGTTGATTACATCCTGCTCTGTCAGTGCATCCTACAGGAGTAAGAAACATACATTATATAACATCCTGCTGCCATGGGGTTCCCACAGGAGTAAGTAATGTAGGTTTCTGTTCAATCACAGTCTCCTACAGTAGCAAAAATGTAGGTTAAATAACATTTGGTTTGCCAGAGGCTCCTACAGGGGTAAGAAATTTAGGTTATATAACATCTGATCTTATTACTACAGTACACCACTTACATTCAGTAAAGGTTTAATTTGATTCATATGGTCAACAATGTAATTCATGGAATTTAAATTAATCCAACTGTATACTTATGCACAAACGTCTATAAAATGTCTCAAGTGTTTCACAGGGCAGCATCTAAATAATTTCCAACCAATATGTTTCATGTAAAAAAAAAAATTGGCACTGTTGATATGAAGCTTAGTTACAGAGTAGTCAGAATCAACTGCAAACAACATATATATGACTACATACATGTATAAACTGATTTCAGCCATAAGTCATTTGTATGTCACACTCATTTGCAAAAGCTAAAATAATAATGGTTATGGAATGCATTTAATAATGATTATGGAATGCATTTAATAATGGCTATGGAATGCATTTAATAACGGTTATGGAATGCATTTAATAATGATTATGGAATGCATTTAATAATGGTTATGGAATGCATTTAATAATGGTTATGGAATGCATTTAATAATGGTTATGGAATGCATTTAATAATAGTTATGGAATGCATTTAATAATGGTTATGGAATGCATTTAATAATGATTGAATGCATTTAATAATGGTTATGGAATGCACTTAATAACGGTTATGGAATGCATTTAATAATGATTATGGAATGCATTTAATAATGGTTATGGAATGCATTTAATAATGGTTATGGAATGCATTTAATAATAGTTATGGAATGCATTTAATAATGGTTATGGAATGCATTTAATAATGATTATGGAATGCATTTAATAATGGTTATGGAATGCATTTAATAATGGTTATGGAATGCATTTAATAATGGTTATGGAATGCATTTAATAATGATTATGGAATGCATTTAATAATGGTTATGGAATGCATTTAATAATGGTTATGGAATGCATTTAATAATGGTTATGGAATGCATTTAATAATAGTTATGGAATGCATTTAATAATGGTTATGGAATGCATCTAATAATGATTATGGAATGCATTTAATAATGGTCATGGAATGCATTTAATAATGGTTATGGAATGCATTTAATAATGATTATGGAATGCATTTAATAATGATTATGGAATGCATTTAATAATAGTTATGGAATGCATTTAATAATGGTTATGGAATGCATTTAATAATGGTTATGGAATGCATCTAATAATGATTATGGAATGCATCTAATAATGATTATGGAATGCATTTAATAATGGTCATGGAATGCATTTAATAATGGTTATGGAATGCATCTAATAATGATTATGGAATGCATTTAATAATGGTCATGGAATGCATTTAATAATAGTTATGGAATGCATTTAATAATGGTTATGGAATGCATTTAATAATGGTTATGGAATGCATCTAATAATGATTATGGAATGCATTTAATAATGGTCATGGAATGCATTTAATAACGGTTATGGAATGCATTTAATAATGATTATGGAATGCATTTAATAATGATTATGGAATGCATTTAATAATGGTTATGGAATGCATTTAATAATGGTTATGGAATGCATTTAATAATAGTTATGGAATGCAATTAATAATGGTTATGGAATGCATTTAATAATGATTATGGAATGCATTTAATAATGGTTATGGAATGCATTTAATAATGGTTATGGAATGCATTTAATAATGGTTATGGAATGCATTTAATAATGATTATGGAATGCATTTAGTAATGGTTATGGAATGCATTTAATAATGGTTATGGAATGCATTTAATAATGGTTATGGAATGCATTTAATAATGGTTATGGAATGCATCTAATAATGATTATGGAATGCATTTAATAATGGTCATAGAATGCATTTAATAATGGTTATGGAATGCATTTAATAATGGTTATGGAATGCATTTAATAATAGTTATGGAATGCATTTAATAATAGTTATGGAATGCATTTAATAATGGTTATGGAATGCATTTAAGTTGTATCCAAATTTAAATTTTAGTATGATCTTAAAGTCAGTCTCACTTCAAGTACATAAATCTCAGCTACCAAGTATGCATGTGTGTGTGTGTGAGAGATTTGGATTTTTAATGTAGCTTTAACAATTTTCCAGTCTTATCGCTACGATGTCGACAGTGTGGCAGTTTATAGTGATGTCTAGCACTCGGGCATCATGCCGCAGACATGTTGCATCATGTCCCACCCAGTCACATTATCCTGACACCAGGCCGACCAGTCCTAACACTAACCTGAGGGCCATTTCTTTACAAGTCAGCTGGGGTTTAAACACTCAACCTCCAAGACTGATGTTCTAATCAGGATAAATGTAGTAAATGTATGGATGTTGCAATGGAGTTCAGCAGGTAGTTCCAAGCCAACAGTACTTTTTCTTACAAGTTTATGATTATGTATGCAAAATACTGCCCCAAGCATTTCACAACTTCCTTTTCTATGCTAAAAGAAATTCTCCATTCTGATGCTTATTCAATAATTAAGGATACATACCTTAGAAGATGGAGGTTTTCCTCTCATCAGGGCCGGATAATTTGGTGGGTAGGCATACTCATCGTACTGGGGAAAGTTGGTGGAGGCATGAGCAACACTGCATGTATATATGATAGAGGTCAAGGTCAAGATAAGTTGTTCAACTGTTGTAAACTTGCCATTCTCTTCAGGAACACCCTAAAAAGGAGAATGGTCATTATGAACAAACTGTATTTGCATTTGTAAAACACATATGCCCCATAGCTGAAACGGCAGACCAAAGCAAAACCAAATCCCAAATATTCCAAACTGTAGAACAATTTAAAGCAAAAACACAGCTATAATGGCATGAAAAGCCAATCTGGTCATCTGTTACAAAACTGATTGTTTGAACTATCATGATATTTTTTTCAAAATTGTAAATAATAATGTCCCAAACATTTTAAAATAGTTATAACAAAAGAAAATTGCAGCAATAGTCTGAAATTTCTAATTAGATCATCTACAAATGAATACAAATAAACTGAATTTTGTTTTGCCCACTTCAAATGTTCACAATGTTTAAGTCTAAACATCAACAATGAAAAATATGTAAAAAGATGAAACAGTGCTGTAATGGCCTGAAATCAAATTATGGCATCCACCTGTTACCATGATAATGTACGTTTCATAACTCCAAGTCCAATAATCTGGGTGTTGTAATGTTAAAATTGATTTGGAACAGACATACAGATGTACAGAAACAATGTAATAAACCCTCTTCAGCTACTGCAATTACAGCAAAACTATTGTCATACATTCCACTATCTGCAATTCAATCAAGGGCAATAACTCTAACAAAATGACTGGTAAATATTTGTATCTAAAGAACAAATATAACTGAAATCCATCTTTAAGACTAATTGATGTCACAAGATTATGTCATAAATAGAACTAATCTATAACTCAAAATGGCCTTGCCGCAAATCAATAAAGGGCAATAATTATAACAAAATTATAGGAATATAATGGTTTGTCTATACATACATATCATGATAATTATAATATATACCAAGGGGGTGCGTGGTCTGGGCCTGACGTCCCGCTTGCCAAAGGAAAGTGAAGCGTCTCTCATAGCCTCTCCTTCCCAGGTGTAGTGATCGCCGCAGGACCACTGTCTCGCTCTGCGGGGCAGGAGGTTACTTGCATATGGCCTCTCCTACACTATTGTGTCTACAGCAGCACCTTCACGCGGTGCCCCGTTTTAACAGAGCCTGCTGTGTGGCGCGACCGAGTACCCGGCGGTATAACTGGGTGGGCAGACTGGGCTCATTAGCCTTGGCAGGCAACCAGTCTAAGAGAAGGGAAACTCTGACCCCAAACCCGGGCAGATGAAGCTCGTTAGCCTTGTCAGGCAGTTCATCTAGGAGAAGGAAACCTTGATTCAAAACCAACCAAGTCCCATCCATTGGATTATGGCTCCACTGCCTTGTGGATATGTTCGGGAGAAGGAAAGGCTACGGGAGTAAACCCAGACAGAAAATCAGGAGTGGAGCCCCTAAGGTGGCTGGGGGTCGACTACGACCTCCTTCCGGCAGCTCCTGCATCCAAACTGGTGCCAAATGTCATGCTCAGCATTCCTTTGGACCCCACCAGCAAGGACGAGAGGGGGATCCTGACGTCTGGGCAGCCCAGGATCTCCATATTCCACGCCCAGGCTTGCGCCCTGGAGAGGACACTCCAGTCTCGCTACTGAGTGAGGAAACAACATGGAAGCTGACAGTTTACGGGTTATAAGTCCCACCCGATTGACGTAGGGAAGGGGCGCCACGGGTCAGCTTTGACGGTGGGAGGGATCATCGTGTCCCACTGGCCAACTATCGCCCGCCTCAAGCCGGGCAGCCCCCGGTCAATAAGGTGTTGACCCGCCATCGTCTGCCTGCTCCAGTGGGTGTCTGGAGCTCAGTGTGTTGTTCAGCATGACAAGCAGACGGTAATTCCACACCAGACAAAAGAAACAAGAAACCAATAAAGAAGACTCCAGCTCTTCGATTTGCAAGCTGGAATGTGCGTACCATGTGTACAGGCATCTCCGACGACCTCATAGAAGTGGACGACACCAGAAAGACGGCCATCATCGATAGAGAACTCACCAGACTAAATATCAGCATAGCTGCCCTCCAGGAAACCAGGCTCGCCTCTAGTGGCTCCCTCAGAGAGGAAAACTACACCTTCTTCTGGAAGGGTCGAGAACCTGAAGAGCCCCGTCAGCACAGAGTGGGCTTTGCCATCAAAAACAATCTCCTGGCCTCGGTTGAACCTCCAACAGGGGGCACTGAGCGTCTCTTGTCCATCCGCCTCACCACTACTTCAGGTCCTGTCAACATCATCAGTGTCTATGCCCCAACCCTCACGTCATCAGAAGACGTGAAGGATCAGTTCTATGGGCAGCTGGACGAACAGATTAAAGGATGCCCCAAAAATGAACCACTATTCCTCCTCGGCGACTTTAATGCCAGAGTAGGTGCGGACCACGAGTCCTGGCCTACCTGCCTCGGATATCATGGCACTGGAAAGACCAATGAAAACGGCCAGAGACTGCTGGAGCTATGCACCTACCATGGCCTGTGCATCACAAACACCTTCTTCAAGTGTAAGCCACAACACAAAATGTCATGGAAACACCCCAGATCTCATCACTGGCACCAACTCGACTTGGTCATCACCAGGCGCTCTGCCCTTAACAGCGTCCTCTCCACCAGAACCTACCACAGTGCAGACTGTGACTCCGACCATGCCCTTGTGAGCAGCAGAGTGCGACTACAGCCACACGTGCTACACCGCACAAAACCAAAAGGATGTCCTCGCATAAACACTGCACAGATGTCAGTCCCTGCCAAGGTGGAGGAGTATGTGTCTGCCCTGAACAAGGCTCTCCAGGACCTGCCTGAGTATGACGCTACAGCCAAGTGGAACGCCATGAAGGGTGCCATCTACAGTACAGCTATGTCAACGTTTGGCAAGAAGGAACGACCCAGCCAGGACTGGTTCAATGCACACCTATCAAGGATGGAACCACAAATCGAGGAGAAACGAAAAGCCTTCATAGCTTACAAAAAATGCCCTAATGAACAGACGCTTGCTGCTCTCAGAAGTGCCCGAAGTAACACCCAACGCATTGCTAGACAGTGTGCGAACAAGTACTGGCAACAACTGTGTGAAGGGATCCAGCGCAGTGCCAAGTCCGGACACATCCAAGGCATGTACAGTGGCATCAAGAAGGCTCTAGGCCCTACAGTGAAAGGGGTCGCTCCCCTGAAATCCCTGATGGGAGAGAAGATCACAGACCGTGGGCAACAGATGGCCAGATGGGTGGAGCACTACTCAGAACTATACTCCAGAGAAACGTCAGTCACTGATGCAGCCCTCAGCAGCATAAAGAATCTGCCCACCATGGAAGAGCTCGACAAAGTGCCAACCTTAGAGGAGCTCAGCAAAGCAATCGACTGCCTTCCAAACGATAAAACACCAGGTAGTGACAGCATCCCGCCCGAAGCTATCAAACGTGGAAAACCAGCATTCATTAAACCACTGCACGAGCTACTTTGCCGCTGCTGGGAGGAAGGAGTAGTCCCCCAAGACATGCGTGATGCCACAATTGTGACCCTTTACAAAAACAAGGGCGACCGCAGTGACTGTAATAATTACAGAGGGATCTCGCTCTTGAGTATTGTTGGTAAAGTGTACGCCCGCATCATACTCAACAGGCTGCAGTTGCTGGCAGACTGTGTGTACCCGGAATCACAGTGCGGCTTCAGAGCAGGCAGGTCGACGACAGACATGATCTTCTCCCTACGACAACTCCAAGAGAAGAGCAGAGAGCAAGGTCAACCACTCTACATGATGTTCATCGACCTCACCAAGGCCTTTGACTTGGTCAGCAGGAAGGGCCTTTTTGAACTTCTGAGTAAGATCGGTTGCCCCCCAAAACTCCTCAGCTTGATAATCTCTTTCCATGCAGATATGAAGGGAACAGTCCTGTATGATGGATCATCCTCAACTTCCTTCCCAATTAACAGTGGTGTGAAGCAGGGCTGCGTGCTGGAACCAACACTTTTTGGGATCTTCTTCTCCCTGCTCCTGTCCTATGCCTTCGACACGTCCACGGATGGCATATATCTACACACCAGGTCTGATGGGAGCCTGTTCAACCTGGCACAACTGCGCTCAAAGACCAAAGTGAGAGCTGTGCTCATCAGGGAGATGCTTTTTGCAGATGACGCAGCTCTTGTGGCCCACACCGAGGAAGCCCTCCAGAGACTAGGAGACCGTTTTGCTGTTGCCTGCACGCACTTTGGTCTCACAATCAGCTGGAAAAAACAAATGTCAGCGTGCAAGATACCACCATTGCCCCTTCAATCAAAATCAACGGTGTCACCCTGGAAGCAGTCAACAACTTTACCTACCTAGGGTCAACCATCAGCAACACTCTCTCGATTGATATGGAGCTGGACAGAAGGCTTGGAAAGGCAAACACCATCATGGCTCGATTAACAAAGAGGGTTTGGGAAAACAACGCGCTGACAGAGCACACCAAGGTCCGAGTCTACCAGGCCTGCGTTCTCAGCACCCTTCTATATGGAAGTGAGACGCGGAGTACCTACATGAGGCAAGAACGCTGGCTCAACTCCTTCCATATACGGTGCCTAAAATGCATCCTGAAAATCAGCTGGCAAGACCGTGTTCCACACAGCGAGATCCTGCAGCGTGCAAGTACCCCCAGCATGTACTCCCTGCTAATTAAACGCCGCCTTCAATGGCTGGGTCACGTCCGACGCATGGAGGATGGAAGGCTGCCAAAGGACATCTTATATGGACAGCTGGCCACTGGCATGAGAAGAGTCGGACGCCCCTCACTCCATTTCAAAGATGTGTGCAAGAGGGACATGAAGGCATGCAACATTTCACCCGATGGCTGGGAAGAGCTGGCTGAGGACCGAGGCACCTGGAGACTGATGGTAAACAAAGGCATATCAGTCGCTGATGCGAGGAGAGGCCAGTTGGTGGCAGAGAAACGTAAGAGAAAGAAGAACGCAACAGCAACCACAGTAATGCAGACTTCCCAGTATGTCTGCACCAACTGCAGTAGGGACTGTCACTCACGTATAGGCCTGCACAGCCACAGCAGACGTTGCCAACAGAGACAGGCAACACCCCAAGGGCACTATTCGCATGGTCTTTCGAGACCGAGTCGCCAATGATGATGATGATGATGATGATGATGATGATACCAAGTAAGCAGAAATCCAAATCAAAACTTTCATGATTAGATGAGTTCATGAATTTCTGTCATATACTGAATCCATCAGTAACTTAAATCGACAAAGTCCAGTAACTATTCCAGAAATTGTTCAATTACAATAATTGGTCAACATTCAAATTGTTGATGATACCCATAATATGTATCAAGTTTGGTAGCAATCCATTGAAAACTACAACACAATGTGTAGTTTGCATTCACATCATTCAGTTTATGTACAGGCAAAAGTGGCAAAATTTCTTCCAAAAAATCAAAGATGTACAGTGATGTGCCATTATGAACATCTTTAAATAATGATCACATTATACATCAATTTTCATAGCTATCCATCTAAAACTAGGAGACTTCACATCTTCACAAGATTTTGTCAAACAAAAGGGCATTAACTCTAACAGCATATGTAGGAAGATGTTGATTCATCAATATGCAACATCTTTAGATGATGGCCATAAAAATTTTAAATTGTTCAAGATGCATTGAAAACTGTAACTAGTTGCATGCAAAATATTCTGCTCTATAAAGATCCAGTTCCAAGCAAGAACGTGGCACTTAAATAAAAAATACCAAAATAACAGTGAATAACGTCTAAATTCTGATCTTGAGATTACGACCAAAAATTTATTAAACTCTCACAGTGATCCATGAAAAATTTAGACTCTTTGCATTTGTAATATTCTGTCATAAACTGCATTCAGCTGTAAGACACAAAAAGGTCAATTAAGTCTAATAAAAATTACAGAGAATGGTTGATTTACAATGTTTCATGGCAAAATCCAAAGTGAACTGAACTAGTTGCAGTCTAAAGATTTTTTGATGGGTGAAACGGCTACTGGACATGAGAAATCCTTCTGCCTCTATGGAGGCATGGAAACGGAGGGCAAACAGTGCATGCATCACTGTGTAATAATAAATTGTAAGGCATTTCATATTATAAACAAGTCAATGGCACAAACCTGGCAGAATAAATTGTAATAATGTGCTAACCCTTTACCAATTTGTGACTGTAAAATTCTTTACTCTCAATTATTACAAATTTACACAATAATCAAGGTTTTAATATTTTCTCCATTTCCTTGGGATATCATCTAAACTTCAAATAAAATAAATTTACTGCATAAAGCATGATATAAACTGCACAATTCTGCATAGATGAATGACATTATGAGCATCGGATTACAGCTTTATTTATATAATTTAGTGTTCTGATTTTAACATACAAGCTTTTCTTAATTTGTGAATGATTTGTTTAATATTATAATTAGTGTTTCCATTCCTATGATCATTCCCATTCTAATGGCTGATATTATTATTAATTATCTTCCTTTCTTGCAGTACAAGTGATGTACAATATAAATGAAAGTAAAACTTAAAAAATGTATCACAAGAGCAAAGGATAGAATTCATGCACAGAAGTCAGCCTGTCATCATAAAATGTCACAAAATGAAATTCTCATGCAAATACCAATTTTCTACTCAGACAATGTAACAAATAACATGATTTTCAAGATAGCCTTGTTGGTTTAAGTTTAGTAGAGATAACAATGTGGTTACAGCTAAAAGTGCCCATTACATGCATTATACGTTCACTTACAGGTTATAGTGTCTGTTAACAACATTAAGTTACCATACAATGGGGTTTCAGTTTATTGCAAATGTAAGCAGCTAATATTAAGAAGCACAGTACTAATTTACCTCCAGACCACATCCTCCCTGCTCCCGTGGCTTGGTCATTTCTTCCCTCCAGCTCTGGAGCTCCCAGTCTCCTGTTATTTTCTCTGGTGTATCTGCACAGGAAGGAGATTTAACATAAAATGACAATTTATATATGAATATTTATTTAAGAAAGAACACATTTATGCTCAAACTCAACAGCCACTGTTGTGGGAGACTACATGTCATTCATACCAGATTCTTAATGCATGGATTAATTCTTTGATATAACAAGACAATCTCTGTTTCTACTACCTGTCTTGGCAGACACCATGCAGATAAAAGAAGGATGGTATCACAAGGCAGGTTCTTATGAGCTTTCGACAAATGCTTACACGACAAATTCTTATGGTCTTCAAAGGTGAAACATTATGAGTGTCGTTCTTATACTGTACTAAATCTGACAAGAACACATTGACAGTCTAACAAAAGGTCAAAGTAAAAAGATTTCAACCCATCATCTCTAACAACAATGTCAGGGCAAATTGCATCCGACTGAAAGATCATGACAAACTGGGAACCATACAAGCTACCAAGTAATTGGCCTTACGTACCTGTTGGAATGCATTAAGAGACAAAACTATGTTTCATATAAAAAGTTTATGTACACCATAACTAACAAAAGTTTATTTTGAAGTACACTGCTGGTTTAGAGATGGTCAAGCAATGGACATGCTGGACATGCACAAGGGAAACACATTCAGTTCCTTATAATGTCAATACTATGTGGGTGAATGGTCAAAAGGCTAAGAACAAGATTTTATTCTTGTTTTAATAGGCAGGTATAAATCTTAGCTAACTTAGCTCAGAATCAGAACAAATTTGACATGAAAGTACACTGATCTGAATTATCTCCCTTGATATAATAACTCTATTACAAGTGCTTGAATTAATGCTGATTATCAAACCACCCAAGAAAATGTACAAATACATACAAAGGGCAACAATACATTTTACAACTTTACTGTAACAAACTGCATGTATAAAATGCCAAACAGCAAACTACTTGATATGGACTTTATAACAATGAGAGAAGGAAGATCGTGATTTGTGTCAACAGCCTGTGTTCAGTAATGATGGCAACTAAGGTGTTGTTAAGATGGGAGATCAATAGTAATGATGGCATTAGGCACTGTTAGCACAGGAGACTAACAATAATTATGGCATCGGGCACTGCTAAGATGGGAGATAAACATTAGTAATGGCTTTAGACACTGTTAGCAAAGGAGACCAACAATAATGATTGCATTAAACACTGCTAAGATGGGAGACAAACATTAATTATGGAAATAGGCATTGGAGCACAAGAGGCCAACAGTAATGATGACATTAGGTAATGTTAATATGGTAGACCAATGGTAATTATGGCATTAGGCATTGTTAGCAAAGGAGGCCAACATGCTCCACTAAACAGCCTGCCACACTTGATAATTTTCAATATGGTGGACACATGTTCACAACAAGTTAGCACAGCATTGCATTTTCCAATTTTTAAACTGTGCTCTTCAAAGATTAGTAAATAAGCACCACCTGGCCATAGAAAGTGTTTACTTTAATCCATATTGATGAATACATGACAGGTGTATCTCATTAAAAAATAAACTGAATATCTATGTTCTCTTAGCTGTAACATGTCACAGCTGGCAGGCTTTTCTGTGGGTGAAACAAAATTAACATGCATTGCTTTTGGAAAGATACCTCTCTCTCAACAATGAAACTTTTGCAACCTTCTGCTCTTCACTTTTAGCCCACACAGGACGACTGTTCTCATAGAACTCCAAATAACACTAACCTTACTGAACAGAGAATGGTCATATCTACTCATCACTGCTGTTAATTGATGTATGATAGCAAAATTCTCTTCCAAGGTCAAATTCAGGTATAACCATGTATACTCACTTGTAAGTCGAGTCAGACTGCAAACAACAAAGACCCTAATCTACCATATCATAATGCAACTGCAGATCATTATCTGTGTTTTATGTTGTACTGCTTACTCCTCACACACTGCACAGACCCAGATCTGACAGTGCATTATACAACTGCAGATCTGGTCGATGCAGTCTGCAGTTGGGTTCATCTTATATGTTAGTATGACTTGCAACTGATAAGCAATGCTGGAAAATCACTTGTCTCACATCTGACAATCTGGCAAATCAAACTCTTACTTAGAAAGCAAGAAACTATATATCTTGCCCTGAATTTTATATAAAACTGAATGTAAAAAAATCTGAATTTTGTGCAGTTTCATCAAAATCTGTCATAAGATACGTTTTACATTTTCAAGCCAAGTGTGGTCTAGCTAACTCACCATAATACAGGCGAACATATTTGGAAACATAGTTGTTGATTGCCTTGTACAAAAGCAGGGCATCATCTCTGAAGTGGTATCCTGGTAACACGTTCTGACTGTAGAGCTGTAAAAAAAAAATATTCCTCCTTTCAAAATTTGAAATAAAACAAATTCAATAAATGTTTACAAAATGAAGAAATCTGGATGTGACCATTTGTACAGAGCCGTAGAGATACTTTTACCACTTTACATGTAACTATTTCAAAGAACATCTGAATTAAAAGTGTTGACACTGAGGAATGAATCTGACCAGTAACCTTGACCTTGAAGATATATAACTGCCTATTTTACACAAGGTGTTATCAAATAGAGAAATGTATGTTTACTATGGTTCATCCCTGGACAGTGAACAGATCTGGAGATATAAAATGGAAAGAAAAGCAACCACAAATATAGACATGTACACTGTCTTCAGCCTTGAAGACAGAACTCCGAATGCAGATATACTGTCAGGATTTTGTCTTAAGTGCGATCTCTCTGCTTGTGGCCAAGACAATGAGAGAGTAGGAGAAGAAAAAGTTGGGGGGGTGGGGGCAATCAACACGGTGCATTATTTACCAAACATTTCTCACGACAAATCAACTTTCTTTGGCTCTATACTGAAACCAAAATCCTACAAAGATGTCAGCTCTAGTTGTATACGTATTAATCTGTTGACTGTTTCTGAGCTTCATTTGTTCTTTATGTGTATGGATAGTATTTTGTGCTGATAACCCCTTTCACAGTCTGCCATCTTGATAGCTTAGCCAGTTTCAAAAGTTGGGAAACTGTTCTTTATGGCAATATTTTCCCATGAATATCTCTAAAACTTGTCACCTAACATTCTACTATTAAAATGCCAATTTGCAACTCAAAAAGGTTATTTTCCACTTAATTTCTATACATATTATACAATATATCCCCCCATCATAATTGTGTGTGGGTGATTTAAATTTTAATGTAGCTTTACAATTTTAGTCATATTGCTATGATGTCTCCCATGTGGCAGCTTATAGTGATGTCTTGCACTGGGGCATCATACCACAGACATGTAGCATCAAGTCCCACCCACATTATCTTGACATCAGGCCGAATATTCCTAACACCAATCTTTTAATGCTGAGTGCCAAGTGAGGCAGGTGCTAGTACCATTTTTATAAGTCTTCGTTATAACTGGGCTGGGGTTTGAACCCACATCATCCCATCTTGATGCTGTGTTATAATAATGTCATGTAACAGTCAAGATTGCTGAAACTTTGTGTCAACATCTGGTTTCTTCTTTTATGAATTCATCTAACTGAACATCTGACATCATATCAGAATTATCGTCCTCTGTTTGGCAAGTAACTCCACTTTATCTTTCCCATACTTCATTCTTATACATTCACACAAGCACTAACTTAACTTGAAAGGAATCAGTAATTTTCCACCCAGCCATTTCCTATAATCCCTTACAAAAATTGACCAAAGTTCACATATAAGCAAATGTCAGGAAATGGAATCAACTGCAGAACCCTTCGGAATTTTCTGTTATAGTAATCAGCAGCATTTCCAAGCATCCACCTGCATTAACCTATATCTACCTGCTTTCTGGAATGGACAAAGGCATTTTGATGAAATAAGTTTTCTTACTATTTAATTTCTTTCTGATATTCTTATTTATTTAACTTATATGAACAGTTAAATAAAAACATTATACTTATAATGCAGGGTGGATTTCTGAAGGCTTGACTCTGAAGTAATCTCTCTGAGTTCTCATGAAACAATGCTTTCCAAGTGTGCAAATTCAATAAAACAAAGTGTGCAATATTTTGAGCACATGCACATCCAGACTGTATCTCTTCAAATGTGAAATGCAACAAAAACCGAAAGTGACAATATTCAAGTGTAGTAGATTTAATTCATTTATCTTAAACAGATCATAGGTTATTGACTTGAGGGACAAATATTACTGAAACCCAAAATATTGGCATGTAGCCTTGACCTTAAAGACAGAAATTCCAGTGTAGTACAAGAAAAAAAATAGAATAAATTTCATCAGTTAGTCTCAAATGGATCTAATATGACAGGCTGGAAAATGTCAAGGAAAACGTATAAGACTAACCCTTGACCTTGACATTGTAAAAATGCAGAATCTCAAATATGGTATCTGACCCATCTGCTAATAATAATACATGTGTCTCAGGGTTCAGGAAAGAGTATTCAAAATCTAAAACTAAATACTGACCCATGACCATGACCCTGAAGATATAACCCCCAAAATACTGACCCATGACCACAAACCTGAAGATATAACTCCCAGCAATAATGACCAATGACCATGACCTGAAGATATAACCCCCCAAAATAATGACCCATGACCACAACCCTGAATATATAACACCCCAAAATAATGACCAAAGACCACGACCCTGAAGATACACCCCCCCCCAAAATACTGACCCATGACCATGACCCTGAAGATATACCCCCCAAAATACTGACCCACGACCATGACCATGTAGACACAACCCCAGGCAATGTGGTATATGAGACTCTTTCTATTAATAACGGACAAGTATATCATTTAATTTCATCAATGAAAGGGTTCTTCAGTCATAAATTGGAAAGAAAAGACTGATATGCAAATTAAAATATTGACCAATGACACTGACTTTTAGTAAATGACCACTAAGATAGTTTGTCAAATAATGTCAAATATATACCAAACAAGACTTGAAATAATTACTGTGAAACTAGACAAAGAGAAGAAGTTAAACATATTCTGATCAATTTCACAAAGAAGGGTTTACTGAAACAAAGAAAATATATATTATATTTATCGCCAACTCCTATGAATGATGTGTCAGAGCTCTAATGCTAAGATGATAAAATGAATCAAGAAATTTACAAAGTATCCAGAGTCTAAAACAGACAGATGCTTATTGGAAAATTATATATCAAATTACCCCTCGGCGTTTCAGATCTTCTGGTAGAGTACCTTGTACATTCATCCTCCACATATTAATTCTGAAAAATAAATAACAATGTAATAATTAACCAAATTATGACCCCAAAAAGAAATTTAAAGTCAATAACAGTGGTTTCAAGTGGTACTGTGATACCAAAATGAGGTACTTTTCAGTGTATCAACCTGATCTTTCTTATAAGTTTTGTAGGAATGTGGCTAAGCTATGTGATTTGCCTGCATGGTTGCGCTTCGGTGTATATCATAAGGCTGGAGTGGTGATACAAAAAGCTCCCAAAAAAGCATTTTAGAATTGTTCTGAGAAAGCAGAAAGAATGCTTTTGATATGCATGGCATAAAGATACAGCAAGGTTGCCGGACTGAGACGTATTCATAAGCTATATCAAATGAGTTCTTTCCCTTGACTCAGAACAAAATAAATCTGTAATAAAATGGAAAGATTGATGCATTTATCATTACACATAACCATATCAGACAAAAGAATGGTTCTGATGTTCTGTCACAAAGTCTGGTCGATTCTCTTAGGAAGCAGCGGAACCAGTCTGATAATGTCGAGCATATGGAAAGAAATACAGACAAAATAAAAATGCCATTCAAATCTTCAATAAACTGACTTGAAGGGTTATGGTGCATGGATACCACATGTAAGATATGAGCCGTGAATGATGAAGCATGTAAAGCTTTGTTATCTACCTGTATCAAACAAAGCATGAACAAGAGAACCAAGTGGACTTCATATTGCTCACCTTGCTTACATGACTTAACAGTTCACTATTTCACAAAGTAGATTTGTATTGTCTTGTATAAACATTTTACTGTATTGTCAAAACCCTCTTGAATGTTTTATCATTTTGAATTTATTTATTTTACTATTTATCATGCATAATTAATACGTAAATTAGCTTCGCATAATCGAAGTTAAAAAAAACTTGATATAAATCCATGTACCAAGTTTTATAGAAACCAAGGCTACAGTCATAGTCTCTAGATTTAGAGAGGTAGCAAACTCAGCCAATTGGATGCAAGATACCCAAATAATATTCACAGATATTGCTTATTAAAGAACCTGTCTGCAACAATTATAAATAAAATGTACACATAAGGTTGAGCCAAATCTGACTGGAATTCTGTCTCCAGTCTGTTAATAAGCTTAGACAATCAAGTATAAGAATACTCATTAGTATGGACATCAAAAGCATCAAAGATCTTCATAACATAAGACTATTTAACATTTTGATCAAAATCTAATCACAAATATAGTTGATGGAATGTTAACAGGTTTAGCTAATTAGATGAAAGATGACATCATCAATATGCATGAATTTTACTTATAATAATATTCAACCAAGATCTTTATGATGTGGGCCTATGTACCAAGTTTGATCAAAATCCTATACCAAATAGTCAATCGAGTGATAAGAAAAATTCAGTCCAAATATGATGCAAAAAATGCTCATAAATTGCACAAGTGTTGCTCATAATACAAAGAGAACAACACCTTGATGGTTTTAGTCTATTTGCCAAGTTTGGTGAACATATAGAGCCAGAAATAATCTCTCAAGTTGTAAGACACTCACCCAATCATAAGAAAGATCACCTCATTAATTTGCATATATCTTTCTCATAATATAAGATATGGCTTGATGATACATGTTAATTACCAATCATCTGCAAAATCACCTGATGCATGAGTCTTGCTAATATGTGTATTCCTCCAATATTTCAATCACATAAGCCAATTTGCTATCTTTGATCAAAACTAGGTCCGAAATAGACTCTAAAAGTGCTAAGATGCTCAGCTAATCACATTAAAGAGCGTCTAAATAATATGCATGGATCCTGCACATTATCAAATTCCTGTGAGCTCTTGATCATATAAGGCAATATTTGAAGTCCTATTCAAATCAAATCTAAATTAGGGCTTCCAAAGCGGTAACAAGCTGTACCAAACAGATGAACAATCACTCATTCATATATGTGGATCTCTCTTGCAAGTGTCCAAGATTTTCATGGCATAAGCATGCATTCTAAGTTTGATCAAAACTATATTAGAATCATGGCTTCTATAAGGGTAATAAACTCAACAAACTAGATGCAAGATTACATTGTAAATTATGCAAGGATCTTGCTCATTATCAAACCCATGCAAGATCATGATGACATAACCATGTATTGAAAGTTTAATGAAAATTGGATCAGAAAGACAACTTCTAGAGCGACAACAAGCTCAGTCAATCTGAAGTAGAAAGAGCTCACTGATACATTGGCTCACTCCCATTAGGAAACTTGTCGGAAAAATTGGTGACATAAGCACATATTCCAAGTTTTACCAAAACTGGATCAGAAATATGGTTTCCAATATGGCAACAAGTTCAGCTAATTGGGTATAAGATGACCTCATATGTGTGCATCGATCACTCTCATTAATGAATACATCAGAGAACTTAACAATATAAGCATATATTCCATGGTTCATCAAAACGGGATCATAAAACGGCCTCCAAAGTGGCAACAAGGTCAGCCAATCCAATGCAAGTTACCTCAGTCATATGCATGCAAGTATGAAGATATCCACATATCACATTCTTTGTTGAGGATCTCAGGGGAGATTAGTTGTAATTAACTCAGATTTACCCTCTATAAATAAAATAGTTATTATCATTATATTATTATATTATTATTATTATTATTATTATTATTATAAATGCAAGTAAAATTAATTTTGACTAAGGACTAAACATGATCAACACTCCTTCTAGATTGTATTAAAATTTAGCTGGGTCAAAATGTTCACTGTTGATGAGCAGCTGGCTTGTTCACTTTTAAATTAAGTCACACATAAATTACACTGACACCAAATCATATGAATTATTATGTAATCCCTTGAAATGTCTTCAAAATTACACTTCCCTAAAATGGTCTCCCATATTACACTAATCTGTCAGTACTTGATGAAAAATCTGCTGCAATATCAAAAAGGAAGTTAAACTTTTAATTTGATTTTAATATTATCAATAGTACTTCAGACAATATCGGTAAAAATAAACTTTTAATTTGATTTTATATCATCAACAGTACTTCAGATATTATCAGTCTAGACGCTGATTGTTTCATATATGATATCAAAATACATACATGTATCTTTTATTGATTCAGAAAAACATTTTGTTCCTCATCACTATGTACTAACCCTTTGGAAATGAGCTCAAACATTCCCACAATTCCAATGTTCATGGTCTTGTCTACCCAGCCATTTGGTGACACCAACACCTCCAGACCACGACTGTTGAAAGATGAAAGATTCTCTTTTTTTTAAAATAAAAGATAAAATCATATGAATCAAAGGTGAGACAAAGTATTGAGGGAAGGAGCAGAAAAGTGTATTTTTTAATAGTTTTTTTTTCTCTCATAAATTGGCATGTCTTAGTGCTCTCAGATGATGATGGTGTAAATTTACGGAAACGGATGTCTTGATATGTTGCACTTCTTAATGACAGACACAACTTTTTCCCACTCACGAGGTCCATCAATACTACCTAAAAAATATTAACTAAATCTTTGCAAATCAGTTTGGGAGTTAAAATGGTTTCTTTCACAGAACCAGAAAATAATTAGTTCTGTTTGGTTCTCCTTCTTTTTCAAACTGGCTTCATACAATTAATAATTCATGAGAAGCAAAGTGGAGGCAAATGCCTAATTGTACAAACTGATGACATTTACACAGTGATATTTTCTCATCTGTACACTTTTCACACAAGCAAAGTCACAATTCTTCATTTATAATCTGTTTTAAGAAAGGCTGCAACTTTCATCTTCCCTCTTGTTAATCGGCTGTAAACAATTTAACACCCTCTGTTTGTTAATTACTAAGTTTTCAACGAACACCCTCTGTTTGTTAATTACTAAGTTTTCATTGAACACCCTCTGTTTGTTAATTACAAAGTTTTCAGCATATATATTAGATAATAAATCCTAGCTTTCCATGTCTAACCTGCATCAAACTAAAGAGTGTACATAGACCCAGACCTACTCTTGCATAGATGAACCTGGCAGATCTGGGACCATGCCAATCACTCTAAATCTTATATGCAATTAAAGAATTGAGTCTAATATGCAATTAAATTATGTAAAGGCAGATCTGGGTCTATACACAATTCGTAGTTGTGTATACATTATACAATTGCAGATCTGGGTCCATACACAATTGATAGCTGGGTTTGCATTATGTAATGACAGCTCTGGGTCTATACACAGTTGGGTATACATTAAGTAATGACAGCTCTGGTTCTACACACAGTTGGCAGTTGGGTATGGATTATGCAATTGCAGATCTGGGTCTATACACAGCTCGTAGTATGGGTATGCATTTTATAAAGGTTGATCTGGTACAATACACGGTAGTTGTGTATACATTACACAATGGCAGATCTAGGACAATACACAGCTGGTACTTGTGTATACATTATGCAATGGCAGCTCTGGGTCTATACACAGTTGATAGTTGTGTATGCATTATACAATGGCAGATCTGGATCTATACACTGTTGTTATTTGTTATGAATTATGCAATGGCAAAACATGCCAGACTCATGACTGAAAGAAAGAGGCAGGATGCTACCATCAGATTAGCCTAGGTCAACTACTGTGTTGTGTGCCTGTGCAATACATGTAAATCAAATTGCCTTGGCACAATATAATCTATCAATGTAACTCTAATTACTTAGGCACGCTATAATCTACCCATGTTACTCTAACTGCCTGGGTACAGTATAATCAACCTGTGTTATTCTAATTGCCTTGGCACAATATAATCTACCCAATTTACTCTAATTACCTTGGCACAATATAATCTATCCATTTTACTCTAATTCTCTTGGCACAATATAATCTGTCTATATAACTCTAACTGCTTTGGCACAAAATCATCTATCCATGTTACTCTAATTTCCCTGGCACAATATAATCTATCCATGTTACTCTAATTGCCTTGGCACAATATCATCTGTCCATTTAACTCAATAATTGCCTTGGCATAATATAATTTATCCATATAACTCTAACTGCCTTGGCACAATATTGTCTATCCATATAACTCTAATTGCCTTGGCTTAAAATAATCTATCCATGTAACTCTAATTACTTTGGCACAATATAATTTATCCATGTTACTAATTTCCTTGGCACAATATAATCTATCCATGTTATTCTAATTGTCTTGTCACAATAATCTCTCCATGTAACTCTAATTGTCTTGGCACAATAATCTTTCCATGTAACTCTAATTGCCTTGGCACAATATAATCTTCCCGTGTTTAACATACAGCAAAACAGAAATCATATCAGTTACATCTCACTGGATATGAAAACTAACCAAAGTGAGACCACTATAGTACCCATAGTAACAAAAAATACAAGCTACTTTTCTACAGTAAGACTAAATATTTTCAGCATGAAATTAATGTGTCTTACGTGTTGATGGCAATAAGATACAGGAAGTGTGGTGCAAGCAGCTTGAATAGTGGATGAGACTGGGACAAATTTCTGTGGGTGATTACAACTATTCCCTCCATCAGCAAGTGGGTAAAACCTGAAAATGAAAGCATTATTACCATGTATTTACTTTTAATACCTTCTTAAACATGTTATTTGTGTTTCCATTTCAAAGAGGTTATACATTTGAATACTGTTCTATAATTGACACATGTAAACTTTTGTCCAATTTTGGTCACATGTCTGATTATTTGCAGTTTGCTTGACAATAAAGATTTCAGTGCTTTAAGAAATGACTGCTATCCTACCCAGATGAGTGAGAGCCTGATGGTATGCTGCATCAGAGTTGTTGTACCACATCTTTGCCAGCATCCAGGTGTATGGGGGATCTGTCGGCAGGAAAACCTGTAAACGATATGCACTTGATATAAAAGCATTATGACATAAGAAGGAGAAAGATGCTTTAAATTGATTAAAAGTTGGATAGAAAGAGGAAAATTCAACTTCCAAGTGGGAAGATCTTACTCCAGTGCCCATCTATTTTGGAAGTTAATTATGCTATGTTAATGATAATAATGGGCCATTATTGGTCTTTAATGATAACATGAGCCATTTGTGGTCTTTTTTAACATAGGCCAGGACTAATTTTAATGATAATATTGGGTATG
This sequence comes from Sinohyriopsis cumingii, assembly GCA_028554795.2. Classification (NCBI taxonomy): domain Eukaryota; kingdom Metazoa; phylum Mollusca; class Bivalvia; order Unionida; family Unionidae; genus Sinohyriopsis; species Sinohyriopsis cumingii. Next base: position 40,840,055 of record CM068829.1, read on the forward strand.
GGTGGCGTTTAATATCAGCATGGGTCACAAATGGTCTTTAATGATAGCACAAGCCATTAGTGACTTTAATAATAACATGGGTCATTAGTGGTCTTTCATGATAACATGGGCCATGAGTGGTTTTTAATGACTACATGGGCCATGTGTGGTCTTTAATGATAGCTTGGGCCATTTGTCATCTTTAATGATAGCACGGAACATTAGTGGTCTTTAATGACAGAATGGAACATTAGCGGTCTTTCATGACAGCATGGGCCGTTATTGGTCATTAACGACTGCATGGATCATGTGTGGTCCTTAATGATAACATGGACCATTTGTCATCTTTAATGACAGCATGGAACATTAGTGATCTTTAATGATAATATGGGGTATTAGTGATCTTTCATGATAACATGGTCCATGTGTGGTCTCTAATGATTGACCATGTGTGGTCTTTGTTAGTATGGAGCATTAATGGTCTAGCACAATCACAAGGGCCATTAGTGGTCTTTAATGACAGCACCTGCAATTTGAGGGTTTTTTATGACAAGGGCCATGACTAGTCTTTAATGATAATGTGGGGCATGATAGCATGGGCCATTTGTGGTCTGTACTAATAGCATGGAACATCAGTGGTCTTTAGTAATGGCATGGAATATTCGTGATCTTTAGTGATTGCATGGCATTAGCAAATAGTGACCTTTAATAATAAATTTGGTAAATATTGGTCTTTAATGATAATGCTGAACATTAGTAGTCATTAATGATAGCTTAACATTAGTGGTCATTAAAGACCGCATGGGCAATTTGTGGTCTTTAATGATAGCATGGGTAATTAGTGGTCTTTAATGGTAGCATGGGTAATTAGTGGTCTTTAATGATAGCAAGGGTAATTAGTGGTCTTTAATGATACATGGGTAATTAGTGGTCTTTAATGATACATGGGTAATTAGTGGTCTTTAATGATATCATGGGTAATCAGTGGCCTTTAATGATACCATGAGTAATTAGTGTTCTTTAATGATACCATGAGTAATTAATGGTCTTTAATGATACATGGGTAATTAGTGGTCTTTAATGATAGCATGGGTAATTAGTGGTCTTTAATGATACCATGAGTAATTAGTGTTCTTTAATGATACCATGAGTAATTAGTGGTCTTTAATGATACATGGGTAATTAGTGGTCTTTAATGATAGCATGGGTTATTAGTGGTCTTTAAGGGATACCATGGGTAATCTGTGGTCTTTAATGATTGCATGGGCAATAAGTGGTCTTTAATGATAGTATGGGCCATTAATGGTTTTTAATGACATCATAGGCAATTAGTGGTCTTTAATGACGACATGGGTAATTAGTGGTCTTTAATGAGAGCACTGGCAATTAGTGGTCTTTAATGATATCATGGGCCATTAATGGTCCTTAATGACAGCATTGGCAATTGGTGCTCTAAGGACAGCATGGGTAATTAGTGGTCTTAACGATAGCATGGGACATTAGTGATCTTTACTGATAGCACTGAACATCAATGGTTTTTAACGACAGCATGGGCCATTAGTGGTCATGAGCACGGGACATAAATGGTTTTTAATCATAAAAATGAGTGGATGTAAGGAAATGATCCTTAGTTATAAAATTTTCTTGTTCCAATTAATAAGAGTTTGAGATTTTATTCTGCTAAAGGCTACCAAGAGTTTTCATTACTTCAGAAGAAGAAAAAGCAGAAACGGGAACACACAATTATTAAGTTTTGTTTCTGAACATTAATACCAATTATGTTTTCTTTAATTAACACAATTAGATACTGTTAATTTCATCAAAAAGCCTGAGGCACTTACAGGATTTGTTGGTCCTTTATTCTGGTGTAGTTGTATTGCTATGGGAACCAGCTGATGATTGCCATTCATCAAGAACAACGCAACAGGAGAACACACCTGAAATTATTTACATTGCTTAATATTAAACGTATCACATATGAACTAGATCTACCATCACATAACATACCTGCATACCAGGGTCCATGATGTTTAGCTGATATAATTAGATTAAATAGCACAAATGATGCTGGTGTATCATGTGACAGCAGATCTGGCCTCAAATTCAACAAAAGCTTTTGAGCTTTGACATAAAGACTTTATTTGGACCTATCACAAATAATATTACATGCACTTCTAAAAGTTCATTTCTGATTGGATGATAATAGAACTCAAAATCAGACCCAAGATCAGAGTTTTATGATTTTTGATAATTTTTATTTTAAGCAAGAAGCTCAAAATGAAACAAGAGTCCCATGAAGAGAATGATCTCCACTTCCTGAAAAGAATTTCCAGGATTTCAGGACAAGACTCTATCTTCTTTTTAACTGTAAACATGTTGACACGATATCTGATATTCTATAGCTTTGTGATTTTCAAAATTAGCCATGATAGCAGCATACTAGATATCAGATCAGAGCCATTTTCATTTAGGACATTATCAGATTTTTTTATGAAATCCCCATGCCAATATGACCATATGTTCAAGACAACTAGTGACAAGATTTTCAGTATGTTCATTGTATCAACCATACCGGATTATGGGGCCAGGCCATCTTACCTATGTCTGCGTGGGTTTGAGTCTCAGATTCGGCTAATGTGGGTATGTGAGAAAGCTTGCCAGTAGCTTCCTGTGGGTCGGTGGTTGTTTCCAGGGTTTTCCTGGGTTCTTCCTCCACCATTAATACTGGCTGCCATGTATAGCCTATCGTGTGCTGAAAAATGGTGTTAAACCCTACAACAACAACAACAACAACAACCTGGACAAAACTATCAAGCTTTGGAGACTCCATCACTGCCTCATGGTTAATTTTTCTTTTTAATACTCATGTACCCAAACTGAGCTATTCTTTTATACATATCCCTAGCACAAATCTGAAATAGCAGTTTCATGATGTAGTCTGATTTGTGTTGATAAGATCCAATCCACATGTATATAATTAATGACATGGTGACATATTTTAAAGACAGAAGAATTTAGCTATTTAAATAAGTTTCATTAGACATCTGTAATATTTGGCCATAAAGGAGGCTGTGGCAAGATTTAAGGTGAAGGTCAACAGTCCCTCCATTTCATCTCTAAACAGGTGTTCATACATAGGTATACAATACAGGTGTTCATATGTAGGTAAACAATTTAGGACTGACCAATCTTAGAATAAGGGGATGACAGTTATGTACAATTATCAAATTGGTCTCTACAACACTACAATAAATCATACGGTTTTTCAAAAAGTTTAAGGCACACTGCATCTGTTGCATTTGATTGCTGCACATAGGTGATAACAATTCTGTCTTATCTGTTTCAAGTAGTACAATGGGTCTAGAGATTGTTGGAGAGCTCCATTACGTATTTATTAAAGTGTAGTTGAGTGCATTAATCCTGGTTGCTTGTATGTTCTAGCATCTGTAATATATGCTTTTGATTTTGTTGTTGTTCTTGCTGTTGTTGTGGCTATAATGCAGAGGTGGGCAAACTTTCCAGTGCAAGTGCGGCATTCACAAATTTACACCTTGTCGCAGGCCGCATAGTTCATTAAGTAAAATAATTCATATTCAAAAAGAGCAAAAACAAAAGGTTTTTCTAAATAACATCTAATTCATTTTCAGTTGTTAATATGTTGTTAATATTTGAAAACTTAAACTTCAAAAGAAGCACATTTATTTGATAAACAGTAACATAAACAAAGTCAGTGCGAATGATGACTTGTTCCTAGGCTGCATGAAAACCCTTGGCAGGCTGCATGAAAGCCCTTGGCAGGCCGCATGCGGCCCGTGGGCTATAGCCCACCCCTGCTTTAATGCCATTTTTGGCTTATGATAGGTTTATATAAGGCAGCCAGTATAACTTGTGGAGGAACAGACAGGGAAAACAATACTGCTCAATATTAATCAAGGTATAATAATAAATGAACTGATATATGTATTTCCCTCTTGTATATATTTACTAGTCTCATTACTGTGGTGATCCAGTTTTTACTTTTTTCAATGGCTGAGTACATTCAAGTTTATGTGTTTGTATATAAAAACAATCATTAATATGTACATAGATACATGTATATGTTTGGACAGATAAAGTTCTCCTTGCATTTTGCAGTGTTCCTTTTTATGTACAATACTGCTACATTCTTGTGGGTTGGTGGTTCTTTCCGGGGTTTTCCCGGGTTCTTCCTCCACCATTAATACTGGTCGCCATGTATAGCCTATCTTGTGCTGAAAAATGGCATTAAACCCTACAACAACAACAACAACAATAACAACAACAATACAGCAACAAGAATTTACATAATTATACCAATGTGGGTATGTGAGAAAGCTTGCCAGTAGCTCCTCGCAGGTAGGTTGTTCTTTCCAGGATTTCCCCTGCTTCTTCCTCTACCATAAATGGCCACCATGTATAGCCTATCTTGTGCTGAAAAATGCTATTAAACCCAACAACAACAATAACAACATAATTATATACATGTCTCATGCCTGGGTCTTTATAATTTATTTATCTTCATGAGCCCATGGCTTCGCAGGTGGAAAAAAAAGATGAGTTTATCAGGATTGCAAATGTAGACATTGGAATTATATTTTAAAAAATGGACATTGCTTTATGCTTGTGATATATATATATATATATATATATATATATATATATATATATATATATATATATATATACACACACACCATACTGCCATACAAATACATTAATAAATAAATTTATGTATTTCTCCTTATGTGTGTAAGAATTTAAACAATGCTCATTATTTAAAATGGGTTAATTACCATGGGGTTTTTCTGTGCATCCAGTGAGCACACGTTCAGCATGAGCAGTTCCATGCTGTTCATGGGAAATACCTTCAACAATATGTGCAGTGAAATCCAACAATAGAAACTTTTTGTATGCCTGACTTCCCATGTCAGTTCAATTTAAGTACAGTATGGTGCAAGCAGAATCTTGGGGCACAGCCAGATTAATATCCACCTACCCATCCAAAACATTTAGGCCTGTTTTAAACCTGTTCTATTCTCACAATGTACATTCACTGAAACTTGTATCAACAGAACTTTTCCCTTTTAGTTTCCATTGCTACTATTATCTATTTAAGCTTGTTATCCAGGAGGTAATGATTTATTACAAATAATTTTGCTGTGTCCAAGAAAAACTTTGTTATTTTTGTTCTTTTATGATGTCTGATGCCATTTTTCAGCACAAGATAGGGTATACAAGGTGGCCAGTATAACAGGTGGAGGAAGATCACAGGAAAACCCCAGGAAGTCTGAATCAATGACCCATGAGAAGCTACTGCCAAGATTTCTCATGTATCCACATTGGCAAAGTCCCAGACTTGAAAGCATGCAGATAAAGGTGAGATGGCAGTGATCCATAATGGTTAGTGCTTTAGGCCACTTGGCCACTCTGGGCCCCTCCAAAAATGATCGGAATTTCAATAATGAGACAGTGGAATTATGTTACAAAATATTTAAACATACTGTTATGCTTGTGATAAAAGTTTTTTAAATGTATGAACATATATAGTTATAATATATACTGGCAAAACATTAAAGAAATCCATGGTTTTTTTTCTTACTTGCTTAAAAATTAAGGTAATCTGATGAGATGAAATCATATGAGATCCATTCATTAATACATCTGGATCTCACATCAGCATATATTCCAAGTACGATCACCGTCAGATCAGAAATGCAGCCTCCAGAATGATAACAAGATATGACAGACTATAACTTCATTATTATGCATGGATTATTACTTAACCCATCCATGATCAAAGATATAAGCCCACATGTTAAGTCTGATGCAAAACAGATCATAAATATGGCTTCCAGCGAGGTCACAAAATCAGCCAATCAGATCCAAGATCATCTCATTAGAATGCATGGATCTTGCTCACAGTTAAACTTGTTCATGATCTAAAGTATATACACATATTCCAAGCTTGATAAAAATCAGATCAGAAATATGGCCTTCCAGCAGTACAAACTCTGCCAATCTGATACTCCCCCTCCCTGCCTTCAGTGCCATTTCCTCTACACTTGACGTTTCATCTGTTCAAATTGGCTAATTACCAATGACAGTCTTCCAGGTAGCCCCTCCATTGCTTACAGGCCCTAAAACACCTACACACAATTTTTATTTTCTATTCATTCTGCTTATATTTCTAGTAATTTAATGAAGGATAAATACATCAATGTGTTTTTGCCTATTTCTACTATCGATCCGGTGGCCTAGTGGTTAGAGCAACCCTCCCAAACAGAATGCTTTCCTTACTTTGAATTTTTTTTCACATTTTACATAAATATGTCTTCTTACCCTTCCCATCCAAACAAGATTTCAAGCTGCAACTAAAATGTGATTAAAACTTCAGAATTGGCAAGTGAAAATCAACAAATGGTCCCCCCCCCATTTTGTAACCTTCTGAATCATAATTTAGAAGGTACAAAATTACATCAGTTCCTTCTCATAACATCTATACCATATATACTTGCCTATAAGACCAGCTCAACTTCAAACTACAGAGAACCAGATCTTCTGTCGCATAATGTGCCAGCAGATCTGGATCTGTTCAGTTTATTAGGTGTTAATCAGTACAAAAAGCAACAAAGACCCTTATCTGCAGCTACATAATGTTGTGGCACGTCTGGATCTTTGTTGTATGCAGCTTGACTCTAGTCACAAGCAAGTACAAACATTATATTATTAAAATTATTATTAATTCCTTTTCAATTATAAAACTACAGGTTCCTGCATCATCACCACCTTTACATGTGACCAGCCTGGTCTACTGCCTACTGGTGACTAGTCAAAAACATATTAATTTCAGTTAATGGCACAGATCTAGAAAAATGAAGACATGAAGAAAAATAGGGAAAATTTAGTTGGCAGTAAAATCGGTAATCTCTCTTGAATGACCATTATAGCTGATTTGGCCGAGGCATTATTAATTCAACAAAAAAAATGAAGATTATGGCCTTTTATTAGTGAATGTTATGCCCGTCAGCATTCAGAAACATGGTTTTGAGAACTCCATGTAGTAAATTGTAATACCTGGCCAAAGGTAGAAGCTGACAATGACTGCCAACAGTCCTACCAGACAGATATAGGCATACTATAACAATAATATTATCCTTCTTCTAAATACTGTATATACTTGCTTATAAGTTGAGTCAAACTGCAAACAACAAAGATCCTGTTCTGCCATACCATTATCCACCTGCAGATCAGGGTTTATGTTGTTTGTTCTACTGATTACTCCTAACAAATTGTACAGACCCAGACATACTGGTGTATTATGCAAACTGCAGATCTGGGTCTGTGAAGTTTACAGTTGGACTTGACTTATAAGCAAGTATATATGGTAACCCTTATTTTGCCTAATAAACTAAAAGCATCACTTTTTGTCATCTTCTTCTGTTTTTCCCCAATCATTAGATTTCTGCTCTGTATGTCAAGCAGCAACCACATTATTAGGCAAAAAAATTGTGTTCACTATTGCACTGGTTTTAAAAATAAGGTAGGCAGGGATATTTTTTAACATTAATTTAACATAATTTTTTTTAATATTTTCTTTACCATTGAGGGAAAAAATGTGATAGAGTCGGCAATGAGAAACAAGGATGGATGGCTGACCAGAAACACATATTTGCGTGGGGAAGGCTTAAAGCCTGTTGACTTTAAATCTGAAATGGGAAATACAAGTTTCAAGTAGGTCACCCCATATTTACATTAGTTTGATTGGTGCACGTAAACCTGACTTAAAACATTCATGACTGAAGTACAGAAAGAGTCAATAATTTGTATTATTTTCCTGCTTGGCACAGGTTATCTCTATGTACACTGGGAAATATGGGCACCATCTTCATTCAAGCAGCCAATTAGTTCAAGGTAAATTGGTAATTAAGGTATCTTGAATTTTGCAAGATATCATCCCAGGTAATATCATAGGTAAATGACAACATCATAGGTAAACACAAGTGCAGACAAACCATAGCCCTGTGGACAAACTACTGATTTGAAAGCCGAAACTAACTGAAGACAATCTTAATGATAAACTGCAGGTAATAGATCAACTAAAGCCAAAATTTTAGACAGCCCTTAATCTATTACCCGCCAGCACTTAGATTATTTGCTAAGCAGTATATGCCTCTATGAAAGAGCTGACTTGTGACCTTGACACTGATTTAGACTAAATCAAATCACACAATTAAATACAGTAAAAGTTATCACCCATCTTAAAAGTGTAAGCAAATTTGGATTACGCTGATGCTCCACTTTTTTTGTAATTTAATGGTCACATCAAGGGAGACATTATTTATCTAGCGAATATTCTAAGCAAAATGATGGAAAAGTCGCTCTTATACTCATCAAGTTTGGCGAGTTGCTGGCCTTGCTTTAATCCAATGGTCTTAACAAGTATACGAAATTAGCATCAAATTTTCATCTTGCAGACAATATTTCTGGTATCAAAGATAAACACACCTTAATAAAAAATATACAATGTCAATTTTTTGCAATCAAAACATAGTCCAAAACACAAATGCAGGCAAACAGAGATTCTTGTATTAAATATATGGACCCAAAAAAATATTACAAGTGAATAAGGAAAATTAAAATGAATGCATACAGATTTTATGAAACAGAAGCATGTCCTGAATAACATATTTATTACACTGTTAACGATGAACAGTATACCAACCCCTGACAGGCAGCCAGAAGCATCACATGGTATACCAACCCCTGACAGGAAGCCAGAAGCATCACATGATATACCAACCCCTGACAGGGAGCCAGAAGCACCACATGGTATACCAACCCCTGACAGGGAACCAGAAGCACCACATGGTATACCAACCCCTGACAGGGAGCCAGAAGCACCACATGGTATACCAACCCCTGACAGGGAGCCAGAAGCATCACATGGTATACCAACCCGACAGGGAGCCAGAAGCACCACATTGTATACCAACCCCTGACAGGGAGCCAGAAGCGTTACATGGTATACCAACCCCTGACAGGGAGCCAGAAGCATCACATGGTATACCAACCCCTGACAGGGAGCCAGAAGCACCACATGGTATACCAACCCCTGACAGGAAGCCAGAAGCATCACATGGTATACCAACCCCTGACAGGGAACCAGAAGCATCACATTGTATACCAACCCCTGACAGGGAGCCAGAAGCAACACATGGTATACCAACCCCTGACAGGGAGCCAGAAGCACCACATGGTATACCAACCCCTGACAGGGAGCCAGAAGCAACACATGGTATACCAACCCCTGACAGGGAGCCAGAAGCAACACATGGTATACCAACCCCTGACAGGGAGCCAGAAGCAACACATGGTATACCAACCCCTGACAGGGAGCCAGAAGCAACACATGGTATACCAACCCCTGACAGGGAGCCAGAAGCATCACATGGTATACCAACCCCTGACAGGGAGCCAGAAGCAACACATGGTATACCAACCCCTGACAGGGAGCCAGAAGCATCACACTGTATACCAACCCCTGACAGGGAGCCAGAAGCATCACATGGTATACCAACCCCTGACAGGGAGCCAGAAGCAACACATGGTATACCAACCCCTGACAGGGAGCCAGAAGCATCACATTGTATACCAACCCCTGACAGGGAGCCAGAAGCGTCACATGGTATACCAACCCCAGCAGCAGGGAAGTTCTACAGACCAGACCCCCAGACCAAAATAAAGCTTCCTACGAGAACTTTCTCCGTAGAAGCCTCAGATTTCAAAAATAAGCCTTCCTGCGAGAATTAATTTGCGTAAATTCGTCACCGATTGCAATTTTTGTGTGCAAAAATCATTGATTTTGGACAGCAATTTTAGGGGGGGGGTAGGAGAAATTTATTCCATCGATGAAGTTTGCGAAGATTTGGCTGCTGATCCTAATTTTACCTCGCATTAAAACAATATAGTTGAAAATAATATGAGTCCGAAAGCTAGCACAGTTGGAGAGCCTCATTCTGCCAGATTAGCACGAGAGCAATTAGCGGCATTAAAGAAGCTTATCCCGACAAAACAATTATTTAAGAGAAATGTTCGCGGTTACGAAGATGTACAACATGGAATTGCCGAGGCATCATCGAAATGGTTGGAGCCAGTTACCGGAACAATCGAGCAAGTTGTATTTGGTGACGAAAAAGATCCGGATACTAAGAAAAGGGGAATTTTTCCCATGTTGAAAGGTATTGAGGAACAATCACGAACATTACCCGATCGATTAGCAATAGCAGCAGCAGCACAAGGGCAACAACCTGCAATTGATTCTGGAGCAAGTAAGGGAAAAACCGTAGTAGGAAAACCGGGAGTAAAAAAAGGGAAGTTTAATATCGAGAATTTAAGAGAAAATTTCACCGATGAGGGATGGGAAATAATATCACGACCGCTCTCGACACTGTATACCATAGATCGAATTGGTCAATTTGCGGAAGATATGTTTAGTATTCGAAATGAATATTTGACTGAAATAGGAAAGGAAAAATATAAAACCCGTAATAGTTGGTATGGTATGTTATATAAAGTTTATGCGGAAAAAACACATGCGAGTGAAAGGGATCCATTTTTTAGAAGATTTTTAGAAGCAGCAGATGATAGATATAATCGTAATAAGCAACTAGCGGAAGATATAAAACAGCAAGCGAAGGAAAGAAAACAACAGGAGAAGGGAGAAAAAACTAAAACACGGAAGAGAAAAGTAATACCACAGGAAGAGGATATTCAACCACAGGAACCGATAGTTCAACCACAGGAACCGATAGTTCAACCACAGGAATTAGGAGCTAGACCAAAAGAAAAAATTCCACCTCAGAAAAAAGAGATAAAATCAAGAAGGAAAAAAGAAGATATTCAACCACAGGCACCGATAGTTAAACCAGCACAACCTAAGGCACAACTTTCCGAAGATATAAGGATGAAGGAAGAATATGAACTTCATCCAATAAAACTTGATACTAGTGTAACCGCTGATAATTATTTGAACACGAACAAATTGTATTTACTTAGTAACTATGATTCAAAAGTTCAGATGGCTGCAGATGATTCTATTGAAAATAGAAGATTTTTTTTGAGAAAATTTGTTGCTGATAAAGTCGAAGAAGTTGATTGGATGGCGATAATTTATTTTGGTAGTTTAGGAAAACCAATAGACTATTCTGATAAAAATTTCGCAAAATTTATATCGGATGTTGGTAATTACAAATTAGCGAAGATAAGGACAAGTTCATCATCTACAAGGAAGAGTGATATATTAATCCCCGTGTTTCACCCCCCCTCCCTTCAACTCCCCTTAGAATCACCACTAACGTCGTCATCAGGGACATCGTCAGGAGAAGTATTCGAGGAAGCGTTATCGCCATCGTCATTTTCAGAACCAAAAACAGGAAGCGGATATACCATTTGCCCTGACAGTGTTGTCAACGATGTATCTCGCCTCGAGGTATTAATCGAAGGAAAACGAGCAGGAAATAACTCTCGCGAAGTAATTAACGAAGCCTCAGATATTTGTCAGCGGTTATTCCGCGGTGGCATCATTAATTCTCACATTTACAAGGAACTTGTCGATGAGCTCATCGATTAAAACAACACAATTGAAATAACATGATTGTTCACAAACATCAGCGCAGACCTCAACAGGTCCGCATAGTAAACTCTAGATTGCCCGTGTACAAATATATCCACGGCAATGGATTCGGTGATATCATTGGAAGTCTCGTTACGCGAATAATACCTAAAATCGGACCCGTGATCAAACAGTTCGGGTTAAAAGCAATAGGAAAGATCGGCGAGACTGCCATTTCTGGTATCGGTAATTTGGCCAGCAAGGGTTTCAATGCTGTCAAAAGTAAAATATTAAATTTAGTGCGCAAAAAACAACCCGTCAAATTACCCATCACCAGAGAAATGCCACCCGAGATCAGTAAAGTCATAAACGACGCAGCAAATAAAAAAATAAATGATCTCGCAAAGGAAGTTGCTAAGACAAATCTAGCGCAAGAAGTTGCAAATACAAATCTTGCAAATGAAGTTGCTAATACAAGTTTTATTTCAGGCAGTGGTCTTCGTTTTAGATGATATTCTTAATAATAAATGTTCGCACAAGTGTCAAATGAAGTGTTCGACATGGACGAGCCTGTAGGTAGGGATACATCCGTGCGAGATTTCCAGTATTTCTCGTATGATGCAGTTGAACCAAATACACCTAATCGCTTGGAAATTCAAGTTCACGATACAACAAGATATTTTCTTCCATCTGAGGCATATATCGAAGTTACCGGGGAAATTGTTAAAGCGGATGGTACCAATTATGGGGCAGATTTTAGAGTCGGATTCGTCAATAACGGTATTATGGCATTATTCAAGAGCGCCACTTACATGATCGACGGAAGAGAGATTGAGTCAATTACTAATGATATTGACTTAGCAACGACGATAATAGGCCTAGCTAGATACTCGGATGATTTTACTAGATCAGCTGGCCCTAGTATGATGTTTGCCAAGGATAATACTAATCGTCCCGAAAGTAGGCCGTTTGACATCAGACAACCTAACGATCGCGCCAATCCTGCTGCTCCCGCTGGTATCGAAGATATGATCATTAAACCTTATTCTGGTTATAATCTCGGATTTACCACGCGAAAGTCCATGCTATCACCAGGTAACAGAAGATTCGCTTGTGCTATCCCGTTATCCCATATATTCGGATTTTGCAGACATTTCAGGAAAATTATCTACGGAGCAAAACACACCGTAACATTTGTCAGAAAGGAAAATAGCAACGATGCTATCTGGCGAGAAGGTGCCGTCGATTACGATACTGGTGTGATAGGTCCCAATGATACCGCGAATAATAACGGCATAGTAAGATTACTAAAATTTACCTTGTGGATGCCAGCGATAACCCCGTCAATAATCGAAGAAGAAAAATTATTGTCATTTATGAACCAAGGCGGTAAATCTGTCATGTCATGGCTGACAACAACAACAGATTCCACAATTACCAATATTAATGGTGATTTTACCTGGCGTATTGCATCGCAGCAAGGTACCTCCACACCCAGGCATATCTTTATCGCGTTTTTGCGTACTGATAGATATCATCAATTATACAGTCATATGATATTTGATCGCATTGGAGCGACAAATGTATCACTGAGAGTAAATGGCCAGCAAGAACCATCGGAGGAAATATCAATTGATTTTCAAAATCATTCGACGGCTCGTGCGTATCATCGCTTGTTAAGTTTCATGGGTCGCGATCAAAATATCGATACGGGATTGCAAATATCGCAGCTAGATTTTAATACTCATTATCCTATCTATTACTTTTCCCTGGAGCATCTCGACCTGGTAAAACAATCCGTCGTTGATATCCATTTCAAAGCCAGAATTAACACAGCTGGACTTAATCACAAAGTGATCGCGGTAATTCTCAGCGATAGAACAATGATCTTGGAGGGAATCAGCGGTAGAATGAGAGTCATCGATGCTCCTGTCGAAAGAATGTAACAAATTCTAAATTTAGATTAAGCGATTATTAATATGCCGTACGAACACGTCAGTGTAACTCTGACCCCGGGTCAGATAAAAAAACTCCAAACAGCGATATCAAAGCGATGCGGTATGAAATTAACACTGAAAAACGATCAGATTCACGGTGGGCCTAACAAACTGTCGCTAACTAGAGGTCAACGTGAACGATTTACCAAGGCCAAATCAGCGAATTCCGGTGTTCATGTGAATCTCTCAATAGGCGCAATCAGAGACATGATCAAAACGGGCGGAATTTTTCCTTTTCTTCCTCTGATAAAAATGGCTCTTCCGATGATTGCAAAAACAGTAGGATTAGGCGCGCTAACAGGCATAGGTTCCAAATTAGGAGAGAAGGTGGTGGGAGGGAGATACAGTAAAAAAAAGGGAGGGTTACTTCCCGCCCTCTCTCCCCTAATCGAGAGAATGTTGCAAAAACAACAAAAAGGATCCGGCCTTTATCTAAGACGACCCCCATATGGATCCGGTCTAAGATTAGCACGGCCTATTCAAATTTAGATCTAATTAACGAAGCAAAGAAAAAAATAATAAAATTTTTCAGAGGCGTATTTATGCGGGATCAACTACCAAACAAACCAAACCCTACTGAGACGGGAATAATAAATCTCGATAAAAATACCGGCCCTGGTACGCACTGGGTTGCATACGCGATTAATCCTTGCGAAGTCGTTTATTTTGACTCTTATGGATTAGCACCGCCAAATGAATTTATCAGCTATGTGTCAAAACTAAATCTTCCGATTTGGTATTCGACACTTCCAACGCAGACATTAGCGGATCCGCCAATATGCGGTCCAGAGTCAATTAATATTCTTGACGCAATTTCAAAATCATCCGGTCCGTATCACAAAATTGTATTTGAATACGCCGTAGATAAATATCATGGTTGATATTTACGGTAGATTTATCTACAGGAAGGAAAAGGCAGAAGTGACTGACGTCGATCTATCAAAGTTCGCAACCAAGAGCGATATTAACAATCTTCTATCGCTGTCAGAGGTGGACCCTGGCGAAGTTGCTGTTTTTCAAAATACCGAAGGGCGATTACACACCAGCAACGTGAAAATAACTGATATAATCAAGCGAGAAGAATATAATGATCATATTAGTCAGTTTACTCGTCAATCGGAATTAGTGTTGAAATCTATAGCTGATATTACCGATCTATTAGCGGTATTGCCACTAAAGGCTAATATCGCGGATGTAGAAAAATCCGACAAAGAGCTATCAGCGGCGATGCTTCTAAAAGCCGATAAAGCATTACACGACGATCTTCAGGACAGAATGATAAAAAGATTTACCAAGCTAACTAACGATCTTAAAAAACTAGACGATACATCAAAAAATCTCAATAAAAAACTCGACGAGGATATAAAAAAATTCATCGAAACTTCCTCAACTACACACAGCGATCTCATCGAGAAAACAAAGAAAATAAACGAAGATATCGCCCAAATCAACAGAGAGATTGAATCGGCACGTGCATTAATATTTCAAAAAGCCGATAGAACATCACACAGCGATCTCATCGAGAAAACAAAGAAAATAAACGAAGATATCGCCCAAATCAACAGAGAGATTGAATCGGCACGTGCATTAATATTTCAAAAAGCCGATAGAACATCACACAGCGATCTCATCGAGAAAACAAAGAAAATAAACGAAGATATCGCCCAAATCAACAGAGAGATTGAATCGGCACGTGCATTAATATTTCAAAAAGCCGATAGAACATCACACAGCGATCTCATCGAGAAAACAAAGAAAATAAACGAAGATATCGCCCAAATCAACAGAGAGATTGAATCGGCACGTGCATTAATATTTCAAAAAGCCGATAGAACATCACACAGCGATCTCATCGAGAGAGTAAAATCCATTAACGAGGAAATTACCAAAATAAATATCTCGTTAGGTCAGAGAGCAACAATCGATGATATCAACAAGGAAATTAATAAACTCAGCGAACTTGTTGTTCCCGAATTTACTAGGGGGTTTAACGCGATGCGTGAATTGACAGATGAGAAAATAAAAAAAATCAACGAGGATCTTCTCGACGCATCTACAAAAATTAGCGATATTAACACAAAAATATCACCACTGAATCTTGGAAGATTATCGCGTATTTCGATACCAGCGGAAGTAGAAACAAAAAATATACAATGCCGTGTTCCATTTATGGTAGAGACACAAGAGGGCGCATGGACACCCGAGAATAACATATTTAAATTTACCCCGCCAATTACTGGAATATATCGAATATTTCTTCAAGCTCCGATAAAATTTAAAATAAAAGTCCCACATGACACTTTCGACGAAAATTTTAATTACTTTATGGCCGCAGGTTACGTGGTCACATTTATGCTAGAACCACCAGATAGAACCAACATGGGACCAGTGTATTATACTATATTTTTCGAATTTTTATCCGAATATACGCAGAATCCGTAATTGTTATCGTAGATTAATAAATGACCGCATCTGACTACCGTTACAATCAGGCGCGATCATGGCAGGATTCGCTAAAAAAACTCCTCGACGAATATCAAACAAAAATAAAGAAATACCAGCGTAGATTAGTTATCATTGACGTCGCCGTGTACACGGTATCCGCGGTAGTCGCTGGTGCGGGAATAATTTTATCCGCGTTAACAACAATCGCGCCGATCGTTGCAACGATAATAATCTCGTCAACAACAACAATCGCAGGTGTTCTCAATATCGTAGCGAAAAAGATATCCTCGTGCACGAGTGAAAAGTTATCATTGTACAAAAACAAACTAACTAAGGTCAATGACGCGTATTCGAAATTATCATCGTTGCTTTCGGAGAGTCTCAATGATGGCGTTATCTCCGATCTAGAATTTTCGGCAATGATTGGTATTTACTCCGAGATTGAACAAATGAATATTAATAATGTCCGAGCTAGCCCAGATCGTGACAAACACGACACCGCCGACAACAACACTAATATCGTTAAGCTCAACCAAGCCTGAATTTAGCATCAATTTTCCAACACCAATCAGCGTTAAAGAAATTGCGTTAACACAATTGCGTGTCTACAATAGCTGGCCCAATGTTAGATCGAAATCATTTGGCAGATTATTATCAAACAATTCACTTGTTTTTGCCAACAAAAACAAACCCGATGGAACACCTGATTGGATCGTCGTTGGCATACCAACAGGCAGTTACGAAATTGATCAGCTGGATAAAGAATTTACCAGTAGAATATCAAATATAACCGGCGATGCTACTCCGGGAATAAAAATATCTGCGCACGATCCCACGCTGTCATCGATGATAGAAGTGAAATCACCTTACATGGTAGATATTTACCAATCATCGATTAGGACCATATTAGGTTGGCCTGAAATCGCACCTCTAGCAAAACCAAAAAAATCAGATTTTATTATTCCAGGTTGGTACGAGGAAGCTCCTCCAGAACTACCGGAGCCAAAAAAATCAGATTTTACCACCGACGAAGGATGGTACGGAGATATCAAACACAAGCCTCTGATCGATAGCGCCATCAACCTCATGAATAACCACAAAATTAACCTGGTAATATTCGCTTTTACTTTTATTAACGAAAGAATTCTCTCGTGGTTGCCTCTTCCTAAAATTGCCCCCGGCGTGGAAATCTTCGACGCTACCCACATTAAGATAATAGCCCCCATAGACGGTATCTTGGTAAGAAGAACACTCGACGAATTTATTCAAGAACATAAATTACAATTAAATTTATTGCGGGAATCCTTTCATGAATGCATCTTAAATAAATCAGGCTCATGTAGCGAAATTATCAAACGCGTGAAGATTTTAAATCAACTCGCGAATGATGTTGAATATTATCATGGAATGTTTATTCAGGCGATAGTCGACGATATATCAATTGCCGATTATGTTCTTCCTATTAGCAAATTCGAGTTGATCAGAAATTCAGGAGAAAAACAAAAATTCATGAGAGTATTTGGATTAACCGAGGAAACGCTACCAAATTTCAAATTTCCTGATTATGACGTTGATAAAATGAGAAAATCCGTCACTGATACCATCGATGATTTATTTCCGAAGTTACATGCCGCGTGGACTAAAAAAGTACAATTGGAATTGATTCTCAGACACGATAATGATCCCGCCGGGCAGGGGCGGCATATCTCGCCAGGTATCGTTAATATAACGGAAGTTATCGCGATTTATCTTCACGCGGATGTTGTCGAGGGCAGCTACAATGTTGATTCATCAGAGTCAAATCAGGCGCAACAGGGATTTATCTTGTATTCGTTTTCACCTAGCGCATCTCCGGGTTATTTGATAATAAAGGAGCCGGTGAATCCGTTTTATCTGCGATGTCATAATCGATTGTTGTCAAGGATAAATTTCAAACTGACGGACCAGAAAGGAAATTTGCTTGATATACGCGGGGAAACTGTTAGTATCAATCTGCTGGTGAAATCGTAAATCCATCCTCCAGGGAAAAACAGGCCAAAAAAATAAATAAAAACCGGGGAAATTTTCAAAATTAGTAAAAATTTTTAATTTTTGTTTTTTTTTGTGGAATTTCTTCAGGAAGATATTTCCTTGGCCTTGCTCTCATCGACAAGCTTTTTCAACTGTCTGATGCGTGAACTTGTAATTTTTTTTGATTCGTATGCTTCTGATAAAATCAATCTAGCTTTTTCTACCAGCGTAGATAATTTAACAAAATCCTCAATTTGATCATCGCTGACTGTTGCAAGCGATTGATACATCGCGATTTGGATCTTTTTTATTAATTTGTATTCGGATGGTAGCGTGTATTTGTATTCGAGTTTTCCTTGAATGATTGTTTCGAATTCGGATCGGATTTTACTCGTGTCCAACTCTGATGGAAGATTTATTTTTTTCTTCAGGTCATCGATGGCTTCGATGATGTTATTTATATTTTCTTCGTCCATTATATAATCTGTAATATTCAATTATTCTTCGTCGCTTTCCGAATCGAATATTATTGGTATATAAGAAAATTCGATCCACTCATCAAATTTGTAGGAAAATGCTGCGCTAGTTATTCCCTTTGCCACTCGTTGCACTGATGCTGGATTAATATTATAATATTTTGCAGCGGCGCTCATTGATTCGAATATCATCTCCTTGCACGTTTCCTGATTTATCGATTTGACGGCCTTGGCATATTTCGGATGTTTGCCGGTATTGCCATATATACAATTTTCACTCGGAGTTATCGCTCGAAGGTTAGATAATTTGTTATTAAGTTTATCTCCGTCGATATGGTCAATGACCAAATTATTCTTGATGAGTCCATGGAAACACTCGAATATAAATCTGTGAGAAAGATAATTTATACCTCTTCTCCCACTATTACTGAAGTTACATATCAAATAACCAGAATTGCAAATATTACCAACATTTTTCTTTGTTTTGATGTTTCTGACAATACCATCTGATGATGACTCGTATCCCTTGATCGTAGGATGAGATCTAAACTCGTGTGTGATTTTCATTGCAGGAATCGTTGATTTCATTTCCATTATATAATAATTATCTGTCTAAATCATAATTTGCCTTGAATCGATTAATATAATCCTCTTCGCAGGTTATCACCGAGGAAGATTTCTTTTTGTAATATCTGAGCAATTCCCGATAATTCTTTCCTCCGCAGGATAAACACAATCGAGTCTTTCCTCGAGTGCCAACTTGACAAACTAAGCACCGCTGTGGTCCTTTACTGCCTCGTCGAATCGCATATATGTGAGCGCCACAATAATCGTCTCTGCAGGATTTGTCGCATGATTTTGTTGATCCGATTGGTATCCATTTGCACTGCATATTATAATTTAAATATTTGTCTAAAATATAATAATGGATATTTTTGATCTTGATGAGGCAGAATATATCATTCCTGAGGTTGATCGTGCCAAGAGAGAATTCCTTGATGATGGGGGGATTCATGTTTGGTCGACATGGAAAACTAACTCTGTTGATGCTACGATGAATCTGGAACGGGCCAAGAAGATAATCGAGCATATAAAATTCGAACACAAGGAAGAGCGATTTATCTTCGGAATAAAATTCATCGCACAAATGCCTGACGACACTTGGATTATTCGCGATAAACGAGATCCCGTGCGTGGCGGTAAGAAAAATGTTATTCTTGATAAAAATTCGAAGCCAGGATTGTTATTGGGAATTGACGGTCCTTATTATGCTAGGGCGTATCCATCTAGCGCTGTTGTTTATGGAATTTATCGGCTGAATAATAATCCCGACATGAAAAATCTACCTGCGATGAAAGAATCACCGATGATAAACTGCGTGGCTGAGCGCGTTATCGAGCACATGAAAAACGCTCGTCGTGGATCTGGTCTGACACAATTGAGGTTGGATAAAATTAACGCGTGGGCGAAGACTGTTGTTGATGGCGCATCGATTGATGATGTTGCTGTGTTGAGTAAGAAACTTAAATTTCCTATCACGGTGAAAACACTATCGGGAGAAATATTATATTCGTCGCCGTATAGATATCGAGGAGTACCAATCGAAATTGTTGATCATAATTCACATGCGTGGTCACAATCGGTAATGATATTTCCGCGAAATCGCGCTGTTAAATTTTATCCCGTGGAAGGCGCAAAGGATAATTCCGATGCCATGTTCAGATATATCAAAATATTAGCCGCATCTGATCCGATATCGGTTTGGTTATTCTCGAGCGAAGAAAGGTATGATCAGTTTATCTTGCCTCGAGGGGATATTTATCGAGATGAAAAATTACATGAATCTATGAAAAATATCGCGGTGAAATATTCGTCAAATCCTGATCAGTTACTGACAAATTGTTTTACTGTTCCGTCTGTTGCTGCTCACGCTGCCAGAGAAAGAAATTCATGGAAACCTACGAGAAACGAATTTCTCGCTGATATTCAACTTAGCTGTATCGAATACGGCCATGGCGGATTGTGGAATACCAAATATTATTTCGAAGACATGATATCCGTTGACATGAGCGCGTGCTATCCTGGAAGTTTCCTCGGATATGGCGATTGTGCGGATTATTTTGCTAAATTCGGCCATCCCACCAACGAAATGACAAGGGTAGCAATTAACGGACCGTTGCCTGATTTTGTCATGACCGGATTCGCTTGTGTTGCTTCATTCGAGTTTGCTGAAAATTTACATAAAATTTGTTATATTTGGTTTGGTCGGCATTTATCTCAACGCAGATGGGTCCCTATAGTGTTGTTGAGGTATATGCTGGATTCATCAATGTTAATATCGTTGACGGTGAGCGAGGCGATTATATCGTATAGAAAACAAACTGAAGTGTGGTTACCGACGGATTGTGAAAACGCGAAGGATATCGGAAGAAAAATAATTGGCAAATTTACTCAAGGAGGATCCGTTGATCATAAACACCGACACGCTAGATTGTTTATCAACGATGCCGAGATGGACTTTATTATAGCCGATACAGTGTCGCGAGGAATATTCTGCAACAGAGAGAATATTATTATTGACGGAGAAAAATTAGGTACCGTAATTAGCTATCTCGACGGAGAATCAGCGCAGTATACGCATTTGAGATCATCGATGCTCGCTTATGTTAGTATAAATTTACTGTCGATGATAAATAAATTTTCTGATATCGCGGTAAGGGTCGCAACGGACTCGTTTTATATCGATAAGAAATATCAGTATAGGCTGGAGAATTTAATCACTGATGGTTCTTGGGGCACTTGGAGGATAAAAAACGAAGATATCCTAGATTACTGTGAGGACGCCGATGTCGAAGATTGCGATAAATTTCATCAAGATAAATTTGAGGAAATATCGACGGCTGCATCTGCATTTGACCCGATTTCACGTAACAAATTCGTTTACATGAATGGTCCTGGTGGTAGCGGTAAAACAACGCGAGCGATAAATTTATTTGCGAAATCTGATATGATCGTGTTGACTCCAACTCACAGATTAGCGCGAGAAATAAGGCAACGCGGCGTTGATTCTGGTACTTATCACAGTTATTTCAAATACAGCAGTGGATTATGGGATTCGGCTCGTATGGGAAATAAATATATCAACAAAATTATAATATTTGATGAAATTTGCACAGTAAATTTAGTTGTATTACAATCGTTCCTGACCTGGCTGGAGGAGAAAAATACAGCCGTGATAATGTGCGGAGATCATGGCCAACCTGATCCGATTGATGGTGAATCTCCTCACGAATGGCTCAGGAACTTTGTTGACTATTATGAGGAAATCGACGCTGATTATAGATCCGATGATATTTTACTGACTGAATTTAAGAAAATAATTCGATTACAACCGAATAAAATTCAATGCGATGTGATGAGAAAAATAATCGACGAGACTCCGATGGATATTTTTCTAAATTTGTGGCGTCCCGATCATTTGATTGTTGCTAGCAGAAAAATTGTTCGCGATATTATTCAGGAAAAATTATTCAAACTTCATTGCGAGAAATTTCCAACATTACAGGTGCCGTTGTGTTACAGGCCCGCTGATACCAGAAAACAAAATATCAGTGTTACTTTACCCTGCGGAGAGGAAAAGATCTTGGTACTGAGCGATATTATTCTTGTTGATATTAATCTTGTTAATGACGCGATAAACGCAGAAAGATCGCCATGGAAACTTGGATACGCAACAACGATACATTCATCGCAGGGATTAACCGTGGATGGCCAAGTTTGGATTGTCGATGATAGAATTTCCTGGTCAAATTTAGTGTATTTAGCCGTGTCGAGAGTAAGAAAATTATCTCAGTTAGGTAGAATTCGGTTTCACATTAATGACGCCGGCGGTAGTTGAGTATCTTTCGGTATTATTTGTAATTCCTCCTTGGTAAATCCGCGTTGTGGCGCTAGCTAATCTAGAAAATAAATTGCTGGTCTTCCCGATGATCTTGTTACGGCTGATATTTTGTGTGTTGTAACGCTCCAATTTGGATCAGTTGCTCTTTTCCTTCCTCCTTCGGCCTCGCCTTCTTTATATAAGTACCGGACAGTGACGCTACCTAATACAGGCGGAATTGCGGAATCTCACTTTAGGGGTATATTTGTTTTTGTAATTGCAATTGCGGGTTTCATTGCTATTGTTCTCGTTGTCTCGTTATTTAGTGCGTTAATCACATGAGGCAACCTCGATACCCAATCATGAGATCGATTATCTTGAATAAATTCACGCGCGTATTGGTATCCGAATAATCGTTCTGCAAGAGTTTTGTTGAATCTCTCAACGATAGCTTGATTGTGATGAACACCTACAATACCGCGACGGATTTTAACATTATTCTTTTTCATCAATGAAGTAACCGCGCCAAGAAATTCTCGACCTGGATCAACCTGGAGAAGCTTCGGCCATGTTAATGGAGATCGTGAATAAATTTCGCTAAACGCCTTAGCAATCTCTGTTGCTGTTTTATTCGATAACGGTTCCGCTTCCTTGTATCTGCTAGCGATATCAACAACCGTCAACACATACTTGTATGTGACTCCGTCAACGGTATCATGAGGAAGAAACATTAAATCAGCCTGATGAAGTTCATTAGGGACGCTGACAGAGAAACTCGCGTACGGTATTTTCTTAGGTGGAGGAAGATAAATTTGCCAGACTGCCTGTTTCGATAGCCACGATTTAGCAACGGATTGTTTTACTTTAGCGGCCTTGGCGAGTTTGGCTATTGCTGATTTTCCTCGCCAAAAACCTCGCGGAGAATAATATATTTGCTCCATTATTATTTACCAGCGCCGAGTACTAATTTACCTTTCATTGCGCCTTTTATCAACCAAGTTGCCAATTTTTCTTTGAAACTTTTGTCAGGAATCGCGTCTATTGCATGAATTAGCCTAATATCAGCGAGATGTCTTTGTTGTAAATCCCCGCTGCGATACGCAAGATCGTGATAGTAACACGCGTTATCGATGGCGTTTACTGGATCTTCGCCGGGATTTGGTTGATTATTATCGTTGAGTCTTATATCGAGCCTTGTGCCGGGTCCGCAGTAATTGTATCCTGGCAGATGCTTTTCTCCGGGATATTTCGCCCAGGGCAACCCGGGTAGATTTTTCATGGAGGCGGCAATGTCTCCTCCGGTTCTTCTATTTTTTTTTTTTACAAATTTAAATTTTCGCGTGCTACAAACTTCGCATTCTCCTGCAATTGCGTTCCTGTTATTGCGTGTGACAATTTCGATTGGATTTATCGTAGCTGTGTGAGTGCGACACTTAACACAATATAGATCCATGTATTCTAGTAACATGAATGTAATTGATTTTTCGGCCACGAAGAAACGTGAGCAGGTGAAACACAACGCGGCGTTACCAAATTCGATAAGGATGATAATTATTGGCCCGTCTGGTTCTGGAAAGACGCAATTGTTGCTAAATTTGATAATGCGATGGCTAAAATGGGATAAATTGTATTTGGTTGCACCGTCCGTTGATGATCAGCGTTGTTATCAGGTACTAAAGGAATTCAGCGACAATACCGACGAAGGCACGACCGAATTCATCACAGACATCAATGAAACTCCATCAGTGGAAAATTTAGATGGCGATGTTAATAATCTTGTCGTATTCGATGATGTTATGCTGGATAAGCAAACTAATCCGGCTAGGATATTTTCACGTGGCCGACACAAGAACACCGATGTGATTTACGTGACGCAGCGATATACACAAATTCCTAAAGTCATTAGGGACAATTGCAATATCTTATCAGTTTTCAATGGCGTCGATACTCACACGCTGAGAAATATTCAT
This sequence comes from Sinohyriopsis cumingii, assembly GCA_028554795.2. Classification (NCBI taxonomy): domain Eukaryota; kingdom Metazoa; phylum Mollusca; class Bivalvia; order Unionida; family Unionidae; genus Sinohyriopsis; species Sinohyriopsis cumingii. Next base: position 40,864,441 of record CM068829.1, read on the forward strand.
CAGACTTGGTGCAACGGCGATATGGACATAAACAAATTCAAAATTTTCTTCAGCCGCGCCCAGGCAACACCACATGGTTTTATCACGATTAATCTTCATGATCCACGTAGTAGATATCGAATCGGTCTTGATCAATTTTATTCATGAGACTTGCAGCCAATCTTTGCAAACTTCGTCGACACCAGAATAAATTCCCCCCCCCCCCTAAAATACTTGTTTGGAATCATTGAATTTGCACACAAAAATTGCAATCGGTGACGAATTTACGCAAATTAATTCTCGCAGGAAGGCTTATTTTTGAAATCTGAGGCTTCTACGGAGAAAGTTCTCGTAGGAAGCTTTATTTTGGTCTGGGGGTCTGGTCTGTAGAACTTCCCTGCTGCTCAACCCCTGACAGGGAGCCAGAAGCAACACATTGTATACCAACCCCTGACAGGGAGCCAGAAGCATCACATGGTATACCAACCCCTGACAGGGAGCCAGAAGCACCACATGGTATACCAACCCCTGACAGGGAGCCAGAAGCATCACATGGTATACCAACCCCTGACAGGGAGCCAGAAGCAACACATGATATACCAACCCCTGACAGGGAGCCAGAAGCAACACATGGTATACCAACCCCTGACAGGGAGCCAGAAGCAACACATGGTATACCAACCCCTGACAGGGAGCCAGAAGCATCACATGGTATACCAACCCCTGACAGGGAGCCAGAAGCAACACATGGTATACCAACCCCTGACAGGGAGCCAGAAGCATCACATTGTATACCAACCCCTGACAGGGAGCCAGAAGCATCACATGGTATACCAACCCCTGACAGGGAGCCAGAAGCAACACATGGTATACCAACCCCTGACAGGGAGCCAGAAGCATCACATTGTATACCAACCCCTGACAGGGAGCCAGAAGCGTCACATGGTATACCAACCCCTGACAGGGAGCCAGAAGCAACACATGGTGGAGAAATGATAATTACTAAAGGTACAGGATACATCTTTTACTTAAGGATCAGACTTCAAGTACTTTCAAGTGGTACTTTATTAAATGATGTTAGTTTAGCCTCCACTGTTGACAATTCAGTGATACTGTAAGCATGGTTTGAGAACTGAATCAAGCAAATTATACTGTAATCTGTACAAGACCTTTCATCCACGAAAATAACAAAAACTTGCAAAGAAATATTATAAAGAAATCAGTGATTAAGTTATGTGAATACACTTATTTTTTCATGCAGTATACAATAATTGCACGGGGCCCCGAGTGGCCGAGTGGTCTAAAGCGCTCTCCGTTACAGATCACTGCCATCTCACCTCTGTCTGCGTAGGTTCGAGTCTCGGATTCGGCCAATGTGGGTATGTGAGAAAGCTTGCCAGTAGCTTCTCGAGGGTCGGTGGTTCTTTCCGGGGATTTCCTGGGTTCTTCCTCCACCATTAATACTGGCCGCCATGTATAGCCTATCTTGTGCTGAAAAATGGCGTTAAAACATACAACAACAACAACAACAATAATTGCACTATAACTAAAATAAAAATACAGAGGAGCCTCATTAATCCAGACTCCGTTTATCCAGAAGCCTCGTTATCTGGACATCATTCAACAGGAATGGAATTCCTAAAAGTTAATTTGCTCTGTTAATCAAGAAATTTGCATTTGGGATCTGGAAATCAAAGTCGGGGACCAAAGTATAAAATTAGTATAAAACTTGTCTCGACAATCTGAAAAAATTCTGTCCAAAACAAAATAATCTAAAAATCGCATATGGAAATACAGTCAGTTGGATAACACAGATTCACCTACCCAAGTATGGAGGTGTGTCAATGTATCAATCTCTGATTGGTCAAATTCTAGTGGTATGTTAAATTTATCAATTGATCACGTGGTCATGTGTGTGGAAAAACTAAGTAGCAGACCATATTGTAACCAACGATTGTATAAACAATGTCTGTTTTAGCTAGTCACAGATGGGGGTGTTAATAACTAAATCGACATATGATTAATAAATTAAGTGTCATTAAGCCTCTTTGGGGATACAATCAGCACAAATGATATTGTACCTTATGGAGCAGTACTCAATTTATATTGTACCTTATAAAGCAGTACTCAATTGATATTGTACCTTATAAAGCAGTACTCAATTGATATTGTACCCTATGAAGCAATACTCAGTTTATATTGTACCTTATGGAGCAATACTCAATTGATATTGTACCTTATGGAGCAGTACTCAATTTATACTGTACCTTATAAAGCAGTACTCAATTGATATTGTACCTTATAAAGCAGTACTCAATTGATATTGTACCCTATGAAGCAATACTCAATTTATATTGTACCTTATGGAGCAATACTCAGTTGATATTGTACCTTATGGAGCAGTACTTAATTGATACTGTAACTTATAAAGCAGTACTTAATTGATATTGTACCTTATAAAGCAGTACTTAATTGATATTGTACCTTATAAAGCAGTACTCAATTTATATTGTACCTTATGGAGCAGTACTCACTTGATATTTTGCCCTCATCTTCACTAGCCAAGGTTCCAATATGATAACCTCCTCCATACCTTTGCAGATCAAACAGAGATTTTAGTGTATTGTCCTAGTGACATCTGTTGGATTTTATGAGTTGCCTACCTAAGTATCTAATGCCAAAAACCAAGAGTGTGTAACAGCGGTGCATTTTACATTGGCTGGAAATGGTGGAGGCAACTGATTTAAAAAGAATACTTTGTAAGTTTAAATCAAAAGTATGACTATGTATTAGAGGGAAGCTGTTCCGGATGTATTTGAGTGAAAGGTATTTGTACAAACATGGACCAGCAGTGGAACATTGCTTATTTATCAGTTCATTCAAGTTGTGTGCTCCACTTGTCTTTATCATGTAGGAACAGTGTTCAAATTTGACAAACTTAACACTGATTAGGTATGGTAGTTTGCTGCCACATCTATCAAAATTCACAGACCTGAAGCACAGAAATATATGCTGGATATGCCAAGGTGTAGATAGTATTATAATATCGGAACCTTGGCCTGCAAAGATGTTTTTTGCCCTATGAAGCAGCACTCACAACTAATGCTGTACCCTCTGGAGCAACATTCTTGATAATGTACCTCCTATAGCAGCACTCCCAACTGACATTGTACCCTATAGAGCAGCACTTCCAATTAATATTGTACCTTATGGTGTAGCAACCCCAATTAATACTATACCCTATGGAGTAGCACTCCCAATTAATACTATCCCCTATGGAGTAGCAACCCCAATTAATACTATACCCTATGGAGTAGCACTTCCAATTAATATTGTACCTTATGGAGAAGCAACCCCAATTAATACTATACCCTATGGAGTAGCACTCCCAATTAATACTATACCCTATGGAGTAGCAACCCCAATTAATACTATACCCTATGGAGTAGCACTCCCAATTAATACTATACCCTATGGAGTAGCAACCCCAATTAGTACTATACCCTATGGAGTAGCACTCCCAATTAATACTATACCCTATGGAGTAGAACCCCAATTAATACTATACCCTATGGAGTAGCACTCCCAATTAATACTATACCCTATGGAGAAGCAACCCCAATTAATACTATACCCTATGGAGTAGCACTCCCAATTAATGCTATACCCTATGGAGAAGCAACCCCAATTAATACTATACCCTATGGAGTACCACTCCCAATTAATACTATACCCTATGGAGTAGCAACCCAATTAATACTATACCCTATGGAGAAGCAACCCCAATTAATACTATACCCTATGGTGCAGCATTTTGAGTTGATAATGTATCTTATGGAAAAGCAATTTCAATTGATATTGTACCCAGTGAAGAAGCACTCTATTGATATCATATCATATGCAGCAGCACTCACAATTATACTGTACCCAGCACTCTCAGTGTTGTACCCTATGGAGCAGCACTCTCAGCTGATATTGTACCCTATGGAGCAGCACTCCCAACTGATATTGTACCCTATGGAGCTGCACTCCCAACTTATACTGTACTCAATGGAGCAGCACTCTCAATTAATATTGTACCTTTTGCGACAGCACTCAATTAATATTATACCCTATGGAGCAATTTATACTGTACCATATGGAGCAGCACTGAGTTTATATGCTTGAAATAAATGTAAAACACATATCCTTACTTATTTATGTTGTTAATCTGACTCTAAAAGTGAGAAATCCGGCACTATAGAAAAAAAATTTGTAGCAGTAAGTTGTGTTTAATAGTTGATTTCCTGACACAGTCAATGTCAACCCTCAATATGACTGTACACGAGGCAAGTGTATGCAAGTATGTCCAGACAACACCATTGCTGTTATCAAGCACCCAATGATGGAAGTAATACAGGGATCAAAATTAGCAATAGTCTCCTAGTCCAAGGCTAACACAATTTCCATTTCCTGTTGGACTAGTTTTGGTTTGGTTTATGATTTGATGCTTCATGACACTGCAATTCAAGTAGGTTATTTTAAATGCCAAGGCCAACAAAGTAAAGTGCCTTGCCCAAGGACACACCATGGTAGCTGACCCAGACTGGTCAACTGGTAAAATTCCAACCTGCACCCTTATGGTCATTAGCCTGAAACACTAACCACTGAGCCATTGCACCTCCTTGTTGGTCTAGTTATTTTCATGATTTCAGCAGTCCCATGGCTAATAAAGTTTAAGTTATTGTCAAAGTTTGGTGGAAGAACTAGAATAGGTTCAGCGAGGCTAGCAAGAACTCTCGGCCCAAAAATTTCTATGGTATACAGGCTTACCGAAAGTCTTCTTAAAAGTCAGGCAGATTTAGTAAATGCTGAATCAATCAAAAAGCTGCATGACCAAGTTACTCTTGACATAATTAGGAAAGTCATTGGGATAACACCAATAGATTGTTTCTTTGATGAAAGTTTTAGAAGGCTGCTATAAAGTTATGTAAATTCACTTTTTTTGTAGATCAGTACATACTATTAATCCAAGATAAAATGAACACTGATTCATCTAAGGGAGCTAACCCCTTCCCCAATCCGTAACTGTCAGTATTGAGGAAAAAGCTTTTTCATGCAAAACAACAAATATATTGATATGTACAAAAATAAAAGAATTTGAATGAATCCAATCTGTAAAGTCCCACTCTTACAAGAGAGGTATTCATAAGTAGGTATTCATAAGTAGGGTTTATGATGCTTAAGTGCTAAATTTGCATATTCATGAGATGATGTCATCATCCTATCAACCAATCACATGTGACCAGGATATCCTTATTATCAGGTTTCTTTTAACAGAATATAACTCCTGATGAAATCTGATATTATCAAGAACTATACTCAAAACTACTTTTGTGTATATTACAATATGGTACCATACATACTCATTTATAAGATAAGTCCTAATGCAAACTGCACAGACATAGATCTTCTGTCACATCTGGGTCTGTGCAGTTTGTTAAAGGTAATCAGTAGAACAATACAGACCCTGATTTGCAGGTGCATTAAGCAATGGCAAACCAGAATCTTTGCTGTTTACAATTTGACTCAACTTATATGAGAGTATATATGGTAGGAGAAAGAGATGAAGTCACGATGAGAATGCATCCTTTTCAATCCTAACACTACTCTAGCTTAACGTATCATCCATCACATCTATCATTTTTTTTGTCTTTTCTTCCTGAGTGAGAGGGAAAAGACCAAGTGGTGTTACCATTGTAATTGCATGCTTTCTTCTACACAGCAAGCCTGACCCAATGATCCAAAGAATGTGACATGATGACACACAGCAACTTGAAACACTTGACAGCAACATTTTTCTATTCATCAACCATCCAGTAAATATTTAGTACAAATACTTACATAGAAGCCTTCCCTGTGTTTTATGCCATCCAGAAGATGTAGGTCACATATAAACAGCCTCTTGGCATCAATGACCTGCTGCAGTGTCCAGCCCTCCAAGAATGGCCGCAGTATTTCATCTGTTACATCCAACCTTTGCAAACACACATATAAATGCTATAACAGTATGAAGAGAAAGAGATTTACCATAAATACTCGTGTATTAGTCGTGATAAACTGCAAACAACAAAGATCCTGATCTACCATAGCATAATGAGCATGCAGATCTGGGTCTATCTTCTTTGTTCTACTGATTATTCATACAAAGTGCACAGACCCAGATCTGCCTACACATCATGCAAAGGTAGATCTAGGTTTGTGCAGTTTGCAGTTTGTCTCATCTTGCAAGCGAGTAAATATGGTAGTTAAATAATGACTTTAAAAATGGTTGCCAAATGCAAATGAATCCAACCATACATCTTCCTCACAGACTGAACTGAAAGAATTACAAAAAGAATGAGGATTTTCCATAATGATATTTGTCATGGTTGTTCTATATTAAACAAATAGACAAATCAGTAATTATTAGAGAGCCAGAAAAGTGGGTCACCATGACCAATTTTTAACATTATGAATATTAGTCTTCCAACTGAATGTACTTGTCAAGTTTGATAACTGTATTATGCAAGAAATGTCCAAAAAAATTTAAAAAGAGGAACTTAACACTGACATAAAACCTTCATACTTGATTCGGAAACCCTAGAAATCAGTGAGTCTCTATTTTAATTGATAGTCGTTTGCAATGAAATATTGTACTCTGTATATGAAGCAAGGATATTTCTACCATTTTCAAAATTGGCTCTGGTGTTCATGGAATTGGGAATTTTTATACATAAAAAAATAAAACATTTATGAAAGATTCTTCAACATTAAAATGTTTCAGAAGCCTTATGTCCATGCTAAAGGTGACTTATGCAGATTAATCACATCTGAATCTGTCCTTTTGCCTAAAAAGGTGAAAACATAAAGTTCACATCACCATACACTAATTTCAGGACATTTCCCCACCCCTAATCTTTCAATATAATACATTTTAGTTTAATAACTAAAGTAATAGTGCAGATTTTTGCATCAATCTTTCCTTCAATGGGAGAGGAGGAAAGCAATAACAGGTTTTGTAATCTGCAGGTGCTTGAAATCAGGTGTAGCCAACACGCCCTAAAATCTTCGTGAAACTTTTCTTTATAATGACTGATTTTGTCTTTAAATATGGCAGAATCATTAAAACAATGGCTGAAATTTTCTGATTATATTATGAAGTCTGTCTGGATCAATTTCTAAGTATCTGAATTTAGTATGAAATTACAGAAAAAATTAGATATTAAAGCTATTTGGAAACTTGGAAATCAAGAATCCCTTGAAAGCAAAGACACTCTGATGGGCTAAAAGAATTTCCTACAATTCAAGATAAAACTATTTCAAAATTCTTCAGCAATAACAAGATTTTCAAACTAGCTGCAGCCTGTGGTGGACATACTGGATGTCAAATTAGCACCATTTTAATTAGGATAAAGCAGACATCATGGACAATCTTTTGTTGAAAACCCCCATGTCATATAAAGCAACCATCATGGACAGTCTTTTGTTGAAAGCCCCTTGTCATAATGATAATCCATTCAGGGAGCATCGTGACAGTAAGATTTCAAGACAGCCATTGTGGCAGCAATATTCAAAGTATGACTGGCACCATTTTCATTTAGAACCAACTACGTATCATAAGAAGACTATACTGGTGAAAACCCCATGTTGATATAAATATCCATCCGCAAGGAGCAGAAATATCAATATTTTCTAAAACAGCACCATGGTGGCAATATAGAGGATTAGCCAGTAGGGTAAATGGATCTTATTCCGACCACCAGGATGATCCTGTTCACTTTCATGATCATAATATCAAACATACAGGAAGTAAATATCTGATGCAAATTAACAAGTACCAAAAAAGAAAAGCATCTCTGTAACCTGGAGTGGTTACCCTAATGGCACCAAATATTGCGTGATCGTGCTAATGCAAAGCTATGTCACATGCTATTCCAGTAATGTGTTACAAGTGGGAAATTTCACGTTTCATCAAGGAAGATTTTGGTCTGGACAATTCCCATACCAGGATTGTATTATCATATTATAAATGTACATCATTGATTTTTCCTCACAGAGTTTTATCTTTGCAATCTAAACTTAACTATATATCCAATTAATTATATTTTTCAAATATTTCCAAAGAAATAAAATGGTCGGAATTACCCATGATATTTTCCTATACCAAGGGTAATTCCAACCAGTCTTGCATGTGATAAAAACTTTTAGGCTTTTCATTCGGTTGTATGCATACATCAAGAAGCTGACACTCAGAGCAATGAATCAACTTTGATCAATGAATTAACAGCCTGATCATATATATATATATATATATATATATATATATATATATATATATATATATATATATATATATATATATATATGTGTAGGTAGGTAGGTAGGTAGGTATGTATAGGACTGTTTTTGTCTATCTATATATAAGCTTAAACTCTTGCAGGATACCAAAGAAAAACCAGATGAAGAAAAAGAATATGCATTATAGATTTAGAAACCACTCTATCAGCAATAAGAGCCAGGTTGAGCTATAGGAAAACCAGCTTGAAAAATGGAATCCCCAAAACTACCTTAGTGGACCATGTAACTGGTTGTTACCTGTCTGGGTCCAAACCAGGACGACCTCAGGATATACCCGCAAAGGTTAAAGAAGGCATTGTTGCGAAGTCACTGGAAGCATTGTCAAAAGGATTTGGGATTACCAAGAAGCAGCTGTTGATGAAGACCGCCAATTATGCAACAGAATAAAAATTAGTACACCATTTAAAATTAGGATTCCAGGAGACAGGTTTATAGGCTCGATATCCTGAATTGGCACTCAGGAAACCTGAGAAGTTAACATCAGGTGCCAGAATGATGAACCCCACAGTTGTTGATAATTTCTTCCAAGACCTTCAAGAAATAATAACAAATTTAAATCTACATGGCAGTCTTCATTTAATATGGAATTGTGATGAGACAGGCAAACAGTTTAAACACACTCCAACAACTGTGTGTGCAAGAAAAGGGGCCAGAAGTGTAATTGGTAGAACTCTGGAGAAAATGTTACAATCCTCGCCTGTGTCAGTGCAGCAGGAACAGCGATGACTCCCATGTGCATTGCCAGGAGACTGACAAAGAAGTGTTTGCAGTCATTTAACTGCATGGATGCCCCATCTGGTACAGTATGGATGTTCCAGAAGAAAGCTTGGATGTGTGATATTTTAGGTGAAGAATGGTTATGGGGAGTTTTCTTGAAGAATTGTGACCTTGATCGACCACAGCTTTTGAACCTCAATTCTCATGGGTTGCATGAACTCACTGATTGCTAGAAGAGGCAAAAAAAGAGAATATCCATATTTTAGCATTACTGCCACACACCACACACTACTTACAGCCCTTAGATAGAAGTGTCTTTGGGCATTTCAGTAAAGCCTACAACAGGGTATGTATGGAGTTCCTGACAGACAATCCTGGATTACTTATCAATAAGGCCACATCACCAAGATTATTCTGTCTGGCATGGCAAGATGCATTCACATCCAGCAACATAATAAGAGGCTTCAACAAAGGAACTGGTCTTTTCCCAATCAATAGAACAGTTATACCACAGTCTGCTTTCTTGCCATCAGTACCATATGATAGGCCTCAGCCTCAGCCTGCCCTTTCAACAGCATCATCAATCAGTAGTCTCGGCTACATACCACCCTAATTTAACAACTTCAGATCCTGTAGCTTCTCCATTTAATGCAAGTAACACAATCTCTGTCATAAAGGTCCTGTCAGCCTCAATGACACTTCAGGATTCCAGTGATACTGAAACAACACCGAATGAAGGACTTATTTTAGCAGAGTTACCCAGTGAGGCAGTTGAAAACCTTCAGCATTCTCCATACATCATTGGCTTTTGGATAGTACAACCAATGACGAGCTAGAAGTCGGCACACTGCTCATCAATTTGGCAAATGGAACATCACTGATTGAAGGCGGGAATGAGAAAGAGATAGAAATGCCATATACTTCACTGTCATCAACGAGTAATGACAACAAGAGCGCAAAATCTGATGTTGGAGTATCATGGAATCCCAAATTTGATAATATTTTTGGTACTACCATTGCAGACAGAACATAAAGGCCAAAGTTGAAACATGCTATCACATCACATCACCTTTTGATGAGTGATGGCATAATTTATGAGAAAGAAATGGCTCTCTTTCTCAAGGGGAAACAAAGCAGCAGAGAAAGAAAACAGACAAAGAAAAGCAAAAGAGAGAAAGGCTAAAAAAAACTGAAGTTAAAAATACTTCAAACTCAAAGTAAGATTCTAAAGGAAGGAGAAATACTAGGAGTAGCGGAATGAAAATATATTCAGAATTAGCTCAATTGCAATAAAATTTATAGCTTGTTTTAATAAATTTTCTTTTGACATGTTCTTTTTTGCTGCCTATTAAACTGAAGTGATACCAGTATGTTTGTTGGATTTTCTTTCCTATACATACGTACTTAGATATATGCTAAATAACACCACATCGGTGCCATAAATAGATAATTAGTTTCTGGATCACTGAAACAACTGTCTCTTGATTGTGTGCAAACACTTATTAGGCATTTTAGCTATATATATTGGGGATGAAGGAAAACATGGAAAGGGGCAGGATAAAAGCAAAATAAAAGTATTTAACAGATGAATACTATAATACTCCCATTAAGAAGATGCCAGTCTTTGCAAGGAAAACACTGATCGATGTCAGCCTTTAAATTGTGGCCAATCTGCTGACATTTCATGCCGGAATAATTATTAACCAAAATGTACCACAATTAAGATCTCTTCTGAAAGTTATAATAATAATAATAGGAATAATTTTTATATTGCCTTTAACATCATACATGACATTTAGCAATACAACATAAATATACACAAAATTATAAAGACGTATAATTCAAACATATAGGTATGACAAAAGGAAACCATAAGACAGACAGAAATACATACACATTGTATACTAAATCACACAAAACTGCCACCGATGATAGGCCCTATTTTTCTGTTGAAAAAGTGATCTTTTATTCAAAGCCTCCATCTTAATATGTGTCTAAATTATGCTATGGCATATTGTGGTCTATGATGTTCACTGGGAATTATCTGTAAAACAAATAGCTACATCCTATTCTGTGTCTAAATTATGGCAAGTCATATCAGGGTCTATACTGTTCACTAGGAATCAAAGGTAAAACAGACAGCCTACAAGCTGATCTGTGGATCTGGGTCCATGCCATTCAATGGGAATCATAGGTAAAACAAACAGCCTACAGCCTGATCTGTGGATCTGGGTCCACGTCATTCAATGGGAATCATAGGTAAAACAAACAGCCTACAGCCTGATCTGTGGATCTGGGTCCATGCCATTCAATGGGAATTATAGGTAAAACAAACAGCCTACAGCCTGATCTGTGGATCTAGGTCCATGCCATTCAATGGGAATCATAGGTAAAACAAACAGCCTACAGCCTGATATGTGGATCTGGGTCCATGCCATTCAATGGGAATCATAGGTAAAACAAACAGCCTACAGCCTGATCTGTGGATCTGGGTCCATGCTGTTTACTGTGGGTAAAAAGCTTTACAAATACAGTACAACTTTACACAGAACAAGTTAAAGAACTCATTAATTAACATTTCCCAATGTACGATCTGTCTACCACCAGAAGACTGTCTATTGGCTGACAGATCTTATCAAAATTGCAATGTGTGAACAATTATGTATTCTAACATGAATGCATTTTATCTCTCTGCACAATGCAAGGATGAAATAATGTTCTGTTTTTTACAGAACAGACACTGATCTTGAGAAGCATGTCACCAGCAGTAATGCTGGCATAATATTGCAACATCACTGCAGGAGTGAATCCAGTGGATCAGCATACATGCTCACATGTTTTAGATTTTGGTCCACTGAGCACAATCAGCATAAAATAGAAATAAATTTAGATTATGCCTGTTTTATATATTGTATGTTTTCAACTGTTGATTGACTAATGAGGGCTATACTCACTTTTGAGGGATTTCTGTACACAACTCAATCAATGAATGATTCATACTGGCAATCCGCTGGTGTCCAAAAAACAGATCATTGCTCCAACGTTTGGTCCCCTAGAAGTAAAAAGTGTCATTTAGCCAGGCAAGTAAAATGCAAATCTATTGACTTTTGTAACAAAGGTAATATGAATCAAATTCTTTTCATAGTATAGACAATAATACAGTTGCATATATTATAGGACTGCTCTGGTGGCCCAAGTGGTTAGGACATCTGCCTTGGATGTCACAGGTTCGAACCCCAGCCAAGTCATACCAAAGACTTATAAAAATGGTACAAGCAGCTGCCTTAATAGGCAAACAGCATTAAGTGTTAGGACTGGTCGGCCTGGTTTCAGGATAATGTGACTAGGTGGGACATGATGCCATGTGTCTGGGGCATGATGCCTCTGTTCTAAATGTCACTATAAACTGCTGTGCTGCAGAAATTGTAGCAATATGATTAAAACTGTAAAGCTAAAGTAAAAGTATAACTCACACATATATACATATAGACTATGGTACAAATATACAGAATTAATTGAAAATTTCTTGTTCCAAAAATATAATGTACAAATCTTGCAAGAGTGCGGTCCAATATGTACAGATGGGGTCAATGCAATAGACATAGAAGCATCTGAAATGTCTTTGAATTACAGTATTCAAGTTAGACATATGCAGACAGGATTAATGTCTGCTCAGACTGGGGACCATAGAGAAAAAAACCAAGGTCTTCCCAATCTCAGCCTCTAAATCAAAACAATTAAAACTATTTTGATTCCCACCCAAAGTTATCTGTACACTTACTGGGCAGGAACTGACTTCATAGATTATCTGTACACTTATTAGACATAGGAAAAAAAATGTATAGATTATCTGTACACTTATTGGACATAAAAACACAAATCTGTAGATTATCTGTACACTTATTCAACAAGAAAAGGCAAATATATAGATTATTTGTACATTTATTGGACATGGAATGACAAATGTATAGATAATCTGTACACCTATTGGATATGAAAAGACAAGTTTATAGATAATCTGTACACTTACTGGACATGTAAAGACTAAATTTATAGATTATACACTTATCAAACATGAAAAGACAGATTTATGGATTATCTGTACACTTATTGGACATGTAAAGACAAAATGTATAGATTATCTGTACATGTACTGGACAAGAAAAGACAAATGTTTTGATTATCTGTACACTTATTGAACATGAAAAGACATGTATAGATTATCTGTACACTTATTGGACATGAAAAGACAAATTTATAGATTATATGTACACTTATTCAACAGGAAAATGCAAATGTATAGATTATCTGTACATTTATTGGACATGAAAAGACAAATTTATAGATTATCTGTACACTTACTGGACATGAAAAGACAAATTTACAGATTATCTGTACACTTACTGGACATGAAAAGACAAATTTATAGATTATCTGTACATTTATTGGACATGAAAAGAAAAATTTATAGATTATCTGTACATTTATTGGACATGAAAAGACAAATTTATAGATTATCTGTACATTTATTGGACATGAAAAGACAAATTTATAGATTATCTGTACACTTACTGGACATGAAAAGACAAATTTATAGATTATCTGTACACTTACTGGACATGAAAAGACAAATTTATAGGTTATCTGTACACTTATTGAACATGAAAAGAAAAATTAATGCATGCAACTGATACTGACCCTCGGGTTCATGCTCATCACCATGAACTTAACCCCTGGGTCATAATTTGGAAACTTAAAATCCCAACCTTATAGTCATAAAAACACGACAGAATATTTTTAAATTTTTTAAGTACAACAGATTATTTAACCTCTGGAGGACTTAGCCCTTGATTCGCCACTTCAAAACTGTAAGCTCCCCAACATATACATACATACATACATACATGCATGCATGCATGCATCCATCCATCCATCCATCCATCCATCCATACATACATACATACATACATATATACAAGACATGAAATGGCAGATACACATACCTAACTAGCATCTGACCTTGAGGCAATAACCACCCTCACCCCAACCCCCACCCCAACCATGGACTGCTCAAGAGTGTCAAACTTCACTGAGGTAAAGACAAAAAATATAGGGAAACGTGTTTTTCAAAGCAGAATTCAAGTTAAGAAAATCAGTTTATGAATGTTGTTCTCAATAAATAATAGGTCCAATATGTTGATGAATCAGGCAATGCAGATTTTGCATTTTCTAATTCAGCAATAATGCGCAATACAGAATAGAAAAGAAATAATGGATCACACTTTTGAGTATTTGCAGCATGCATCAGCCTTTTTCAATCTTTCTAATCAGCTTAAAATGAAGACATCAATTTGAAAATGTTCTTGATAATAGGAATCACTAGTATGACATTTAAACTCCAACAGCATAATAACAGCAAAATATGTTACAATGTGCTTTGATACAGGCATGCTGACATTTACATTGTGATATTTTAACATTTAATGGGATTTTGTTTATGCCAACGTTTCCACTGGGGCATGCTTTTAGTGTGGTTAAACACCTCAATGAGAAACATGAATTTTCTTACAAAAAAGAAATGTCTCCTCAAATTCCAACATAATGTTTGAAGCCATATAAAACACTCATAAATAGTAAAGGAAATGTCTTAGTGTTGATAATTTACTATTAAACTAATTTAAACTACTGAAACCTTTTATAACTGGACACTTCATATAAGAGACATCTCATACAGGACAACAGATTTTAGAAATCTTTTTTCTTAATTGCTTTTTATTATTCAGCCATTTTATACAGGTATATCAAGGACTATATACAAGTATACCAAGGATGACAAGAATATCAAGGACTATATACAGGTGTATCAACCAAGGGCTATATAAAGGTATATAAAGGACTATACAAAGGTATATCAAGGACTATATAAAGGAATAACAAAGACTATATACAAGTATATCATTCAAGGACTATCTACAGGTATTTCAAGGACTATATAAAGGAATATCAGTGACTATATACTTGTATATCAAGGACTATATACAGGCATATCAAGGACTATATATAGGTATATAAAGGAAAATTGCTGACAAACTGTGAAACTACCATATATAATCACTTATAAGTCTAATCTAAAAAACAATAAGTTTCCAGTCAACCAAACATCCTTGCTTTTGGTATTAAAAAATTAAATAAAGCAATTCCTGAAATTGAGCTGATTTATCCCAGTGTAACTTGATGAGCTTAGTACATTATATATACTAATCATTATAAGATATATAAAAAATTTTAAAAATTACTAGATCTTTGTTGTTTGCAATTTGACTTAACTGAAATGCAAGCATATATGGTATTTGGTATTTTAAGTGTTCTTAAAGTTTTATTCAAAGATTTTGATCTATGTTTCAAGGTAGTAATGCTTATCAAACACTGTAAAGTGACAGGAAGCTTTCCTTTTTGTGAACAATTTATTTTGGCAGAATCGTATAAAAAATATAAGGAATGTTGTGCATGAATCCTATCTCACAGAATGGATCTGGCTCATGTCAAACACACAGTAGGTGACACATCACTCTCAATGACTGAATGATTTTAATGAAAGGTAGAACTACTGGATCATGCTTGTCAATGAATAAACATGCATATGTAGCTTTGATGTGATGGTACAGCAACCAAATAAAGGATTACTTTACGCTAATATAAAATTCCATCATTGTACATTACTCTGACAGTTACTTCAATTTTTGAAAGTGGTTTAAATACTTTATTTGTCTGAAACCACGGATAAAAAAATTAATGCATGCAAATCAAATTGTATGCACTGCGATGGAGGACATTTACTGTATAGGTGTGAATGCCTGAGTATAATAATGCCATATACCAACCATAAAATGCAGAAAGACAGAAAGGTGTTAAGGACAACAAATCATCCCATTCTCGTGAGTCTCTATACCCAACATGCAAATGGAGCTAATTGCAACCAAAGTGGATGGACACAAATATTATCACAGGCCATCGAGTTGATCTTTCAAATTCAAAGTTATAGCAATCACTATCCCATTAGAAGTCTGTTCTTCTCTCATGTCATATGCATACAGTTAATGGGCAGACACTACCGATCTAACTGAAGTAAGAACACATCATCAGCTTTCTTCTTCAAACGTTTATCAGGTTTTGACTTCATTCTCTTGACTAAAATGATCACTGGTTGATGTCCCTACATTTGCAGTGAACACTCTTTGAAGTCTGCCTTTTAGTTACCTGTACACAAAACATAAAATCAGAAGACAGCTGGTCTAAATCCATCCCAGTAAGTTAACAAAATAATAACTCAGTAGGCCAGCAACAGTTCCACTCTGTAAAGAAGTTACATTTACTATAATCTCATTGTTAACTTAATTACAGTTATGTTTCATAAAAATAATACAATAATGTTTGAGCAGCCAGTTCACAGATGGAGCAGTACTGCTGTATATCTTCTCATTTATAATCTTAGTGTTGAAAATTTCATGTTCACACACTCACAAAGAATTTTATCCACTTTCCTCTGCATAAGTGATTTACACAACCAGCATTCTCCCTCTTGATCTCTCCCTATCCAATGGGACATGAAATTGATTCATAAAAACCTGTTCTAAGAACCACCTTAAAAGTGCATGCCCTTACTCATCATTATAAGGCAAGTAAATCTGTGCAGTCAGGATGGATTAATGGGTCTTTCCTTACCCAGTTTGGAAACCACCCAGACCCACATCTAAAGCAATTACTATGGTGATTCACTAGTCAAGGCATTGAATTAATGATCAATAGGTTGCAGGTTCAATACCCACCATCTAATCAGCCCAGACCATGGTTCAAAATTAACACTAATCTCCAAACCCAAGGTCAGTGAATTTGCAGATGGAAAACCCAGCTGTCACTAAACCATCAGAGCAGTGAAATTTTTTGCCAATCACTCATTTAGCAGTTAACACACAGTCTAGTGTGAGATGTATGAAATAAAACATGAGACGTCTTTCCCTTTCATGGTTAATTGATTTGTTTAGTAATGATAAATGACCTTGAGATCAGTCAGGTTGAGACAATATGGATACAAAATCATGTCTTGCCTCATCCAAGTCAATGCAAATATGTTAGGGGCCCCGAGCAGCCGAGTGGTCTAAAGTGCTCTCCATTACATATCACTGCCATCTCACCTCTGTCTGCGTGGGTTCGAGTCTTGGATTCAGCTAATGTGGGTTTGTGAGAAAGCTTACCAGTAGCTTCTCGTGGGTCGGTGGTTCTTTCTGGGGTTTTCCTGGGTTCTTCCTCCACCATTAATACTGGCTGCCATGTATAGCCTATCGTGTGCTGAAAAATGGTGTTAAACCCCACGACAACAACAGCAAATATGTTATGTTTATTATAAGCCACCTGATTCACCTGTCTCTTGGATAGAGAAGTTTGAAATTGAATTTTAGGTAGCTCTACATCATGGTCTAGAAGTTATTAAGATCCCACAACATTGATTATTTAAGTTATATGTGTGTGTGTGTGTGTGTGTGTGTTTTGGGATTTTTAAAGTTACTAAGCTTTAACACTTTTTCAGTCATTTCAATGCAATATCTACAGTGTGACAGTTTATAGTGATGTCCAGCACGGAGGCATCATACTGCAGACATGTACCATCATGTCCCACCTTATAACATTACCCTGACGCCAGGCCAACCAATCCTAATACTAACCTCTTAATGCTGGGCACCAAGCAAGGCAGATGCTATTACCATTTTTATAAGTCTTTGTTATGATTTTACCAGGGTTTGAACCCATAACCTACTGCATCCAAGAATGGACACTCTAACCACTAGGCCACTGGAGAGGTATTTTGGTTGTGAGAATGCAAGATGGCTATGCACAATTGAATCTTGTGAGTTGTTTCATCTTGTTAACACCTCACCAACAAAAGTCACTTTAAACATCAAGCACACTAACTGATCATGTCTATAGTAATAAATCAAAGAATATCACTGAAGTACAGGTCTTTTACTTGTCTGTAAATATCCAATTTATATCACACAACAAGTAAATAGTAAGGATATAAGCAATGCAAAGCATATAGTTATCTCATACAGATGCTTCAATTAAATGCTGATAACAATTTATCTGATTTATCTGCTTTCTCTTTTGCAAAGAAAATAAAGACTTCACTGAACCACTTCAGACCTGGAATACCATTATGAACTGTTTTAGATCAAAATACTCCTTTAGAACCAAAATGAGTGAAACACCCTCAGAATCTTGCATGGCCTACAACAGAAATCAAAGAAGCCAGACATATAGAGACTCTTTTCATAAAACCAAGAATTGTGAAACACCCTCAGAATCTTGCATGGCCTACAACAGAAAACAAAGAAGCCAGACATATAGAGACTCTTTTCATAAAACCAAGAATTGTGAAACACCCTCAGAATCTTGCATGGCCTACAACAGAAATCAAAGAAGCCAGACATATAGACTCTTTTCATAAAACCAAGAATTGTGAAACACCCTTAGAATCTTGCATGGCCTACAACAGAAATCAAAAAAGCCAGACATATAGAGACTCTTTTCATAAAACCAAGAATTGTGAAACACCTTTAGAATCTTGCATGGCCTACAACAGAAATCAAAGAAGCCAGACATATAGAGACTCTTTTCATAAAACCAAGAATTGTGAAACACCCTTAGAATCTTGCATGGCCTACAACAGAAATCAAAGAAGCCAGACATATAGAGACTCTTTTCATAAAACCAAGAATTGTGAAACACCCTCAGAATCTTGCATGGCCTACAACAGAAATCAAAGAAGCCAGACATATAGAGACTCTTTTCATAAAACCAAGAACTGGCACAACTTCAAACTCTGGTGTAACAGATGTACTACCGTGATTCAGTCTGCTAAAAGAATTTTATTTAAAATATCTATTAAAATGGTAGAAAATCCAAATGAAAGGTGGAAAAATCTGATTTTGCTCCAAAATGAAAGAGTAAGATCCACAATCACCTAATGATATTGCTGCTGTTGTCTGGGGTTTAACATCATTTTTTGTGCATGATAGTACATTGTACATAGCAGCAAGTATAGCTAGTGGAGGAAGAATGCAGGAAAACCCCGTCAAGAACCATCCACCCAAGGAAAGCTATAGTGGCAAGCTTTCTCACCTACCCACACTGGCTGAGCATAGACTCAAACCCATGCGGACAGAGGTGAGATAGTAGTGCTCAGTAAAGGTAGGTATTTTAGATGACTTGGCTACCTGGGGTACTGCAACTAACTGATGGGACAATAATTAATGATATATTTTATATTGTTAACAGATTAATGAGCAATGTAACAAATGTAAATTCTAATATCTAAGACACTAAAGAAAAAAAGAACAAATTGCAACATTTTATTACTTTTAAAATTCCTGAAAATGTACATTTCAGTATTCCATTTATGTCAGGTGCAGACATAATATAAGTGAACTGAAAAGGTTGAATTCTAAGAAATCTGTTGGTTCAAGCCAAATAAGTCCATTCACATTAAACAAATTTGCTGATGTTATTTTTCCATCTTGTACATGTGTGTGTGTGTGTGTGTGTGTGTGTGTGTGTGTGTGAGAGAGAGAGAGATTTTGGATTTTTAACATAGCTTTAACAATTTTTCAGTGATATCACTACAATGTCTG
Organism: Sinohyriopsis cumingii; assembly: GCA_028554795.2. Lineage (NCBI taxonomy): Eukaryota > Metazoa > Mollusca > Bivalvia > Unionida > Unionidae > Sinohyriopsis > Sinohyriopsis cumingii. The sequence continues at coordinate 40,884,201 of CM068829.1, forward strand.
CAGTGTGACAATTTATAGTGATGTCTAGCACTGGGGCATCATGCTGCAGACATGTAGCATGATGTCCCACCCAGTCACATTATCCTGACACCAAGCTGACCAATCCTAACACTAGCCTCTTAATGCTGAGTGCCTAGCAAGGCAGCTGTTAGTACCATTTGTATAAGTCTTTGGTATAATTAATCAAATCTTTCCTGAGGGAATCTTCCCATTTCAAGTGAAGGCTGCTAAGGCTGATTGGGGTGAGTATTACCAGGAAAAAACATACTGCAGTACAGCATGTTTATACTTCAAATATGTATCAATATGTATTGGTCATTGACAGTATTTATCACTGTAATGTTAACTGTGATTATTTTGTACTTTAATGATGTATAATTTCCTTGTATGGAATAAAATCTGAACATGAAAATAAACTCATGTTCCTTTTCATTTCACCAAAACACCCACTAAATATAATAATTACATAAATGATTTAGCAAACAATAAACAGGAGTGAAAACTTCTACCAGCAGGGGAAAAAATACAGGAGAATAGTTTGCATGGTTAGAAAGGTCTTTTGGTCAACAAATTAAATTGATTCAAAGGGTCTTGCACAGCAGTATAAATTTTCACACTGACAAATGTCTTGTTTTGATTTGAAAAATGAACAAAAATCTCATTCTGGATTTAAATGACCCCTGTCAGTCTGTGCTATCGAATCTCATTGATGAGTGGCTACTTTCAACTGGACAATGGAGAATTGGCTGGAACTGTATACACTGACCTTTGACTCAGTTGACCATAATATACTTACATGGAAACTTGAAAAATACAAAACTTTCTCACATATCTCTCTCATGTATTATGTATATTTAATTTATACTGTGTGCTTGACAGTATATAGACTCCATATGCTTCATTTAGTGCCAAGGCAAATGCATTAAAAAGCCTTGCCAGAAACACAATGCTGAATGAGGATGGCTGGATTTAAATCCACTACATGCACAACACAGGTGTTAAATGCCGAACACTCAATAAAGGTTATTTCTAAATGACACTGATGAGTTTATGTGCTGTTAAACACCACACCAAATTAATCAAAATGCAAAGAACACTGCAATCAACAAAGTCATCTCCACCTGTTATAATTTTCCTAACAAATGAAAAGTATACAAACTGCTTGCTTACCCAGGGTTCACAGAAGATCTCTTTTGTGTATACATTTCGAAGATGAATCAAACTCTCCCAGTTCCCACTCTGCAGCATAACAATCTTGCTAGCAAAAATGAGCTGCGCTTTGGTCTTCACAATGTCCCACTGGAAAAAAAGAACTTAACAATTATACATGTGCATGAAATAAAAACTTTAAATGTATGGTTCAGCCAGCTACAAATGTAGACATATAGAATCTATGTTGGGGTTTGGACTGAGACAAGGAAATCTCAGTCACGGGATTACATTATTTGTTTCCCCATGAGGCTTGCCTTGTGGGGAGACATATAATGTAACCCCATGACTGGGATTTCCTTGTCTCGGTCCAAACCCCAATGTAGGTTATTTTTCTCACCCAGTATTTTCATTTTAAGTAAAAAGAACTCTTCACTAATGTAATATAGTTCACATTCAAATGTTTACATGCAGCTCATTAATTCAAATATGTTAATAAGGTCTGTGGTGTGACCATTGCATCCGAAGTACACAGTTTATACATGTAGGCAAAGTAAAATAACAACATAAACCCTCTCACAGTAATGAGGTATTACCACATTTAATATCAGTTCCAATTTTGAAAAGTTATATTGTAAATAATGAAACAATACTGGGTACACATCGCTACTGCAGTTATACTTAGTATAAGCTGTAATGAAGAGTAACATGTCGCATCAGATTATTCATGGGTAATTATATATCTAAGGGATCTGTGCCACTATCATATATAACTCTCCTCTTCTTTGGTGAAACTATTTGTGACATACTTATGTTGTAATTAATATTGGTTGCAAAATCACCCCCTTGTATGAAAGACCCTCCAAATACAGACTCTAGCAGATAACCATGTACTGAATTTCAAGTTCATTGATTCTTTGGAGAAAAAAAAAACTCTGTCTTGGAAATATGGCAAGTGCTACAGTGAAATTTGCGTATGGATTAATGTGTGGATGGATAAATGGTTCCTTCTGTCTGGCAATTGCATTATTTGTCATTTAAGCTTGTAGGTATATTTTGGATTCAGCTGGGGCACAATGGAGATGCTTAACAAAATTAGAAGAAAGCATGTTTGACATAACACATTTCTGGCTGTTACTAAGTTTTCTGTAGTTGTTGAGAGAGTTGGGATTTCTGTAGCTGGTTATGTGTATAGCCTGAGTGTCCCTTGAATAACAGAATCTTTGTTGGGATTTTGGACCAAGACAAGGAAATTCCACTCAAGGGGTTATATTATTTGTCTCTCCACGAGGCTATGAAGTGTGTATACCTAGTTTATGTGCATGGATCAGTGTTTTCTGTCATAGTTCATTCCACACAGCTGTAGCACAGTCAATTTCCAGGTCAGCATCATTAAATGTAGCTAACAGTATAGAATTTGTTTCACATAAAGTATTTAAAACTAGTTAAGTAGCTTAATAGCTACATTTAATGACGATGACCTGAAAATGTGCGGAGTTAAGCCTGCATATAGGATAAAACCGACCATGGTGTGTGAAACTAACTAGCAAAATACAAAATAGCTCGACACTGTGTGCGTGTGTCTCTTGAGAATGTTTTGTATGGTGTGTCCTCACTAACCTTAATTTACTATGTTTGTGTTATATATTTTTTAGTTTAGTGTTGATGTCTGGCATTTCTGCACACCTATGGTTTCTGTCACCAATATAGAACCAAAACGCATACTGAATTTGACCGATTGATGCAAATAAAATACTGCAACGCTTAACATTTTAAAAGAGGAAATTGTCATCAGAATATTCTGCTCAAAATAATATTCACATGGGATATCACTTCCATGTTTTCATGACCTGCGATAATTGTCTGCCTATTCTGCACACAGATTTGAAAAGATGTAATGTTTATCCATCAAGCTATAGAAATGAAATACATTACTTTGGATTGCTTCTGTCACCAGTTCAGTTGAGTAATTAGGTCAGGTTTATAGCTAGTTTTACAAAATTCAATGTAACAATGCCAATAAATGGCAAGAGATATTAAGCAAACTAAACCGATCTTGTAAAAGAATTAGTTCAACATTTTTGAAAAAATAAGATACTATGTGGAAAAAAAACAACAATGCATAGGATGTAATGTGTTTAGAATGTCTTGTTTATTGGGGAAAATTACTAAAGAACTCAGAAACTGACTATACAATGAGGAATTTCTTGAGAATATGTTCTAGCAGCAAGTTGACACATTGGGTAGCAGACAATTTTGTATATGTGGGACAACTTCTTGCAGAATTGAAAACTTGGATTAAGATGCAGAATTTTATTAAGGTAAACAATGAGATCTTTTAAATAATGTATTTATTTGTATCATTCTAAAAGATACATAGCAAATATGATTTCTGGGTTACAGGTTAAAGAAGGTCATGGTGTCTTCATGTTGGCATTTAGAAATCACATTTTCATGTGCATTTTGAGTCAAAATGTGGGATATTTATGTAAACGTTATGAATATCACTTGTCTTAATTAAAGTATGACCATTCTTTCTTGATACAAAATGGATTTTTGACCCAAAATAACACATGACCCAATGTTCCCAGAAATGATGTATCGTTGTGCAGAATTACCCAACACGCAAAACTGGCTGACATGGTGGTACATCAGGCACAGCAAAAGACAACAAGGTTTTCTTTTTTAAAACGTAGTTCTGAGTGAGCGGACACCTTGACTGAGATGACTAAACTGAGATAAGGAAAGTAAGGTTAGCAAAACAGCTAGTAGGTTTCTCTATCACATGGGTGAGAAAATTTAACCTCTTCCCTATGACCCTGAACTTTGACCTTTAAGAAATTTTAGGATCTTTATAAAGTTTCCTAGCAAAGCTTCTTCCATTGTCAAAAATGTATAGTTTACTAATTTTCCATGAAAATGAAACAAAACTGAAAATTAAAAACAATGTTAAATTGACCACTGCAAAGTAATGCCTATGGCCACACAGAAAATGCAGTGACCTTTATGCATATTATTTCTGGACTTATAGACAAGACCAAAGTTACATACAGTATGCACAGGAATAAACATTAAAATCTTCCAATTTTTAATGGGCAAGTTTAGCATATTAAATATTTATATGCAAATATTCATTGAAACCTGGAATTATTGAGTTAAAGAGAGTTCTAACATCCGTCTTTCATTTCTGAATTAGGAGACAGAATTTTGGCAATCATGCAACAGAAAGAAAAGTAACATGCAATTTTCTGACTATTCATTATCGTCATTTTATCCAGATGTTAATCAGCATCTCTACTGAAGACATGATCGTCAGTGTTCAGCTGCTAGTTAAAAAAAAATAACTTACTTTATAATCAAATGAGAAGGCTTCATCTGGTGGCATAGATTTCACCTGCAAGAAACAAAATCATTATTATTTACACTGTTCAATTACATTAGGTAAGATTGCAGAACATTCAACTCATTATTCTTATGCACATCATTTATGTATCAAAAGGTAGTACACTGTGTCATTATTCAACATCATTTATGTATCAAAAGGTAGTACACTATGTCATTATTCAACATCATTTATGTATCAAAAGGTAGTACACTATGTCATTATTCAACATCATTTATGTATCAAAAGGTAGTACACTATGTCATTATTCAACATCATTTATGTATCAAAAGGTAGTACACTATGTCATTATTCAACATCATTTATGTATCAAAAGGTAGTACACTGTGTCATTATTCAACATCATTTATGTATCAAAAGGTAGTACACTGTGTCATTATTCAACATCATTTATGTATCAAAAGGTAGTACACTGTGTCATTATTCAACATCATTTATGTATCAAAAGGTAGTACACTGTGTGATTATTCAACATCATTTATGTATCAAAAGGTAGTACACTGTGTCATTATTCAACACCATTTATGTATCAAAAGGTAGTACACTGTGTCATTATTCAACACCATTTATGTATCAAAAGGTAGTACACTGTGTCATTATTCAACACCATTTATGTATCAAAAGGTAGTACACTGTGTCATTATTCAACATCATTTATGTATCAAAAGGTAGTACACTATGTCATTATTCAACATCATTTATGTATCAAAAGGTAGTACACTGTGTCATTATTCAACATCATTTATGTATCAAAAGGTAGTACACTGTCATTATTCAACATCATTTATGTATCAAAAGGTAGTACACTGTGTCATTATTCAACATCATTTATGTATCAAAAGGTAGTACACTATGTCATTATTCAACATCATTTATGTATCAAAAGGTAGTACACTGTGTCATTATTCAACATCATTTATGTATCAAAAGGTAGTACACTGTGTCATTATTCAACATCATTTATGTATCAAAAGGTAGTACACTATGTCATTATTCAACATCATTTATGTATCAAAAGGTAGTACACTATGTCATTATTCAACATCACCCATGATACAACCATGCAGGTGATATTCCAGGAAAGGAGAAAGATGATTTCTACAACAATACCAAGTAATATAAACTTTCAGCTCACATTTAAAAATACAGCAGAAAATATATATGTAACCAGATTCCTGTTAGGTCAAAATTTACAAATTTCAGAACTATAGTGTCCTGTCAGTTCTAAAGCAGTCTAGTCCCAACTACATAGATGAACCTTTGGGAAACACAGGGTAATCATGACATTTGGATCAACAAGAGGCAAGGACAAGAAAATCATAGGTCCAACAAGCTAAAAAAGAACAAAAGAAGTTCAATTTCTAATTCTTATTCACATGCATAGGCAAATCAGACAAATCAAATATATTTTATACACTTGTACAACCACCCAAAAATTTCTTGGAAACAGATGTTTGGATGCAAAAAGAAGTAATTAAAAGAAATGTTTCTTCTCATTTCAGGTGAAAATGAAAAAAATCTGCAAAAAATGAGTTAATTCAATTGAACCCCAAGAACAAGAAAACACATCTGAAATTAATGTTCTCAGTCCAGTTTGCACATGATTCCTTTTAATACATGAATGGGAGAATTAGGGGTATCAATGAAAAATATGTCAACTTTTAACACGATATGGAGACAGAATAATTTTGAAATAATTTGAACAGAAAAAAAACACAGTAAATAGGACCAAGTTAATCCAATAAGTAATTGATGTTATATTAGTCATGGACACCAGTACAGCATCACTCGGGAAGAAAATTACATACACCATGTTATGTGTAAGTAAGTGTTGCATGCCTTCCATAAATGTCACTTAAAAGCATGGTAATAACAGAATCATAGGTACCGTATATACTAACTTAAAAGTCGAGTCCAACTGCAAACTGAAGTTTGTTAGGAATAATCAGTAGAACAAACAACATAAACCCTGCTTTTTGGCCAAACTATGCAGAAGATCAGGGTGTATGTTGTTTGCAGTTACAGGAGTTCACTCATATGCTAGTACATGTATATACATGTATATGTATGGTATATCAATCTGAGAAGAATAAACCTGGGCTGAACAAAAGATGTATAAATTCAGCATCTGGGACACAAATCTTGCAATTACAATACTGTAATCTACTTACTCTGTTAAAATTCATAACAATGTATAGATTCTGTTGTTCTCTTTTTAATTCATATATATTGCCAAATTACACTGAATATGAATATGATAGTTATTAAACATGCACCAAATGTATTTACAATATAGATAGAACTTGAAAATAAAGTATTGCTAAAATTAAAACCAATGTTATATGCAAATATGCATACTGGGAAATATTTGGCATAATCCAAATAAGAGAGAAAACACACAGACACACACATACATATATTACATGTCTCGCATCGCTCCCACTTTTCCCCTGTTCAGGTCCCACTTTTCCCTGTTCAGCTGTCACTTCTCCATATTCTGTCCAAACGGAGAAGTCACTTTTCTCTAAAAAATCAAGCCTAGCTTGACCCCTGTAACACTGGGGCATAATGCCACAGACATGGTGTATCATGTCCCACCCAGTCACTTTATCCTGACACCAGGATGACCAGTCCTAGCACTAGCATCTTAATGCTGAGTGCCTAGCCAGGCACCTGTTAGTACAATTTTTTTAAATCTTTGGTGTGACTCGACCAGGGTTAAAACCCACAATCTCCCTCATCTGAGGCAGATGCTCTAACCACTAGGCCACCGGAGCGATCAGTATTAACTAAAATATTAACATTAACGCACATGATGTAAATGTATTGTACTAATAGGTGGGACAGAATTATCTCTCCTTTGGCAATAGGTCCATTATACAGGGATTGGTCTCTTACCCTTTCCAAACAAACATCTTTATATTTAATGAGTTGCAAATATGGCCGCAAGTCACTCATTAACATTCCCATAATTTGTTTTTAAAGAAACATCAAGGAACATATCCTCAGGGCTAAGGGATACTTGACAGTAACCTGACTCTTTCTTACCTATGGAAGGTGAAAAATTGTGTTATAATAGAGAACAAAAAAAAAAAAACCAGCAAAGCAGGGGTTAATTTGCTGAACAGCTCGAACAGCTGACAGCTGCTCCCCCATCTACACATCTCGCTGACTGAACAGCTGACAAATGCTACACACCTACATATCTGGTTTACTGAACAGCTGACAGAAGTTACGTGCATGTACTACTCTGCTCAACTAGTAATTGGCTTACTGGCTGTATGTTTTACCTCTTGTTATGAAAATTCAGTTTTATCTTTGCAGAATGTATCTGACAGATTTGTCCCTGTTGAATGCATCTGACAGCTTTGTCCCTGTTGAATGTATGTGACAGCTTTGTCTTTGCTGAATGTATCTGACAGCTTTGTCTTTGATGCATGTATCTAACATTTTGTCTTTATTACATTTATCTTAGTTTTGTCTTTATTGATTTACCCGACAGTTTTGCCTTTGTGGAATGTATCTTGACAGCTTTTTCTTTTATTGAATGTTTCTGAAAGCTTTGTCTTTGTTGAATGCATCTGAGAGTTTTGTCTTTGTTGCATGTATCAGAGAATTTGTTATTGTTAAATGTAACGGACAGTTTTGTCTTTATTAAATGTATATGACAGCTTTTTTTACCAAATGTATCTACCAGTTTTGTCTTTGCTGAATATATCTGATAGCTGTAACTAACTGTATCTGACAATTTTGCCTTTACTGGCTGTATCCGATGGTTCTATCTTTATTGAATGTGTTCGGACAGTTTTAATAAAATGTTTCCTACTACTGTATTACATGATGAAATTATTTTACAAATTCCTCCACCATGTATAGCCAATCCGAGAAGTAAAAGCTCCAAACAACAATGACTACCTAAGGTGTAATGTTGCATAATGCACTGTATAACCAATCTTCATCAACTTCTTTTTAGTAATGCCCCATTTTTTTGTGAAATTCACAGATACATATTCTGAGAAAATAATTGATATAAAAGGCACACATTAAGCAGAGATATGGCAACATTTAATTAATTGGAAGCAGTACATCCTGAGTCTGCAAACATTCACAAGCACCTGACTTGTAAGCTATTAAACCATTACCACAGCAAATACTACTGCCTTAATATTCATACAAGTTTATTATGTTTGTCCTACTTCCTGTTGTCACAAGAAACTGATCATGAAGAAGCATCAAATTCCTCGCAGTGGGTCCTCTTCCTTTGATATGTTGACAGTTCAGTTCCACAACAATGTAAGTTTGGTGTAAAATGAAACCTCGAGAAACCATAGGATTTCAGTTGCATTTAGCATCACAATCAATATTGTGCAAAATCTGGTGCAATCCTTACAGCAGTTTTTGTGCAGAATGGGAAAAAAAATTGACAAATATGTAGGTTCAACAATCTCAGGAATTCTTAACTTGTTATAATGGAGCAAAGGGTTCACATAACATATCAATGATGCCTCAATGTAGCTCATCTGACATGCCAAATACTGTCAGGTTCATTTTCCCTTGCTTTAGATTGGATTTGAGTCATTGCTAAGCCACAGTCAAGTTTTTTTTGTACTGAAGATGCAACTGGTGGTGATGTACTATGGTTTAGATTACCAGGGGGTGATTACCCAAGGGTGACACAGCCTTATGGAGATTATACTACTCTGAAATCAACAAGATGGGTCACACCTGGAGTCAGCTCAAGGGGATGGCACAGGACAGAAGCCTCTGATGATCTTTTATGGGCGACAAAACTGATCTGAACTGACAAGCTTTTGGAGCATGATGAAGAAGGTGCTTGTGTTTAATCAACTGAATCAACTGAAACATCCTCCTCTTGTCTGGTGTAAGTCAAATTACTCTGATTCTGTAAAAGAGACTTGGAAGTACTTGTAGTGATGCTTCCAAACTTAAGTCATTTTTGGGGCAAAGAAACATCTAGCTAGAAGTGTGAATAATAAACAACCAACATAAAGTCAGAAGAAAAAAAACAACATTGATAAGTTCTTGGGATTGGCCCACCTGTTGGAAAAGTTGGACCAGACATGACAGTATAAATGTTGAGAAATTCCTTCACATACACACACACAAACATTCACACATACACATACACACACACATACACACACACATACACACACACAAACATTCACACATACACATACACACACACATACACACACACATACACACACACAAACATTCACACATACACATACACACACACATACACACACACAAGAATTGGCCTGTGATAGGAGCATTACATCATCTTATTTCTACTGTTTCTGAACTTAACAAGAAAACCTAGTTCAAAAGACAAGCCAAAGGCTACATTTGACTCACAGGTATGAAATCAAATAGGACAAATGGTGGAAGCCTCAACATGGCACTAGACTAAACTATCCAACAGCATTAAAGTCCACTAGGGATGTACTGTAGGAGATCTGTCATTGTCTTATGTAAAACATATGTAACATATCAATTGCCTACCTAAAAAAATCTGAAATTGATTGATAGACCTTCAATTCATGAGCAAGAGCATAATAATCAATCAAACTCAATGTCTACAAATAGATGGTGGCAGAAGTGGGCCATCAAAACTTGTGACTATATCTATCTCCAACTTTTTTGCAATATGTGAATATATGTATGTTAGGAAACATTTTCCACCAATTCTTCAAACATACAACTGTGTGCAGCATTACTGGACAAGGTGTATTTAATGTAGATGTATCCAATTAATATAATATCAGATTGCAAAGAGTACTGATGCCCTGGTGTAGTGTGTAGTTAATTATCCTTTCTCTAGGATGCATCCAAAACTATAATCCAGAACTTCCTCTGACCTTTGCCACCCAATGTTTGATTTATTTTACATTTATTATTAGGTTTAATCAAAATATCCATAAAAAGGTTGGTATCATGTGCATATTGAATGAAAACATACAATCCATATTTGGTTCTCCAGTCACAGAGAAACGATATTTGTTCCAAGAAATATAATATGATCTCTTGCCTTAACACATCCTGTTTGATCAGAGGGATATAAATAACTACTGAAGTATAGTGAAAAAGTACCATGGTATGTATACATTCCACTGGAAAAAATACCATAGTAAAACAATATAATGGTAATACTGTGCACCTATATATATATATATATATATATATATATATATATATATATATATATACACACACACACACACACATACACATACATAAAGGACTCATGGCCCAAGTGTCCGAGTGATCTAAAGTGCTCACCATAACGAATCACTGCTGTCTCACCTCTATCTGTGTGGGTTCAAGTCTCAGATCGGCCAATGTGGGTACATGAGAAAGCTTGCCAGTAGCTGCTCGTGGGTCAGTGGTTCTTTCCGAGGTTTTCCCGGGCTCTTCCTCTACCATTTATTCTGGCCACCATGTATAGCCTAGACTTGTCCTGAAAAATGGCATTAAGCCCTACAACAACAACAACTACATAAAGGATTCCATAATGAAGTATCTGTAATTTTATATCATTCCTTATGTGTCAAGCAATTAAAACTATCCATTTAATCATCTGAAAAGGTGATTTACTCAATGATACTACATTATTGTTAATTCTTTATTAAACTTTAATAATGAATGGAATACATATACGGTGTGGTTTTCTTCGTTGTACAGAGATTAACAAATTTACTTGCCTCACACCCTGGAGAAACTCAAATTTGGCTTGGCCAAATTGAAGTTTTCAAGGTACTTTACCCAAGGGCAAGTCTTAAAAAACTAAGGGAGAGGAAGGTCATATTCAGTTTGAAATGCTTTATGTTGTATAAGTTTTATACTCTGGGAGCTTAAGCCACATTACATACCATACGTACTCACTTATAAGTCGATTCATATTGCAAACAACATTGATCCTGATGTGCTATAGCATAACATACCTTCCAACCAGGGTATATGTTGTTTGTTCTACTGATTACCAAACTGCACAGACCCAGCTCTGTTGGCATATTATGTGATGGCAGATCTGGGTTTGTGCAGTTTGTCATTGGACTAGACTTATAAGTGAATAAATACGGCATATCAGTACTTTTATTTAACTTTCGTACTGTGTTCTTAAATTACATAATTACCCATCAAGCCCTGGGTGGGTAAGTGGTCACAGGCAATTGCCTTTATCAATCCCTGCAATCTCACATTAGTCTCAGGCTCAGGCAATACAGGTAACTGAGGAAGTTTGCCAGTAGATTTACATGGGCTGATGATTTTTCCCTGCGTTTTCCGAGTTCTTCCTCCACCAAATATCCTGGCCACCATGTATAGACTAGCTTGTACCAAAAAAAATGTTGTTAAACAAACAAACCAACAAACACACATAGCTAAACTGCTCCCCCATTTCTTTAATCTATCAATCCTTTATTTCTGACATTGTTTCGTCAAAGTCTGTCATTTCCATCTTGTAGTCAATATCAATCTTGCATTTTCTTGCTCAAAAATGAGAATTTAAATACATGTATTTGCTACTTCAAGCTGTTTTTGACAAATTAGAAATGTGCAATTTGGAGTTCATTGTTGATTGGAGATTATATTCAGCAGTTGATGATATTAGTTCAATTATGTTAGAGACATAATCTGCAGAACCATCATTCACAAATGCATGTATCATGATCATACATAGTTTTATACACGAAACCATTGTAAATATGAAAAAACAAACTTTCGAGGGAGTCGTAATAGAAGGTTTCTGATGTTATCAGGGCATACATTTGGGACCAACCACTGAATTTTCTGAAGGGGATGGGGTACCTGGAATTTTCTTTCAAATTAATACTTCTTTTTCTTTTACCTCAAGATAGTTTATTTTTTCCAACTACTATAATGGATATAAATGTAATAGGTTGTTTGGGGATTTTTGTTGCTAAAAGTTTGAGCAAGAATATTTTTGGCCAGCTATTTAACAGCTGGAAATATTTCCTCAGAAACATTTCCATCTCCCTAGCACTGCCCTAGCACTGCCAACAAGAATTAAAAGTCCATTCCATACAAAAATCAGTTTCCCAAAGATCATTTCAATGCATGCCATCAATGTCAAGGTGTCTAAGCCATAATTCCTTGTACATGTGACTTGTGAGATTGTGAAATAAATGGCCCTCATCTCAAACCAGCATCTAGCTGTAGTACCCACTGGCAGTTTTATCATCTTTTGCTTGCATTAATATCGTAACAGACTGAGAGATGCTTACTATTTTGCAAATAATTAAATATATAAAAATTAAGTGTTCTCAAATGATGCTCAAAATTAGGTTGTCAAAGAGTGTTTACACGTATGCTGCCAATTTCAAGGTAAAAATATCAGGATGTGGAAGCAGAAGCAGGCATGTGAGTGGGCACAACACTCCCTAGAAAAATGCAAAGTATGAATACATTGATACAGTGACATTTTAAAGAGTGACTCTTTGACCTTATGTTTTTAATGGATGGATACCTGGATGAGCATTATCAAATGAACTTTAGTTGTTTAGTTGGAAATGCAGACAGAAAAAAAAATGTTATGATATATTAAAACATGATTAAAATTAAATAAACAGTTCTGTTCTTGGTTGGTTAACTGATCAGTTTAAAGTGTTTTACTTTAGCATCTCTCTAAATATTTCCAAATGTCTTATAAACCTATCCATTTATTTCTGTTATATGTTTGTCTGTATTAAAACACCTCCTTTCTTCCTCATCTACATAACTACCTATGTGGACTATTTACATATATACTGTTGATGATTTTAATTATATCAATATGGTTATGGTGTGCAAGCAAACATAAAAATAAAACAACAGTTTTATATTTGTAAAATGAATGTAATATAATTTCCATATGCATCCTACAGTATTTATTTTACCATGTTTTCTTATTTTGTTTTACTTCAGTTGTGAAATTTTGCTATCATATTTTTGGGGCAAGCTCTGAGGTCTTAAGGGCTATCTGATATTTCCAGTGTACTAGACCTGGGCAAGCTGGCTACTATAATAAAGTTTTAAAAACTTAAAGTCCTGTGTGTCTGCATTTTTTCATAAAAATATTAACACCAACAGTTTTCACTCATATTTTCTAAATTCTGCATCTGATTTTAATCTGATAAAAACTATGGGTAAATGTTTTCATCTACCACAAGCCATAGGAGTCTGACGTTTTATCAATAAGTACGACGAAATCTCCGACAATATGAAATTACCTTTCCGGTAATATAATTCGTTAAAACGTCAGACTCCTTTGCACAGCCAAGCCCTGGCCTGTGACACACCTTGGCCGCCTACACAAAATAAGATAAGATCAAAACCCACTAGCCCTTTCAGTAAATTCTTTCTTTATGCCCGATGTGAAAATTTGAGAATACATGTATACAGTTATAGTGACCCATTCATCTTGTCCTACGCACGCACGTGACATAGCACAAAAAATAGGGCAGTAATTTGATCATGCAATTATACAGATTGACAATAATGATATTGCCCTGCGGACGTCGGACAGGATACGTAATATTACATCACGAACGTGTGTCTGTGTCATTGTGTAATTACGGAACAATACATCACCTTGTCAGACTACTTCCATGTTGCATACCATCTGAAAATCGGGAGATCGTTTTGCTCAAAATCGACAATTATTCTGTCGCGGAAAAAACAGAAGGGGGTGGGTGGGCAGGGGATTCGACCAATTGGGGATTCAACCGAACCGTCAAACTCCCTCGAAATCCGTCAGTGAAACTAACGCCGATATGCTAACTTGTATTATATGTATAACGTTTAACGGTGCCTTAACACAGAAATAATATTCTGCCGATTAACGTAACTTTCTAAAGATGTAAGGCTAGATAATTAAATAATACTGAAAGTACAGATGTACTACATGTATTACATTCTTCAATGTTGATTTTTAGGCTATTATAGTTCGCTATTTTGTGCAAAATCACACATGTATCAATAACCATAAGTCCAATAGAGACACTGCCCACTACGTTATAAGTGCCAATATTAAAATGAATGGTACAGAGTACTTATATATAAATATTACAATATATACATATCGTTACACATATCATTTTCTGAGGTAGAATATTCACACGCTCTCGACATGGCTGTGAATTTTTATATATATATTTAAAAAAAAAACACTTCCGTTCTAAATCGGTGTTTTGACAAGAATACCTTCATACCGGCTGAAACGGGTGCAATCTAAAGGGCTTTTATTTGATTTTTAAAAGCAAGTGAACACATTAGCGACTTTAACATAACGAAGAAATAAGAAGTCAAAACAAGCCCTCCTCGTAATGCGATTGGTAGTAAGAGTTTTCTGCGACTTTTCTCACCCATTAGATTTATTTGGATAGGTAACTATATTGCGAAGAGTCAGAAACGGACAATATGACTGGATGAATGAGACTTAATTTAATGAAACCATGTTTGATCTGTCATTTTACAATTTCATATCAGTATCTTAAAAAATATTCCGTACCAACTGATCCTCCTATTTATGGGTATCTAAATCGATCGTAAAAATATCAAAAAGAATTTTTAAAAACTACAGCCAGTAACGCAAGAAGTTATTTTGCAAAAATATTAACAAAAAAATGTAAAGCTCAGGCGAAGAACAACCTGCTGGTTTTGTTGAATTTTTTTTTTTTTTTATGCACAACGAACTGTACTTCCGTTTCGAAATTGCATTTTGGTACACCATACCTGTGTTGGACACCCTGGAGCTTTCTGGGTTGGTTCATAAACTTTTCTCTTATCTCTCAGCTCCTCGGCCCGCTGATCTCTGTGAGAATCGAACTGGGGAAGTGAAGTGTCCAAATGTTCGATCAAATAATGGTAGTCCGCTTTTATCCATCGAAACACTGGAAAGGTGTATATTTCATTCGTCTTCCTATTTTCTACCAAAATTTTATCCACATACCAATCCGACCCAATTCCAGAATTGTCTCTCCAAAACTCAATCATTGCAACCTTGCCATCGAAGCTTTTCAACCACTTGATAGGGAACACGTCCAACTGACCACTTTCGAAGTCATTCCTGAAAAAGTTATCCAACACAATGTCCTCTGTGATATTCCCATTAGCATCGTGCAACTTAATCTTTACGTTAGCATCCGTTCCGGCGTATTTTTTGTCGCCCGTTTTGACATATATCACAAATTGGGCGTTTTGAATCCCAAAACAGCACCCCATTTCCTTGCGCGTGTTTACAAAATCAAGGCCTTAAAACTGACTCCACTCAATCGAAGACGCTTAACTTCCCGTTCACTTTCCTAACTGTCCGATCTGAACGTCCGCTCCTTTCGCAAGAGCGATTAACTTTGATTCCCAAGCCTATATGTCGGCGAATATGTTTTCATATGTGTTGATTACCAGCACTGTCAGAGTGTAAAACATATTGCGACTCACTTTACACCTGACTGATCAACCAAACACAAACGACAGCGATCTCTGCTTGCTAGCTCGGCCAGTGTGTCGTATACAGCCCAATAAAAGCTGTCCTCTAGATGCGTGTTGTATTTGACCTTATTTCAATTGGAGATACTACGTGAAACGCCTATTATAATTACCATATATTGTGCACAAATACATAGATCGCTTTTATCATTGTATTGAATCTATCCTGTCTCCAGTTGTCGGCTATCACTTCAGTTTTCGTGCATTACTGGCGAGACGTTGAAGGTAACAAGACTTTTTGCACGCATTTCAGAAGTTCAGCAGGCTTATTTTTCACTAAAAAATAATGCACATTCTGTTTATAAATGTAATGTCGCTTTTTGTTTCAAACACATTTTTCTGGCTTTGTTATTTGATACATGTTGCAACTCGATTTCTTTTTATTTCGTTCCTAATGCCTTATCCCAAATGTTTATCGATAAATGTTACAGCTAAATTTAATTCTTTTAAAGAGCATGTAACGAATCTGTATGAAATATATTCAGTCTTCTTTAATATCGCATGAGCATCGGGATATTGGGTTTTTGTTCTCTCCCCATTTCACTCATTTCTCAATGCCTCTTGCACGATATTCGTGTGCGGTTTGTTTAACACTCTTTGTTAGGCTTTTCTTTTAATTCATTATATGTTATGAATAGTTGCATTTTGGACCTGACCTTGTCCAAAATTATAACTAAGATTTTATCTTGTAAACATTAGGAATCTCCGAGAATGAAATTTTCCATTAGATAATAGTTACGGGGATTTTTCAAAATTTTAATTTTGACCTAGGGTCAAATAGAGGACTATAAAATCATGTTTATCTATAAAACTATTTATTCGTGCAGTAAGATATCAGCAGAACCGGTTGTATCATTATTGTGCCCAGTATTTCATTTGGGCTGGAATTTATTTATTCAGAATATTTAATTCAAGTTATTTTTCTCTAGATATACAAAGTACTAAAAAGCCTTCTTGGAAACAGATTTGGAATTCAAGTTATCTGATCTGGAAATACAAAGTGCTAAATCAATACGACACAGGCCACCACAGGCACATGGACACTCACAGCGTTGGATTTATTTTAGAATACTACGAAAGTTTGTTTCAAGCTTTAATCCTTAGGACTTCTGTTAGAAATTGAAGCATTATTTAAGATTTATTTCGCAATACCGTAAGTTCTTTTTATATGTTTCACTCTGTAGTCTATGGAAATAAAATATTTGTTGAATTTCACAGATTGTTGGGGTTCTTGCACTTTTCTGTTACTTATATTCAGATCAAAGAGTCGTAATACAATATAATATTTCTGTACATGTCAAATTGCATCTACTATTAATTAGATTGTCTTTTCCCTTGACGTGACCGATGTCAATTTTGTATACCGGCCACATCAAAATCTATCCTGGTAACCTTTGATTTTTGTTTTTCATCTTGACAAAGAAAGTAAGGTAGTTGTGATTACTAAATACAATAATCGGAGAATGAACTCAGCTAAAATAGACGTAAAGGCATTGCAAAGCCAATATAAAAGCCAAACATTCCTTCTCGATATTATAATAATTTCCCTGGTGCTTAATTAATATCTAAGAAAAATAGCACACCATTATTGTCTTCTTCAATCACTACTCCAACAACCGCAGCATCACTTGCATCAACAGACAATTTATATGATTGTAGTTTGGAGCTGAAACATTCTTAAGTATCGCCTTTATTTTATTTTCTAGTTGCTACAGAATGAAAGTTTTCGGTCCAGTCTCCTGACATTTTTCAGACCAATGAAATGTGGTTTCCCTACTCAATAAATTTGTTAGGGGTTCAGCAGTAACTTGTCCATTTTCCACAGTACATCATAGCAATGTGACATAACCATGGCAAAACTCACGGTTGGACAAATTAATTGTCAAATTTGCATCAGTGAGTCTGGCAAAGAATTTCTTAATTGATTCTAAGTTATCTTTCCAGATGTCGGTGTAGATGACCAGATGTAATCATGTTCAATAAACGTTGAAAAAGAACATGACAAACCGTGCATCTCAAACGGCATCACTTTATGTGGAGTCACGAATGCCGAAATGTCCTTTGCCCTTTCCGTCAGTGTATTTTGCCAGAAAGTTATATTTAGTTACATATTTTGCATTTCCAGTTTTAAAAATGCAGTCATCAATTCTTGTGGATGGAAATGAATCTATTTTGGTCACACTATTAAATTTTAGTCAGTACACATGCGGATAGTATTATCAGGTTTTGGTACAACTATATATATTGAACGCCAGTCACTTTTATTTAGTTCAATGAAATCATTCTCTAGCAAATGCTGAATTTCTTTTCAAAAATTTCTATTTTAGAGGTTTCATCCTATACGGATGCTGTTTCAAAGGTGTGAAATACACAGTTTCATTGTCATGGTAAATTTTATTTGATCATTTTCAAGTAATAGCTGTTTTACGTATTCTTTTCTAGTTGCTACAGAATGAAAGTTTTCGGTCCAGATTATTCATAATTTCTGAATTCCGAAGATTGGTTACACCAAGGTAATTACAGTCCGGTTGCATTCCATCGCTTAAATGCTTGCTGTGTGGGACAAGTATGGATAAATTACTGCATGATTAACCTATCTATCTCTATCAATACACCCCTTTAATACAATTATCTGGCAAAGTTGTTAATATTCGTCTCCCATGAGATAATTTAAATCACTTACTTTCTTTTCAGCTGTGCAAGGACTGGAGTACTTAGCCAGAAGATAGTTCTGAGGTGTAAGCAAGAGAGCCAGAACTCTACCAGGCAGAAAATTATTTCCTTTCCATTTTTGTCATAATTAAGTTTCATTACTGAGCAGAGTTCAGATTAGTTCTTACAACTTCACGGGCCTTTGACAACTTGTATTTATAATTATAAACATAGTCGAGAAGATTAATTTCTGTATCTTCATTTGAAAGAAGTTTCTCTATTAGAAGCTTCAGTGGCCCACGAAGAGTATGTTCAAAAACTAGCTATGATTGACCAAATCCTAAAAATTCTTGAACTGGTTCCAAAACAGTAAACAGCAGTAAATGAACAACCTTCGTCCCTCTCTTTTCCATTATCAAAGAATATAACCGAATCATATTCGTCCCTCTTTTTGACAGTGAGCAGAAGACATGAATTTATGCATAACTTCATGAACAATTCTAGACATAAAATTTGATCCTTCATCAGACTGAACAGATTTGTTGAGTTTTCAGAACTTTAGCCAAGCTTTTACTTTTGGTTTTAATACTCCGCCAGGGTATTCCCTATGCGAATCTTGTAGTTACACGTTCTAGTCAACAAGTATTGGTTGCCTGACATTGTCTTAGATAATGGACAGACACATTCTACTATTATAATGCTAAATGGTTCGTTAAACGCAGGAATAGGTTGCAGATGAGCCTTAGGTATCTTCTGATTTGACTTTTCTACAAGTTAACACGTGTGACAAGAACTACAGTATTTACAAACATTACTTTTAATTTTGTGCCAAACCCATGAGTCAAGCCCTTGTGATAAGTCTTATTGGTCCCAAAATGACCCGCCAATGGAGTTTCATGGGCCAAACAAAGGATTTCCTGCCTATACGACTTTGGAGCAAACTTTAATAGCTCACTGACAAGTCGTCACCAGCAGGTACCTCAAGTTGTCCCCATATTCTCATAAGGACGCCATTTTTAACAAAATAACATATAGATGTTTCTGAGACTTAAGTTTCGCTAATAGTTCTCTGAAATAAACAGGAAAACTCACGATCATACTCCTGTTCGACGGAGGCGATCGTCCTTTGTCACCCTGATTAAAATACAGAGAAAGAGTAGTTAAAGGAGGATCACTGTTACGTTTATTTGATTTAATTTATATTTGATTTCATTTAATTGTTTGTAAGTTTTAATTGTTTTATTTTTCATTGCATGTCAATGTAATGTAATCTTGTTTACTAGGAATGCGATATATTTTCCAGAAAATTCAGTTTGACCTGAATCTTTTCTAAATGCCTAATAATAGAAACATTGTTTTTATTTCTGACTTAGTTCCCGACCTTGATTCAGAAATCAGAGACAAGTAAACAACTTTTTATTTTTATTTTATTCTCAAGGTCATAATAGAGGTGTGTGATTTCTTATACGTAAACAGCGTATATTTCGCAATTCTGGGTTTTCCGAAATTGCACAGTAGTCCGGTTTTATACAGATGTCGATATATATATATTTCTCAGATGCGCTTTTTCCTTTACACTGGAATGTGTCTGTTGTGGCAGTTTGGAGTTATAATTTGTATTCAAATTATTTGGATTCTAAACAATAATTTCTTTTTCCTGGAAATATATGAGTGCTCATACAGAATTCTTGGACAAAGACATTTATTTAAATTTTATTCGGAAATTGAAACATCGGAATATTATTGACTGTGAGACAACAAAGAACTATAGACAATACAGCACCATAAAGGTTACAGTAATCGTCATCGCCTTCCATTTTGGATATTTGGTCGGGACTCGAACTTGAATTCATAAGAACATTTCATTATTAGGACTTCTAAAATTTAATTCATGGATTATTCTTGGATTTGATTCTTAAAACCGTAAGTTCATAATTATTTCAATTTTTACAGTGTTTTTCCAGGGAAGTAAATTATTTATTAAATTTTTCAGAGCTTTTTGTTTTCATTCTTTCTTTTGTTACTGTTTATTAGAGCCTAAACATGTAACATAAGATCACTGTGATCAATATTTCAATACCTTTTGATTGATCCAAACAATGAGCATACATGACTTCATCAAAAGCCTGACGAACACTTGTGTGAGCTAAAGGAATAATTTCCTGATAAACATCATTCTCTAGATCTTTCTTTTGCCATAGCTCTAGTAACTACACAACCTGGGTATAAATCAGGGATATCTTGTTTAATAGGATAATTTTCAACAGATTGACTCTCTGACCCAAACAAGGCTTGTCAATTGCAAGTGGATTAACCACATCTTTATCTTCCACTTCATTACTGCCTAGTAATAAAGGAATAACCTGTATGGGTGAAGACTACACTTTTCGCACTGTACGGGTCCTGATACTACGTCTGACGACAAATTTACACAATGGAGAGGATAGTTAATAAAACCGCACACTACTTCCTGAATAAGAATACTCTCACAAAAAGAATACTTCTCAGAAAACGGCAAAGTATCTGATACTAAAAGACTATGAAGCTCTTGTGTCTCTTACAATTTTAATAGAGATAGGATTAGCAGAATCGCTATGAAAATATAGAATCTTTGGACATGAATGATTCATAATTCTTCATAATAAAACCAGATTGTGGTTTCTTTGACCCAACAAATATATTGTTTTTTATATATGACCGTGACCTTGACGTAATAGAAATAAGAGTATCTGGAATATGTCTTTCTTGATTCTGTTGCTTATTTTACAAGTCTGTAGCAAACGGAAATAAAGTGATTATTTTTCATTGAAATAAGTGCACCTAAGAAGAGATAAGGATTTCTGATCAGTCTTATCATAAACTTGATTTCTAAACGTTTCAAAAATTCAGATTTTGAAGTGCTCGTGTTGGTCTGAAATATATATTTTAACAGACGGCTGCTGAATGGAAGACTTACTGACTAAATAAACTTTATTGACATTGGAATACTCGTCAGCTCTACGAGCAGCATTTTCGACTATATGCTCATCAAAGTAAGTCTTAACGTTACTATGGACTATATTCTTGAACTCTTCAACTAGTATGAGTTGTCTGAGATTTTCTTAATCTTGAATTACTTCCTTGGCTAAGCAGCATCTATTAAATAATTGTTCTTTTCCTCTCTGCAAATTCGATATTGGTTTGTCCAGTTTCTTTCTGGTAGCTCCTAAACTTTTGTCGGTAAGCCTCCGGTACCAAATCAAAACCCTTCAAGATCCATTCCTTAACCAGATCATAATCAACATTTTGTTGTAATGACAAGAAAGCGTAGATATCGCGAGTTTTGACAAAAAGTGCACTTTGTAAAAGCCAAGGACGATGCTCTCTTTCAAATTGTCAGCAGTCTTTGTTAAATGAGACAAATATTTATCTACTGTTTTTTTAAAAAGGCGGTAATAACCTAATATTTTTCTTAACATCAAAACCTGAACTTGTGTGTAAAATGGTGATATGTTTTATATTTACCAGTTGTAACTCCTTTAATCTAAATTGAAATTCATTTTCTTCCTTATCGCTATCTCTCTGTTTTTCTCTTATTGTTCCCATTGCATCTTTATTTGTACTCGCCTATATTCGCTCTATTTCGTTCCTCTTTCTGCAACTGCAATTGTATTTGTCTCTCTCTCCTATTTATGAAGGTGCATCTCTCTCTCTCTCTCTCTCTCTCTCTCTCTCTCTCTCTCTCTCTCTCTCTGAAACCCGAGCGTTATTAACTCAACTTCATTCTTGCATTTTAATTTCAGTTCCTAAACTGTAAATTTATAGGCAGATGGAGACCTACTAGTCAAACTCAAAGCAATTTTATCCATAATATTCGTTTATACCAAATATTAGACCAACATATGTTTAATGCCTGCTTCGTTAAAGTAGCCCTAGTCTCAGAAAGATCATATTTTCTGCCAAGCTGAAGCAATTCAGCCTTTATCAATGACTTTAGGTTATAAAACAAAGTTTATCACTTTAGATGACATTGTAAAAGATATTTGGTTTCACTAAATATTTTTAAAATGTGAAATAATGCCTATGACTAAGAACATTCCAAAACAAAGTGAATTTACATTTAAAAATAAAGGTTTTTGAAATATTTTAGAGAAATGCATATCCCTCGGACGAGCCTCCAATTTTCTTTTACGTCTCTTTTGTCTTGAACAATGTAATGGATGCAAGCGAAAACCAACAAGTTTCGTAAAATTCAACAAATAATTTATTTCCATAAATAAAAAGTAAAAAATATAAGAAGAACTTACGGTATTGCGAATTAAATCCCAAATAACCTTACAATTTTTAACACAAGTCCTAATGATTAATGTTCTGAATAAACATTAGTGTTATTCCAAAAACAATCCACCGCTGGCACTGGTCATGTGCCTGTGGTGGCTTGTGTCGTAATGATGTGCCAACAGTCTTGTGCTGAAGCACAATACTACAATCCAAGAATATAGTCACATTTGAAATTTCACTATAATTCCAAGTCTCTATTTCCAAGAAAATTATTTTTTAAAATTTTCTATTTCCAGAGAAGAATAACTTGAATTAAATAATTTGAATAAAGAAGTTCTAGCCCAAATTAAATACTGGGCACAACAATAATGGAACTGATTCTTCTAAGAATTTACAGCACAAATGAGTATTTTATAGGCAAACAAGATTATATAATCCTCTATCTCACGTCACAATTAACATTATCTAACATTTCATTCTAGAAGGTTCCAAATGTTCACAAGATAAAATAAAGTTTTAATCAGAAGGTCTGTTAATAAAATTATAATATCAAATGTGGGAGAAAAAAGGTAGACCCGACTTTTCGCGGGCAGTTTCAAAAGTTCTGGATTAAGATTGAGATAAAAATGTTTACAAAACCAAATTCAATGAATCAGGTCAGGTAGAAAATGAAGTTGATTTTGGACAAGGTCAAGTTCAAATACAATTATCCACAGCATATGACGAATAAAAATAAACTAACATACGCAGCAAATTAAATACACATAACAACGCATCCAATGTTTTGTGATGTTCGCTATTCTATACATGAGTATGGTCAACAATGGTCTAGCGCCTGTTTGACCTTGAACAAAATATACAGGGCTCCTAACCTTAAGTGCAAGTCCTCTATAAAGTCCGGTTCAGGTATATAATCTAAGAAAACTTTGCTGTGCAAAAAGCCAATAAGTCTTCTTAAAGTCACAGTGACCATGACCTTTGACCTATTCAACAAAGCAGTTTGAATTATTTCTTCATCCACAAAGTTTGGTTTAGATATATGTTGTATATGACTTATTCGTTTGAAAGGAAATCATTTTTCTTGTTTCAATCACAGCGACCTCGACTTTTTGACCCCTCAACCCAAAAAAGCAACATTCCTCCTGCTTATCACTATTACATGCTCTACACGAGTGTTTGTAAACAAAGACAACATACAAACTCATGGTCAGAAGGACACCGTCATAACTTTATATTTCATCATTTCGGTGAGCATACAGAAACATCCTAATACTGAAAGAAACTGAACATTATTTTAAATCTATCTTCAAGATTATATCTAATATAAGGCACAGTCTTTGTTCATTTTAAAAGTTGCAAGTGTTAGTGTGGTAATATCTAGGTACAGTCTTTGTTAATTTTAAAAGTTGCAAGTGTTAGTGTGGTAATATCTAAGTAGAGTCTTTGTTAATTTAAAAAGGAAACGTAAGAATCGTAAGAAATCATGAGTAATTGTTGGAAACGACTGCGTAAGTATGGTGAAAGGTTCATTCAGTGTGTATCATGTTTTTGAAAATATATAAGCAAATTAAAGGTCAAAAATCTGTTTTATTTTTACAATTAACTGTTGGATTCGAGATTCAGTTCCATTATTTATTTTTCTATTCCAGTGAAGATGATGCTGTCCGTTTAACTTCTCGTGAAAATTTTGCACATATGTTTCGCTAGCGACTATTTATTAACAACTTACATTAACTGTATTACACTGGTGTACTTGATGATTTGATCACTCCTAACTTATGCATTTGAAGTTCATTATGTTCAATATTTTACATCAGCTGTATTACAAACTTTACAAAGTTAAAATAACAAGCATGATAGAATTAATAATTCACGTAAAACTTCTTATATGTGTGTAGTTAATCGGAGAACCGGGAATGAGATTTCGTAAGGACGTTTCACATGAAGAATGCAAGTAAAATCTTATTTTACTGCATCACGAAGTCTGTTTATCATAATATTTTCTTTTTGTTCTTCATTGAATCATTTGTTCAGTAACCAGCATCGACTTTGACATTCTCTAGTAATGGTAACGCAAATAATGACATAAATTCAAAACAAAATTATTCTGTTTACGGCACTAAAAGGACTACTGGAAAGCTGCAAACGCTGCTACGTTTGAGGAACATGCAGATCTGTAAAGGGCAAATAGGTAGCTTTCATGTGTTTATAGGTTGCTTTCATGTGTTATAGGTTGCTTTCATGTGTTTATAGGTTGCTTTCATGTGTTATAGGTTGCTTTCATGCGTTTATAGGTTGCTTTCATGTGTTTATAGGTTGCTTTCATTTGTTATAGGTTGCTTTCATTTGTTATAGGTTCTTTTCATTTGTTATAGGTTGCTTTCATTTGTTATAGGTTGCTTTCATGCGTTTATAGGTTGCTTTCATGCGTTTATAGGTTGCTTTCATGTGTTTATAGGTTGCTTTCATTTGTTATAAGTTGCTTTCATGTGTTATTGGTTGCTTTCATTTGTTATAGGTTGCTTTCATTTTTTATAGGTTGCTTTCATGTGTTATAGGTTGCTTTCATTTGTTATAGGTTGCTTTCATTTTTTATAGGTTGCTTTCATTTGTTATAGGTTGCTTTCATTTGTTATAGGTTGCTTTCATGTGTTATAGGTTGCTTTCATGCGTTTATAGGTTGCTTTCATGTGTTATTGGTTGCTTTCATTTGTTATAGGTTGCTTTCATGTGTTTATAGGTTGCTTTCATTTTTATAGGTTGCTTTCATGTGTTATATGTTGCTTTCATTTTTTATAGGTTGCTTTCATGTGTTATAGGTTGCTTTCATGTGTTATAGGTTGCTTTCATTTGTTATAGGTCGCTTTCACTTTTTATAGGTTGCTTTCATGTGTTATAGGTTGCTTTCATTTTTTGTAGGTTGCTTTCATGTGTTATAGGTCGCTTTCATGTGTTATAGGTTGCTTTCATGTGTTATAGGTTGCTTTCATGTGTTATAGGTTGCTTTCATTTGTTATAGGTTGCTTTCATTTTTTATAGGTTGCTTTCATGTGTTATAGGTTGCTTTCATTTTTTATAGGTTGCTTTCATGTGTTATAGGTTGCTTTCATTTGTTATAGGTTGCTTTCATGTGTTATAGGTTGCTTTCATGTGTTATAGGTTGCTTTCATTTGTTATAGGTTGGTTTCATTTGTTTCAAGCTTAAGCAGCTGGAATCTTGATACCGACCTTTTCGTTATGCAATGTAATTATACATACTGGTGTATGCAGCTGAAAAGTTTGATAATATTATTGATATGTCTTCTAACGTTAAAATAAAAGACCACAAACTGGAGGTAAATAATAGGTAAAAATAAGTACTTTAAAGAAACTACCAAAACCCAAAATGGCACTGTTGGAGGTGTAACATTGCACAGAATGTATATTCAATCTTGTACTAGTAAATTAAAAATACTAAAATCATAAAGAAAGAATTTAAACTGTATCAGGTGTGTCATCTTGTATAAACAATTTGGACTGCATTAGGCTTATCATCTTGTATAAACAATTTAGGCTCTATCCGGATTATCAGTATATTATGTTATGTATAATTTAATTGCTTGTCTAATGCTTTATTTTTTATTTCGTTTCTTTGCATGCTATTGTAATGTAATATTGTTTATTGGACTTGATTTTGTTTAGAATTAAGCTCAGTTCTGACTTTTATTAATTTTCATTGGTAAACACCTAATAATAGAAACACTGTATCTAGCTTCTGACCTTGATTCAAGACCAGTGATAGTTTTAGGAAAGAACTTTTTTAATTTTATTTTTGTTCTTTCTCAGAGCAAGAATTATTAAGTCAAGGCCATACCTGGATTACATGATATTTATCATTTAACAAACTACCATTTCTAGATGGTTGACCCCCATCCGGCAATATTTTTGTGTCTTAGTTTGACTAATTAGACTATGTATTGAGATGTATTGAGAAAGAATTGTCAGTCATGCCTTAACACTTGAGACGTCAATATGTTTTATGATGTTGCCAGTTTGGGTTGATCATTTTATTTTCTTCAAATTTTTTAATTTCAAGTGATTGTTTTCCCTGAAATGCTAGTGCTCTGAATTAATTCTCGAACAAGGACATTTATCAAAATTTATACAGAATTCAAAAACTGGAATAACATTTTCGGTGATTCAACAAGAGACTGTTGACAGTGCAGCACTTCGCAGGTTACAACAGATGTCATCGTTTTCCATTTTGGATTTCATCGGGATTCGAACTCAGTCTCATTCAGAACTTTTTATTATTATGACTTCTATGTTTTAATTATTGGGTTATTTTTGGATTTCATTCGTAAAACCGTAAGTTCTTTTTTCTCATTTTTCAGTTGATATTCTAGGGAAAAAATTATTTGTTAAATTTTAAAAAGCTTGTTGTCTTCGTTATTTTATGTTGCTTTTTGTAAGAGCGTGACTCATAACAATTATTAATTAATAAACAATTTAGATTGTAACTTGATAGGTTATCAAAAACTATTTGTAATTCTCATCATTTTCAGGTAAATACGACCGTATCTAGTTAGGATTAACTAAACGATTCGTTGTTGTTGTTGTTGTTGTGGGGTTTAACGCCATTTTTCAGCACTTGATTGGCTATACATGGCGGCCAGTATTAATGGTGGAGGAAGAACCTGGGAAAACCCAGGAAAGAACCACCGACCCACGAGAAGCTACTGGCAAGCTTTCTCACATACCCACATTGGCTGAATCTTAGACTCGAACCGCCGCAGACAGAGGTGAGATGGCAGTGATCCGTAACGAAGAGCGCTTTAGACCACTCGGCCACTCGTGGCCCCTCTAAACGATTCGTAAACGTGCTAGTAAAACATTTAAAAATCATAAATAAACAATTTAAACGTCATTATTGAGCAATTCGGGACATTTCATGTTTATTGTAATTAATAAGCAATTTAAGTTGTATTTGATGTATCATATTTAAATAGCAATTTAGGCTGTATTGGGCTTACCATCATTAATGATCAATATAGGCAGTATCGAATATATTATGATTAAAAAGTACTTTAGGCTGTATTTGGCTTACCATCGTTAAAAGGAAATTCAGACTGTATCGGGCTTGTCATCTTTAAATGCAGTTTAAGCTGTATCGGGTGTATCATACTTATAAAGCTATTTAGACTGCATTAGGCTTACCATCATTGGTAAGCAGTTTAGGCAGTATCGAATATATTATGATCAAAAAGTAATTTAGGCTGTATCGGCTTATCATCGTTAATAGGCAGTTAAAGGCTGTGTCGGATATATCATGATGCAAAAGCGATTCAGGCTATATCGGGGATAATAATAATCATCATCACAAAACAGTTGAGGCTGTATCGGGATTATCATCATTAATAAGCAGTTTAGGCTGTAGCAGACATTTCATCATTAACAAATAATGTATGCTGTATCGGAAAATGGTTACCGAAATATCGTTAATTCTCATAAGTAATAAGCATATTGGGTTGTATTGGGATAGGGGTATCCAACAGATACTATAGAACCGGATGGTTTACATGGTGAAACATAAGCACAGTCAAGAAGCAGCAAAGTAAAATCCAATAAAATCTTTACTTTTAATTTCCTAATTATTTTGTAATTCAGTAACAAAAGTAACCGTTATTGTGCCTTTATTGATTTCCAGAACCGTGATTTCGGTAGCTGGACAGCACTGTTGTACACACTTTTGAGGAATCCAGTGTCAGAATAAACGGCTATACGTGTTCATCATTCCAAAATAATTTAATATCAGAGTACGTCGGTGGAAACTAATTTCTCCGATTTTTTTATATTATTATTTTGTCTCACTTTCCTAATGACCTGATACACTTCGTTTGTACGGCACCTAATGAACTGAATACATTGACAACACAGTCCATGATGCTTTGGACTCTTCTGGTGCTGAATATTTGGTAAATTATGTTTTAATGCATACAGTACAGTTATTTTTGCTGGATCTCCTGAACTATTGCAATTGTTATGAAAGCATTGCCAGTACTTCGGATCTGAATGTGAATCCCCCACCCCCACCCCAAAAATAGAGAAATCTACTAAATGAACAATAGCCGATACACAAGACTGTGATCAGCACCTGAAAACATAGTTATCTCCTCCTCATTTTCAACTGTCAAGCTCACCTTTCGACAGATAGGCACAAACGTATCGAAACGGCTAAATAGGAGACAGTTTAAGTTCTTAGGAAATCTTATAAATACATAGTACTTATTTATATAAAGCCAACTGAATTCACTTGATTCATTAATTGTACATATTACGTCATACTGTTCAGAAGTCTGTTGTTATAAATAAAAGAGTTAAATAAAAATAATCCTCGAAACATTTCACATTGAATTAATAGATTATCTATTTTAAAATTAATGCTCCTACACCAAAAGTAATGGTTGGAGTAAACTACATGCTTTCTTATCGCATCACGAACCTTCTGCTGTAGTGTGTGTAGTGGGGAAGAAAAAAATAACATGAGATTTGACACATTTTGTTTAAAGCATTGATATCCAGAACTCCTCGGAGGTTTCACTCACTTTGATTACGCTGTGGACTGTCCGAAGTTTTAGTTAATCTAGATAGCTATTCTGAATTTAGATCTCTTTGTCAAAACGTAAAATAAGTACTTAATGACTAAAACATAAAGACCCGAATCACGAAGAAACAAGTAAATGCATAAACAAGAAAAAAGAAACTGATATTAATACCTTAGTCTTCAGTGTGTGTGTGTGTGTGTGTGTTTTAATGTAACCAATGCTACTAGAAAAGATTTCTTACGAAGCTGAAATGTTTTAGATGTAGAATTACACTGTCTTTGTAAATTCCAGGTTTCTACAGATTTGCATTAGCAACATGTACATGAAAAATCGTAATGAATTACAATGTAATTGTTCTTATGAACTCTCAGCCTTATAATACACTTATCCGACTATCAATAGAAGGTAAGAAGAAAAAAATGTTATACTGGAGTTGGACAAAATATGCAAATAACTGTATTTTAGTTTGTTATATTCCTCACTGTGCATCAGTATAAAAATTCAGTGCCTTTACCAAATTATCCATGCTTTCGGGACAAATAGGCAGGGAGCTAAATGGCGTAATTTTTGGAATACATTTTGGGTTTTCTTTGCATTATCTGTTGTGTATGTGTTGTTTTGATGATGATTACGATTTAACTCTAAACTTGACAACACAACGAGTTTTGTCAGGAAATTCACTAAATTGTCCACTTCAAGGATGACTTCCTGAACAAACACATGCCTTAATGCAAAACATTTGACAGCGAGATTTGCCCAACCACACCAGGTATTGTTTGTATGTTGAAAAAGACATACATCAATGGCTATCACTTCCACCCAAACCCACCCAAAGTACGTATTTCGCGGTCTTGATCACCGATAAAAGTTCAAAAGTTCAAAGAGCAATTTAAAGTAAATAGTTTTGTTTCAACGCGCTGAGATAGTGTGAAACCATAGATGAAGTTAAGGGTTTTCAAGTCCAGTGACCGGGGCGGTGTCAAATTAATATTAACACACGAAGACCCGAATACGTAATGGGTCGATGTCAAATAAGTATTAACACGTGAACACCCGCAGACGTACCGGGTTTGAGTCACCCCAATATTTATACACGAACACCCGAAAACTTACCGGGTTTGTGTCAAACCAATATTTACACACGAACACCCGAAAACGTACCGGGTCGGTGTCAAACCAATATTAACACACGAACACCAACAGACGTACGATAATGACACAAATAAAAGCTGAGCGTAGAAAGAAACAAGGAAGTAATTTTAGTATTATTATCATTATCATTATTAGTAGTAATAGTAGTATTCCAACAATTCTAAGTAGCTATTTTTGATATATAATCATTATGCTTAGAGTGGAGAACTTGTCAGTCATAGGTAACACGAGAAGTTATGAGGAAAGATTGTGCCAAATTTATAACGTTAACGTCGAAAATGATTTCCATTTTAATACTGCTTGTCCGCTATATGGAGAAATAACAAAACAATATTTACCCACCTTTGTATATAAAAATCCAACTTTTGAAAACATTTAGGTCTTTTATCCAAAATGATTCTAGTAAAATTCTGATGAGTAATTAAGCAATGTTTACTATAGCAGTTTTAAATATTAGAGAAACCGTTATATGAACGACCCCTGCTACATTAGACTTTATATCAATATCACAAATCTTGCTCCATGCAGGCTTTAGGGTTACACTTAAATTCGTTTGTGTGATTAATGTGTAATATATACTTGTTTCTAGCCCAATTCGAAAAATGCAAAAATGATTACTTTCATGTATATCACTTCCAATAGATACGATATTATTTTGTTACTTATTATAGCATCTTTTTGTACCGCATGCTATATGGGAATGTATCATTAGGCAGTAGTCTGTATTACAAATAAACTCTATTATTGTTGTTGTTATTATTACTATTATTATTATCATTATTATTCAGCTAGCAAATAGAAAACAATAAAATTTTACTGCAGGAGCAATGCTGTTCTTAGATAATTCTTGGACAATATTTTATTTTTAAGTCTGAAAAATTGCCTTTTCTGACAACTATTTATTCCAAATATTATTTTTTTTTCAAAACAACATTTTAGCAATCCCCAAAATATTGAATTATCGATTGTATCTTTGGCGATTAAATAAGATTTATCGTTCGTATCATTGACGATAATCTCAAGTTTGATGGTAAGCCGCCTAGTTTGAAGCGGAGGTGAGACTGGAAGCTCAAACGTAATTGGAATACATATTGGGTGGTTGGGGTTAGATGGGTTGTTTTTGGTTTTTTGTTTTGTGTTTTTTAAAACAAACGTTAACTACCAACTGGTCACACGTGTGGATTTGTCCGAAAGTCTGTGGGATGCACACATAATTGCTTTTACAGACTTGAGGCGGATGATAGTATGCGAATTTCATTGGAAATATGGAACATATTGACCTAAAGTGTGATATTTTAGTAATATTCATTCCGAAGTCAAATCTATTTATTATTTTTATCTGATCACTAAAATAATGCTTTGATTAAGAAGAAAGATTGAAGAAAATAGGAAGAGTAAAGGGTCCTTTTAAGGGAATATTTCAAGGCCTCCCTTCCACAGAGTCAGTAAGAGAACTGATTTCCGTTAAATATTTATAATTAGGGAAATGCTGCCAAATCTAGAGTATTTACCTTGTAACATACTTAACGAAGGAAATGTCATTTTACGATTTTTGCGTCGAACGGAAACTTTGCCAGGTATATGGCGGTCGACCGATGACACTGTAAATTCTAACTGAACGTACCCCAGGGCAAGATCTTACCATCTAGGCGTGCACTGCTTTATGATAATGACAATTAACTCTTCCAGTCATGTAGATTTTGACACATAGTTATACATTCTAATCGAACTCTTTGAATAAAGAAACCGTCATTTAAATGGCTCTCAAAAATATATCTACTTATCCAATTATCCAATTCATCATTTGCAAGTTTCTTTACACCTGCCTACTTTTATTTTGCATTGTGCTTAAATATATTTATGTATATAGTCTAATCGTATCTGTATATGTAAGTAACGGTTAGCCACCTTAATCAAGTTATTTTTGTGCTGCCCTTACCATGTAGGCTGACAATTCCTATTTAAGGCGTCTCTTATAATTCAGATATAGGTCACCTACAAACGTGTACTGTCGTCTGCTTAAAATAGAACCAATGCGGTCTTTACATATCTGGAGAGAAACAAAATCTCAAGTATGTAAAAAGTACGACTGTATATTCATAATGCATATGATATAGTCCACATGATGATATGAAAACAAGAGAAACAATTGCACAATTGTTCGAATTTGATCGAAAGAGCAGTGTGTGTCTCTGTGTGTGTGTGTGTGTGTGTGTGTGTACTAAGCCGACCAGTCCTAACGCTAACCTATTAATACTGAGCGCCAAGCGATGTAGCTGCTTGTACCATTTTTAAAAGTCTTTGGTATGACTCGGCGGGAGTTGGAACCCGCGACCTCCCGCATCCGAGGCGGACGCTCTAACCAGTAGGCCACCGGAGCGGTGATCTAAAGAGCAAAGAGATATTGTTTTTGATGAAATATTTAAGACGTAAGCATCTTTAAAACAACAAAAATATTTCTGAACGTTTCACGTGCATTTCTTTCACAAAACAGTAGTATTTAATCTCACACAAGCCCCTCCCCTCCCGTACGATGGCGTAGCAAGAAACCCATCCCCTTTCCCCGCAAAAATGCCCCCCCCCCCCCAAAGAAAAAATGTTGTCTAATAGTGATTGGCCTCCACTGTCATATTGTTGAAAAGGTTGTTTGAAAGGTTGCTACGCCACTGCCTCTGTACCATAGGATGGTGAAAAGTTAGTTCCTGTGTTTTTATGCATTTTCTCAGCATGGTAACAAACGTGATGCTAAAAGACAGGAACTTGAAAATGACACGATTATTTTTTGGTGTCTTTGGATAATTTTGTTCATAGTTTGTATGAAGATAAAACATATGGTCAATGGGTTATGGGTGAAATGTTTCCTCACTCTGCTGACACCAGTAAATGGAAGCAAGCAAATCTGCTTTGTCGTTAAAAAAAAATCTTCTTAACTTCAAAAAAAAATGATTCAAAAAAAAAAACTTCTGCTATATTTTTAAAATACTTTATCCAGAAATTTGAAATTTAGGTTCGTTTTAATTCTGAGTTCTAAGATTTTTAGTTCCCACAATTTAGGGCATTCCACATACAATGTCTTCGCAAGGCATGGTGTATCAGTACCAACACAATAAGCATAATTAGCCCATTTTCATGCATAACATCCATATTAATATAACATTTTACTGTGAAAATCACACATAATGATATTTAAAAGCAAGAGAAACTCACCTGCACAAAATGTTTAAATTTGTGTTACGAATCCTTTCGGCAGTTTCATGTATATATGTATGTATATATGTATATATATATATATATATATATATATATATATATATATATATATATATATATATATATATACACATATACATATATATATACATATATATATACATATATACATATATATATACATATATACATACATATATACATACATATATACATATATATATACATATATATATATATATATATATATATATATATATATATATATATATATATATATATATATATATATATATATATATATATATCATCCAGGTTAGAGAATATTACTTTGTATTCTGACAAAATTCCCATAAATTCCCATTTTAAAACTGTTTTTATCCTTTACACTATTTCAAATACGTAATGGAAACAACCATTTTGATTAGCTGTCTCTTTTAAGACATACGATACTGATGATGTGGATTAAAGAGAATCAGACAAAAAAATGGACCATACATTATCATGATAGGTTGAAGTAAGATTGTTTTCAATATTTATAATCATCCTGAAACTTTAAAGGGGTATTTTATTGCCGAGTGACATGTCAGGAAAGGAGTTGCAAATGTGTGCTGCTGGAAAAAGAGCGAGGTCATTAGTGTCACGTAATGCGTGGATTTTTCGAGTTCTTACGGCAGGAAAACAAAATTACATGGAGAGAATGTAAGCTCAAGTTGTAACTGTATTTATTTCAATCTGATAATAAGATATTGAAATGTATTAAGAGTTTTTTAAAAAAATCTTGTTCTGGAAATATATTTTCTTTATATATGTTATTCAAATTTATATTTACATATTTAGACATAATTCATTCATTATTCTCTCTCTCTCTCTCTCTCTCTCTCTCTCTCTCTCTCACACACACACACACACACACACACACACACAATGAACAATGCTTAAGATGTCATTGTCAGATAAAACACTACTTATGATATTTGAATCATGCTGCATAAATCTGTTTTCATTTAACTAGCTTTCATCCCTAACAGCTAAAATGTCAAAGTTTAGATTGAAACCGGAAGTTTGCTATCTTCACCAGTTATTTCTAGAAAAAACAAACATAAATTAGAGTAAGAATATTCCTGACTGAATTTGAGTAATCATTGAGGAGTTACTTCCCTTAATTTGGTGAAAATAACTACAATTTTCTACAAGAAGCAATGACTTATCTTAAATGAGCTATTACCATTCAATTTCATGTTTGCCAAAGGCATAGAACTCACGTTTAAATGCAAAAATGAAAAAAAATACGCAAGAAGAATCCTAATGGCTAAACTCGAAATCAATCCAGTCTTTTATTTAAAGATAGTAATCTTAAATGCTTGTTATATCAACTTTCTAAAATCTCAAATGCTCACTGTATCAATTAATGCAAACAACATGTGCAAACGAAGTTTAAGGTCTATTAGTAATGCGAATATGCGTAAAAAAGGTTGGTTGGGTATGTTTGGTTAGTTCTCACGTATTGTACGTAAATAAGTGAAAAGTAAAAAATGATTATCTTAGAAAACTGTCGTTTAAAGGTGTACGGTTAATCAGAGGCGTAGCTATGATATTTTGCGCCCGGGGACGAACTATAAAATTGGCGCCCCAGCCCCCTCCCCGTTTAATCACATTTTTAAATATTACCCTTGTTTACTTATTATAATGTACCTTGGCGCCCGGGGACATATGTACCCCCTGCCCCCCCCCCCCCCCCAGCTACGCCTCTGGGTTAATCTACTATGCAGAGAATGTATTTTATATGATATAAAACAGGTAATTTGATATTGCATGTGACGCGCAATAGAACACAGTATTGAGATAGTATTGAAATATCGCGCTGACAGTCATTTTACACAGATACCTTTATTCCTATGGCTACCAAACTATCCATATTGAAATTACAGTTGTGGACGGAACTGTTAAAGCCCCAGATCCACCATGTTTGATAAATTTCACCTTTCTTCCAATTTAACTAATATTTCGAAGGAAGGAAATAATTTGTTAAAAAGGCTATCTGACATAAACTGTTCGACGAAATAATCATGATGTTACGTTTAAACGACGTTTAAAATTTCAGTTTAGAATAAAGAGGTGCCTCTCCTTAATTTTGTCACCGAAGCCGCTCATAATTCCGTTCTTTTTGTGAATAGTCCAAAAGAAGTGATGTGATACATTCGACAAATTCCGTTAGCGACTGATCTAATAATAGCAATATTAGCACGTGGTGGACAAATTTATCCAATAGGGAATGAAGAGAGGCTGGTCCGCGATTGTAAGCGGAAACGAGACGAAAAAGCGTGCATTAGATCAAAATAAGACTTGGGTGAACATTGGTGTTCAGCTGGGGCGCTTGAATATTTAAAAAAATGAATATGGGTTGAAGACAAACGCAGCTCTTGCTCATCTCCATGTCGATTGGTAAACATACGACACGGACTTGTAAAAAGTAATATACGTCACGCGTGGCTTTAAAGAAAAAATATCCCTAAATGTTAGACCGAGAACTGCATCACATCAAACGCAGAATAAGAATTGCATAACACGCGACAATCAAAAAAGTTTACGCTTATTTGTAAATTTAGTTATGTATGTATTAGTGGTGATTTGGTGATATTTGCTGCTATCTGATATAAATAGTTATTTGTATTGGTATGTGTGTGTGTAGCATTTAAACACTTTGTAGAATAGTTTTATGGCGGTACATTGCGGTCATATGCAAAGACATGCAATGCTATAGAAAGCAGGATGATAGGAGACGGTTTAATGTGGCAGGGTGTTTAATATGGGGGGCAAGAATACCAAGATATATGTATACATGCATACATACATACATACATACATACATACATACATACATATATACCATGATGGTTATGGCCAGTAAAGGCCTCCGTACTTTTCATAGGAAGCGTTGTCAAAGTTATTCGGTGCTGACCGAAATTCCTTTTATTTGCAAACAGTATGTGCAGAACAGCTCATATTTTCTTTATGGATTATACATGTGTCAGTCACCTTTCTTTTCTCACTACATACATATGCGATATTACTGTTCACATCATCAATGCGTGTGGACAAAAGTTATG
Source organism: Sinohyriopsis cumingii (assembly GCA_028554795.2). Classification (NCBI taxonomy): domain Eukaryota; kingdom Metazoa; phylum Mollusca; class Bivalvia; order Unionida; family Unionidae; genus Sinohyriopsis; species Sinohyriopsis cumingii. Next base: position 40,921,232 of record CM068829.1, read on the forward strand.
GATTAATTTTAATTATACGTTATTCTTTCACACACTCACTGTCAAATATTACATGATACCTACAACAAATGGGCACCTCTATTAGCAGTCTTAACCATTTCGTGATAATTAGAGTAGTGTCCCCCCACCCACCTACCTTTTATGAGTCGTGCAATACAATTATTCCTTAAACGATTTTCTTTTTCATATTTAGACAGTCATTAATTTGACTTTTAAAAAAAATCACAACTTGGAAGCAACTTTTCTCAATTATTATGCCATATCGCATAACATGGTGGGAGGGTATATCATGCAAGTTCTGCTTTAATATAATAATGGGAACATTTCACTCATAATAACATAGTGTTTCCACTCTACTCAAAAGACGTATATATTCGTTATATATAGTGTCTCATGGCAAATACTCATATGATGTATTAAGTTAGCGAAGAAATCGTCTTCTTCATTGTAGAATTAGCAACGGAAATAGTTGCAGCATTTATTTATTTTTTTTTTCATTATTTTAACCAGAGGCAGACGGGGGTGGGGGAGAGGCGAAAAGAGTCTAGAGACTTTCTCCATACCAGATGCTCATTTGTTTAGACCACCGTAAACCAATATCCCTGGATCCGCCCCTGTTAACTGCGTTTAAGCCAAATAATAAAAATCAATTACCGATCAAATTAAACTTTAAATCAATAATGTAAAGACTTGTCGGCCTTGCTGTTTCTATACGTTCACTGATTAAAGCGGTTTGTTAATAAATCAAATAAAACAAAAACAAAACAACAGCGGCACCTTTGATTTATCGTCTCATAGTTGAACGGCATACACACCTTATTGTATGCTGTTTGCTACTCAAACTACCTCATTACTATTCATTAAATTACACTAAAAGGTGAAAATTGCCTTGCAAGAAATTAATTTAACGTACGATAGGCCTAGATGTCTGGGGGTTATGCTGCTTGAGCACGTAGACGAAGTACAGGAAAATTAAACAGGAAATGTTACAGATATCTTATTAGCATTCATATACAAATTTCCGTGGTCATATCTTTTCATTACAAACTGCATATATTTCCCGCGATGTAGCAGACCACGGTAAAATCTATGACAAGAAACAGGCTTATTAATAAACGACATTATGATCTGCCCATTTTGTCGACAGCGGTGATAACTTCCGTCTTCTTGGAAAAGGTTGATGATTCGCCAACTACGCCAGCAGTAACAATTCGTTACCACACATTGCTCCAAATATCGCTATGGTTGTCCCTTTTCTTTCCTTTTTCATCTTTTGTCTGTGTTAACGGCACTTTTAGCACATTATTGGCTACATCATACCGAGCAAATGGAAGCTAAGCGCCTATCACAAGGACACACCGAAGCAGCCGACCCTTTTCTGGGCAGGGTGGGTGTCGAACCTGTGACTCTTGGTTTACAAGTCCTACGCTCCACCAACTAAGCTACCACGGCTGGGTACGAATGCACTATAAACTAAAAGATGTACCCCTCATTTATCAGCAATGAACATTTAATACAAACTGTAAGTTAAGTCTGTGAAGCGAAAAATATGGATCATAATGACCTACTTCGGACAAGAGGAAGTCGTGCACGACAAAATGCATACCCTCGCCAGCTTTCTTGTTTCTAGATAGGTTGGTATATGTACACAGCATACTATAAACATAATTTGGTCGTGAGCTCAACGCACAAATCTAACCTAAGCCAGTAAAATGTGAAATGTAGGGCACAGGACATTTGTTTTATACATGTGTGGTACTAATAGAAATGTACATAATCATATAGTTTAATGATTCAAGCATGAATAGTTAAGGCACAAAAATGGGACCCAAATCAGTGAAGTCTGAACGACGTGTCACAGTGATCTAATTATCTGATGAGAATGTAATATCATGATGTACCTCATCGCCATAATTAATTTTTCTTTGTATAACAGAATGTAATACAGTGCGCAATCAAACCTACGAGTTATGAACCAAATGCAATTTTTTTTCCCTTCAAATTCAGGAAAATGTGAAAATTACATGTTTTGTTGTTCGGTTTGGCTTAATTGAATACATTAGTGGGTAAAGCATTGCTGGGGAAAAAAGGACCTAAATACTATTCCAATGGACATACCACAGCTGTCAACCCAGCATCGCTTGAGTGAACCTTAGATAACGAGTCCGGTGTTTCTAACAACTTAGGTATCGATCTTAGTACTACTAAGAGAGATGAATACTATCCTCTTTTTTGATCATTTAAGCATCAATAAAGCATGAGAAATAAACTTGAAACATAACATGTAACCCAAGTTTGTGAAACATGAGATATGGGTCACATTGACCTATTTTTGTGATGCGGTTTCAGTACTCATCAAAATGCATCTTTCACCAAGTTTCCTAATTTACCAAACATACATAAATCTACAAAGTAAGCCCCTTAGTCCATCCCCAATGGTCGTTGCTATAAAACCCAATCCAAGATGTTGCCTAGGACCTAGGAATAACGAATGGTTGAGAGGCTTTTATATGTGCAGACGCCAGCGCAAGACCGCTCCAGTGGCCTAGTGGTTAGAGCGTCCGCCTCAGATGCGGGAGGTCGCGTGTTCAAACCCCGACAGAGTCGTACCAAAGATTTGTAAAAATGGTACTAACAGCTGCCTCGGTTGGCGAACAGCATTAAGATGTTAGTGTTAGGACTGGTCGGCCTGGTGTCAAGATAACGTGACTGGGTGGGACATGATGATACATGTCAGCGGCTTGATGTCTCAGTGCTATAGATCACAATAAACTGCCACACTGCAGACATCGTAGCTATATGAATGAAAGTTACGTTAAAAAACCAAATCACACAAACACACACACAGACACAGACATACGCCAACGCCAGCCAGTGTGGGTAGGTAGGGGAGTAAATCTCAAGTTAGAAAAAAAATGCGTACTTCAAATAAATAGTTGTAAGGTTATTGGTTTGAAATGAAGGCCACTGTGGTATGGAGGGACATATGCATTTGTTGTTTAAAATGTTTTGAACATTGCCATTATGCAGGGAAGTATTGTAAGCTAAAATAAGAAATAAATTGCTTGTTTTAGTACCAGCTGGTTACATAACTTTGTTTTTCCTTTTTATAATTGCAGTAATGTTATCAAGGTAATACCATCAGTAATTACAATGTATAGTTTCTGCAGTGATAATGTGAACATTTTTGTCCCAAATATACGGAGTAATGACCAAGACGCATACACATACCTAAACAAGTATTAGTTTCGTGAGTTTGTTTTTTCTCCCTAAAAACTTTCTTTGTAGCTTACATGGTTAGATGTCAGTGGTCCGCACTTGGGGGTGGAGATGGGGGAACGGGGCACTTGCCACCCTCCACTCGGATTTCACCTCCTGACATGTTTTGGTCTACATTCGTAAAACTTGATAGCTGTACAATACATATTTGCACCCACTCCACCTGAAAATAATTCTGCGGGTGGCCCTGAGTGGCCAAGTATTCACTGATATAATGGGTTGTTATTTACTATTTTGCACTAATGCTTTATTCTATCAAGGAGCACTTGTTATCGGGATATAATCACTAGAAACGAACATACTATGAAACCTTGCAAGTAACCCCAACTTGATAATGCATTCCAGACGAATGAGCTGGTCGTAAGGCCTTTAAATATCACTTTTACGCTACACCATCGCTGCTTCTATTGTCAGGTACTTTCGAATACATAAATGTTAACCTTGTAGTCAATATTCTTACTTTAACAGTTACAATGCAGGCTAGAGGAACATTGTCGTTGTTGTCGTCTGATAGTACTTTGATAAAATCGTTGTGCGTGTGCGTGAATGCGTGAGCGCGCGCGCGCGCGCGTGTGTGTGTGTGATTTGTATTTTTAACGTAGCTTTAACAATTGTTAGTCATATCCTACGATGCCTGCAGTGTGGAAGTTTATAGTGAGGTCTTCACTCGGGTATCATGCTGCAGACATGTAGCATCATGTTCCACCCAGTCACATTATCCTGACACCAGGCCGACCAGTCCAGTCCTAACACTGACCTCTTTATGCTGAGCGCCAAGTGAGGCTTCTGCTAGTGCTATACTTGTAAGTTTTTTATATGACTCGGCCGGTGTTCGAACCTGCGACCACCCGCATTCGAGGCGGACACTCTAACCAATTAGCTCAAATAAATCTTTGTCATATCATGAATGTTGCCAAGGTGACAAAAAAAAGTTAAACCTAACATTGCAAGCTATTCATCCTGATTTTCTATACACCTTCAATACAATCCTTTGTACATTACCCCGTGAATCAACAAGTTTTGATTCAGCGCCCAAGTATTAAATAAATACTTGTTTCCTTGAACATGCGGGGGCACACCAGATAGTGACAATTTGTGGCATCGCCACCATACAATGATCAACAATTTAAATGCATGTAATAAAATAAAAACTGTCTTAAAGTTTTGTTTTTTTTACTGCTGATTATCTACTAACTCAGAATGCTACCGTGTATACGAACTTGTATATTCATTTATTTGCAATTATCCGGCTGAATGGTATGAAAGAGAAAATCTGTCTCTAATTCCGGCATTACAGGAAATATTATACAAGATGCAAGCCATTTTAGTTAACGTCGACGGTCTGAATAAAATGCTTAAAAGATTAAAATCGCAATATTTTTGTGAAGGAGGTGATCAAGATATGAAGAAGATATATGTGACACGTTTCCGTGTACAAATTTAGGACTTACAATTAAAACGTTTACGTATTGGTAAAAGGGGGACTAATTTAAAGTCCAAGTTCATGTTAACAACTGAATATACAAACGATCGATATTTCCAAAGCATTTCCACCGACATAAAACAAGCAAACAAGGACAAAATAACAACATAAACTGACAAAAATACTTGTACACAAGATATGCATTTTATCTTGAAATGTATTATTCTATTGCTATGAATTTCAATTTGATCTTTGCATTTTATAACTTAATTGTCAAATTGTCACGGCTTGACCGCTCTGGTGGTCTCAGTGATTAGTTCGTCAGCCTCCGCCTCGGATGCGGGAGGTGGCGGGTTCCAAACCCGGCCGAGTCAAAATGAAGATTTGTGAAAATGGTACTCGCAGCTGCCTCGCCTGGCGCTCAGCATTAAAAGGTTAGTGTTTGGACTCGTGGACCTGGTGTCAGAATAATGTGATTGGGTGCGAAACATGTCTTTACCTTGATGACCCAATGCTAGACATGGCTATAAGCTGACACACTGCAGACATCGTAGCGATATGACTAAACATTTTAAATCTATGCTAAAAGTCTAAATCACACACACGCGTGCGCGCGCGCGTCACTGCTTTCCAAGCAGTCTGAAATCATTCAGGGGATAAATGCACAAGAACGGTCTGTATCAGCAAACAGCTATTGACCTATATCTCCTGCTAATAAAATGGCTACCCTTTTAAAAGTTGACTATTGTATGGATATTCAGAATATGATTTGAGTGTGTATTTCAGTCTTTAAGTTGTACGAAATATATTTTTATTGTTTATGGATGTAATTTTTTTTTTAAATTATGGGTGTAATCTCAGTGATAATTTATTCAGTTAAATCACAAGTGCTCGACTAGAGCTTAATGTTGAAAAAATAATAATTTGAAGGGAACAAAATCATACCGAGTGACAAAATTACCTTAGATTACAAATGACCCGATCTGACACAGGACCCTTTCTATCATACTATAAAAGTGTATAGAACGATAGAAAGGATCCTATGTCAGAACGAATCATGTGGGTAACCTGAGGTAATTTTGTCACTCAACTCCATATGATTTTCCCTTCAGTTTATTGGGATGTGGGGGGTTGGGGATGGATGTATTGTTGCTGTTGTTTTCAACTTTAAGCTTGCGTCGAGCACTTGTGAACTAAATATACAACCTCTACATTGTGAAGGAACGCGACCTTCAATTATGAATACATAACCGAACTTATTTCGGGGTGAACCGTAGTAGTCACTCAAACGAAATCGTGTTAATGAAATTGGCTGATTCATTCGGGTGTGATTTGCGTACTGGTATGATGTCATTCACAGCTTACTGGTCTCTTTTTCATAATATCCATTCGTGTTATTCTGTAATATATTACGAATAAAGCATAAAACCAGACATAATCTTGTTTCAGAATCAAATATTAAATATATGTTCAGCATGGAATGAAATGGGCTGATTCATTCGGGTGTGGTTTGCGTACCAGTATGTTGTCCTTCGCGGCTCAATGATCCTTTTCTATGAGGCGCCGTAGTGGACAAAAGCTGGTCCAATGAGAAAGTTGCAGTTGAAATTTCGATGTCGTATGTCAAGAAATCCAATATCAAATTGCATGTCCTTAAAGTTCCATTTTCTAGATCGAAATTTTAGATTTTATATGTTGAATTATACAGTGGTGGTTTAAAGTTATATTTCATATGTCGACGTTTTACAGTGTATAGTTTGAATTACACAGTGCTGGTTGTAATTTCAATATCATATGTCGAGAATCTTTAATTCACACGTTGTATGCAACTGTTTGTGATGAAAATTCCATTTCATATGGCGAGTATTTAGATTTCATCTGTTGAATTTCACAGCAACGAGAAGCAGCCTTCTTTTATAAAAAGTAACTCGGTCGGTTCACGACAGCGACTTCTAGCGAAGAAATTCATAGCAATTTTCGACCTGTGAATGGTAACTTTCAAACTGTAAATGCACGAAATGTAACGGCGCCTCATAATTGAATACACGAATGATGTATCATAATACTCGATATCATTTTGAATTGTTAAAGTGGACATTGTGTAATGTTACTTTTAACACCAACACATCATTTCACCATATAAAAATAACAATTCTGACAAGCACAATAAAATGTCAGATCAGGAGGTTAAGTGATGGCATGGATCAATTTGCAACCCTCCGCATTTACGTAGCTGTTATTACCCGTGTGCAACTTTATGAGGCGCCGTAGCGGACAAAAGCTGGTCCGATGAGAAAGTTGCAGTTGAAATTTCGTTGACGTGTGTCGAGAAATCCAATATCATGTGTTGGATCAAATTGCATGTCCTTAAAGTTCCATTTTCTTTGATCGAGATTTTAGATTTTATATGTTGAATTATGCAGTGGTGGTTTAAAGTTATATTTCTTACGGCGGCGTTTTACAGCGTATATTTTGAATTAAACAGCGGTGGTTGAAATTTCAATATCATATGCCGAGAATCCCTAATTCAAACGTTGTATGTAACTGTTTGTGATGAAAGTTCCACTTCATATGGCGAGTATTTATTTTTGATCTGTTGAATTTCACAGCTACGAGAAGCAACCTCCTTGTTTGAAAATAACTTAGTCTGTTCACGAGAGCGACGTCTAGCGAAGAAATTCATAGTAATTCTCGACCTGTGAATGGTAACTTTCAAACTGTAAATGCAGGAAATCTAATGGTCCTTCATAGTCGAATACACGAATGATGTATCTTAATACTCGATATTAATTTGATAGATACAATCTAAAAACTCAACGTACGAAATGGAACTTTCAGCACAATCAATGTGATTCAACATTTTAAAGTGAAACTCGAGACATATGACATTAAAATTTCAACTACCGCCGTGTAATTCAGAAGATACAATCTAAAAACTCGACATTGGACTCAAATTTTCAACTAGCGCTCTGTAATTCAGTAGATGAAATCTAAATACTCAACATATGAAATTGAACTTTCAACATTAACTCTTTGAACCAATACGTAAATTAGGAATTCTCGACGTATGACATTTAAATTTCAACCACCGCAGTGCAATTCAAACGACACAATCTAAAACCTCGACATAGCAAATATAACTGTCAACCACTACTCTTTAGTTCAATGGATACAATCTAAATTCTCGACCTAGAAAAATGGATACAACAAGTGAAATTGGAATTCTGGACATATGACATTAAAATTTCAAGGCAACGTTCTGATTGGACACACTTTTGTTCGCTACGGCGCGTCATACAACTTTTCTGAAATGTAATGCAAGCGAATACTTGAGGTCAAGAGGTTAAGGAGACGGTATCGGGTCATTTTGTGAGCACTTAGTATTCATGTGGCTGGTAGTAAACATGAACAACGGTTGAATAAATATACTAAAAAAATCATTTGTTTAACTTTGTACTAAAAGCCAAGTTCTATATTTTATCATTTTCGTACGAAATAGAATAGAGCTAACTTTTTTCTGAGGGTGCTATACTCATATAGGTGTCACTGAGAACAATTAGGGTAACACTTATCTGGCCTGTTTTGTTTAAAAGTTTACTTTATTGCATTACGTACCCAAGAAAAAGTACACCCATGTTCTATATGCTGATTATGTAATTTTTATTTTATCAAGGTTGATTGTCACTTCCTGACGGGTGATAAAGGGTGTACAAATTATTTAGTGCAAATAGAATGAATAATTTAATTTGCACCTGTTCAATCATAAATGCTGCTTTTAAGGTTTTATTATTAAATATGACATTAAATTTCCAATGTATTACACATTAATAAAATAAACTAAAGACAAACAGTCATACATATAATTATATTGTTATAAAGGATATACAATATATCAATTTAAATTATACAATTTTATATAGTGCATTAGCATTAAGTCCATTAGGATACAGAGTATCTAACTTATGAATCCAGTAAGTTTCTTTTATGAGTCTATTCATGTCACCATGCACAATATCTATTGGCATGAAAGAAAAATCAAGTAGAGAGTGATTATTGGTGTTAAAGTGTGTTGAAACATTAGAGGAAAACTGGGGATCTCTATAATTTTTTATATGAAAGCGATGATTATTCATTCTCTTAGAAACTTGTTGTCGTGTTTGTCCAACATATTGCATGCTACATTTTTACAGGTTATTAAATAAATCACATCAGTTGATATGCAGTTAGTGTTATCGCGTAGAGAAAATACCTCTTTCGTATTAGCACTACTGAATGAAGTACTTTCTTTTATGTTTGCACATTGAGAGCACCGGTGTCTGTTACATTTAGATGACGAAAAGTGTATTTTTTTATTTTCTGTCTGTTTAGTTCTGATTAAAAAATCTTGCAAATTCTTGGGTCTTCTATAAGCGAGAATTGGTTTAATTTTGAAAAGTGATTTGACGCTAGTTTTATTGGATAAATTTAGGAGACTATACTATTTAATTATACGACCTATATTAGGTAATGAAGGATTATATTGTATTGTGAAAGGAATTACATCTCTCTCTATTTTACATTCTGCTGTGTTTAAAGCCTCATGTTGAGTAAGATTACGGGCTTTGTTCAGTACAGAATCAATTATGTATGTAGGATAATTTCTATTTTGGAAATAAGTTCGTAATTTATTCAAAGAATTTTGTAATTGACAATCGTCTGAAATAATGTGTCGGTATCTTTTGGCCTGGCTATATGGTATACCGTTTTTACATGACATGGGATGACATGAAGAATATTCTACATATTGGTGGATATTAGTTTCCTTGATATGAATATTTGTAGAGATAGTCTTATCAATATTTTTTATTACATTTACATCTAAAAATGAAACATGCGTACTCGATGCAGTATAAGTAAATTTAATTGTCGGATGAAAATGATTCAGGCGATCAATAAATTTTTTCAGTTCTTCATTTGAATTGTTCCAGATCATAAATATGTCATCTAAAAATCTGAACCAAACAGATGGATTAAACTTTTCGTTTTGAAGAAAATCTTTTTCTAATTTACCCATGAAAAGGGAAGCGTATGAAGGAGCCATAGGAGTACCCATTGCTGTACCCATTATTTGTATGTAATTCATATTATTGAATTGAAAATAATTGTTTTCCAATATAAGTTTTATTATTTTACATATATCTTCACTAGATAGTGTGCTATTATTAAGATTGTTATTAATAAAATATTTACAAACTTCAATACCATCTGCATGCGGAATGTTGGTATATAGTGATGTTACATCTAATGATACAAGGATTGAGTTATCAGATAGCTGTGGAATAAACTTCAACTTTTTAATGAAATCAGTGGTATCTTTAATGCATGAAGGAAGTGATTTCATTAAAGGTTGTAAAACACTATCAATAAATTTGGATAGGTTTTCAGTATATGAATTATAACTTGATACAATTGGTCGTCCTGGATAATTTAAAGGTAAATTATGGTCAGGATTTTTTATGAGTTTTGGGTAATATGTAGAATTGAGGTGTACGTATGTTAAGAGGGAAAGTATCAAATTCCTCAATTACGGAATTATTATTTTTAGCAATCTCATTAATGCATGTTGAAATATTTGATTTAATTTCTATGGACGGGTTTTTGTCAATATGTTTATAGTATTTTTCATCATTTAATTGACGTTCAACTTCTTTAACATAATCATCTTGATTCATAATAATAATAGTGTTTGATTTATCAGCCTTTTTAATAACTATACTGTCGTCATTCATTAGATTATATAAAGACTTAATTTCGTCCTTAGAAATATTACTATGATATTGCTTTTTATGATTATCAGTTAATATCTCTTTTGTGATCGCGTCAATATAAAAACTTAAATATGAATCACGTCCACTGGCTGGTGTAAAAGATGATTTAATTGTATCAAAATAACCCATTTTTTTAAGAATGAAAAGAAATCGATTTACTCTCTGAATTGTTGTATGCTTTATCATAAAAAAAAATTCTTTTAATTTTAAGCGTCTAGAGAAATTAAAAATGTCTTCAGCTAATTTAATTTTATTGTGACATTTTGGTTTGGGACAAAATTTTAACCCTTTTGCCTAATCGTATATAGTCATCATCAGTTAATATTCTACGTGAGAGGTTTAAGACTGTTTCTTTACCTCTCTTAATTTGTTTTCATCGCTTTGTTTCTTTTTTCCACTCTCTTCTACTTTTGAATCTGTGGAACCTCTTATTATTTTGTCTTGTGATGTCGTCTCTATTAGACCTTGTAAAATCTTTACCAGGTTTGTCAGTGTCTTTCTCATGGTCACTGTTTCTGATTCCCCCGTTTTACGGCTTCTGCGTATGTCTTCTTTGTTGTGCCCTGGGGAGTCAATTTTTTTCGCTGTTGTTCATCCTGTTGGTTATTGTTTGAATTTTCAAAATTCCTACTTATGTTGACTCTTTGGCGGGGGTGAGTGGGTCTGGCAATATTGACCACACGGGAGGGATTCTCCATATTTGACTTGGATGCAGCAGTTAATATACACTGTCTTTCACGTTTACATGAGACTTCAAGAAACTGGGTGGTATTATAATGGTCGCTTATCGGACACACGTGCCTGATTCATGTATACCTCCTGTACATGCTAATGTCCACTAATTGTGGAACATAGTATTGTCCAGTGTGACGAATTCATTCCATTTTGTGAGTCAGATGTTTTCTTTCTTTTTTAAAATGCAAGCTCGATGAAGAAACTTTATGATGATGTATCACCAGAAAAATCTTGGATATTTTCAGGAAGTGCCGTTGATATAACAAATTTTAACCAAATGTAAAAGGGATTTTAATATTTTTTTTACCCCATCTTTTTTATATACCTTTTACAGAATGTTAATATATTTACATATCAACTTTTATAATGGGCACTATCTAGTCATTGTGATGACGTACCTTAATCCCTACTGCATACACACATATGTATTATATAACTGACCAAAGATCTGTTCAGTCCTGTTACTGTAGATTAAGAACTTGCAAATATAAATGCAGTGAGATTCGTTGTAGATATTTGATCGAGATCGTAACAATTTTATTTCGGAGTCGTGGTGCGGAGACGTAATCCAAGGGTCATTGGTTCAAGGCACTCCCAGGCCGGCATGGGTCGGCTGCCTCAATGTGTCCTTGGAAAAGGCTCTTGTCTCCCAGTTCCTCGATAATGAAATAATAACGTATTAAAAGTGCCTTAAAACCAACCAAAAATTCCATATTAAACAATGATCCATGGGAAAGCAAAACCATGAGCAAAAACACAAATACTTTCGAATACTCAGTCTTGAAGTGATAGGTCCCGTCTAAATATTATTTTTTAATGATTTGCTTCGGAACGAGTAAGGAAAATGTAAAATGTTTTAAAGGCATGAAACATCGTTGTTGCGGATTTCCCTTAATGTATGTATTTTGCAACATCGATGACATAGGTTATGTTCAGGATATAGAGAACACAGCCTTCTGCTCTTTCCTTTGGCATTTTGATAAATGAGTTTATTTGTTCCTTGCTGCTGAACAACGCCATGACGCTATTATATGCAAATCCAACCTTATCATTGGGGTCGTAATTGGTACCTGGGAGAGCGTTTGGCTTTCCATCGATTTTCAAGAAGGCATCACACAGAAGAAAACAACGCTACGTACCATGCGCTTGTAATTTTATTCGTCCCTCTTGTTTATGATCTTTATCTGAGTACAAAATACGACAAATATTTCTCACTTATAAATCTATCATCACAAGCACATCCATATCAAACGCGGAACTACCGGATACTGCGTTTGACCTGGAAGTGCTTGTGATGATAGATCGAAGTGAAAAGGATTTGAAGTCAGACATTGTTTCTAGGTTATTCGTTTTGTCTAATACCTGTTTCGGTGGCTATGCCACTCGCGTCCAGGCCTAGTTCACAACCATATTCTCTTTCTCATTACTGAAATTACAATCACTGAATCAGCCAGACGTTGTTGAGCAGTATCATTAATGATTTTGCTAAAAGGGGCAGGCATTTTTGCTGTTCATGGAGGTATAAGTGCGTTTCGTTCAACCCCGCTTGATGGTGCTCAAGTCACTAATCGCGGTAGTCGATCTCAAATCAATTGAAAAGCACACATTCCTAGATCTTTTAACCGACTCGCAGTACATTTTTGATACTATCAACGACACTTAGTGAAACTTGTTTAGAGATCGGTGAAGCGCACGAGGACAAGGCCACAAGCACATTTGTACAACAGCAAAAAATCCCTGGAAAACATCGCCAAGGACATTCCGTACTATGTCATGTAAACGGGTTTTTCTCGTGTTTTAAAATACGCACGAGTAACACACGTTTTTATACGACTTTCATAGTATTCAGTATCAGGTCGATCTTTAGTGTACAGTTGTATTGTCAAGGCCTTCCGTCGTAGATCTAACATATGCTCGACCTGGTCCACAAAGGAGAAAAGAAAGTGTGTAATCCATTCTTTTTTTTGTTGTTGTTGTTTTTTTTTGGCAAGGAATATACACATGTGCTGAGGGAGTAATTAATATCGAATCCCCCTGGCCACATTCTGGGTGAATCCGAACAATATCGAACACTGGGAGGATACGCCTCTCAAATGTATGCTTTTGAAAGCTCAGGGTTCATTACTGCCGCTGGGAGCGTTTCAGTTTGCATTAAATTGAACTGTTGAGGTAATCCTGATAATATCTGGCGCGATATTCTAACTGGTACTGTCGGGTGCTGATTCTAAATTCATCCGCTGAAATCTCATTATTATGTTAGGCCAACCAATAACTGTTCTCAACAACGACTGTCCGATGTCAACCGTATTCTTTGGAGAGTCGATCAAGATGGCGGATCTGTCTGTAGGCTTATGTTCGCGTATATAGATCTTAAAATAGCGCTAGGTTATTAATGAAATCCTTTGTCTGATTTCATGTGTTTAATAGCGGTTCAGCTGGCGCCACCATACGATGAAAATGCAAAAGAGTTCTTCACGATGAAGTCCCCAAATGACCACAATCGAATATAAGGCCACTAGCGATAAATACTCAACTATGCTAAAGCGATCTCGAGTGTGCGAGACATGACCGCGGTGACAAGTGCAGAAATCAGTCACATACAATTCTGGTTTCGTTTATATAATTGCAATCATTGTGGTAACTGTATCGCGGCATTGATTTCGCATAACACGCGAAACGCTTAAGAACTCGTAATCGATGTTGTAAAAGTCATCGATGTCGTCACGAAGTTTGTGCATCAACAAGCGAAACGTCCCGGGTCCATGATATCGTTGGTGAGCAACCGCCGATAAATCGATGCGGCCTCGTTAATGACTTATCGTGCGGTTTCTTCCGTGTGAACCGACCCCACAATTGCTTCCGGTCGATCCACAGGTTCATTTACTGTTCCACCAATACTTTTTCCGGAAGCTGGTTTGAGTTTGCGAATCATACATATGCTAGTTATTATTGGCTGAGTCACACAAAACAAACGTTTTTTATTGTTTTGTATGTTTTCTCCCCTCGTCTATATTTCCATACATTCTAAATACTATGTTATGTCGTTATAAACGTCGCTCTTGTTAAATCGTTAGATTACGCATTGATGCGGCTCCCACGCATGACCGGATGCCTGTGATCTTTTAGTAATTCTCCTGATTGTCAACTTGTGCCATATTTTATTCACAACGTTAGAGTCCGTTGGTATTTTTATAACGAGCTCGTCGCATTATCTTGGGCTGTAATAAATGGCTAGCATACAATTTTTAAGAATCGATTATCTTCTTCGGTAAATAATTTCTGCGGTAATTCCGTCATTGACTAATACACAGGTGGTGTTGATAGTAAAATATTCATTAGTGCTTCTCTGACGACTTCATTGAACACATGGGTATCTGTTACAATCACATCAACACTTTTACTGGCCATGATACAACATTCGTGGTTAAGTAGCTCCATCACATCTGACAACAGTGTAGTAAAGCGAAGCTTCCTCATGAACGTTCAAGTATTCCAAGTCTGCGTAGGTGACTTACGGAATCTTAAGTTTTCGTTGCACAGCGGGAAATTTCAAAATCATCTTACCGGATTATGACACATTTGTAATGATATGTATATCTTTATTGTGTGCTTAATCTTTTGTCCGTGATTGTGGATTGTACTTTAAGCTAATATTCATTAGTAAATAATATATTTACAAAGCTAAGGTTTGTCCATGATTGTTAGTTGCATTAAGATGCTGGCATAGCTTTTGGATTCAGAATATCCCAGAAACAACTTGATGGAATTCTCCAATTAGAAAAGGCTTACACCTAGGGATTTCTAGAAGAGTCTGTTGCACCTAAAGTCAAGTGAAGTTCTATAAACAGAGGCTTTCTAAACATGTATTCATTCCTATTTCATATCAGTCTATGTGGAATTTATGATCAGAGTTTGTAGTTGCGTTCAGATATAATTCGACAGGAATTATTTAAACTCACTGGAATTTCTAAAGTGTTCATTGACTGGATTAACACATTATTTTGAGATTAGTGAGAAATCAGTCAAAGACATTATTGTGATACATCAGGACATTCAAGTCTACCGGAATATATTCGAAACATTGTTTTCTTTTGGATTATGTGTGATCTAATTCACAATATTGTATGTGTTTCTTAAATTTACACTTTGTAACTTAAGAAATAAATAAGTTGTTGATTTTACCTAAATTGTTGGTTTCACGTTTTTATGTTACTTATTTTAAGTTCTAAAGTCATAAAATTATATGTTAGGAAACTTGAGTTCACACAGGTATTGCTGGTATTGTCGCGTCTGATCTGTTTGATCGTTCGCGGGATGTAACACTAACGTGAGCTTCTTTTCGAAACATCGATTGCCATTATTATTATTTTTTACACTCAAGGAGGAACGTACTTTGATACGTGATCTCGGATTTAACAGAGCACTAAAATTATTGTTTCATTAGTCTTGTATGATCTTTTGTGTGTTTCAGACGTTCCTGACAAGACAGTGAGATTAAGCAGCCATATAACCATACTTTATTAAGTTTCTTTTGTGCATGTAAAATAGGTAAACGCTGATAACAACTGCTCCAATAATGAACTCTAAAATGAAGATGAAAGAACGGGGAGAGGTAGTAATGATTTTCTAAGCCTTGCAATTTTGGTGGTTACGTAATAAACCTGTCTCGTGATTTGCCTTTGATACCATCCACCTCCCTATAAAGTCACATACCAAGGGTAGGGTTCCCCTGCTAATGTATAATGTTATTTCTTTTATTCAGAATCTATATATAAAGCTCTCTCTCTCTCCTTCTCCCTCTCCCTCTCTCTCTCTCTCTCTCTTTCTTTCTTTCTTTATCTTTCTTTCTTTCGTTCTCTCTCTCTAAAACCTTTTTCTCTTTTCTCTTTCTATTTTTCTTTCTTTCTCTCTTTCTCTCTCCGGTGCGAACAGACCATAATTTGTGAACCAATAGTGTGTCAGTCAAACACCTTCAAACAAAACTCCAAACACGCCACAAGTGATTTTATATTTTAGTCTATTGAAAATAAGTTCCCCATGAATCTTCAGCTAATGAAAATTGTCAGTTATTGAACTTACCATGACCTGTTTCTATTAGGGAGTCACTGTCACCGATTGTTGAAACACATCATTAACGCAATGACGAATGACTTATTTGTAAAGGCTACGCTCTCGATGATATATAATACATATATTTGGCTAAGTAGCAAATTTCATTATCGTTGCACAAACACTTAAGTTTGTAGATAATAGAAAAATCGGGCACGGAAGGTTTGATCTCAGTGACTACTGAAATTTTAGTCAAGCGCCAATTCCCTAAAATAACTTTTGAATCCAGAAATAAAAAATAAATAAGCAAGCCAGGACAGGTAAACTCACAATCACTAAAACCTTCATATGTTAAAGATTTACGTCTTGTTAGCTGTCCGATTCAACCGCTCTGTGATTGTACCCTTATACCTCCCACCCCACCACGAATTCACTGTATAAATCAGGGCAAGAAATGCGTTCCCCAAAAACATTCGCTTAATTTTTAGCATAAAGAAGTTTGCTGTCCTAAATTGTTATGCAATTTTCTTAACTTTCTTTTATATATGATAAACACTGGTGCCAAAGTTAGCACGCTACACGAAGTGCAACCTAAGATATCAGTATTAATTCTTAAACACAACAGATCGCAGGAGAAATGGAAGAAGTGTCCTCCCATGTAGTATTAGATATATTTGTAAGCGACCATACCAGCTCCTGCGGCTACCACAAAGTCATGTGAAGGACAAGAACAAAATTGTACTTGAGACAACTTGCATAAAATGTGAATTTAATCCAAATGGAAGATTTTTGTCGTCTTTCACCCGTTTAACACATGAACTCCTGGAGTTTTTTTGTCGTTTTCGCCTGAAATTCGAGAAGAAAACTTATTTTGAGAGCTATTTCTGAATACATCCTAATACATCAAGTTCCAGGTGATTTTCCAATAACACAATGCCTAGTTCTGTTAGAAACTTCGTTTTTAATTGGCTATTTGGCTCGCGCATGAGCAGAAGAGTAAAAATTGGATTATTTTGTGCGCTTAACGAATCCATTATTTACGTATCGAGACCACTCTTTAGTCTAAATGACCTGCTTAACCTACTTTTTGCAAAGGTTCATCTGTCTGTTTGCAGTTCATACCGGTCTACCTTATATCTGGGACAAAAAAGTCTAAAATCCGGACACGAAATCGGATTCCGAACACAGGCTTATTTTGGGTGGAAAAAATCCGGTCCAAAAAATGAGGTTTTTCCCTCTCTATTTTGTAGTGCATTGAACTTCCAGATTATTTGGTATCATTGTAGAGCTACATCTTTCTACCTTTCTATAATACCACCCACTTTAGTGTATCATACATGACCTTGACGCTACAGAGCTCAGCAGTAGGTAATACCTCCTGCCACGTAAACTCGTCACCAGGGGTTAATGTATTAAGTAGATACAAATTTGAAGGCTTGTGCTCAGAATGAACAAACAGGAATTATGTTGAATGATGTCTCGCATGCTTCGCTGTGGAACATAATCCACACATTTGGAACTGCCACTTTCGCCAGAAAATTAGGTCATTACAATCGCAGTTACATTGTATGTGTAAACATAAGTGATAAATGTGAATGTACACATCAAGTTGCATGGCCATGCATGTAACAGTGTAATAGAAACTGAGCTATGCGCGATAAAGCAATGATGTATGTATGTATGTATGTATGTGTTTACCGAGAGATGTAAACGTGTGTGTGCGTGTGTGTGTAAATGCAAAACGGTTTCTTTCCCCACGTTTCCGGCGAAGGGATATCTTCGTGTGGGGAAGAGAAAATTATATGCAAAACAACACTAACACAAAATCTACGAAAAATTTATAACATAGCTACAGTGTGTTTGAGAGAGAAAGAGAGAGAGAATAAACTTTCTCACGGTAAACAGTCACATTTTGAATGACCCAAATGACAAATAAGCCCATTACACCAGAAATGACTCGCTTGATCTATAGCGGATCAAAACTGTTTTACTTTTTTACTTGTTGGAGACTTGGTCAAATTTTGTTTTGGGTCGAAATCTCATTTGTATATTAACATAATACGTTATTGTGCATTAAAACGATTTCATCTTTTATCGACAGCAATAAAATGATTTTTTTCATCTTTTCTTCCAAAAGAAATTATGGTGAAAGCATCTAGAGGTCTTCCTGTCATGTGCTTTTGCGACTGCGCACTAACGCGCAATATTACCATATTATTCAAGGTTAGGCAGATATTTTTTTATTCTGAAACTCCTATCTACGTCAAGGCTTGACCTTCTGTAAACGCGATTTTCGTCATTTTTACATTGCACATAATCCCAGTTGTACTATTTTTGACATTTTGAATCAGACAGAAAACAAATTTAAAGTAAATATTTTTGAAAATTAATCAACCAGTGAGTCTTGAACTGTTGCCCCTGCTATCAGCTTCTAACACTCTGGGCCGACCATATAAAGTGTCAGATGCGTTTTCGTGGAGATGCGGCTGAAGAAGAATGACTATGGAGCAAATAAAATCAATCATTTGAAGTAATTTTTCGTTCGTTTCCTTTTAGAAAGCTTTTTGCTTTAAAAGTTATGTCTTATACCCGACCTCCGACCTCCCTACTATGAATGCACAAGTTGTTGAAAAGGGACATGCTATTATCGAAAACCAAGATTTATTGGGTGTGTACACTTATTATTTATTATTATTATTATTATTATTATTATTATTATTATTATTATTATTATTATTATTTACTTCACGAGAGACCGGTACATGAAACTTCTATTAAAACAAGATTTTTGCCTTGAATCTAGGTGAGAAACAGTCCGATTTTGTCAGGCACACTATTCATATTACATCGTACATGCATGACACGCCAGTCTGCTATTATGGTTAATTTTTATTTACGAAGCTGAGGAAGACGGTCAAAGAAGGAAGTACTCTTTTACTTTAGTAAATAGAAACGGCATCAGCATACCCGTATGTATAAAAGCAACTCCAATAAAGAGGACGCGCTAAACAATGTCTGTAATCCCTTGCCAAGGACTATGCCCAGTGGTTAGCAAGCCCGTCTCACAATCGATGGTTTACGATTCCGAAACCTGCTTAGTACGGCACCGTAATTAAAAGGTCTTAGGGATGAATAATGAGCCAATACGTTAAGGCACCAAAAAAATGGGCAACTGTTAAACAAATTATATGGATACATCATTTGATGTACTTGAATAGTGAAATCTGTTGCATGGAAATTCAAAAACATTTCGAAGATCATTGTATGAGCAATAGTACAGAACGACTAATACTTTTACAGCTAGTTTACTGGTGGGAGAACAAAAATAAAGTACTAGATATTTTGTGATGCACGCATTGACCGATGAATGGATTCAGTTATTTTAGTATTACACTATTAATTTCATAAACATCCTTTATTTAATTTCATACTGACAATATATCATATACATTCTTACGTTATTAGGTGTAGATCAAGCGATCGCCATGTTTATATTCATAAACCTAAAACAATACTGCGGAAAACTTTTCAAGGCTGAAAAATTCTTTTACTCTAATGAACGGAAGCATGCGTTGTCTGTATGGGAACTAAAATTATTGTTTATGTTTCAATAGACTGGCACTAAGTTCTTTCTATAATTAGTGTTTCGATCCCGTTAGCTGCCGAGAAATGAATTCCATATGAACATACTTTCAGAGCTACAGAAGAAGTTGATAATTGATTACAAAGTTAGAGAACAAAGAGTACGAAAACTTGTGTGTCAAAATTTTTTTGTATTTTAAAAGTATGACTGTTTCAATAGTTTTATTTTGGGCGTTCGCAATGTTAAACCCGTCAAATTACCGAATGGATTGGTTTATATATTTGATCTCGATTCCCTGCTTGCTTCAAACGCTGACATGTACACGACGCGCGTCCTCATTTAAAACTGGTAAAGCATAAAGCAACTTTCTTGTGTTATTTTGAGCAAAATACTCCACATTTTAGTCTCTATAGTACTTGAAATTTCCGACATAAATACATTTTTGTCTGGAACAGATGGAAATTATTTTCCTTTTCCTTCAATGCTTTAACCTCTATATTATATGAGTAGACTTGTATTTTACAAACGCATATCCATTGTTGTATTTTACATACGCATATCCATTGTTGTATTTTACATACGCATATCCATTGTTGTATTTTACATACGCATATGTAGCAACAATCTGTTTGCCACTGAACATCCACGTGACAAAATTACACTCATCACTTTTTGTAATGTGTATGTAGATTGCTCAATCAACCATTTTTACAGTTCGGAATTGTTTACATTTATTAATTTTTATTCACGTTTGGGTGATGATTGTGCAAGTAAGTGGATTTTCAGGATCGTCCAGAACTGTATTTAATAATGCTCATTGTCAATGATCTAAAAAAGGTATAAAAAATATGCAAATACTTTAACCATTGACACAGGATATCCACAACAACGGATACGTTATTTTTTTTTCAGTTATCAACGTTTTCTTTTTTTCCTTCATATTTCAGACTTATGTAAAGCTTTGCCATTCATAAGGATGATGAAAAACACACATATCGTATACTGATTCACGATTTATTGATTTCAATCAGTTATAAATCTGCATTTGTTGATTCCTTTTTGATTATTCTTGTACAATTTCTAGTTCCTCAGGTTATAACTTGCATTCAGTCGAACACAAATTTATCTATCTAGTCGCACCTAGTAATTTATTCCTTCCACATACCGTAATGCGGGGTTCTCATCGACAAGTACCCTTGTTTTTGTCGCCGAGAATTTAAAGTTGAACCGTTTATAACCTATGTTAAAATTCATCTTGTACGACACGTTTTTTGATGACGCACGTTGCTTTAGGCAGGAGCCTAGGCCTCAATTACCCTTGATTAGCCTTTGTCACAGTTTATTACTGAGCAAGCATTGTCCGTAACAAATTGACTCTACGCGCTAGTGATCAACATTTGCTGGACTGTTTACACGTTGTGGTCCAGTTTTGATATGACCATCCATTCGAGAGATTTAGCGTTATCAAGATTTTTCCAGTTTGGACATCAGATTGACACCGTTTCTTTAGAACCAATTCGACGTGACTAAAAGTCATTTATTGAAAACACCATATTGACATGTGAATCCACCAAGGGAAGGCAGCAATAACAAATATTCAACATGGTGTCTGTGTGACTATATTCGATGCGAGATCTGCATCATTGTTTTAGACCCAACTAGAAATGATAATGAAAGTTTTTAGTGAAAACCCCCATGCTCATAATACAATCAACTCGGACGGAATAACGATAGCAAGATTTTTTTCAAGATAGCTGTCGTAATGACCTTATTGGGCATAAAATCGGCATCATTTTCATTTAGGACAAACTAGACCCTTTCAGCGATAACAACAATGTTAGCATGAACATCTTTGTGGAGGCGTAGCGATAAGAAGCTTTGCAAAATGTCCGTTGAGGCGGCCATAAAGGATGTCCGAAAAGCGCCCATTTCTTTTAAAAACAAGTAGGTCACTGAATAATATGTTTGTGTGGTCCTGTCAACCCTCCAAGTAGTAGAGGATGATTAGCGATAGCTCTACGATGGACAACAAACCATCCTATAATCTCTGGTATGTGACCAGTAGAACCAAAATACGAATGGTCCAGAAATGTTCAAGTACCGGACATAGCATTTAAAATTGCACAAATGAATGTTTGGCTACAAATGGCTTAAGTGAAAGAGTGGTTAAGGATTGGCACATCCTAAGTATAGAAGCACGAATACAAATGACACCCAATACAACTGAACAATTTTGTAGCATTACATGCTTGACGCTAATGGTACTGTAACAGGATAGACCTGAATTGATGCTTGGATCAAATGACAACACAACACAAATGTGATAAAAGATGGAGATTTATGAAATGAATTAATAAAAATATATTCAACAAATACAGTGATTCTTTCACGCTCTAAACGTATGTCTCGTTCAGTTACTTTATCGAAACATTCACACATAGGAAAAAATGATTCATTTAATCTCACGTAATGAAAGTAAGATTCAAATAATTTCATGTAATCTCATTTCATGAAAGCGAGATTCAAATCTCGTGTAATGAAAGCGACATTCAAATCTCGTGTAATGAAAGCGACATTCAAATCTCGTGTAATGAAAGTGACATTCAAATCTCGTGTAATGAAAGTGACATTCAAATAATCTCACGTGATGAAAGTAAGATTCAAATAATCTCATGTAATCAAAATGACTTATAACTCAATTAAAAAAATAATCTATTGAAACAAACATACGACTAGGTCATTTGTACAGCCGTATGATTCGTAAATATTTGTAAAAACTTGCAAACTACACATTTCTCCGGAATTCTTGGGTTGGCCCACACTTGTATCGACCGCCCACACCCTTCATGGATCCACCATGCGCACAAATTTAAAAATTAGCGGTTTTGTCTTTATATGTCCTTGATGGTTACATCATCTTCCAGATCCATATAGACACACAGATGGTCAGACACACATCCTGATATACCCACACACACATACGTACAGACAGCTACAATAAAACCAAACTGGTCATAATAACAGGTACGGAATTAAAATCTATAGATACATGCTACTAAATTAAACTCCTAATAGCAACTTGTAACAATCCAAAAGTTCACAACGTTTCAGAACCTCGTAGTAGTAAAGGTATCATTTCACGATACGACATTAAAAACTGAAGATGCTTCACAGATCAAATAAAATACAAATGGACCACTTACCCCTATGGCTGTAGAACAAAAATGAAGAACATTCACTCCTTGACTAGATCGAAAAGACCAGTGTGTCCGTTTGAAAAGTAACTTGCCTTAAATCTCTTAGAGAGTGTGTATTAGTACGGGTAAAATACCCGTGAATACCGTGCTTTTAGTGTCTCGCCGCTAGTGATCTACGACTATGCTAGTTCAGTCGCTTACCTAGAAAAACAATTATCCACCCCAAGTAACTTTGTAAACATGTACGACCAAAATGATCAAATCGCTCAAAGGGGAAACCAAGTCATTTCTTGCCTTATTCCGTGACAGGTATTCTGAGACAAAACTTTTAAATACGACGGCAAAAAATCCAAAAGTGCCTGAGAATAAATAAATTCCAATAGCTATTTAAGCTTTTGATTCCATCTACCACTGAACTGTGTGTACTTAATGTCAGTACATTATATATGAACGAACATGTTATCGTGTTCCTTTGCCGCGTACACCACTACCCGATAGTAGCTTCCCGTGGGTCGGTGGTTCTTCCCAGAGTTTTCCCGGGTTCTTCCTCCACCATTAATACTGGCCGCCATGCCATAGCCTATCGTGTGCTGAAAAATGGCGTTAAACCCCACAACAACAATAACTACCCGATGATGATTGTTGCTTATAGCCGTGGTCATTTCAAAACACCGAGCTCGGTTCACCCAGTGATGCACGCGCAAAGTTCCTGCAGTGAGAAGCCGGATTACCGCAAGCTCTCTGGCCTCGAACGTGACCATATAGTATACAGAATAAAGTTTCGCTTTACATTTTGTAGTTGAACTGACGAACTGAATTAAATTATATATAGTTTGCATTAAATGATGAGTAATTCCGCGAGGTTATTCTTGTCGAACTCAGATTCGTGTATGTACGTGGTTATTGCAATGATCTCGTACAGTCGTCCATGGGAAATAATGTTATGTACAATGAAGACAATTCATGCGCCCACACGTGTAACGTATGTCATTATATTCGAACTTAACCATGTCTTATATATTGCACGGCTCAGTTATTGCATATTTTCGCTGTTTCATGATGAGTCATAACATTATGGGCTTTCGTGTAACCCGGATAATGCGGCCCATTGTGGCTGAAAGAACGGTATTGGTTTACTCGCAGTGAGGGACCAAAGGTTTGGAACCAGCTAATTTGCAGGGATAAAAAGGCTATCGAAGGATCCTTCGGCATATTGGTAGGAGTAGGTCAAGCGCGTTTTACTCCTTGACCATTCAGTGAAGGCCGTGGAACCAGAAATATATCAAGATCATCGACTAGACGCCACAAGATAAATATCACATTACAGAACTGTGGTCAATGTTTTCGCTATATCCAATATCAACATGGTTTCATCCTGTTACAATTCCACGATGCCAACATTCGATCGCGTTTGAAATGCATCGTAGATAGAAATGCGAAGCCAGTGATATTTTATTTTTCAAAATTTATTTACCTGTAATAGCTTTTCAAGGTTTCATTAACTATCATAAATTATTTCTTCAGTACAACTTTCATCAGCTGCTAAGTTTATTAGATCATTAACATAATTTTTGTACTCGGTAAAACATTCAAAAGCTACTGTAAGCGATTAGAAGTAAGGACAATGGAACACGGCTAAAGTTAAACAAATGGCGTTTGCTGCGAGAAATTGGAGCTTTCTACTTTAAGTAGTGTGGAACCAAAGGTAGCACGACATACATTTGCTTGAAAATAAGCGTGATTGCCTAACGAGAAAAAACCAAACAAACCGCGAGGAATATAGTGATATGAATATATGAGACTGGGAATATTTTGTATGGGCCCAGGTGCTCACAGATATTACTAACCGATGGAGAATATATCATTACAAAGGTATGGTCGTGAGCAACTTTCTTTCATTTTTAGAAGCTGGCTTTACCTGCACCAAAACGCTACGGTTCTGCAAGTTTGGGGCGAAATGCGTTTAAGGTGGAGGTGGCTTTATTTATTTTTATTTCCCCGTCAGAAAAGGGCAAACATAAAGGATTGTGGGTTAGAAATAGTTTGAGCGAACAAAACTATATAAAATAAGCGTGCTTCATCTTTAAGTTTGTTTGGGCAGAAAGAACGCATTCTGTCTTTAATAGTCAAAGCCTTGTATCTTCCACGTTTGAACATGAGAAGATGTGAACTTAAAACGAAGACAGGTTAATTCTCTTTCAATAGTATATTCTATGACTGTGGTCAATTGGATGGCATTGTGTAAATAAGTTTTATCTTTCCGTAAGACGTAGTTTTCTTTTTAGATTTCCCTTTAGGGTCGATTCATGGGAGACTTTCCATGCTACATATATCACATGACTGAATTCTAAAGCGAATCTCTTGTATCATGAAGATATGAACGCCAAGTAACTAACGAGTTTCTGGATTTCTTTGAAGGCGTTGTATCTAGAATACTATTAGGTATATGGGAAGGGCTTTGGTGGAATTTAAGCATGGATGCAGATATGTTAAGTGATATAGCATGCAGGTCAAGTTTTTCGATTATTCCTATATTACTACAACGCAGTGGTTTCTCCGGAACGGATTTAGACATTCTGATAACATAATCTGGTTCCATTAAATAGTATTCCAATCTAAGACCAAATATGTATTGCTAAATTGATAACAGTAGCACTCGACACTTTACATTCATGAAAACAGATCAGTTTTGCGTCACCTTGAAACAGATAGTGTAGTATTAAGGTGAGTGTTTTCTGAGATACAAAGAGACTATGAATTAAAATCAAGATTTGAGCGTCCTACCCTTTTATATTTATTACAGCTCATTTCGTATTACCATTGTAGTAAAAGGTTATGCCCAGAAAAATCGTGGCTTTAAAGCTTAAGTTAATTTCACTTGGCGTTCCAGTTTCTATACAACTTTGCTAACAGTTGTTTCCATCTGAAGACCAATTTTTATACATTACGAGAGGACAAGATCATGACTAAGGAAGGCCAGTAATTGGAGTTCTTCAGAAATTGAGTGCAATGACTGAGAATCAAGATATTCTCACAAGACCCTAAATATATTCTGACGAGTCCCCAGATATATTCTCACGAGTCCTTTGAGATATTTTCCTTAGTCATTCGGATAGATATTTAAGAGAGTGGGACTGTACAACAAACACGCACACACATACATGTTTAACTCCAGTTATAAACTGTCAGAAAGACCCTGTTCAGGAGTAGAACTACACACTGGCGTCGCTAGGGAGGTGCGGGGGGGGGGGGGGGTGCGGACCGCATCGGGTGACACCATCTCAGAGGGGTGACACCGAAATGAAAAATTGCAAATTTTACAGAGCACACACTGCTCGGTCTAGTCGGATTTCATAAGCGGATAACCGATCATAGTTAAATACATGACTAGCAGGCACAGCAGTGGCGTCGCTAGGGGGATGCGGGGGGTGCGGACTGCACCGGGTGACACCATCAGAGGGGGTGACACCAAAATGACATTACTAAGGATTCTGTATGGTCTGTTACGGAAGGAGGACCATGGGGGTGACACCATGAGCTACCGCACTGGATGACACCAACCCGAGTGACGCCACTTGGACTACGCACGCACACACCTGTTTATCTCCACTGGCAAAAACGAGTGAGGGATAGAGAGTATAGACTATCATTTTTTAAGTATGAAACATTCAGATAGTATATAACAAACTGATATGTTTCAATGTGTTCTTGGCCTCGTTCTGCTGTCGGGCAGTGACTTTTCACTTCATGTAGCCTCGTTATTGATGCGTTTCTACATGTCTTCATCGACTTAACACAAATGGAAGGTGATTGTAGTTAAGCAGTTACAGGTTGGAAACCGTATACCATTTTCATGGATCTAATTCCCATACAACAATAAAATCGACTCTATGTACCATAAAGGTACATTAGTGTCATTACAGTATTTACGTACTTAATTTAGTAAACGGACACGCGACTTTGTTAACTTGTGGATTTAAAAGGTGTCATTTCCTTTGTAAAGCTAGCATATAAAACCATATCCTTAAATTTATGTTTGCCATGTCGTTGCTGTCGCCTCTTGCAAACCCAAAACTTCACTGTGTACTGATTTTCCATCAAAACCAATATAACACATACAAGTAGTGACCCTTAATGTAAACGATGTCTGTCATCGTCCTTGAACGGATCCGTGCTTAAAATTATGATCAAATTATCCAAGAAACATTTCAATGACGCTGTAATTGATAAATAAGTAATATATATATATATATATATATATATATATATATATATATATATATATATATATATATATATATATATATATGAGAGAGAGAGAGAAAGAGAGAGCTAATGCATAGATGGTACTCAAGTATATGACTCAGTGAACTGTCACGTAAATTAACTTCCCCGATAAGAAACTAGGAGGCGTTATCTTTCTTTCATCGGGTCTCGGTTATCTTAAAGTACTGCGTTCTGTCAACATAACATAAGCCGGTGCGTCACCTACATAGTATGTCCTTTAACCTCATTCAACAGACAAAAGCACTCTGAAATCCCTACCATGATAACATCTTCCAAACTTGATCTGAAAATGAGTTTCAAGCAGAGGATTATTTCATTTGTCGACGCTTTGGAAAGAAAGGGTGGGGGTTGACGGAGGGGTGTGTACAAACTGTATGTCTAAATGGTACCCACTGCAAATGAATTTTTTGTGCCTAAAATGTATTCTCGCCTTTTTGGGGAGGTGGATGCGTGGTGGGACTCTTTTGTCATTTCATCATATTCCGCACGATAAAGTTATGTATTGCTTAATACAGGCCTCACAATTTCTCTAGTTCGATCCCGTTGTATTTGCGGTCCACTAGATTTCAAGTCAACATAAAGTCTGTACCTCTTCTTAAATGGAGAAAAAGCCATCATTTAACGGAAGTATCATTTTAATATAAAGTGGAATGAACAACATTTTTATTTCAGGAAACAATTATTCTGGCACTGAATTGTAAGATATAAATCGAAAATCGTTTTGCCGCTCACAGTGATCAAAAGAACAGTTGCACGTAAGAACCGTAACACATACCTTAGGCTGCTAATTTAGAAATCATATGTCTATTAAAATCGAATCTGGTGTGCTGATTTATACATACGAGATCAGGAATGGCTTTGATTATCGAAGTTTTTGTTGTGATTTGGCGAAGTTTTGCCTCATTACAAGCCACTTATATGTTTTCATTTAGTTTATTCAAAACATTGGCGTAAACCCAAACATAAATCTAAAAAGTTGTTGCTGTCATTGTTTTTGTCAGTGTTTTGGATTTAGCACCGATTTTCAGCGCAAGATAGACTATACATGGCGACCAGCAAAAACTGGTGGAGGCAGAACGCGGTAAAATCCGGTAAAAACAACCGACCGCGGGAAGCTATTGACAGCTTTCTCACACACCAACACACTGGCCGTGACCGGGACTCGAACTCCAGCAGATAGGTGAGATGGCATTGATCGAAAAAAGCGACCGCTTTAGACCTCTCGTCCACCCTATACCTTTTTCACACAAATACTTGTTTTTTGTTGTTGTTGTTTTAGGGTTTAAAGCAATTTTTCAGCACACGATAGGCTATACATGGCGGCCAGTATTAATGGTGGAGGAAGAACCCGGGAAAACCACGGAAAGAACCACCGACCCACGAGAAGCTACTGGCAAGCTTTCACACATACCCATATAGGCTGAATCCGAGATTCGAACCCACGCAGCCAGAGGTGACACAAATACTAATGTCCATATTCGGCAATCATTTTATAGAGTAACTCATGTCTTATCCAATATCCAATATGTCTGGTTTCAGCAGAGCAAAATATAAAAAATAAATACAAGGTACATTTAATTTAATCAAGCTTAGTAGACGCTTTGTATTAGATACATGTCAGTTGCAGAATTTTTCGTTGTAATGGTTAACCTAAGGAACTTGAATACTAAGCAAGTGTAAACATTTTCACATTTGACTTGGATCGTGACACGCATTTAACACATTGGCAGGGTATCCTATTTATTTCTACCTTACATTCGTACTTTACACTACTTCGATCAAACCCAACCCTGAAAGAATTTTAAAAGTTTAATTGAGTAAGCAAATAAATGAAACAAGCTCCACGGCCAGCACCGCGCTCACGTGGTCTCAGAAAAGCGGAGGACATAGTTACATTCATGCGTCGAAAGACTGTATGGGGTGAAACAAAAAGCCTATCAATACTGACACCACCATCCCACCTCAAACCAGTGCACTGGTGTGGGACAATTGAGGTGGGTGGGTGTAGAAATGGCTTGAATGGGTAGGCCGTATCAAACTTGTCATAAATTTTTCATCTGTTGATATTGGTTATTATTTTTTGATCTGCTTTATGTATCTCAAATTCATGGGTTACGTCATGGACATGTTGACAAGAACATCAATCAGGACTTGTTGCAAATTATGACATTTTCACGGGCATAAAATGTTCGAGAATTTAGCCAAGTCTTTATTAAAAATGATAAGATCGATATCCCAAAACGTATTACATTTGCGTCAACATATATTCATGAAAATGTTCTGTAACGATATTTGAATTCGCAAAACAAATTCACGATAACTGTATAAAGTTTTTTATATATTTAAAAGACAATTACAGTACCCATTTTTATTACAACAAGACTAGTCATTTGGGTTACGGTATGTATGACCTACAAGGTTTGAGCAGACGACTAAGAGAATTAGCTGTGCTAGTTTCAGGAGCTGTGGGCAAAATAGCAATTTTTGTTTTCCGAACCAGGTTTTATACGCTTGGAATTTGAAAGTCAGCTAGGTAGCTAGGGTAACTGACCAACAACATAAAAAAAATTGGAGAGATACTCAAAATGAGTTAAGACGATAGCTATGAAAAGGTGAAGGTCATGTATAGGCTAAACATATGTCCGATTTTGTGCAGTAATTGGAAGTAAGTCGTTTAAATCTTTGTGGGTCCCCGTAAGGCCGCGTATTCTAAAGCGCTCGCCTTTACTGAAATCTCACCTCTGTCAGAGCACAAGGGCTCGTATCGTTGCGTAAATCAAACCTGTCATACATGTACTATATAATAACTACAACAGATGACACTTCTCTCCTTTCTCGCGCTATCCATTTAAGAATAAACGCTGTTATTTCAAGCCACATATCGCGTAGCGTAATAAATTTGCTACCGATGTTTAGCCTAGGCATCTGACTGGATATCCATTATCAAAAGTTTGACTTAATAGCATACCTTTAAAGAATGCCAAATCATTTTCCCACGGTACCGCCCGACATGTACCTGATCGCGCCAGCTTAATGTGCAAAAACAATGCCCTGAATGGAATACTATATTCTCATTGGCCAACTGAAAATAAGTTATAAATACAGGACGTCATTTTCTTTTAACCAATGAGAGGACAGTATTCCATTCAGCGCTTTGTTCTTGCTCGGACAATGCGCGAATGTGAGAAAGCTATCCCGGGTTCTTCTGCCACCAGATAAACTGGTCGCAGTTATAGCCTCTCATGTGCTGTACAATGGCGTTTAACAAACAACAACAATAATAGTGGTATGTGGCGAAGGGGCCTCGATGGGATCGTTCCATAGGCCTAAGTCCAAAGGACACTATGCCCTCAAATGAAATTAAACATGGGTGACGTAACGGTACTAACGTCACTGGGAAAATGGCAACAGCGTTACAAGTGGCTGACCTCAATACGCGCTACCCTAGGTAAGTATGGAAATCATTATTGCTTAATGTTTATCGACTCAAACAGGAAATTAATATGGGAATGGTACTTTTGCCTCAGAAGGGTTTAAAGCTTCAAAAAGGTTGATGGGGTACGTGTGAAGGGTAATGAGTAGGGGGCTTTTAAGTTGAAGTTGTCAACAGACACAAACAAACACTTATACAATACAAAGACAATTTCTTGTTTGGGAGGCAATAGTCAAAGATTATATCTTTTCGAGGCAAATGAATGGCCATGAAGTGCACCGTTGGGTTCTTAGCCTTACTTCCTCCCTGACTGATCTCCATGTCTTCCACCAGTTGTTTACTCTGTCGACCAACTTCACTTTCTTCATTTCTATATTCTCAGACATCTAGTCCTGAATGCCCATAACTCTACACTTTTCCTGGACTTTCATCCAATTATTATTCAGTCATTCAAAGTCTTCCTTATTCATTTATATTTTCCTTTTTTGTTTCTTTGCTCAGTACCTTTTCTCTTTCTCTTCTAATACGTTTCTTACAAGGTTCTCAGCTTTGTTTAGGGCTTCTGGTCCCCTTCCCAGAGTACGTATTGGTGGGTATGACCAATCAACGCAGGTCTCAGTTTCTTGCACACAAAAAAATGCTTTACTCTCGCCATGCTATCAAACGCCTGCTTCAATTTACCCACTCTATAATGTTCAAATGTCAACAGCCATTTCATCTTCTTCTCTTCTTCGTCCATCACCTCTTTTACAAATTTCCTGGCTGCTTTTAGAGCTGTCAGTTGTCATGTGACATAGTGTAGGCTGACTGGATACCTCCAATAGGCCGCTATCGTTTCTAGAACACACTCCACATCCACAATCCAATCTCAAACGTCTTTCAAATCAGTCACTGAAGTCATTTTTGTTGGTTTTCACGAATCAACGAGGGTAATCCGAGTGACGAACGTACCGCTTTATATGCCTGAAGCACAGACGTTAGGGAATAAAAATCCCTTCACACAAACTACATGTCACATACAAGACCCTAATATGAAATATAGATAGTAATGGCGGACCTAATAAAAACTCTCTCTCTCTCTCTCTCTCTCTCTCCATTGTTTTACACACGAACACACTATTACAAACAAAACAAACTATCCTCCATGCCAACACTCTTTGATGAGAGAAAAAATTGTCTAAAGACATGCACAAACACATAGATACATACGCCAAACATGCGAAACAAACACTATCGTACAAGCGAGGGAACAAAGAGTTTATATACACACCACTAAACCCTCACATACAAACATATTGGAGAAGAAAAAGAGATATTTTATTGGGGGAAAAAACAAACTCGTACATGCACAAACACAAACACAAATTGTTTTTGACAAATTGATCGGTCTTTCTTTTCTAGAGATCTGGTTGGCTCAGAAAAGAGTAGTTTTTTCTTCCAGTGTATCTGGTAAATCTCTACACCTCTAGGGCCGAGCATCACACACGCGCAGAAAAGACTGCAGTCATTCTTCCATATAATGGTAAATTTGGATGTGCAGAGGGGGCTAGGTGGCTTCAGAACTACAATCCTTTGTTGGAGGACTAATAAAGATTATACTCCTCTGACGTATATGATAAGTTTGTGGATGTTGCCGCTGTTCTTACCACTCTTGGCTTTGTTGCTCCAACTCCTGATCTGAGTTCTCGATTTAATGGACAGAAACCCTATGTTCTGGTGGTTGGCTCTGCGACGTTGTCGTAAATACAGGCTTGACCTCGCAAGTTAAATGGGTAGAATTGACGTTTTCTTCCTATATTCCTCCTTTCTTGTTCTGCCTCTAGATTCCTCGCTTCCTGTATTGCCTCCATAGCCAGTTGGTACAGAAGGCGACGAGCACATTCCAGGCGCATCTGGAGCTCCAAAAGTTTCTGTAGACGGCTGATTTTGTTAATGTTGATACGTCAACGATGGGAAATCGATTAACGAACGCTACGCTTTATGTTCCTAAAGCACGGAGGTGAACGAAAACATCCCCTTGCACAAAACAAATATAAAAAAACAACCGATCCAAAATAAATAATAGCACGGACCAATAAGAAACTCTTTCTCAACTTTATTTCATACAATCACACAGTGGGTGATAGAGGCTTTTCTTTCAGGAAAAGAAGCAAACATATGCATCTTATTTACAAAAAACACACTATCAAACAAGCTATGGTAGTAAATGTTTACAGGCACACTGCTATACCCTCACATGCAAACACACACATACATACACACAAGGTGCAATGAATTGTTTGAAAGACACAAATACCAAAACTCACAAACATGCAAAAATAAAGCTTTGGCCAATTGATCAGTCCCTCTTTTCTAGAGATTTGGTTAGCCCAGAAAAGGGCTGTTTTGTTTTGGTTGGGGTAGCCTGGAAAGGGGCTGTTTTGTTTTGGCAATCCCTTAACGACTGAGAGAATTGCCCTATCTCACTGCAGTCTTTCCCACATGATAAAGCCAGCCTCTTCGGAAGGAGAAAAAACCTCATTGGTGTCAACTCAGCAATCCATGAATCTTCCTCCTCCTGCTGATGCTGTATTTTCTCTTCATCTTACTTCATTTTATGTTGTAGTCTGTGCCTATTCTTGCTTCACGTCTTCATGGAAGATCTCTTCTATCTGGTTTTGAGCCATTTTTATCCTATTGACATTCTCCAGTTCTTCTGGGTTTCTAATCAGGATTTGCCAGACACGATGCAAATGAAGGTGGACTTCGTTATGCTTAACTAACTTCGAAGGCATGTTACTGGTTGGCGAGTCAACGATGAGTGGACAGACTGGTGAGTTCACCAGAAAACAGTTGCAGACCCCTGTCGTTGGTTATGAAGTTAATTAGCCCAAATGATGACACTGGACAACAAATTTTTACAAAAGTCATGTTACTGAAATAAAATTAGTCAATTCTTATCAATTTTTATGTGCTGAACACGAATATGACAGTCAAATTGCAAAATTGGCTCTAGTTTTTTTGTAATCTGCAAGAAATTAATGTTTACATAACGAAATGCATTCCAATAGTAAAAGGTCAACTGTAATAGCCTACCTATAAAAAATCAAGTCATTGACTACATCTTAGATTTCTTCGCCTGTCTCTTGTACAGCTGTTCGGGAGCATCTCTGAGGAGTGTCCAGCAGTAGTCAGCCAGCATTGTAGTGGACCATTTTCCCTGGTATCTTTGTTCCATTGTTGCGATATCTTGATGAAAACGTTCGCCGTGTTCATCACTAACAATACCACAGTTGCTAGGAAAGAAATCCAAATGGGAATGAAGGAAGTGAATCTTTAGAGACATATTGCAGCCAAGTTTCTTATACTTCATCAACATGTCTTCTACTAGTTCCTTATAGTTTTCTGCCCTAACATTTCCGAGGAAGTTTGTAGAAACTAGGCGAAAAGCATTCCATGCTTGTTTCGCGTCACCTTCCAGCAAGTTGTTGAACCGGTCATCTTTGAAAAGCTCTCGAATCTGAGGACCCACAAAAACTCCCTCTTTAATCTTTGCTTCGCTGAGTCGAGGGAATTTTTCATGCAGGTATCGGAATGCTGGCAAAGTACGGTCAATGGCTTTCACGAAGTTCTTCATCAAACCTAGTTTGATGTGAAGGGGTGGTAGCAAGATTTTCTGAGCCTCAACCAGAGCTGGGTGTTGGATATTCTTCTCTCCAATGGCTACATTCTGCCTGTGAGTCCATTCCTTCCTCATGTAGTGCATTTCCCTTGCTCGGCTATCCCACTCGCATAAGAAACACATGTATTTTGTATATCCTTGCTGCAGTCCCATTAAAAGGGCAACTACCTTCAAATCACCACAGAGGTGCCAGCTGTACTTGTTATACTCAATGGAATTCAGTAGCTGCCTTAAGTTATCGTATGTCTCTTTCATGTGGACAGCATACGCTACTGGAATAGATGGAAGAATGTTTCCATTGTGCAAAAGCACAGCCTTGAGATTCAGTTTCGAAGAGTCCACAAATAGTCTCCATTCTTGTGGGTCATGAGTGATTTTTAAAGCATTCATGAGGCCCTCAATATCGGAACAGAATATCAGATTACTTTCCTTTCTGAAGAAAGGCTCCAATTGCTGGTGGCGCTTTCGATATGCAGTAATTGTGACATCTTCTTCTAGAAGATTCCATTGTTGGAGTCTTGATCCTAGCAATTCTGCCTTGTTCTTTGATAAGTCCAAATCACGAATCAGGTCATTTAGTTCTTCCTGTGTTATTCTGTGTGGGGTTGATGATGCACCACAGTGAAAATCTGGATCACTGCATGCTGATGGACCAGGAGAAGAACAGGTCGACTCACCTTTGTCTTCGTCAGATGAATCAAGAGAATATTCTGCTGGAGGTTCTGGAATAGGAAGTCCCTCACCATGTGGAACTGGTCTCAATGCAGACGGAATGTTTGGGTAGACTATTCTCGACTTCTTTCGCTTCGTTATTCCGCCGGAAAGAGGAGGAACCAAGCAGAAGTAACAGTCATTTAGGTGGTTGCTTGGCTCTCTCCACACCATTGGGACTGCAAACGGCATTGATGACCTTTTGCAATTCAACCACTGTGAAAGCTGTGTTGTACATGTAGCACAGCATATATGCGGAGCCCAAGGCTTGTCTTGGTCACCAACCTTGCATCCGAAGTAAAGATGATATGCCTTCTTCACTTGAGAATTGATACTTTTCTTCTGGTTGGCAAATGTCACTTCCCCACAAATATAGCAAAAATTGTCCGCGGTATTAACACACTTTCGAGGCATTACTGTTCTTTATTGTACGTAAATGGATAAAATAATAAGTTTTATGTAACAGTAGCTTGAACTGTCTCGCACAACGTCTAAAATATTTTAAATGCTGAACCTATCTGATTGGGCTTTATATAGTACACTGCTTACGTCAGCTTCAGCAGCCGCCTGGCATTAGTATAATAGGCCTACACATGTATAGTACACTGCTGACGTCAACTTACTTCAGCAGCCGCATGGCATTAGTATTGCATTGCATCAGAAAATGATGCAATCAACTGTGGATGATGTGAGCATGATGGTATTATGCAATGTTACATCATTATTCCGGATGTTGCTGCAGTCCTACTGGAGAAATTTACACAGTGAAACATAGAAAATGAGGTATATAAATATCTTCAAAACGAGAGCCAATACAAATTTTTCACGGTTATATTCGTGTTCGGCACACCAAAATACTACAGATTAGGGCCTTTTCAAGTCAGTAATGATTTCACTGTTGACCAGTGTGATTAAAGGAGGTTGATTGGCACGGTGGAGCTAATAATTAACATTATTCCACCAGAATAAATTCTGGAAACAAACTTCTATAGAATTACCTTACTCCATGTCACCCAGGATATTTGAACTTAAGTTCACACACACTGCACAATGTGCAATCGTCATCTTTTCATAGGGTCTCCAAATGGTGTTTGGTGTGCGTATTACATTATGAATTACATAATGTATGTTTGAAACATTTTTATATTTATGTTGTTTCAGCGTTGAATTACGCATCAGAGATATAGGGTTCTCACCTCGCTGCCGCCATTGATCGTGTACAAGGAAGGTTTTTTTAAAATATTTGCTAAATATCAGATATCTAATTCTGACGGCGGTGTTCAGGGTGAACTTGGAAGAATCCAACTTGAATATATAAGGCTAGAAATGCTATTGGTTTAGAATTAAAAATTATGCAAGTATTATACTGAGCATGGAATATAGGCAGTTGTACATTGAACTCGAATCAAATAATAGTATCAACTGGGTTAAATAGTCTTTAAACAGACTTGGTTTTGGCGAAGTGTGGATATTCCTGATGCTATAAATAGCTCAAAGTTTGTTCCAATTTTTAAACAAAAGGTTGTAGATGCTTTTCTATCAGGCTGGAATAATAAATTACAACTTTCTAACAAACTGTCTACATATAAACAATACAAAACTGACATCTGGTTCGAAGATGATTTGAAATACTTGCGTAACCATAAACATCGATCAGTTTCGGCAAAACTCCCGAGTGTTTTCCCATATTCTGAGAAATTGAAACTTGGAGATATGGAAGCAATAGAATCGACAAAGTGAAAGATATTGCGCGCGCGAGTGTGTGTGTGTGTGATTTGGATTTTTAACGTAGCTTGATATCCATGCAATATTTGTGTGTGTGTATATGTGTGTGTGTGTGTGTGGATTGGGATTTTAATGTAGCTTTAACAATTGATCAGTCATATCGCTGCGATGTGGCAGTTTATAGTCCTGGCAGCAGTGGCGTCGCTAGGGGGGTGCGGGGGGTGCGGACGGCACCGGGTGACACCATCTCAGAGGGGTGACACCAAAATGAAAAATTGCAAGTTTTACAGAGCACACACTGCTCGGTCTAGTCTGGAGGGGTGACACCATGAGTTTACCGCACTGGGTGACACCAACCCTAGCGACGCCGCTGTCCTGGGACATCATGCCACAGACACGTAGCATCATGTCTCACCCATTCACTGACACCAGGCTGACCGGTCCTAACACTAACCTCTTAATGCTGAGTGCCTAGTACCATTAGTACCATTTTTAAAAATATTTGGTATGACTCGACCGGGGTTACTAGTCCTTCGTATGCTTCCAAAATATCGTTGCATCTCCCAATTGCAGCTTGTATGGTGCAAACTTCTTTAATTAGTAATACATATTTGCTTTTTGAAATTCTACACGCTTGGTACTCTGTTATGAATATGTGACTTTAACGTGTAGTTCTTTCCTGGTACTAATATCAGACAGATGACAGAAATGGAAATGAGAGGTGGGAAGGTACGCTCATATTAATTAAAAAAAACCGTAAAATAATTATCTGCCATTAAAACCATTTTGACATAAGAATGACCATTCTGTTTGAGTCCAGCCTATAATTATTTTACAGTTTTGATTGAGGCAAAAGTTGTCAAAGTCAAGCAAAAACTAAAATGTCATGTATAACAGTAGCTTAGACGGTTTCAAGGGCAGTTTGATTCAACAAAACAGTAGGTTTTCCTTTGTTTAGTGCCAATCAAATGTTTTATGGCGCCAATAACTACTTCAAAGGCAAATTTTCACTTGTATTTGTTCCTGTTCTAGTCCGATTATATTCTTTTATTATTAATTGTTGTCGTTTCTATATTTATGTTGCCATTTTTCAGTTATATGTGTACATGATACCATTGAAAGTTCGATTATCCGCGGAAGTGCAGACGTAAACATACCTTGCTCTGCCCTGTCGTAAATACAATCGGGGATGGCTGGTTAGTGTCTAACGGTAACTGACAACATGAAAGTTTAAATCGTGCACAGGCAATTGTAGTAGAGTGCCTTGACTGGAGAAATCATACAGCGGCCTATCAGCCCAGGTCTGATCATGTTGCCATCCAGCACCCTTCTGGTTGTTGTTGTTGTTGGTGTAGGGTTTAACGCCATTTTTCAGCACACGATAGGCTATACATGGAGGCCAGTATTAATGGTGGAGGAAGAACCCGGGAAAACCCCTGAAAGAACCACCGACCCTCGAGAATCTACTGGCAAGCTTTCTCACATACCCACATTAGCCGAATCTGAGACTCGAACCCACGCAGACAGAGGTGAGATGGCAGTGATCCGTAACGGAGAGCGCTTTAGACCACTCGGCCACTCGGGGCCCCCACACCCTTCTGGTAACGAATATAGCACGCATAACACTGAACAACAGTGGCTTATCGTGGTTGGGGATACGGGTGCGATGGATTTTGGGATTCTTGAGTAGTATGTAGGTGTCGAATGTCCCAAGGTTTCTTATGGTCCCAGCAGGGCCGAAGCGAGGCAATCCGGAGCCTTGTGTGAAACATTCATTAGTATCCCCATCCTCACCCCTAATTTAAATATTTGCTGATACGAAAGCTCGTAAGACATTGACGTAAGTTATGACTAGATAAAATGATTTCCATATGAAGAAAACTACAGAAGTTTTGTTTTATTTTATCTCCCATATTTGATTTTTTGCACCCCTTTTCTTCTCCGATTTGGCGCCCCTCTGAAAACGGCTCCCTGTCGAAGTGCTTGCACATGGCTTGAGCTGGCCCTGGGTCCTAACCTAATTGTATAGATAAGCATCGCAGTATCAAACCGGGGCCCCGAGTGGCCGAGTGGTCTAAAGCGCTCTTCGTTACGGATCACTGCCATCTCACCTCTGTCTGCGGCGGTTCGAGTCTAAGATTCAGCCAATGTGGGCATGTGAGAAAGCTTGCTAGTAGCTTCTCGTGGGTCGGTGGTTCTTTCCGGGGTTTTCCGGGTTCTTCCTCCACCATTAATACTGGCCGCCATGTATAGCCTATCGTGCTGAAAAATGGCGTTAAACCCCACAACAACAACAACAACAACAGTATCAAACCATTCGTGCAGGAGCGGCCTTAGCAAACGCGGGGTCCGAATTTTATCATTTTGGCGGGGCCCCCTGTGAGCACGGCATTTGGAAATAAACTTTGTAAAACGTTTTATATGATACTGAACTTAACATTTTCTTCCATAGCTTTAATTTTTTATATCTCAATAGATATATTTTAAAAATTAATAAGGCGCGGGATCACAGCGACCGCGGGGCTTGAATGGGTCAAATCGGTCCAGCCGACCTAGGGCCGGCCCTGCATGCGTGTTAACCAATGAATGTTTGCTCTCTAAGAAAGAATAATAAGCATGCAAAAAAAATAAGCACAATCATTACCTGTGCCGGTAAATTGTATGGTCCTTTCCTCAAAACGTAAACTTTTCTTTTGTCCCTCAACCCTTCAATCCTCTGTCCAACTTGTGGGTCATCTGCAGGCAAACTAGTGTCGAGATGGGCAATTCTGTAGTGAAAGTCTGCTTTTATCCAACGTAATATCGGGAAACTATACTCATCAGAGCTTGCCGTATCAACGACTTTAACGTAGTCCACGTACCAGTTACTCTTAAAACCAGCGTCATCACGCCATAGTTCTATTGCATTGACTTTACCTAATTTTATGCATTTGACGGAGTACTGATCCAGTTGTCCCCGTTCCAAATCGTTGCGAAAAAAGCAGTCAAGTTTGGTGATATCAGACTTCTTACCGTTCTCGCCGTGAAGAACAATAAACACGTTAGCGTCAGTTCCACTAAACAGTTTGTCACCAGTACGAACAAATATTTCATACTTTACGTTATCCATTTTAAAACATGATTCAGTTACTACAACGAAAGAAACT
Organism: Sinohyriopsis cumingii; assembly: GCA_028554795.2. Taxonomy (NCBI): domain Eukaryota; kingdom Metazoa; phylum Mollusca; class Bivalvia; order Unionida; family Unionidae; genus Sinohyriopsis; species Sinohyriopsis cumingii. The sequence continues at coordinate 40,961,268 of CM068829.1, forward strand.
AGAATTATAGACACTGTGTATAGTTCTTCTGTCGAAAGCTGTTACTGCCACATGTTTAAAATATAAAATTTATGATGCATCTACCGGTGGGTATACCATTATATTATTTGCTCGAGGATAAAGGACACAAATCCTTAACGTAGCACAATTCGGGCATCATATTTAACAAAGTTTAAAACTTGGAATCTATCAAGAAATGAAAGATATTCTATGGTGTTGAAGCTGATGTAAAGTCGACGAAGAACAGTTATACTTAAAGATCTCGAAATTCAAAGAAATTTATGGAAAAGAAATGGTAACAATCAATTTAACCGCATATGAAAATTCATATCAAAGTTGCGGTATCCATCAACGATATCGTGTCTATTATTTTTAACCTTAGATCGGCGCGAAATTATGTGAATCTTGCAGCGTGATATTAATACAACTACTTGAATAGCTTTTAAAAAATGTCCAAAGAATAGTTCAGATTCGCTTCACAGATTCGTTCTATTTCTATTATTTATTCCGACCCTTGTTGAAAGATGTGTCACTCGTGAATTTGATATGTGTAACGAGGTTTTGTTTTCGCTATTGCTTAAGTTCAAGCGATTAATCCCAAAATATATAAAAGCGGGAAAACGGATTTTTGATTCATCGTCCATTTCACCCTCAGAATACTGTCCCGAAATGTAATATTGATAAAATTGTTTGCAAATTTTAAGCAGACATTAGAGCTTGAAAGATACATAAGACACGTAAAAGCACTAACTCTCGATCCTCTATTCGGGTTTCGAGGAGAACACAAATCAAAATTATCCACGTTTAGTATACTCACATTGCAGAGTCTTGTTAGTATGAACTTTTAAAATGTTTGGAAAAACGCTTTCGAAAATTCCAGACAATAAAATCAGAAAGTCACACTGAAAAACAACAAATATGAATGGATCGTCCGATAAATTGCTTCTGAGCTCATTGTTCACGCAGTTTTTAAATAAATCACTGCCAGAAATGCTACCTTCACGCAAGTCCGTGGGCTTGGAATACTTTTCAATTCATAAATTCCCTCACATCTCTAACAATCAGATAGGCACACAAAGGCGAAGCGTAAGCCAGCGGTTTGAGAGTTCAACACAGGAGCCCTTTGGGAGTATTTTTGATTTGTTTCTTGAATGGTTAATATATCAACTGATAAAGCAACTACAGCCTCTCCCAGATAGCTCTAGATGCAACTTAAGTTTCCAACGGCGATGACCTTTCCTATGATAAATTGGAGGTCTTGGAGAATACCAAACCCAGTGCTCTTGGAAACAATCCCAACTTTTCCGAAACAAAAGAATAAGTTAGGAAAAAAGACTTCAGTGCTTTGCTTTAGTATGCGGTCTGTCTGAATCATTGCAAGATGCAAGTGTTTATCTTTGCATTTAAGCCCGTAACATCCGCCAACTAATTGGCATTTTATAGTTCTTACACACGCCTGTGGGTATACCTCGTGTTTACATCGTAAGTAAACACATGTCAGGCTAGAGACAGACATTTTAATGATGGGAATGAACTACTTCATTGGTACGGCTTGATTAAAAAATGATTAGGCTATTAATTATTGAGTTTCGCTTAAAGACAAATCAACACCTGAAAGCGTATTTCGTACCTAGGCAAGTGAACGAGCGTACCTTACCCAGTGACACCTCCGTCCATGTCTTGTTCTTGTTTTCGCGAGTCTGACACGCTTGCCACTGAGACAGCGCGGCTTCCTAAAACAACCTAATTGCGTAACTTGCGTTCGCACTGGCCAGACATATTTTGAATTATTAAGTAGGCTCATATTAATTGCAACAACTTGTTGTGGGAGGTCGTGGGTTCGATCCCCGGCCGAGTCCCATCAAAGACTTACAAAAATGGTACTAACACTGCTCGCTTGGCGCTCAGCATTAAGAGGCTAGTGTTAGGATTTGTCGGCCTGGTGTCAGGATAATGTGACTGGGTGGGACATCATGCTACATGTCTGCGACATGATGCCCCAGTTCTAGACATCACTATAAACTGCCACACTGCAGACATCGTAGCCATATGACTGAAAAATTGTTAAAGCTACGTTAAAATTCCAAATCACACACACACACACACACACACACACACAAACACACACACACACACACACACACACATAACAACCTGTTTGCTTTGTACAAAGTTCTCATAATTTATTTCATTATGGGCACGTTGTTTTTTTATACCATTTCTTGTTGTTGATACTACCCTTCTTTGTCAAATTTGGTTAACAATATTACTTGTATTCTCATTCTCTTTTCTTTGCCCTCCATATAACAATAGAGTGTGGACTGTATGGAGTAATATGACTTGCATGGCTAGTGCAGTACAGCGTGGTCGAACGCAACACGTTGTAGAGCGTGGTCGAAGGCATACAGAACAGTACAACATGGTCGAAGGCATGCACACGGTATAGAGTGGTTGAAAGTATTACTCAGTACAGTATGATACAGGGTAGCACACAGTACAGCGTGGTCGACGGCGAGATTACACCTTCCGATACAATATATTGTTTTCTCTCTTGTACAACTGCATGAAATTTCATCGAGTTTATGTTATTGTTTACCCGGCTTTTCACCTTTTGGGTTTTCTCTTATGTTTTAGAAAATATTACTTGCCTAAATGTATCAACTGATAATGAATAGTTCATGTAACGTATAATTTAATTAGCAAAAATTAAACCCTGTAACCTTGATCAGTGGTTGATAATGCTAACAAACTCTTCGATGAACTACTTTTTAATGCGAAACATACCGTCGTGCGACCATATATCTACAATTACCACTAGGAAAATAGCTGACATATAGTTTGTCATTCGAATTTGTAAATTCTACTTTATGTACCTTAGAAATCAATAAAATGAGGTATCCACGGCTTCGAACTCCCCTTTATTGTTAAATTCAATCAAATGAGTGCATATTTTGCTTTGTTAAATCTGAATCTGGGCGCGGGGAGAATGTTGCTAAGTCCAGTACACTGGGTGTAGATCCTAAGTCTTTCAAGATTTACGCGTCTACAACAAAAGTATCTGTGTTAGATTAATGCGTGCATGCAGTGCTCCTGCCTGTGCGTATGTGTGTGTGTGTCTGTCTGTATGTCTGTTTGTCTGTCTTTCTCTCTCTCTGTTGCGAAAGAGAGACAGATGGAGGAGGTCATCAGAAGTTGCCGGGCTAATTAGCTAAACAAGCCAACGCGTCAATCATGATTAGTTTTAAAACATCTAGACAATATTGATCTTCATTTTCGTATGTAGTGTTTTCAGTACCATTGTTGTTGATAAAATTACCATCAAACTGCTGTCAAACAAATTCATCCATGTCTTTTTTAATTTACAGATATAACCCTTGAGTCGACTGATCGGAATAGATAATTCATTATACTGAAGACGGTCGTATGGCTGATATCTGACTTCAAGTGTACTAAAAATGTCAGATATCACCAATAATGTCTAACAAAGAAAACAAATATCAAGTGTTTAAAAGTGTATCCTTTTTATTGATAATAACAGGAACACTGCTACTCAGACGGTCGGGGATATTTTTTTAGATGTTCCCTTTTTTGGTTAGGGTACGTCGTGAATGTAACTTGGTTCAATGATATCAATTGAAACATTGGGGACACCTCTCCCTCCCCCACCCCCTCTCTCTCTCTCTCTCTCTCTCTCTGCAAAACACGTATCCGCCAAAGTTAAGTTTGTATGTATATTTTTCAGAGATTCAAATCTCAAACATTAAAATATGAAATGGAGCAATGTTTGGTTGGAATGTTGGCCAAAGTTGACATTCCCAAGAGTCGGATTGATAGCCCACACCGGGAGTTATCACGCAGTTTCAAAGAAACAGCTGCCCGCTATAATCGGCTTCATGTTTTTTTTTTTTTTTCAAGGTCTTTATCGCTAAGGAGTTAGGAAACTCAACCGGCTTAACTCTTTGTGGAATTCTTTCATGGTAAAATTATCTGATTCATGAGTCCTTGTGGAATTTCTTCCATGGTAAAATTATCTGATTCAAAAAGTGAATATTCTTGTACGAAAGGGACTTGAAAATCCAAAAGGACAAAAATTAATTAATCCATGATTGCATCTATAAGAGATTAAGAGTATATTGTTTGTTTTGTTTGGTTGTGGGGGTGGGGGTTGTTTTGCTTATATTTTATTATTGCTGGAGGCTGCCCTTTGGCGCTAGTACAAGTAACAGTTTAAATCTCGATTCAGTATATAACACATGAAGATAACTTCGGACAAGGCCAATTTAGGATGATATTTGATACTTGAAAGTACAAAGCAAATTTATTTTCTGTGTAAAGATTCTTCCCAACACAAAATTGCATATAATTCTATGTTTTTATTTTCTTAGTGGACAGAAAACTAGTTCAATATGGCGTAGGCGGAAGTCGAGGCCGTCAGGCTGATGCTTTCCTCCAGAACAAAGTATGTATGTTGTTGTTGTTGTTGTGGGGCTTAACGCCATTTTTCAGCACACGATACATGGCGGCCAGTATTAATGGTGGAGGAAGAACCCGGGAAAACCCCGGAAAGAACCACCGACCCACGAGAAGCTACTGGCAAGAAAACATGTATGCGATATATATATATATATATATATATATATATATATATATATATATATATATATATATATATATATATATATATATAACATAGTAGGATTACATGAGAATGATAAACATATGATTTTTTTTACATTTTTAAATATTGTCGTATTTTGCACTTTGCTTGATTCTTGACAAGAAGTTAAAATTTTAAACATCAAAGCTAGATTATTGGAACTTCCAATTTGTCATTTTTTAAATTTATATTTCAATTTTGAGCCGCTTCATAAATGGATAAAAAATTATATAAAAAAACAGTTATGTCTTTGGTTATTTATTCAGGGTAAAATGAAATAGTGATGTGCTAAACATAAATATGGAAACGACTCAAAAACAAAATCTAAAAAGATATAACTTAGTAAAAACAAGCCTAGATATATTTTTTAAGCATTTTCTATTACATATTATATAACTAATACCACACCATTATTAACATGAATAAAAACAATGCCACATTTTCCTTTCATAATTAGGTTTTACAAATTTTATATATTCACGCGACGTAAATTCCTTATCCATAGTTGAATACGGAGCGACGCATTCGACTATGGTTGATTCCAGGGTTATATGACGGATGGATTGCCAGGTATGTGTATTAAACCATCTGCGTTTGTATAGAGAACCTTTGTGCCCTTAACTGAAGTCCGGTTCTCAGTTTTGATGGATGCGCCTATAGCCTGGTGTGTACGATCTAATTGTTGGCGTATTGTACACGTATGAATAAATAGCAAGGTTGTTCACAAAAATGCGATTTCATTCCAAAAAGAATCGCTCCACATTTTAGTTAGTGTACAATTTATTCTTACTTTCTCCTCCGTGCATATCATTTAACACGGGACACTGAGTATAAAAGTCGCTTTCATGTCATTTAACATGAGACACTGAGTATAAGGTCGATATCATAGCATTTAACACGGGACACTGAGCATAAAAGTCACTATCATATCATCATCCAATCATTATTTTGTAACCAGTTTTTATCTGTGCTAATTATAGAAGTACTTCGTGTTTGGATATCAGGAGGATATAATTTAGAGTTGACCGGAGCTATAATGTGAACTTTAACGACACAATTACAATAAACTCGACTGGGTACTATCATTTATATGCATATTGTGCAACAGAATTAAAAAACAAACAATAACAAAAAATTTAAATTGGGAATCTGTTAAATCCCGCTATTTCAAAGCAAATCAAGGAACAGCGTATCTGTTTTAGTGGAAGCGGCTAGTTTCGAAAATTGGCCCCCGTCAAATTTCTTAACTAAATGCTATGGTGTGTCTTTTTCAGCTAGTATTGTTTACTAATTAAAGCTATGCATATATTTGTGAACTCGGTGTTTCGGGCTTGTGTTGTTCTTAACATTGGTGTCAGGCATGTACAACTTCCATAGTTACTCTACTGTACATAGATAAATACCAGTAGTCGGCTAGGAAGAAGAGCTAGCCTCCCACAGCAGTAAACACGTGGGTTGGGGCAAGTCGAGTACCTAAAAAAACGGCTTGGATGACAACTATTTTCAATTGCATCAGCCTATTTAGTGCACACTGTTTTTTTAAAACTGATATCTAGAACAAGGGCTTGTGTTTCCACTGTGAGCATCACATGGTGTCAAAAATTACATTCGGACATGAAAATTGTAGCTATAAATTTGGAGTTGGGTTCCATAAACATTCTTGCTATAAATTGCCATTGACTTCTCTGGTCATGTGGATAATATTATTATGCTTTATTTTAATACAGGTATCCAAAATATGGACCTTTTGACCCACCTGTGTATTTTACTTTTATGATTTTTTTTAATACTAGGCCGGTGATTGCGGCATTAAATTTGTGCATAAAAACTGGTCCCTGCCCACTTTGCTCTCGAGTTCGTGAGTCTGTATTTCTTCAATTTCCGTTAATCAAAATACCAGAAAAGCATATCAAAACAGTGTGCACGAGTTTATCAAGTGCTGATAAAGTAGTCATGTGCGGATAAAGTAGAATACTGATTATTTAAAGCAGAAAGACTGATTCATAGGTAGGATGATGCAGTTGAAACTTTGTAATTATGTATCGTACAGCAACGTATTTACTGCTTGTGCTAATTAGTTGTCGCGAGACAATGGCAGGGGGTAGTTTCGTAAACTGGCCTATGTCGAATTTCTGAACTTGAGGTTATGGTGTGAAATCTTCAGAAATTATTATTTAATAATTAAATACATAGCTATATTTGTGAATTAGGCGTTTCAAGCTTGTGTTGTTCTTGAAACAGATAAAAGTCATTTACGCCTTCCATAGTGACTTCACAGTATGTAGACAATGACATACCAACAGTCGGCTAGGAAGAAAAGCTGGCCACCCATACCAGTAGACATGTGGGTTAAAAGCAAGAAGAATAACTCAGAATCGACCTGGATGGCAACTATTTTGAATTGCATTAAATGTATAGTACACGATATATCTTAGAATTATCACCTAGGGAAAGGGCTTGTGTTTGCACTGTGAGCATGCTCACTTGGTGTCAAGAATGACCTTCAGTCGTGAAAAATGCAGGTATAGATTTGGGGTAGGGTTGCCATTTACTTGTCAGGTTACGTAAATAATATCCTTATGCTTTGTTTTAAAAATAGCTATCCAAAAATATGATTTTTTTATATTAGGCAAGTGGATGTGGCAAAACAAATTGTGCATAAAAGCTGTCATTTGCACCCTCAGCATTTGTATATACTTCTCTTTTATTTACTTCTCCTGTCAAACGCTTTTTCCAACCCTGGCAATAGCAGGAAATAGGGTAGTTGTATTAGGTGAACCAGTAAAAACCATTTATCAAAACGATGGAAGGCTCATACAACGGGCAGGTGACCGTACTAATGCTACCACATGTAATATTTTGGAACGCCTTATGCAAATACTACTTAAATAACGTGTACGCGTATCTTGCACACCCTTCCGGTTTATCACCTCATTTAAACAAGCCCTGACAGCTGTTAGAGGGATCGTCTTGATTTTGTCCCTACCGTCAGTTCATCTGTCCTGAGAGATCAGCAAGAAAGAGTGCACATAAAAAAAGACCTACAAATAACAACGTAATGTAAATTTGGCAATCATTTTTCTGTCGATTTGTAGAAATCTCATTACATGTTCAGACTGTTAAAGTAAACATAGAATTCGTCGTAATACAATCTTAAAATTTGCAGCTCGTTTTTCTTTTCTTTCTCTCTTCTTTATTTTTATGACAGTAAACGCTTTTTTGCACGTAACGCAAGCACCACTTACGGAAGGCAAAGTAAAGAAGGGTGTATCTGTTATTCCTGTGAAGATTACCTAATAGATTTGCATGTCATTAAAGCAATTTTTTTCTGATTTTTAGGACGATTAAGGAGAAATGATTTCAAACACACAAATGAAATTAGGCATACATGTCTACAGGCATATGTAGATGGACTAATTATGTGTGAAACCAATATTTGCAATGTATAGTTTTCTTATTTCTAAGACAAACTGAACACAATTATACGGATGAACTTTAGTATTCATGTGTTTAAAGAGACGGAGCTCCAAAATTTCTACTATTAAGACCATCATAGACGGTGAACTACATTATATCTGTCGTGAAATGATAAATTGATGAATGAAATGACTGAGTTTTGTATATGACTTCGATGCCTTTTGTTTTCAAAATCTGCAGAAGGTACCAAAAAAAATATAATAATAACAACGGGAGGGTGCAAATAAACTATATCTTACAAATTAAAATGTAAAATAAAGAAAATTAAAGAAACCTTCTGTAAATTTGGAAACTTATTTTCTCGAGTGAACGATGGAAAGTATCGTTTTTTCATCACATAATAAATCTTTGAATAAAATGCATGCCTATGTTAAGGGTTATGTTTCATATATATATATATATATATATATATATATATATATATATATATATATATATATATATATATATATATATATCAAGGGTTTGGTGCGATGCACATCTGTATCTGATGAGTATCATGTATCATTTTGCTCGTGAAAAAGAGAAAGAGAATTAATCGTGCGTTATCGTGTTTAGATTCTGCATAGGGTTGTCAATTGAACCAAGAAGCATGAATAAAACAGTATCCTCAAGTATGTGTACTTTAGTGATTAATTCCCTAACTAATGCTCATGTGAATCCATAACAAAAAACGTAACAAATTAAAACAATATGAAATATATTACACTCACAGGTTAACAATGAAATGCGTCTTGTTATGAAATCGTTTGACATTAGATTAAAATATCGAATTTAAATAAATATCTCGGGGAAAAAAACTTTTTGTGTAAACAAAATTGATCTCTAAGGCTGTGACATGATCATGATTTCTTTGCGACTTTTTCTTCACTATGCCAGATATGGAACTGATAGTCTTTAAACAAGGATTGATATTAGTCATACGCCATGGTGCCAACACTCGCAGAGCCGCCGTAGCTAAATGGTTTGTGTGTGGAATTGCGACGAAAAAAGTATGCCTGTTTTTTTTGGGGGGGGGGGAGGTGGGGGTGTTTTTTTTCCATCCTAGTACTGAATCAGCTTAGGTTGGATACTGTAATGTCCCTAGTCAAGGCATGTTACTCTAAATTAGCTAGGTGCCGAATAACGGGCATGTGTTGCTGCACCATAAAACACCAGCCTATGCAAAAGTAGCTTTTCAGTCTTAGGTACCTTGTATACTCAAAATGCAAGAAACAGAGATCACGATCTTCCGTAGCACAACGCTCCTGCAGATCAAGATCTATTTTATACGAAGGCAGATTTGAGTCTGTTCAGTTAGCAGTAAGACTTGTCGTATAAAAGAGTATATACGGTACGATATTAAATTTTGGCTCTATCTTTCTTCTTTCATACGTAAATCGGAAAGCATCTCACTAGAATAGCGAGAACAAAAAAGAGGATTTCTCCCCATAAAACTTCAGTAGAAATACAGGCAAAATAAGGGTCCGTCCATTTAGTACGTACCCAAATACACACGCTTGCGGGGGGGGGGGGGGGCTGCTGATAATGTACCTACGCATAGGAAACAGGGAGGGGGTGAAACCTCGATAATAATTTGTCTAATACGTAACCTGTTCGACTGAATTTTAGCGGACACTATACAAACTGTTTAAAGTTACGCTGTTTATTTCTTGGATGCAGACAGACATTTAACGTCGGTGGACTATCTGTTTTATTAAATATGTTAATATTATTAATCCTTGATTGTTTCTGCCTGGATTAAATATAGGCCGTTCAAAAGAATTCGGGGTGAGGATGCGTCAAACGTATGTACGCAGGTGGGGTGTGTAAAAATAGTGCGCATGTGTACAGGGAGGGGGAGGGGTCAAACTTTACCAGATTTTTGCGTACGTACCAAAAGGATGGCCCCGAGCACAACTTTTAAAATGCTAAATCTGCCAATTGTGTAGACTTACCACGAAAAAATGAGAGAACGAAGAAAACAGATGAAACGATTCCTATGTGCATTGCCAAAGTCATAATCCATGACTGAATATCTGGTGAGGTACGTCTTCGCGTAACGATACTTAGACATCGTTTGAATAATACTATAAACCAAATGTGATATCATATGCATAAAACGCGGACTTCCTATTCTCTCTCTGTCTCGCTCTCACTCTCTCTCTCTCTCTCTCTCTCTCTCTCACACACACACACACACACACACACACAAACAAACACACACACACATACGCACACACAGGACTGTACTGCAAATATCACGAATCGCAATTACCAGCTGCATTTGAATGACACAAAATGCAGCAGTTATATTCATTAATGGCCAGCATGATCATACATTTCAGTCTTTTGGGATTGATCTACTAACTTAATTTTATCTTTTACATGACCAGAATCAAAGAAACAATGAAAGTTCTTCATTTCATTTTTTTTTTCTTTAGCAGGCTGCACTGTCTATTCATTGAATTTATTGAAATGCATAGAGCGAATTGAAAGTAAACTTATGGAAATTCCTGACCCCTGCCCTCCTTGCTACAAAACCCGGAAAACGACTGAGATTGATGAAGAACGCGCTTTACAATCTATTTCTGATTTGGATAATATTTGCCTCAAGAAAGTTCAAGGCCATGCAACCTTTTTTTACTACTCAATCCCACTTTCCTACAAGCCTATCAAAGTGTTTTTGAGAGTGAGTCTGTCGCGAAGCTGTAAAACAGTAAGAACAAAACACTTTTCAGTAATCTGTTGGATGCTAATGCCCTCGTAGAATGGAACCGAATGCCTTCGTAGAATAATTTAAGCTACAGCACAAGATACGGACTCATGAGGTGTAAATATGAATACGGACTCATGAGGTGGAAATATGAATACCTTAATGAAATCAGTTTATGACTAGGGTATACTTTCTGCAATTTTCTTAGAATTTCTCCACAAATATATATTTTGCATTGCCTTGTTTGGTAAATGTTTAAAGATTCCTCAAGGGTAAATATAGAAGGAAGAATGAAATAGGAATAATTATTTCGTTTAAAACCTGCTCACACTGGCTAGTGTTTATTCCTAATAAAAAGTCAACGACATCTTCACATTAACTAGTGTTGAGTCTTTATAAAAAAAAGTAAAATGACAGCTTAACATTGGCTAGTGTTTATTCCTACTAAAAAGGTCAACGACAGCCTCACATTGACTAGTGTTTTTATTCTTAAGAAAAAGGTCATTGACAGTCTGACATTGGCTAATGTTTTTATTCTTAATAAAAAGGGCATTGACAGCATGACATTGGCTAGTAGTTATTTTTAATAAAATTGTCAAAACAGCCTGACATTGGCTAGTGTTTAGTCTTAATAAAAATGTTAATGAGAGACCTACATTGACTAGTGTTTATTCTTAATAAAAAGTGTCAATGACAACCTCACATTGACAAGTGTTTATTCTTAATAAAAATGTCAATGACAGCCTGAAATTGGCTAGTATTTATTCTTAATAAAATTGTCAATAACAGCCTGACATTGACAGGTGTTTATTAATAAAAAGGTCAATGATTGCCTAGCATTGACTCTTAATAATAAAGCAAAACCTTTTCACGACATTATGACTACGTTTGAATTATTGATGCCTGCTGGATACACATTGAAACAAAATCACTGTTAAAACGAAACAGTAAGAAAGATGTGTACAACAGACCCAAATATTGAAGAAAGTAATTTGAGATGTGAAGTGAAAATGGGGTTTCAGTATGTAAAATGGGGCTTCCTTGTGTAAAATGGGGCTTCAGTATTTAAAACATAAAATGTTGAAGGGTATTTGTTTAGAAACTGTGTACAAGTGTATGCAATGCTTTTACTGCAAGAGTGATGATTAATCTCGATGTTCATAAGGCGTAGATATATTTCTGAAATCGGCTTGGATTATAACCGTAGCTTCATGTATACAAGCGTGTTGTTTAATTGGATCTTAACATTAGAAACTAATTAATACAATACTAGTTAAAATACAATTTGCACTATGATTTTTATTTCATTCCTAGAGTGCCCTATTGATCTTAGTAAAGACAGTCACTATATTTGTTTTCCATTACCGGCAGGTGTATGGATGGTGCGATACATGGAGGAAAAATAAACTTTATATTTTAACTGTAAAATTGTTGAGTCGACAAACTGACTTGAAGACCTGCAGGGTGTTCTAATGACTATATAGAAACGCCATTTCACGACAATATCGCGCGATATCATATTTCCTCTCTGTATATTTTTTTTTAGATCTAAGAATAACTTTATAAGCATGCATAGCTAAATACCAAAAGGGAAGCGGAGAAAACAAATCTGAATTCACGTCATCTGTGATCATTAAGAGGTCGCTAAACTGTCAATCTGTGCAGGAAAGGGGACTGAATACTTTTGACATGTCATACCGGGTATGCAAATGCTTTTCTTTCTTCTTTTTTAGCTGCCCGAAGAAAGATAAGGTGAAAAGTAGAACGTGGGACCAATCAATGACAATATCGTAGGGACTATTGATAGAAGTTCTGTTTTTGTTTTTTGGGGGTTTTTTTAAATTTGATCCTGATGGGATGAAACGATTCTTTACGTTTCTTTGAATGGATAAATATTGACTTCTGTTTCCTTCATCGTGACGATTAATTTCTAACATGAACAGAATACAATGTATTTATACTAGACACATAATTATTAACATTACAAAACCATTGATGGCTGCGCTATATTCAATGACTGTTTGCTTTTTGGGTGGTGGTGGACTTATGCAATCGGTAGTGGCATGAGACATAAAAAGCAGGTCATGTACTTTATTTGAAGTAGGAATATTCTTTCATTTTGAGTAGGATATGATCAGTTTAATGTGTTTATGCCGAGTCTTTACACCTAATGACATCGCCTGTTTTCAGTACAAATGAAAAATCGGAATACCTTTTAACTACTCTGCTACGTCGTGCCACATCTTCGCTAGCCAAGGTTCCGATAACCCAATCTGCACCTTTGTGGATTGAACAGCTATACGGCGCTTTGTCCTAGCGACATCTATTGGATTTCATGTGTTATTAGTTTGTACTTTCAGCTAACCAATAGCGTGGTGCATTATACAACGGCCGAAAACGGTGATGGCAATTGACCTGAAAAGGATATTTTGTACGTTTAACATCGAAAGTATGACTATGTACCAGAGGGAAACCATTACAGGTCTATTTTGGTGAAAGGTATTGGTGACAACACGTACCGGCACTGGAAAAGTACTTATTTATCAGCTCATTCAAGTTTTTCGCTCCCCTTGTCTCGATCACGTAGGGACAGTGTTCAAATTTGAACAACTTAATTCTGATTGGATGCAGTGGCTTGCCGCCGCATCCAATGAAATTCACAGACCGGAAACACAGAAATATCTACTCGATATGCCAAGGTGTAGATAGTGTTATCGGAACCTTGGCTAGCAAAGATTCCTTGTGCAATAATCTTAAGACCTGCCATCGGCGAATATAACCAGACCGCTGTTTCCGGCTAGATACGAGCACATGAGTCTGGCGTTTTATCAATAAAGTACGATGAATTCTCTGACAACACCAAATCACCTTATCGGTACTATAAATGAACACAATGAGTGCAAGCATGACCCCAACCATCCGTTCCATTCGACTTTTCTCATGTGTATTTTATTGCTTCAGAATCGCAAGAAGACTCAAAGCTACACATATCCATTCAAAAGACAGTAATGTACCAACGCATAGCTCTCGGACGACCATCGCATGAATTCAATCCGGTGAATTAACCTTTATTTTCACCATTATGGTCACAAACCCTTTCATACAAAATCCATCGGACGGAAGTAGCCCATTCTACCACGGGCTGAATAACATTATGAAAGCAATTTCACAAGATAAAATGTTTAACTTGCTTTTTATTTCCGACTGTATCATATGATAATTTTATATAAATTTCCAGAACAGAAATATGTATTTAAAGTTCGGATTGTAGAAATAACGGTTGATGATGGCATCACACTTCCAAATATTAAAGCCCAGACGGATGCTGGAACCGGTAGATTTAAAAATGTGTTTGACCGACTTTCTATATGTTGCCACCTGGTAGGATCATCTGTTGTTTGTACTTAGTTTTTTTCATAACAGATAGTAATAGTGAAAAAGAAAATATGATACTTGTATTAGAGTTGTACTATTTATGATGATGATGATGATAATTATAGAGAGAGAGAAAAAAAAGCAGTAGGAAAGAAGAAAAGCTGAAAAACTTTTTACCACTGAGTAACCATTGATGTTGATGTTGATGGTGATGTGTGTGTGTGAGAGAGAGAGAGAGAGAGAGAGAGAGAGAGAGAGAGAGACAAACAGACAGACAGACAGGTAACACAAAATACTAAAACTATCAGGAATAATGTGTATATAATGCAAGGAAAGTCTGAACGCTATCAGTAACTGTATGCATGTATGTATGTATGTATGTATGTATGTATGGATGTATGGATGCATGTATGTATGTATGTATGTAAATGCACAGTGAGAGCATTTTTTTTACAACTTTTGAAAATGGTAGTAATATAATAATGTAAATAACATTTTCATGATGAATTCATTATTCTGAGCAAATTCAACTAATCGATTTAGATTATTAGACCCTAACACTTATTTAATGCATGGTAGAAACTGATAGAATGGGCTACTTCCATCTGATGGATTCTGCTAGAAAGGGTTTGTGACCGTAATGGTGAAAACAAAGGTCAATTCGCCGGATTGTAGTCTTTCTGTCTTGTTGCGATTTTGAAGCGATAAAATGAGCGTGAGAAAATTCGTGTCGAGCTGGGGTCACGCTTGCACTCCTTGTGTCCATTTATAGTACCGATAATGTTATTTGGTGTTGTCAGAGATTTTATCGTACGTTTTATACGAGCATGCCACCACATATCATACGCACGTGACTTCTCATTCCTGTTAAGCAGATTACGTTTCAAATAAATTCCACACGAATATTTTGTTTGAAATAAGAATTGCTAGCAAAGCGATCGCCTAGTTATAAAAGGCGGGAAATATATTTAATCCTGATTGGTTACGCTAAATACGAAATTTCTTGGGGTTAAATGGCACTCATCGAAAAAATCTAGTCAGTCTGCATCTTTCCTGCAAGAGTGAAACTATAAGGGACTCCGAGATTGAATTTATAAGAAATTCTCTCCTGAAACATTTGTCAAACGGAGCGGATGTCTGGGTGTATGGAAAGTCAAAGGACACAATTCGGAGGTAGAAGCGAACAAAGCTTGAAAGCACAAGGTATTTGACTCAATTTCATGTAATTCGTTAATACCAATATAATGATTTGCTTGAATTTATTTGCTTACATTTGCATGAATTTATTTGTTTAAATCCGTAGATCAATATTCTCGATATGAGCGTAACTATGAGTTCAGCTATCTGAATTCGTACAATGATCTCTTTTATATAAGTTTGACGAATTGTTGGAATTTGTCGTATTGTTTGTATAGAAATTGGGTATTCTAAGATTTCATGCATTACTTTAGTTGATATGATTAACGAGAATCCGTTCGAATTCACCTATCTTATATGATTTCGTGGATGATAAAGACTTGAATGTGTGTGTTCGCTGAAAATAACGTTGTTAAGCGTATAATGAATTTCATTCATTCATTTGTGTAATTGACATGAGAACGGAACTGTTATGTCTCGTGTAATGTTAATGGGAATCAGTGATCAAATAGCCATTAGGAAGTACGTTAATCTTTTGAAACTAGGTTTGTTTATGGTATGCCATGTTTAGCTTGACCAGATAGCCTTTGGTCTGTTGAATTCTGATAGAACGATATCTGACATAACGAGAGGGGAGTAATGATCTGTTCCCAGTGGGAAAACTGACAGAAGATTTAGGTTGCTTATCTGTTTATTTTGAAATGGGAAGTAGCTCACGGACGTATCCACTGAAGTATCCACTGACGTATACACGTACCTACTTATCCATTTATCTACTTATCTACGTACTTACGTATCCACCTACCCACACTAAGTTTGAGGGTCGAAAGAGGCGAGACAGTAGGGAGGTTGGAAAAGGGGAAAAGCGAAAGGACCTAAAGGAACCACCGCGGTGAAGTTGTAGTGGACCGGCATAAGCAGGTTATGAAGTTGTACAAAGCAATGACTTCGATCGTTCACTCGATTATATGATGAACTAATTCTATCATTTAAAACATGTTGGCTATTTATATAAATATATTGAGTTTGAAATTAGGTGAAAGATTTATTTAGAAAAGAAGTGCATCTTCCTAATGTAATGTATTATCCCAGTTTATGTAATTTATAAAAAAAAAATTGTTTTTCCATATAAGAGGGCTTGTGTCCTTCTGTTCTATATATCTGCTCAGATATATATTTATTCCATCTATATTTTCACACTTTATTTTAAAATATACTCGATCCAGGCAACAATACCGAGGGCGATCACCCTCTAGATAACGATAGCCAAATAAAGCGGACACCTTGTAAGAAGGTACAAGCTCACAATATCAACACCAGTAGAACCGCTACAGAAACGGATTCTGATACGCAGTACACTCATTGTAACTCAAATATAACAAAGTCACATCAGAAAAGTTCATCCTCCACTTGTGATTTTTTTAAATTTATGTTTGCTTTCTTAAAAAATATATTAGTCTACCTACCTAGTCGTATCATTAGAGGAAAAAAGCGCTGCTTGCTGGTTTTTTTCTATTGAAAGAAGTGATTAAAGGTCCTTTTTTGTCTTGGGTTTCAATGTTTGATGCTTTGAGAACAATGACATTTTCGCTGACCATACATTTTTTGCATCGCACAAAAATTACATTTCTCTGTGTTTTTAAATCTGTGGGTTTTAGCATGCACGAAATATCCACAGACATTACCACCTTGTACACAAAAAAGTTCAAGGTGCTTGCGTTCCAAATTATTGACAGTGAACATCATGCACATGAAGATCGGCACCATATTTTTAAAATCGGGCATGTCTTTTAGGTGTCAAAACAAAGTTTTATTCTACTAAAATCGCATTTGAGGAACTTCTGACAATGAATTGAGCTTCTGTAAATCATCACTGATAGCTCATTTTTATAGAACAATTCCCCCTAGATATGATTACTTTGCAATTTGATTTGCTATTCTTACTTTGTGGCAAGAATAACTAATTGCGAAAAAAGCCCATCCATAAAGTTATGCACCTGGCTTTACGGACAGCGGCATGCCAGAATAAAACGTGTTCTCTGAAGGTACTGGCAAAAGTAATAATGACAATCCAAACAGAAATTACCCTCGTTGGTGAAAGGTACTAGATGTAAAGTGGGCTTCTGGATATTGTTAAAATTCATGCGATATTTTCGCTCTTAAGATGGTAATGAATTGTGTATTTTCGATTTTGTTTATCACTTTTGATTTATGTTTGCCCGTAAATTAGGGAATTATACAAGAGAAATAATCTTGCTATTTCACAGTAGCGTCAACACAAACATGCAAATTTACTTACACCATTACCTTGATCATACATGCATAAATATTGGCGGAAATGTTGCTTATTTTGTGGCTGGCGACCGATCAATTGCAGGGATCAGTTTTGCGGAAACCTGTAAGCAGTTTTGGCGTTTGGCCTAATTTATATTGTGATTAAATGGTACCAAGGAGTTGAAATGATCTTGGGTGAGCTCGCCTTCGACGATGTTAGCACTGCTAACTGTTTGCAAAACTGGTGGTGTTGATTATGCTTGTGTTTCATGATTGCTGAGTAACTAAAATATTTAGCGAAGCTAACAATCTGCTTTTTGCCAACATACATCCCAAAAGTTAAATATATTAATATTTTCACACATTTAAACAACTGTTTAAAGTAGTTCCGGGCATGCGCATGATGCATGGTGAAACACAGCTTGTGTAAAACTGAAATCTTTGATATATCATGACATGTTTCTGATGTCTGAGTGCGGAAAACGAGGAACAGGATGATGCCACGAGTTACAGAAATATATCAGGGCAGAAACATTATGTTGCAACATGGTGATACCACATTACCGCCACAGTGGAGAAATGTTTTTGGAACTAGTTTAGTTTCCAATATAGGAAATACGTTTGCCCTTATGTATCTTCTTCAAACCTGTATTTCCATATCCAGGCCTGCTTAGTATTTCTACTACTATTATTACTACTTCTCTCTCTCTCTCTCTCTGGATCAACAGCTCTTAAAATATGATAGTAAACATTTATGAAATCAATAAGGAAATAACATGAAGAAATGCATACAAACTCCAAATAACGAAACGTAGGCTTCAGATATCAACTTTGTTATGATTTAGCTGTCCACGTAAATCATGCATTTTGTCAGTGACAAAACTTACATGACCTGTTGCTTTTCAACATTGTGTGTCAGCCATACAGTAAACCTCACATAGTTACTCTGCAGTATATAGATAGATAAATACCAAGAGTCGACTAGGAAGACGAGCTGACCACCCCACCCCACTCCCTTCTCATAGACATAAACAGGTGGGTTCAGGGCAAGTCGAATATCTCGAAAACGACTTGGATGGCAATTATTTTCAGTTGCATTAGCCTGTTTAGTACACAATGTTTTGCAGAATTATCACCTAGGAAAAGGGTTTGTGTCAAGAGAATAATTTACTTATGCTATGTATATATATATATATATATATATATATATATATATATATATATATATATATATATATATATATATAACAATATAGACCTTTTTGACAAAGCGGTGAATGCGGCATTAATTTTGTGCATAAAACTCCTTTGCGCCCTATGTGTATGTTTACTCATAATGTGCATAATACCCATTAAAAATGCACAAGAATGAAACGATGGTCGAATGAATGCTTGCGTGAGTACGGTTGTTTCTTCTTTTTTTTTTTTGGTGGGGGGTATTTTAGCCTGGGATCCAGAAACCACCGGACCCCCAATTAGGCCCTGCGTGATAATGGGACGCATTTTAGGTGAGAACAGGTCGCCCCCATTAGTCGCTTCTTATAAGAATTTGAACAATAAGCAGTACATGGTATTTAAATATCCGGCTGCTGCTCTTCAAATTGATATGTCGGTTTAAGCTGATCAAGCTCTACTCTGGTGCTAGGATTATGTAATGCTACCCGGGTGTAAATTAAGATAACAAATAGGTTACATTCTGGAGAGGGGTATGAAGTGGAGCTTCCTTGAGGTAATTATATAACAAATGGGTTACATGGGGGGGGGGGGGGGGCGAGTGGCCGAGTGGTCGAAAGCGCTCACTGTTACGGATCACAGCTATCTCACCTCTGTCTGTGTGGGTTCGAGGAGTGGTCTAAAGCGCTCACCGTTACGGATCACAGCCATCTCACCTCTGTTTGCGTGGGTTCGAGTCTCGCATTCGGTCAATGTGTAGTGCCGGATTACCAAATAGGCAGAGTCGGTACCGGCCTAAGGGCCTCACGACAACGGATGAAAATACTATTGATGAAACGTATTAGGAGATAATTTGTGAGGGGGCCCAAAAGATTTCGACTGCCTAAGGTCCTAAGGATATGTGAGAAAGCTTGCCAGTATCTCTTCTCTTGGGTCGGTGGTTCTTTCCGGAGTTTTCCTGGGTTCTTCGTCCACCATTTATACTGGCCGCCATGTATAGCCTATATTACGCTGAAAAATGGCGTTAAACCCTTACAGCACCAGCAACAACAACGAGAGATAGGGAGCGCATGAAGTGTTCAGTTGCACGTTTCCTCAAGAGTAAAAGATCACGGGAAAAGAGAAAACGTAAACCGAGAAATCCATTCAAATGTCGCTTGGGACCTTGTTCAAACGCCTGAACACACCCATTCATGAAACCTTTGTGTTATATCTTCATTGTGACTTATTCAATATTGTGATCGAAATAGAGAAACTGCGATCCGTTGTGAAATAGCTTGTTCACCAACTCGTCTATCGTTAACCGTCGTGCATCCCGAGAATATGTAGTAGTAACCTACCGCTAAATTAAATTCATTCTTCAAAGAAAATCATCTAAGTTGGTCTGAATTAATAAGGGTTGGAAACACTGTCTAGGCGAGATGTTTGGTCTCTATTCAAATGAATGCACTGTAAATACAAGCACTATCACGTTCCTGAGTTGCTAATCCATATGATAACTCTGGTAACGTAAACTTCAATGAGCCAACGTGAACCGTATCCAAACAAAAAATGTATTTCTGGCACAGCTTAGGGCAATTATGTGGTATGTGCCGTGATTAAAAGCCTTTCTGCTTTTGTTTTTCAGTATTATCTGTCACAAAGGACCGGTTGTTTCAATATTGCCTGTCATCAAACCTCAAATTCTCAACCTAAACCATCCTACCTCCTCTGGAGCTGTCTGCACACACCCGGCAGTGCAAACGCCCAAAGATATAACAGTTTTGTCCCCCACCCCCAGCAGATAGTTGGCTCTAAGTATGGGGGTTGAGGGTGGTGTAGAGGATGGGGAGTCATTCATAATCAAATTCTGGTATAAACGAGAAATGTCATTGCACTAAATCTCGCTATGTCACTTCGATAATAATAATAATAATAATAATAATAATAATAATAATAATTAATCAGGCTACGATTACAATTCTGTTCATTTATACAGTCCATTTACTGTCGATGGCTCTTGATCGAATTTTTAGCGTGAATTTTGGCTTTTTTTAATCAAATGTTGCCAATATTTATATATTTTTCTTTAACTGCATTTCCAGCTAATTCACAAGACGCGTGATTACGGAGAAGTCTAGCAGTCACATTCTTAAGAAATCGCTCTGAATTAAATGGGTGTTAACTTAAACAATAGGAGAAGAGTGGCGTATCAATATAAACACTTGAAACTGGGATGTGTTAGCCTTACACTTGCTCGCCTAACACGTGATTTACGATTATCATATTCATATAAACACCATAATCCATATCAATACCATACATTTATATATTCTGTTCTTGGGTTGATTTGGGTCGCAGGTTATCAGTATGGCTTCAATTTCACAAGTTTATTTTGAGAAGAAATTTTTTAAACGGCAGCACATAAATTGTGTTTTCAATATTTTTGTCTCCTTATTCACGATATTGTCTTATCTCTAAATATTAAATAAGCACACCATTACCTTACCTGTGCTGGGCCTCCTGAAACTTTTTGGGCGACCTCATATACCTCCCGCTTTTGCTCCAAATCCTGTGTACGAGAGTCTATTTCCGGATCGTCCTGCGGCAAATAGTTGTCCATTTCTCTGATGACATAATGCACGTGAGGCTTTATCCAACGAAAGACCGGGAACATGAATCGTTCTCGAGTTTTCATATTTTCTATCTCTATGTGATCCACGAACCAGTTACTTCCGAACCCGGACGTGTCCCTCCAAAATTCTATCCTCTGAATATCCTTCAGATGAGAGAGGTTTTTGAGCTTGAATACATCAATATTGCCTCTTTCGAAGTCGTCCTTAAACACATTGTCCAGAAGGATCTCGTTCGATTTGTTGCCATCTTTCGCATGGAGGATGATTCTGACGTTGGCGTCGGTACCAGCATGAATAACGTCTCCAGTTTTGACGTAGACGATATAGTCAGCTTTGCTGAACGAGAATATGCCATTGATTCCCTTACCCGAATTGAAAAACCTGTGTCCCTTTGGAATAAGAAATGAATTTTGCATGAATGTATTGCTGATTTGGAGACATCTGCAATTTTTCAGCAGACATCTTCGGAGGGTGCCTGGAGCTCCATATTCCAGATGTCTCTTGCCAAATCTGTTAAAACGAACAATCATGCGGGACCCCATTTTGAACATAACCCACGAAAAAAGGAGTTTCTTATGAAAGAAACCGGATAATGAAACCGAAATTCAAGTTTACATGTGCTGTGTATGTTAGGCATTAACGAATGCAAGGTGCATAGTGTAACAGTATGAACAGTATGTCAAGTACCAGTACATCCGGCGTTAAGATTAGAAGTGAGCTGTCGCCGTATTAGATATCTGATTAGCATTTAGTACATATTTTCCATGTAACCCGGCATTACGAGCACTACATATATGAAGATGTAGACATTACCTTTGTAAGTATCGTAAGATAAATAGTCCCGCATGCCGCGCTTTACCACAGGTGGTTTAAAACGAAGAAACGCATTTCATACGAAACACTTTCAACGTTTCTTTTGTTTGTCTTCTGTCAAGACGATCATAATGGACACCTGCAAACTTTGAAAGCCGTATCAATCAATCAAACGTGGTAATCAAGTGTCAACAAGTACTTTGTGTCGGTCGTCAAGACCCATAGAGGCATTGGGCGACAACTTGGAATAACGACACAGTTTTGAATCCCGAGTTATTGCCCTCTTTCTCTACAGATACTTTTACCTTTTCATTATACCTGTATATAATTAAGTACAGGATATCATTATTTCATACTCCTGCTGCTGCAAATTACATCATTCTATATTTATATTTTGGATTTAGGTCTTATAACGATCGTAAACTTGTTTCATTCAAACTTCTAAATTGGATGTGAATGCATGTATAGTGAGAGTTACTGGTGTACGGAATTGCCAAAAGTTGGTCAATGTACCCTACCTCTCAGTCTAATTTGAAGCCCAATGACAAGGGTTTTTGCAACAAAATATATTATCCTAAGGACCTGACATTTTCTAAAATAATTTATTAATAGTTTGATAGTTCTATATTTTTAAAGACATTATTCCTGGCTTTTATGTTGTATAAATCCCATGTCTCCCAAGTCTTACCCTTATTGTATTAATTACTTTTCTTCCAAGTATAGGGGCCCCGAGTGGTCTAAAACGCTCTCCGTTACGGATGACTGCCATCTCACCTCTATCTACGTGGGTTCGAGTCTTGGATTCGACCAGTGTTGGTATGTGAAAAAGCTTGCCAGTTGCTTCTCGTGGGTCGGTGGTTCTTTCAGGGGTTTTCCCGGGTTCTTTCCTCTACCACAACAATCTTCCAAGTATTACCCAGTCATATCTTTTATCAAATTCAGTAAGTGCACTCACAGAGATGCGGTGCTAATATATTAAAATGGTTATATTTTTTTGGCTCTTTTAGATAACCCGATATGGGATAACCGATTTTTCTTTGGTCAATTATCTCTCTCTCTCTCTCTCTCTCTCTCTCTCTCTCTCTCTCTCTCTCTCTCTCTCGCACCCCATTGCACCCTGACACATATATAGTGGGGCTTTATTGATCTTCACCTGATTTACCTGAACGTCTTGATATGCTTATGATTAGTTCTGAGAACACGATTTATAGTGTTTGGATTAACACAAATACAGCACGCGAGAGAGTGGGAGTGTGTAGACTACATTGGCCTACTTCTGGCAAATTTTTACACCAGTACCTCCCACGATACACGCATCCACATGCAATTCAGCAGTTTGAATGAAGTATGTGCACATCTCTGTGTGTGTGCAATACAGTACAATTATACCCTCTAACTATTTAGAAACCATCGGTTTATTACAATCATACTTTGTATGCAATTTACGTTTTGGTACAAGATAGCGTGGTAAACCCTCTTATCTTAAGCTTCAGATTCTGATATGGCTTTAAAAAGATAAAATATAGGAACACTTTTTACACAGAAGTTACCATCTTCACTAGTCCAGGTTCCGATATGTTAACCCTATCTACATCTTGGCTGATATAGCAGATACGTATGTCCTTTGGGTCTGTGAATTTCATTGGATGCGATGGGAATCCACCACATCCAATCCAATTTAAGTTGTTCAAATTTCAACACTGTTTCCACTTCCGGTCCATGTTTGCGCAAATAACTTTCGCTCAAATACACCTTTAATGGCATCTCTCTGGTACGTAGTCATAATTACGATTGCCTCCGCCATTTACGGCCGATGTACAATGCACCGTTGAGATATCACGGTACCAATTGTTTTTCCATAGACCTCAATGCTAATGTTTTGTGAAATAAGTATACTTTCTATCCTACCTCAGCATGCATGCCACACACTGTCACAGAGAACAATGTTAGCTTGTCAATTTCACAAGGACAAAACCAGGTACTCCGCTGCATTTAAGAGAGATAACTCTGCTGGAACTAGACAGTGGTAAGAGTTATCTAGTCACAACAGTCACATTTTCAGCCATGTGTACCAAATTTTAAAAAAGTCGTAAAATTATCTGAAAATGACTATTTTCGATAATATTCTCACATCATGTTTGTGTAGATGCCGATTCTTTGGGCTCACTGAGATTTCTTATAACATGTTTGCGGCTGTCGGTGGTGACGTTGGCTCGGAGGAACATACTGGTTTTGTCGTGGTGAGAGACCAAAACGTCCGGAACAACGGGTTTGCAGCTTTCTTGCCAAATTTTGGAATAGAGGCTGCGGGTTTTAGTCAGGACTTAAAGGGGTAAAAAAGCCCAATATGACTACTTTTGCATACATGATTGTATCATTAGTATTCTTATACAATATTAATTACAATCAATGCTTTAGCTTAGATGTAAGAAAGTTGTATTGCATAAATCTTTCTCCTCTTTAAGGAGGATGATGTCACTGGGATCTGTATCATCTATTAAATTTATACTACAGTTTGTTTTAAAATTTAAGTCAGTTGGGTTTATGACATTTATATTTTACATTCTATAATTCAGTGGCTGGCTAGCATTATTAAAAGCTACATGTCCACTACGATGTAGGAAACTCATTTCGTAAACTAAAGCCAATAGCCAAGGTCAAGTCAACAACTATTTAGGTCAAATACTCCACGCAGTAATTTGAATGGATGTCACGATTTCATCATATGAAATTAAGAATGCATTTCCGCTGTAGAGATATCATGCATGCCCTAATTTTAGATTGGTTAGATATATTGAGAAGGTCATGAAATGACTGTTTGAATTATTTAAAAATAATACGATTTAATTGTTCGAGAATCTTTTAGTGAATTAGATTCTGTTGAATTGATTCCTTAAATAGAGACTATAGAGTGAGACTTCATGCACCACATATCCTAGTCTTTAGTCTATGCCAGTTATTGAACAGTCGTTGAAAAGAAATAATGATTTATTTACAATATGTGTTCGTTGGATTTAACAGAGTGGAAAATCTTTCATTTAAACAGTCAGTACCGACTGGATTATGTGAATGTATTCAAGGACTTGGATATTTATATTTTATTAAATGAAATTTTTTTCGGACTTCAATGATATTCTATTTTCACGGGATTAACTTGGTAAAAAAACCATTTGGATTTAGAACTGCTTTTCAATGATGCTAGCACGGAAGCACATAAACACGTTAGAACATGCATTCACAATTACGCTTTGATAGTTTCCATAAAAGTGATAAATTGATAAGTCTTTGATATGACTCGGCCGGGTTCCGTTAATGTAAACTGTATAACGGTTGGTAATTCAGTTTATAAGGGAAGTAAATAATGCAGTATTAATCAGGATAAATTAATAACAGTGAAAGTGCAAATCACGTGCTGAAATCACCAACGCGGCTGAAGTTGGGCGAGATACCAAACTTAAACTACTGAGCCAAAAACGACATGAAAAAGTTATATTTTTTAAAAATATTTAGTAATTTTATTTTTAAACAAAGGTATATGCGTAATCATCTGCAAAGATTTCAGGTTTCGGACTGACGAATTATTATTGCCATAATAGACCAAAACAAAAGAGAAACATTGATCAATCTCTTTTTATTGCAGCTGAAATCATATCTATAAATTTATATTTAACAGCGAAACACCAAACATGGTGCATTTAAATAAAGAAATGAAATTCTATTACATGTCAGAAAAATATGCATATATCGATTGTACATGGAAAAGGTTTGATGACAAGTAGCAACTTCACAGACATCTATTTTAATGTTTCATGCTACATTTTCAAATCACAACCACAATCTTAATAAAGCTCAGATATATCCATATGGAGTTATGACCTCATGTATTTTATTATTGGGTATTTTAGAAAAGAAAAATCTTGTAGTAATATATACACATCTACAAAGCAGCGCAATTTCAAAGGTGTTAATGCAGTGAATTGTTCAAGAACTATTGGTCTCCTAACTTTTGTTTTTATCTTTTTGTTATTAAGAGATTGCTAATAAGAGAAAAAAATAATTTAAAATGATAACAGAGTGTAAAAAGGTAAAATGAGTAGAGAAAATAGTTTATTGTATAAAACTTGTTACAAGTGAAAATTGAATCTAGTAGTAATACACTTATGTGCATAGACACACACACGCAGTGAGTAGTTAAGTTGGGCACTCTAGCCTCAAGTAGACGTCTATGTTAAAAAAGGTCACGGCACAATATCATCAAACTGGAATTGATCATGGGCCTGTTTATACTCAATAGGAATTGACGTTACGGTAGTGGACACTGGCAACAATATTGCAAGCAGTTGACCTCAATTGGGTTGAAAGCTGGCAACATGTTGCGAGCGGCTGCCTGAATACGCACTACCACAGGTAGAGACAAATACGCTAGAGACATAGACGTATATAACACATATACAATGATTGATGAACATCAGTTTATCAGACAAACAACTATACAACCGACTAAAAAAATTAGGCAAGAAAGCAAATCTTTTCGAGGCATATGAGTGGTCCTTAAAAAAGGCCTTTGGGTTTCTTTTATTTTCATACAAACGTCAAATATACTATCAACACAAACGTAAGTGAACGCATACAAACACACACTCTGCTATCCACACAGAAGGAAATGGTAAAAAAAATAATATCTACTATCAAAAATACCTCAATATTTGCTATAAAAAACTGACATGTTTTATCCACACAAACGTACGCTAAAGCATAGAAACACACACTCTATTATCCACACAGAAGGGAAGGGCAAAAAACCCAATATCTACATTCAAGAATACACCAGTATGTACTGTCAAAAAACCCAATATTTACTATCCACACAAACGTACGCGCACGCATACAAAGACACAATCTGCTATTAACACAAAAGAGAGGAGTAAAAACCCCAATATATACTATAAAAAATACCCCTATAATTGCTATCGAAAACCCCCAATATCTACTATCTACACAAACGTACGAGCAAGCATGCAAACCCCAAAATCAACTATTTATACAAACGTACGCGAATGCACACACACACAGACACACACACACACACCACAGAGGGAAGGAAAAAAAACCCCAAATATACTATTCACACAGAGGGAAGAGAAAAGAAAGAAAACAACACAATATCTAATATCCACACACGGGAAGGAGAAAACATAAACACAATATCTACTATCCACACAAACGTATGTGCACGCCTACGAACCCCAAATATAATATCCATACAAATGTTCGCGGACGCATACACACACACCACAGAGGGAAGAAGAAAAACAACCCAAAATATAATATCCACACCGAGAGAAGAGGCAAAAACAAACTCCAAATATGATATCCACATAAACGTACTTCAGCGCATAGAAACCCGAAATAAACTATCCACACACGGGAAAAGGATCAAAACAAACACCAAAATTGCTATCTACGCGGTAGGGAAGGAAAACAAACCCGAAATATACTATTCACACAGACATACGCGAACACATACAAACACACAGATACACAACACAACACAACACAACACAACACAACACAACACACACACACACACACAATTCAATCGTTGTGCATTCGCTTAGAATATAAGGAAAGGAGATGAAACGTCTCAAAATATCTATCCCTTACATCACAAAATGTCTGTCCATTACACCCACTATACAATCCATTATATCATACTATCCAAACGCGCTGTGTTAGCTTAAAAAGTAAGAGAAGGCGATAAAATCTCACAAAATAGACTATCTCTTACAGTACCAAAAATACTATGTGGAAAAACGCTAGTATCTATTTATAGTCGCCACTGGTATGAACTTCCTTTGGAAAAACCTAGTATTTGTTTTTAGCTACAACTTGTGGGCAATTCCTGTTAAAAACCCACTATCTATTTATAATTTCATCTTGTAGGGAAGTCCTAAAAACTAACCTAGGATCTATTTATAGATATAACCTGTTGAAATTCCTATGAAATCCCACTATCTATTTATAGCTAAAAGCTGTGGAAATTCCTATGAAAAACCTACTATTTATTTATAGTAACAACTTGTGTGACGATCCTCTTTGAATACCCTAGTCTCTATTTGTAGCTCAAACTTGTGAACATTCCTATGGAAAACCTCTACATTTCTAGCTTCAGTGACGTCAATGTACCTGACAATAGAGGAATAATTACAACGATGTTGCAAGTGGGTGACCTGAATACGCATTACATTGGGTAGGTAGGTAGGTGAAATGAATTTGATAGGGTTAAAGGGAGTTTATAGCTACAAAGAAAGACTAATACATACACATTCAAACAAATGTACGGCACACACGTGCACACAAACAAACACACGTACACATACACACACAAACGTACGCGCGCACAAGTACGCACATACAAACACACACATGTACGCGCACGCACACAACCACAAAGACCAATACACACACTTCAATCGTTATATATGCGCTTAAAATGTAAGAGAATGAGATAAAATCTCACAACATATCTATCCTTTACACCACAAAAATACAATTCATTACACCCATTATAAAGTCGATTATATAATAGTTACTATCAAAATTAAACTATCTCTTACACTACCAAAAATAATATGTGGAAAAACATAGTATCTATTTATAGTCACCACTGGTAAGAAATTCTTTTGTAAAAACTAGTATTTATTTTTAGCTACAACTTGTGGGAAATTCCTTTGAAAATAACGACTATTTATAGCTACAACCTGTGGAAATTTCTATAAAACCCACTATCTATTTATAGTCACAACTTGTGTGACGATCCGATTTGGAAACCCTAGTATCTATTTATAGCTACAGCTTGTGAAAATTCCTATTGAATACCCCAAGTGTACATTTATAGCCTCAACATTTCTAGTTTCAGTAACGTCATTGTACTGGGCGTTTCAAATGTAGTCATTTGACTTTTTGCAGTCAAGATGAAACAATTGCATCATTTCGTGGACAATGGAGAAAAAAGTAAGAGGCAGAAATGTGATTTATCGCCTTACACAGTAGCTGAAGTCTTGGCTCAGATTCATGGCAGCGATTTTTAAGATGATATGAGTGCGACCGAATCCAGGCTCAGAGAGTTTACACCCAACTAAAGTCCACCAGTATGAGCGGAAACGTGCTACCACATTCGAGAGACGGAAAAGCGGGTCTCTAGAAAATTATGGACTACGGCCTACACGTACACGGTGAAGGTTAACGATTTCAAGTCCGAAGTACAACTGGAGAAAGCAGAAGAGTCCATCATCTATGCATTGGATTTTTTGTTGACCACACTGAAACGACAATGTGAAGCCAACGAAAACGATCGCTTGACACTTATCATTTATCACGATAGCCTGAAGTTCCCCGTTTGGTTCTACTTCAGCGGCCCAGCAGAATTGACACCTTCCAAAGTCATCGACAAGATTCAACACGTGCAACAATCAAACCACAAGTTTCACATCACCGATGGTAAACCCACACTGTTCATGACCCAAGTTTCTCTTCCTCAAGGGACCAGATGCAGAACGGTGTTATTGTTGGATATCCTTTGCAGCACCAAAAGGAGCCTCGTTTAAATTAACAATCCTCAAGACCAGACGTGTTTAACCAGGGCCATCGTGGTGGGATGAACGTGTGCCGACAAGAACTACACGGCATACTGGAAAAGAGCCTGGAAACTATTCGACAATCGGACCGAGCCAAACAACGAAGAGAAGCAGAACTGTTACAACAAGCAGGGCTACCCAACGACGCACCCTGTTATATTCCTGAAATGCAAAAATTGAATACGTCTTCCCTGCACGTTACACATTGAAAGTGTATCATCAAGAAGTGCGTGGACCTCTGTTGTTTCGGGGCAAATATTTCAAAGACGGAAAATAAATTCACGTCTATCATTATGATGAACATTTCGATGCCATTACCAATATCAGACCTGCCAACATTTACGATTTTGCCGTAAGTCATACGAAAATTACCCATAAAATATGGACTTACGGCAAAAACTAGGGGAAAATGATAGTTGCCGAAAAATCCTGATAATAGGTTCATCCGCTTTGATATCGATCCGGGTTTCATATTAGGATTAGTGAAACAAGTCAGGGAACCAGACTAGTTTTACAGCAGCACCCCAGACGCTTTAAACTGCACATGTGTGTTCACGCAAAGCGTCTGCATGCTAAAACCGTTGATTATACAAAATTTTAAATGGCGTCCAGAAAGAAAGAACAAGCTTCTATAAAATGTTAAAAAAACACAGAATAATAAAAAGGAGTATTCAGATTCTTGTGAATAAAAGCTGAAAAGGACACAATTACGTTTATTGGTCATCATTTGCCAATTTCAGTATGTTTCGGGCGGGAGATACGATTGCCGTCTTCATGTGAAATGGAAAAAGAATTTCCAAGAATTATGTCAAGTTGAGAGATAGCAACTAGTCATTGAGTTGCATAGGGTTCGGAACTAACGTTTGTGCCACTGTACTAGTGATAAATAGAGTCTAAGCGTACTTAACCAACTTTTCAGTTGAACATAATGAATATCTTCGCTGCGTCAAACTGTTGATTACCTTTTCCAGGTTTACAATAGTAGTTATTGATATTTTGTTGCACCTTACTGAAACTGGTAAGTCTTACGAAAAAAAAAATCAACTGCCTTACTGAGACGGACTCGTCAGGGTTGGCAGGTCTGCAATATCACCGGCTTCCTGTGATACAGTTATTACTGTGAGAAATGTGACTATGGCTATAGCAATCGAGAGCAACACAAGCATTGTGGATCAAGATGTCAGGAATGTTTGGCCTCTCAATCCTGTTCTGACGAAGGACAAGAACGAGTGTCACATAACTTTTCTCATACCTGCCTGTTATCAACAAGATCTGAAGACGCATGATTCACAGAAGAAAAGTGTTGTCAGCTCCTGATAGTGTGCCCTACTTGTGGACAAGGCATACGTACCAATAATGCCAAGGCTCACATATGTTCAGGAAAGAAACGATGTCACATTTGTTACCAAATTGTAGACTTGGACCACGAATGTTACATTCAAAAATACCATTCCAAACACCAGGAAAAAGACGATAACCACAAGAAGAAATGGAATTTCATCTTTGTTCGATTTCGAATGAATGCAAGGGGCTGGCATTTACATTCCTAATTTCTGCGTGGCTCACCGAGCGTGCGAGAAGTGCATCCAAGAGCATATATATAGTCATTGCCCTCACTGCAGAACGTGAAAAAATATTTCGCGGATCTAATACACTGGCCGCTTTCGCCCAATGGATGTTAGACCCCATCGACGAGATGTGGAGCCTAGAGGACATCGAACGTTACGGAGATTGTCATCGCCATGTCACGGCAAGTTTCTTCTCAGATAGTATACGGAATAAGTACCGAACGTCCTAAAGTGACTTTGAACGGAGCCAGATCATTTCCATGCAAGTGTGGCAAGTGCAGTTTTTAAAGACTCGATGAGTTATTTGACCATACCTTTGGAATGACAGAAATGGCCAAAGGTTATTTTCATCCCATTTTCAATACGCAAGCCAATAAACATGCCGTTCTATCCTATTTACATCAGGCTCACTACTGCGACCCCGACAACATGCGCACCGAACAACGAGAAGCTTTCTATGTTTGGTACCACACTCACGCCTCGGACCCCTTCGACATTCAAGAAGAAATGTTAAAGCATTGTCGTTCCGACGTGGACATTTTACGGCGTTCCTGTGGAAAATTTTGAGAATGTTCATGGTGCACGGAGGGATCGATCTTTTGAAAGAAGCCTGCACCATTGTCAAAGCGTGTTCCTTAGTATACCGCCAACGATTCATGTCCGAAAACACCCTTGCTGCCATAAGCCCTCAAACGACGAACTTTGGCAAACGTCGATACTCGGTCAAAGCACTAGCTGGCTACATTACTTGTGCGACAAGGATGACAAATGGATTTTAACATGCCCGAAACGGAAGAGGAGAAAATATCATCGGACCGTATTCTGTGGATGGCTGAGACTTAGAAAACCCTCAGATCGTGTACGAATTTAACGGATGCTTATTTCACGGAAGTCCTCTCTGCTACCCTCAACGTGACACTAAAAAATCAGTTTTTACAACACACCATTGAAGACTTGTACGAGGTCACTGCATTAATCCGATTATTCCGCTTTAGACCGTTTACATAAGAAGATTATTTTATTACCATTCTTGACGGTTACCCTGAATGTCAGTGGTAAGAAATTACTCGCAATGTCCATTACTTTTGATCTAGGATAATCTATTAAATAAAATAAGGACACTAAGAAGCTACGCCAACATGGGTATAAATACTGACTGACATGATCATGTATACTTTACAAGAGAACATTCGTGGTTGGTTTTTGGAGTTGAGAGAACGCATTTACCGAGAGCTGGTCAAAATACAAGTTCAACGCAAAGAATAATTGCATCCGTTACGTCATCGATGTTTAAACCACTGGTATCTGAATCCTATAAAAGGACTGATTCAGGTGAAAGTGTTCCAGTGGTCAGACATTGATCAGCTTCGTGTGGGCGAGAAAGATTGGTTTGTTACTGATTGTATTTTCTACAAGGTATGCTTACTGCAACAGATTGCAGAGGAAGAGTTAGAGGGTTACGAAACTCTTTTACACAACTTAAACTTAGTTCAAGAGGAAACTTTTGAACGGAGTGTGATGTGCAAGTTAGTGACTAAACAATTTAGATTTACCACTGCAGTATGATCATCTGTGTGCATAACGTACACTTATTCTCTATGGGAAAGCCTGCCGTCATATATATGCAATCTTAGACGATAAAAGATTGCCATAACTCCCTGTCCACAAAAACAGCCCTATTGAGGGCCACTCCAATACTCTAGAAAAGAGATACTAGTTCAATTGCCAATCATATTATTGTGTGTATCTATAAGCACTTTGTTTCTTTGATTTATGTCCAAAACATAGAAGTGTGTTTATCAACACTTCCTTTCCCTGTCTTGTCAAATAGTGTGTTTTGTTTGTAGTTTGTGATTGTAGGTAAAAAGTGAGCGAGTGTTTCTTTTGACCCGCTTTTTCCATATTTGTTTTGGTGATGATATGGGTTTTGCAAGTTTTGGTATCAGGGGATATTTTCCTTCACGTCCGTGCTTGACAAATGTAAAAGGAAGCGCACGTCAGTCTGGCTACACATCGCTGATTCATCAACATGAAAAATGAGTAGAATCGCAAAACTCTTTTAACTTCAGATGCACCTGGAGTATGTCAGGAGCATACTAGATGAATTGGCCATGCAGTCCATAGCAGAAAGTGCTAGATAAAAGGAGAAGGAAGAGGAGAGAAAGAAAGATGAAGAGAAGGACAACAAAAGAACGATCCTGCCTCACCTCATACTGAGACCTTTGTGTGAGGTTAAGCCTGAGGTTAGGACGTTTTCACCACTACAACTAACACGATAACCAGCACCACGACAACAACAACATCAGCTACAGCCACCAGTACCAGTGCCAGAGATTAGGAGACCTCATCATCCCCGACTATAAATAAAAGACGGAGGGCAGTCTTCACTATCGCACAAAGTGAAGACTGGGATGATGAGGCCATTCAATCCGCCTTTGCGTTCCCGAGAACAAATGTAAATTGGAAGCAGGACTGGAGTAGACGTTGCTTGTGTGAGGCTGAAAAAAAAGCAACAGCCCTTATCAGGGTTTTAAAAAAAACTCTAGTAAAGAGATTATTCAAGTTGCCAATTGGCGTGAATGTGGAGTAGCGCGATTATAAACACTCACTACTTTACTGATGTGTGTGTGTGTGTGTGTGTGTGTGTGGTTGTATGCGTTCGCATATGTTTGTGTGGATAGTATATATATTATTTGTATGCGTTCCCGTACGTTTGTGTGAATAGTGGATATTGTGTTTGAATTTCTCCTTCTCGTGTGTGCATAGTATATATCGTGTTTTTCCCTCTTCCCTCTGTGTGAATATATGTGGGTTTGTGTTTTCTTCTTCCCTCTGTGGTATATGTGTGTGTTTGTATGCGTTCGCGTACGTTTGTGTGGATAGTAGATGTTGGGTGTTTGATAGTAGCTATTGGTTGTTTACCATTCCCTTCTGTGTGGATAGTAGATATTGTGTTTGTATCCGTTCGTGTACGTTTGTGTGGATAATATATTTGTTTGTTTTTTTCCTTCTCCCCGGTTGCGGATAGTATGTTTGGGGTATGTATGCTTGCACGTACGTTGTGTGGATAGTACAAATGGGGATGGTTTTTCCTCTTCCCTCTGCGTGGATAGTATATATTGGGTTTCTTTTTCTTCTTCCCTTCGATGTGTGTGTGTATTTATATTCGTTCACGCAAGTTTTTGTGGATAGTAGAGTGTGTGTTTGTATGCGTGCGCGTACGTTTGTGTGGATAGTAGATATTGTTTTTCATAGTAAATATTGGGGTATTTTTGGTAGTAGATATTGTTTTTTTTATCCTTCCCTTTTGTGTGGATAGTAGATTGTGTGTTTGTATGCGTGCGCATCCGTTTGTGTGGATATTATATTTGGGGTTTGGATGAAAATAGAGGAAACCCAAAGTCTCATATGCCTCGAAAAGATTTGGTTTCTCGCCTATCTTTTTATTTGATTCGGTTGTTTAGTTGTTTGTGTGATAGGTTGATGTTCATCAGTCTATATTTATGTGTTATATATGTCAATGTCTCTACTGTATTTATCTCTATCTATGGTAGAGCGTATTCAGGTCAGCCAATTAGAACATTGTTGCCAGTATTCCGCCCAATTGAGGTCAGCCCCTTGCAACGTTGTTGCCAGTGTTCCGCCCAATGAAAGTAAGCCACTTGCAACATTGTTTTTAACATAGAAGTCTGCGTGAGGCTGAAGTGCCCCACTTAACTTCCTGTGTGGGTGTGTGTCTGTGTCCATGTGTGTGTGTGTGTGTGTGTGTGTGTGTGTGTGTGTGTGTATACGTAGAAAATTTTCGCGATAAACATGTTATCTTTTACTTCTCCCTCCCTCCCTCTGCATCTCTCTCTCTCTCTCTCTCTCGCAGCTACGTTTGAATACTGTACTGGGTTTGAAATCGGAATATAATACCTATATACTAGTGCTTCAGTTATTCTCTGTAAAGTAAGGTGCTTTTATAATTAACTGTGAAGTAGTCATTGTATTAGAATGTTTAGCCGGCACACTGCTACATATTGTTACGTATTTAGAAAGAGTGAACGCAACAAGCTTTGAAAAAAAATATATAACAAATAATTTATTTCCCAGAAGAAAAAAACTTACGGTTTTAAGAATCAAATCCAGAAATAATCCAAGAATAATCCACGAATTGAATTTTAGAAGTCCTAATTATGAAATGTTCTAATGAATTAAAGTTCGAGTCCCGACGAAGACTCCAGGATGGAAGGCGATGACTTGTACTGTATTCTTTGTTGTGTTTTAAGATCTGTGTTATTCACAAATCCGGTGTTGAAATGTTATTGTCCAAGAATTCTGTATGAGCACTCAAATTTTTCCAGTAAAGAGAATTATCCATTAGAATCCAAATAATCTGAATAAACATTAAAATAACTCCAAACTGACACAACAAAAGAACACCTTTAGGTCCCAGAGTTCTTAAGCCCGACTGAGAGATATCTCTAAAAACAAAGATTACACTGGACAACAAATTTTTACAAAAGTCATGTTACTGAAATAAAATTAGTCAATTCTTATCAATTTTTATGTGCTGAACACGAATATGACAGTCAAATTGCAAAATTGGCTCTAGTTTTTTTGTAATCTGCAAGAAATTAATGTTTACATAACGAAATGCATTCCAATAGTAAAAGGTCAACTGTAATAGCCTACCTATAAAAAATCAAGTCATTGACTACATCTTAGATTTCTTCGCCTGTCTCTTGTACAGCTGTTCGGGAGCATCTCTGAGGAGTGTCCAGCAGTAGTCAGCCAGCATTGTAGTGGACCATTTTCCCTGGTATCTTTGTTCCATTGTTGCGATATCTTGATGAAAACGTTCGCCGTGTTCATCACTAACAATACCACAGTTGCTAGGAAAGAAATCCAAATGGGAATGAAGGAAGTGAATCTTTAGAGACATATTGCAGCCAAGTTTCTTATACTTCATCAACATGTCTTCTACTAGTTCCTTATAGTTTTCTGCCCTAACATTTCCGAGGAAGTTTGTAGAAACTAGGCGAAAAGCATTCCATGCTTGTTTCGCGTCACCTTCCAGCAAGTTGTTGAACCGGTCATCTTTGAAAAGCTCTCGAATCTGAGGACCCACAAAAACTCCCTCTTTAATCTTTGCTTCGCTGAGTCGAGGGAATTTTTCATGCAGGTATCGGAATGCTGGCAAAGTCCGGTCAATGGCTTTCACGAAGTTCTTCATCAAACCTAGTTTGATGTGAAGGGGTGGTAGCAAGATTTTCTGAGCCTCAACCAGAGCTGGGTGTTGGATATTCTTCTCTCCAATGGCTACATTCTGCCTGTGAGTCCATTCCTTCCTCATGTAGTGCATTTCCCTTGCTCGGCTATCCCACTCGCATAAGAAACACATGTATTTTGTATATCCTTGCTGCAGTCCCATTAAAAGGGCAACTACCTTCAAATCACCACAGAGGTGCCAGCTCTACTTGTTATACTCAATGGAATTCAGTAGCTGCCTTAAGTTATCGTATGTCTCTTTCATGTGGACAGCATACGCTACTGGAATAGATGGAAGAATGTTTCCATTGTGCAAAAGCACAGCCTTGAGACTCAGTTTCGAAGAGTCCACAAATAGTCTCCATTCTTGTGGGTCATGAGTGATTTTTAAAGCATTCATGAGGCCCTCAATATCGGAACAGAATATCAGATTACTTTCCTTTCTGAAGAAAGGCTCCAATTGCTGGTGGCGCTTTCGATATGCAGTAATTGTGACATCTTCTTCTAGAAGATTCCATTGTTGGAGTCTTGATCCTAGCAATTCTGCCTTGTTCTTTGATAAGTCCAAATCACGAATCAGGTCATTTAGTTCTTCCTGTGTTATTCTGTGTGGGGTTGATGATGCACCACAGTGAAAATCTGGATCACTGCATGCTGATGGACCAGGAGAAGAACAGGTCGACTCACCTTTGTCTTCGTCAGATGAATCAAGAGAATATTCTGCTGGAGGTTCTGGAATAGGAAGTCCCTCACCATGTGGAACTGGTCTCAATGCAGACGGAATGTTTGGGTAGACTATTCTCGACTTCTTTCGCTTCGTTATTCCGCCGGAAAGAGGAGGAACCAAGCAGAAGTAACAGTCATTTAGGTGGTTGCTTGGCTCTCTCCACACCATTGGGACTGCAAACGGCATTGATGACCTTTTGCAATTCAACCACTGTGAAAGCTGTGTTGTACATGTAGCACAGCATATATGCGGAGCCCAAGGCTTGTCTTGGTCACCAACCTTGCATCCGAAGTAAAGATGATATGCCTTCTTCACTTGAGAATTGATACTTTTCTTCTGGTTGGCAAATGTCACTTCCCCACAAATATAGCAAAAATTGTCCGCGGTATTAACACACTTTCGAGGCATTACTGTTCTTTATTGTACGTAAATGGATAAAATAATAAGTTTTATGTAACAGTAGCTTGAACTGT
Organism: Sinohyriopsis cumingii; assembly: GCA_028554795.2. Lineage (NCBI taxonomy): Eukaryota > Metazoa > Mollusca > Bivalvia > Unionida > Unionidae > Sinohyriopsis > Sinohyriopsis cumingii. The sequence continues at coordinate 40,999,142 of CM068829.1, forward strand.
CTCGCACAATGTCTAAAATATTTTAAATGCTGAACCTATCTGATTGGGCTTTATATAGTACACTGCTTACGTCAGCTTCAGCAGCCGCCTGGCATTAGTATAATAGGCCTACACATGTATAGTACACTGCTGACGTCAACTTACTTCAGCAGCCGCATGGCATTAGTATTGCATTGCATCAGAAAATGATGCAATCAACTGTGGATGATGTGAGCATGATGGTATTATGCAATGTTACATCATTATTCCGGATGTTTCTGCAGTCCTACTGGAGAAATTTACACAGTGAAACATAGAAAATGAGGTATATGAATATCTTCAAAACGAGAGCCAATACAAATTTTTCACGGTTATATTCGTGTTCGGCACACCAAAATACTACAGATTAGGGCCTTTTCAAGTCAGTAATGATTTCACTGTTGACCAGTGTTATACAGTAACTTGAAACGCATAACGGATTCCCGGATGAGGGTCAACTTTCCAGAATCTTCGAGAAATATTTACGTCTAAAAGCACGTAGGCCCCCAGTTTGACTCGAATAAAAAACCAATCATTTTTCTCAAAGAAAAAGATAAAAATAAAAAGTTGTTTACTTGTCTCAGTGATTTCTGAAATCAAGGTCGGGAACTAAGTCAGCTTAAGGTGTTTGCAACTAAAGAGTCAAAGTCAAACTATTTTCTGAAAAAATATCGAGTTCCTAGTAAACAAAACTACATTATCACGACATGTTATGAAATGAAAAATAAAAAGATTTTAAAACTAACAAACAATTGAACTAAATCAAATTTAAATTAAATCAAATAAGCATAACACTATATATGGATAATAATAATAATAATAATAATACAAATTAGGTATTTCATTATTTTGTCAAAAGTTCGTTTTGTTTTGGAATTTAATGAATGCATGATTTATAACAATTCGCGTTTATGTTATTTACATTATGTACAAAAAGTCTTTAAATTCTTTATATAAAAAGAAAAGGTAATTCAAGCCAATCATGTTCAATAATTGTCAAACATTTATTATAAATGGTAAATATTTTAAATCCATTTCTCATAAAACTAGTCTATTTTTCTCGTAAAAGAGCTCCATTGCGAATTTTAGTCGAACCTTGGAAAGTTTTAAAGCTAAACATGGAGTGTTGTTTCTGAAATTTGGACACAGTTCTGAGTATACAACCAGGTCTGTAATTGTTTGCATCGGCCCTACTATCCTTTCTCTCAAGTGATCTAACTTCAGCTAATTTAAGAACATCAGGCAGAAGTCGCTTGATAAAGACAAAGTAGCAACACAAGGATTAAAAAACCCACCGGAATTATCTTTTATAAGCCTTGCTGAGATATTCTCAAGGACTCTTTCACTACATGGATTAGATTATTAAAGTCCTTGTAAAAAAAATCCAGTTGAATTTGAAGTGTCTAAGTATTAAAATGTCTTATGCCGTACAACGTTAAAAATAGTTTAATCTATAGCAGCAGAGAGACTGAGCCCACCAACTATTCCGTCCAACAGAACCCTCTATGGAGAATACTCTTGATAGAAGGGTCTTATTTCACAAAATAAACCCTCTATTCAGAAAACTATGATAAATAAGCCTTCTCTGCTGACTAGAAGAGTTATTTCATGAAAAATAACTAACTATAAAAATACTTCTTGAATCCGGGGTCTACTAGACGAAACACTTGGTGACTCAGTCTCTCTGCTGCTAGAAATGTAAACATTCTAGGATTTCTGCTGTGAATTAAAAATTTAAGTTAACAATAATGGCCAACATTGAAGAAGCACACTCTGCTAGACTAGCTGGAGAGCGACTAGAAGCAATAAAAAAAATTATTCCTGTGCGAGACAGTGTAAGACAAAAATTACAAGCGCGGCAACAAGCACAAATTGAATTTGCAACAGGTGCAGAAGAATTATTTAAACCAATTACTGAGCCAACCAAAAAGATCGCTGAAGCCACAACAGCAACACAGCAAGTTATCGCGGAATTACCAAAACAGATCAGCGAAGCAATGGAGTCTGCTAACAAAACACGTGCTGAAATCGAAGACGTTAAAAATATTGTCGAGAATCTATCTACTAAACCAGAATTAAAAACTAAATATTTTGCTCAGCAGGGTTATGCAGAAGTTATAGCCGATCCTGTTAAGGTCGCTGCAGCGGGATATCAAATGCGTCATCAGCTTCTAAAGCCAGAATTTTAAAATACTCCAGAACATGAGTGGAACGCGAGGGTATTTCGTGAGTATAAAGGTATTTCACAGATCGGCTAAAAATATAAGCGCGAATATGATGATTTTGTTGAGCGAGTTAATGAAATGAAAGGGGGTATTTCAACACCAACGAAGCAGCGATTTCGACCACGAAGACAACCATCGCCTGACCCGGGTGTAACCGGTAGTGGTCTTGGTGGTCACTTGTCCTGATAATATCATCAATGATGTATCACAGCTAGAAGTTCTCTTAGGAGGAAGGCGTGCCGGAAATAACTCACCAGAAATAATTAATGAAGCGGCTGATATCTGTCAGCGATTATTTCAAGGCGGCATCATGGATACTCACATCTATCGAGAACTTATTGATGAACTCGTCGACAGCGATTAGAGAAATAACAATTAAATAAAATGATTGTACACAATTCTCATCGTAGACCAGTCATGGTCAGGGTGGTAAATTCACGAGTACCTGTATACAGGATGACTTATTGAAACGGATTAGGCGATGTTGTTCGGGGTTTATTTGCGAGAATAGCACCTAAAGCAATACCGATCGTAAAACAATTATCGATGAAAGCCATTGATGTTATTAAAGATAAAGCTATTGGCGCTGTTGGTGACCTTGCCGGAAAAGCATTTCAATCAGTCAAGGACAGACTAGCACGACTGATACGTAGAAAACCGCCGCCGGTAAAATTATCAGCCACCGCAGACATGCCAGCAAATGTTAGTAAAGTAATAAATGAAGCCGCAAATCAAAAACTAGCAGCGCTGATAAATCCTGAACAAATAAATACAAGTTTGATTGCGGGAAGTGGTCTTCGTTTTAGACGATAACTTCTATAATAAAATGTTTAAACAGGAATCCGACCCAGCATTCGACATAGACGAACCGGTTCTTAAAAATGAATCAGTACGTGATTATCAGTATTATTCTTATGACGCACGAGAACCAAATAAACAAGGACGAATTGAACTTCAGGTTCAGGATACAAGTAAATATTTCCTGCCCGCTGAAGCATTTATTGAGGTAGAAAGTGAAATTGTAAGAACAACCAATGCAGAATACGGACCTGAGGTTAAAATCGGTTTTGTTAATGACGGAATTATGGCCTTGTTTGACAGTGCTATCTACATGATTGATGGAAAAAATATTGAATCAGTTCAAAAGGATGTCGATGTTGCTACAACAATAATTGGTCTAGCAAGATATTCTGATGATTATACAAGATCAGCTGGTCCATCAATGATGTTTGCCAAGGATACTTCTAATCATCCTAACAGTGATCAGTACGATATTAGACGAACAAGAAACTTTGCCGATGATGCTGACGCTGATGTGAATCCGGTGGTTCATGGTGCTAATGCAGAATTTAATTTAGGTTTCGCTGCACGTAGACAAATGCTAAAAGGTAATCGTAGAAATTTTTCATGTGCCATTCCGCTGTCGCACATCTTTGGATTTTGCAGAGATGTCAGAAAGGTGAGTTTTGGAGCAAAACATACAGTTGTGCTTGTTAGAAAAGCCGACGACAATGATGCGCTATGGCGACCTCTAGGTGACGCTGGTAAGGTAAACGTAACAAAACTATCGCTGTGGATGCCGGTAATGACTCCTGCAATTACTGAAGAACAGCGACTGCTTTCTTTTATGGATCAAGGTGGTAAAGTGCTGCTATCGTGGCTTACAACAACCACAGATAGTGCTCAAAGTACCAATAACGGTTTATTCACATGGCATATAGCATCACAGCAGGGAGTTGCAGCGCCACGACATATTTTCATTGCTCTTCAGGATGTTGCACGAGTGGGTAATGAAACACGTTCGCATATGATATTTGATCAACTTGGTATCACTGACGTTTCTCTGAGAATAAACGGACATCAGGAACCATCTGAGAACATACTGTTAAAATTTGGTAATAATCTTGTTGCACGTGCATATCAACGATTGACAAAATATCTAGCGCGTGATCTAAATATCGACACTGGTTTGCAAATATCACAATTGGATTTTATATCTCATTATCCAATCTATTACTTCTCGCTGGAGCATCTTGATTTAACCAGACAGTCTGTCGTTGATATTCACTTTCGGGCTACCGTAAATAGAGACGCAGGAGTTATAGCTAATTACAGAGCAATCGCGGTCATACTTTCCGATAAAGCAATGTTTCTTGAAGGTGCTAGTGGACGAATGATACTTGTTGATGCACCAGTAGAAAACTTGTAGTTTTCCGAAGATACGTAACAATTAGATTAATCTCGTATTAAATAAAATGTCATACAGTCATGTTAATGTCACTCTGACTCCTGGTCAGGTGAAGAAATTACAATCGAAAAACGCGAGCACATGTGGGACAACGATAACACTAAAACACGATCAAGTAATGGGCGGTCCAAACAAACTGTCATTAACTAAAACCCAACTAAAACATTTCAATAAAGCAAAGCAAGCAACGACTGGAACTCAACTTGATTTCTCTCCTGCCGCGGTCAAAGATATGGTTAAAACCGGTGGTATATTTGCTCTTCTCGCGGCAATACCAGCATTAATTTCCGCAGCAGCACCAGCAGTCGCTAAAGCTGCAGCGTTAAGAGCTGTTGGAACCGCTGCTGGAATGGCACTAAAGAAAGCCACAGGGCGAGGATACAAAAAAAGGGAACCCGCGGATCCGGGCTAAGACTCCCAGGAACTCCGCCATCATGGTACCCAAAAAGGTTCTAAAAACACAAAGCGTTTTGAAAAATGCTAGCATTTTTACACCGATGTCAAATTTTGATTTGCTTTGATGCTGTTAAACAATTGCGTATAAAGAACTTCAGAGGCGTCTTTATGAAAGATCAATTACCAGCACGACCGAATAACCCAGAAACCGGAATTATTAATCTTGATAACAGCAACGGTCCAGGAACTCACTGGGTTGCTTACGCGATCGATCCACGTGGAATTATCTATTTTGATTCGTACGGGCTAGCACCGCCAATTGAGTTTCTTCGATATACAAAAAACATCCCCGCGTCAACGGCGAAAGTTTGGTATTCAACGTTACCAACACAAACACTAACCGATCCTCCGATATGTGGCCGTGAAGTATTAAATGTTCTTGATGCAATCTCGAAATCAGCGAGTTCTCCTCACAAAGTCGTGCATGAATACACCACAGATGTGATTTCCAAATTTAAACAACAGCATAACTAATAATGGTTGATATTTACGGAAGATCAAGCAGAACAAAGGAAGAAAAAAAAGATATCGATTTATCAAAGTATGCGACCAAAGATGAAATTGATAATCTTTTAACGTTAACCGGGATAGACCCAGATGAGGTTGTAATTTTTCAAGATCGACATGGCAAGCTAAAAACCAGTAACATTAAGTGGAATGACATAATTCGCAGGGTTATTGGAGCTACCACAGACAACATCGTTGTATTCACTGACAGCGGCAGAATCAGAGATTCGCTGATATCAATCGCGGCGCTTCGGGATGATGCACGAAAAGCCGCAGGGGAACGTGTAGCGAAGACCGGTGATACAATGACAGATGAACTCAGCATGAACGGTAACAAAATAACCGTTTTAAGAGATCCAACATCCCCGGAAGATGCCGCAAACAAACAATATGTAGACACCATTGACGGTAAACTAACTACGTTGCGGGCAGAGTATGATGTTCACGTGAGCGCGTTTACAAGACTTCGAAGAAACTTCGCAAAAGCTGATGAGTCCATTGATAAGTTCTTTGGGGTTCCTCCAGTCATCGACATGAAACTTTCTGAAATCATACCAAGTCTTACTAATAACGCCAACGATATCAACAAGATTAATACCCGGTTAGGTGTAGTCAGAACAGATAAACGTTTTTCAGATCAAATCGCGTTGATACAAAATAGCATTGACACGATCAAACAAACACAGCAGGATATCGTATCGGGTATTCCTGAGATTGTTAGCAAAACCAGTCTGATTAAAGTCCCCACTGGAAATACCCCCGTATACACCAACATCGTATACACGGTATCATCGGGATTCGCAACATGGTCCCGACAAAATAATACTATCAACAGCCAATGGCGTGTATAGACTGTCTGTGTTTAGTGCTGCAAAATTTGAAATCTTCACAACATATCCCTGGAGACATTCCACCGATAAGTATTCCGGGGTTGTGACTATCATACTAAACAAGGAAACCGAAGAAATATTTATACTTGAAGCCGCAGACAAGAAATTAACCGCAACATCCTACTGGTGGTGTTTGGAATTTGTAGCTGAAACGCCTCAATTGGTTACCGCGTAAAATAATAAAATGACAGAGTCATTAAACACTCAACAATACAGATACGATCAGGTACGTGAATACCAGAGTTAAAAAATATCATCAACGAGTGTACGGTAAAAGTAAAAGAATATAAACGTCGAGTAACCGTGTTAGATGTGCTAGTGTATTCTGTTTCTGCGGTTGTTGCATCAACCGGAGTAATATTATCAGGGTTGACTCCGGTTACAGCAGCAATCGCTGTTACCATTGCTGTGTCAGCGACAACCACAGTTGCCGGAGTCGCTAGTATTATCGCGAAAAAAATATCATCTTGCGCTGGTAACAAACTCCGTGAATACACAACTAAATTAGAACTTACTCAGCGGGGTTATTCAAAACTTTCTAACGCGTTATCGGAATCCGTCGCTGACAGCAATATATCCACGGCCGAGTTCACCGAGCTCACCAAGATATATGAGGATTTAAAAACATCACTGATAAATAATGACAGAACCACTTCAGCATCGAGCTTTACTCGACATAGCCGCAAATACAGCTCCGGTAAAAACATCAATGATAACAATATCTTCAACGCAACCAGAGTTTAATATTAATTTTCCAACTGCAATTCCAGCAAAAGAAATCGCGTTGGCACAATTACGAGTATATACCAGTTGGCCCAACATCAGGTCGACATCATTTCACAGACAGTTGCCAAATAATTCATTTGTATTTTCGTATCAGAAAAACCCCGACGGTATTCCAGATTGGAAAGTCATTCATTTACCAACAGGGCCTTATCAGATAGAAGAAATCAACAAAGAAATACAGCGCCAAATGAAGCGTATCACCGGAAAAGAAGCAAAAATATCAATAATCGCACACGAGCCAACGTTGTCAACGATCATCGAAGTCGCTTCACCAGGTTACCACGTAGACATTTATAACAGTTCAATCAGAACAATATTAGGATGGCCTGAAAATCCACCACCGACACCACCAGAACCAAAAAGGTCTGATTATATCACTGATAATAAGTCATATCACGGAATTACCCCGTCATACAAAGAACATCTTGACAATATAAAAAGTGCAACTTTGGGTAGTAACTTGATTAACTTCTATGAAGATGGCAGCGATATTGTGTGGGCTTTTGCTTATAGGTAAAATCCAGATAGGTCGTATGATGCACTTCCTATTCGTCTAAGCGAAATTACTGAATATTTTAAAATTATTAATCAATTACATAAAACACAACTAGCGCATCTACGGCAACGCTTCCAAGAACATCTTGGAAATGTACACATTTCCGATATAAGTTCACGCAGCGAAATTATTAAACAAATTGAGATATTAAATCAGCTTGTCGCAGATATGGAATATATTAACCAGCGAGTAATTCAGGCAGTAATTGACAGTAGACCCGGTGATAAACAAAGATTTCTAAATAAGTACTCGCTGAAAGAATCTGAGCTACCGAATTTTAAATTACCAGGATACGTTTCCCCGGTCATCTTGAGAAAATTTATCATTGATGTCATCGATGAATACTTCGATGACATACTTGACCAGCACAAGCGAATATTGCCACCGCCAACTATCCTCAGATATGACAATTCCACAGCGAGCGATGGCAGACATATTTCTCCGGGAATCGTAAATATCACTGATGTCGTCGCGGTCAATCTTGTGTGTGACGTAATCGATGGCAGTTACAACATAGACACACCAATATCAAATCAAGCCCAGCAAGGGTTTATATTATATTCATTTACTCCTAAAGAACCACCTGGGTTTTTGATTGTACAAGAGCCAATCAATCCAGTATTTCTACAGTGTTTAAATCCAACGCTGACAAGGATGAATTTTAAAGTTACTGACCAACAGGGTAGACTTTTGGACCTGACAAATGAAACTATTAGTATTAATTTGCTGGTGAAATCGTGAAACGATTTTCAAGTCCTGAAACGATTTTCAATTAATAATATCATATCATAATAATGTCCCAAAAATCTTCGACTTACAAGAAATGCAAAGCGTTTCCGAGAAATTCGAAGAATTACCAGAAGTATGATGATGATGATGAAGATGTCTCTGACAGTGAAACACAAAGTGTTTCCACCTACAGTGAAGATGTCTCTGACAGTGATTTTATTGTTAGTGACAGTGATCTCTCTGACAGTGATTTTATTGTTAGTGACAGCGACGACGATGATGGCACTGTTGGTAACATCACCATCAATGACAGCACTGTCACAATAAATTATATTAAATGAAAAAAAAAATATAGCATGTATCAGCACGTGAAATGTTTCATATACGACAAACAAACACTTGAAGAATATATCAGGAAAATATTCAGCGGATCGTCGTCGATTTCATCAATGATGAAATTATGTGAAGTTAAAATAGTTATTGATAAATACGGCAATGATAATTTTTTACTGACAGAATCGCAGTTGAAACAACTACAAGAGAATCATATCATAGCGATCACATGTTTTCCAGACCAAATCATGAATTATGCTCACTCGTGTATTTCGCGGGATCATCTCGATAAGATATTGCAGTGAAAGTGCAAGCGTTAGAAATGTCAAAGACATTTCCAAAAATTCTTTACAATTTTCAAATATTATATATATTTTTTTAACACTGACAATTTCGCTGATTTTGATAGGGTATTTGCTAGTAGCAACCAGAGAAAATGACAATTTCACTGATTTTGATAGGGTATTTGCTAGTAAAAACCAGTGAAACTGTCCAAGTTGCTAATTTTGACAGGGCAATTGCTAGTAAAAACCAACGAAATCGTCCAAGTTGCTGATTTTCATATATATGATTTTTACACCACAGACCATTTCACTGATCCTGACAGGGTAATTGCTAGTAGCAACCAACGAAATCGGACAATTGCATAATTTGGACAGTAAAAAAAAAAGTAATATTTTTTTTAAATTTCGATTTCACTTCCAGGTATTTGACTTCGTCAATGACGAAATCAAGGTGAGGTATTTACTTCCTCGTCAGTGACAAAGTCAGCGATGACTTCGTCAGCGGACATACAATGTTTCAATTTTCGGACGCGATTATTTATTATCTTTTTAGTTTCATACTCGGCTGCCAGTGCCAGCCTGATCTTTTCGATTGCACGAGACAGTGGAACAAATTCATTTATTTGTGCCTCCGCTACGCTGGCCAGCGATTTATACAAATTATTTTGGATCATATTTATGAATCGATATTGAGCAGGAAGAATATAACGCCCTGCGCATTTAGATTCATATAATGATTCAAAATCAGAGAGAATTGTTTCAGGATTTAGTAATATATTAAATCCTTGTTTTTCTAATTTTTTTAATAGCATCAATCACATTATTGATATTTTCGTGATTCATATTTGTATATATTTTTATATATTTAAAATAAAAAAACATCACATCTCCTTTGAGTTTCTAGCTTATCATATGATAGGCTACCAAACTCAGGAGCGGAAACAATGAGCTCCTAAACTGCCAAATAACAGTCTAGAAAGCCCAGAGGGTGTGTTTGCGAACGACGAGACATTCCCCATTTGTGAACCCCCTAGCTTACCATTTGATATGCTAGCAAGGTTCATATGGGGACAACACATAACATGTAACTTATCCTAGTACTTAATTCTAACTTATCCTAGGGACGGTACAAACATATAACTTAATTCTAACTTATCTTAAGACGGCACAAACACAGCGATTTATTATGAATCGATTTATCAGTAGAAGCATATTTACAGCAGTTGTATTTACAATATTTACAGTAGAAGCATATTTACAGCAGTTGTATTTACAGTAGAAGCATATTTACAGCAGTTGTATTTACAATATTTACAATTGCATATATAACTTATCCTAGGACGGTACAAACATATAGACAACACAGACAGATGCGGGGTTATACTCTACGTCCAACGAAGTTGCACCCCCACCCCGAAAATCAATCCCGTTGGGTGGTAAAAGACCAACCCTGAACTGGGCGATAACGGAGAAAGTTGTGCAACTTCGTTGGGTTTCGAAAACCCCATATATTATTCGGACGATATTATATATAAACCGACTGATACCTGGGAGTTCAAAAATAGCTCAGCGTGATTTTAAAACATTTTTTCTTAAATATGATCGTGTGAAAAATACAGATGAACCATAAACCCGAACAAGTGTAATAAAATAGTGATATTGTCTGCAAAAAAAAGATAAATACGCGTTTATCCCTGACAAAGTCAGGGATAAAATCATTCTTGACGCTGTCACCTTGATAAAATCAAGGGGAAATAAAGGGAAGTTATTTACTTCCTTGTGCAGAAAATCGTCTGCTCGTACCTGTCAAGGTGACAAGGGGGAAATAATTGTATCATTGACTTCAAAAATCCTTCGATTTTCACACAGTCGCTGCAGAGTTATCTACATAAGAAAATATAATCCAGCTATCAAATTTACTTGAAAAAGTTGATTTGATAATATTTTCTGCAACACGTTGAACCGAACGGGGGTTAATACCAAAATACTTCGCAGCTAAGCCCATTGAGCGAAATATATTTTCTTTATTAGTATTTTTGTTGAGAGATCTGACAGCTCTGGGAATTTGTACAAATTTACCAGTGCTACCTCGTGCAGAATTCTAGCTCTGCGTGATGGCTTGTAAATTTTGGAGAGAGTTATTAAGTTTATTATTATCTTTGTGATCAATTACAAGACCGTCTTTGATCTCTCCGTTAAATACCTCAAATACAAACCTGTGAATGTGATAACTTTTTTCCAACAGTAAATCGGAGATAACCAGCATTATTAACAACGCCAACTGGTTTTTTCAACCTGCTGCTTCTAACTATTCCCTCACGTGATGCTTCATAATTTTTAATGGTTGGAGTCGAATAAATTCTTGATTCATTTATATAATAATATATTTGTCTAATTTATAATTTGTCTGAAAACTTAGTTATATAATCACTCTCAGATTTCAGCGCATCTCCGTTATTTTTTTTTATTGTAGTATCGCTTGAGTTCCCGGTATCGTTTCCCCCCACATCCCGCACATAATTGTGTTTTACCCCTGACACCAATGCCACATCGCAGGCATGGGATAGGTCCTGTGCTTCCTCGTTTGATGCTTTTTATATGTTCACCGCAGAATTCCTTCCTGCAAGGCTTATTACAGACTGTTACAGATCCAACTTTTAACCACTTGCAGTTATTCATTGTATATATATATATATATATATATATATATATATATATATATATATATATATATATATATATATATATATATATATATATATATATATATATATATATATATATATATTTCTTATTTAAATATTTGTCTTAAATATAATATGAAGGGTTTATTTGGTGCTGGGAGATTCGATCTTGACAAGCTAAACAGAGATCCACGACGACGGAATCTAACTGATCTATTTAATATTATCAGGGAGGGTAAAAAAGAATTCCGCGACGACGGCGCTTCTCATGTATGGTCGTCATTTAAAATTATCCGCGATATTGACTCTGTCAATGTCGTTGACGAAGTCATCGATGCTACAATGACTGATGCCCGAACAAAAACAATTATTGATTATCTATTTGATATTCATCAAAGCGATGAACACAGCAAGAAATATTTTTTCAGAATAAAATTTATTGTGCAAACAGATTCCGATGAATGGATTATCCGTGACAAACTTGACCCTGTTCTTGCTAACGGAAAAACCATTCTGTTAAGTAGTGGTTGTAAACCAGGAATGCTGACCGGAATTGATAAACCATATTACGCTCGAGCGTATCCTGTAACCGCAGTCATTTATGGAATCTATCCGGTAAAAAAAAAAAAAAAATTGATAAACTCATCCCGATGAAGACGTCATCAAAATCCGAAGGGTTTTCAACGCTGAATTGTGTAGCCGAGCGAGTAATGGAACATTTTAAAAACGCAAAACGAGGAAACGGTTTAACCGATCTGCGACGTGAAAAAATAACAGCATGGGCTGAGCAAGTCAAGGATACTGGGGCATCAATAAATGATGTTGCTGTGCTATCAAGTAAATTAAAATGTGCAATAACAGTAAAAACACTAACCGGGGAAATATTATATAATTCGAAACATTATAAAAAGTCAGGATCGCCGATTGAAATTATTGATCATAACTCTCATGCCTGGACTGATGCGGTTACAATATTTCCACGAGATCGTGTTGTCAAACTTTATTCCGGAAATATATTTGATGCTATTTACACGCTGAGTAAAACCGACCCTGTGTCGGTGTGGTTATTTAGGAGTTCCGAAGATTCCGAGTATGATCAATTTGTAAAACCCAACGGGGAATTATACCGGACGGAGTCGTTGCAACAACAAATGAAAAAACTCGCAGAGAAATATGTGAGAAACGCAAGCGTGGAAACACAAAGTGTTTCCGAAGACATTGAGCAGTTATTGGTTAATTGTTTTACAGTTCCAAGTGTTGCCGCTCACGCCGCCAGAGAAAGAAATTCGTGGAGACCAACCCGAAGTCAGTTTCTTTCGGATATACAATTGAGTTGTGTCGAGTATGGGCATGGCGGGTTGTGGAATACCCGGTATGACTACCAGGATATGATTTCCGTGGATATGATTGCTTGCTACCCAGGAAATTTTCTCGGGAACGGCGAGTGCAGCGAATACTTTAAGCGATTTGGACATACCACGAACTCGATGACCCGATTTTGATTTGACAGGATTTGCTCGTGTGACTTCGTTTGAATTTTGCTAAAGGGCTTCATCCGTGCTGTTATGTTTGGTTTGGCAGACACTTCAGTGAAAAGCACTGGGTACCAATAGTGTTATTGCGATATATGCTTGACAGCCGAATACTGGTATCGCTGACTGTCAGTGAAGCAATCATATCATATCGACCGCAGACCTCAGTTTGGTTGCCAACACCGGAGCTTGTCAGTGTAGATGAAGTTATCAGCGAGTATGCACGAGAGAGTCCAAATACCCCGATGGATGTCATTGTCAGTGAGGCTCCTAAAGTTCTCAAGATCAAACTCGGTAATAGTGAAAAAGCAGCAAAAGATCTTGGACGAAGAATAATCGGTAAATTTACTCAGGGTGCAGCATTTGATCATAAAATGCATCACTCGCGACTGATTATCGATGATGCTGAATTGGATTTTATAATTGCTGACGCTGTTGCGAGAAATATATTTTGTAATTGGGAGGATGTGTTCTTGTCCGACGGAAGAAAGTTGGGCACAATTGTAAGTTATATCGACGGAGAATCGCCTCAATACACACATTTAAGATCTTCAATGCTGGGTTATGTTTCTATAAATTTACTATCAATGATAAATCGATTTCCTGACACCGCAGTTAGAGTTGCAACGGATTCATTTTATATCAATAAAAAATATTCAGAATCGCTGGCTCGTTTTACAAGGAAAGTCGAAGACTTTTGCGATGAATCATGGAGTTCGTGGAGAATAAAAGCGGAGATGTTACACGAATATTGTGAATCCGCTGATGTTGCAATTAAGGATGATTATTGTAAATCATCAGAAATGTCAGAAATGTCGAACGCACCATCTGTGTATGATCCAATCACTAGACACAAAACCGTTTATTTAAACGGGCCGGGCGGGTCTGGTAAGACAACTCGAGCGATTGAATTATTTGGAAAATCGGATGTGATTGTGCTAACACCTACACACAGGCTCGCCAGGGAGATGAAACAGCGAGGAGTCAATTCTTGCACTTATCACAGCTTTTTCAAATACAGCGGCGGTGTGTGGACGTCAGATCGAATGGGAACAAAATATATTCCCGAGAAAATAATTTGGGATGAGATATGTACGGTACCGTTAGATACATTAAAATCATTTCTTGATTGGCTGCTAACGAAAAATACTGCAGTGATTATGTGCGGCGATCACGGTCAACCACCTCCGTTTGTCGGCGCATCCCCGCATGATTGGTTAAAAGATTTTGTTGATTATTACGAAGAAGTGTCTGATGATCACAGAGCACTTGATGCAACGTTGAAAGAATTTAAAACATTAATCAGATTACAACCGAATAAAATTCAATGTGAAATTATGCGCGAGATGATGCCTGAAACTTCGATGAGCGACTTTTTACGCGTGTGGAAACCAGACGATTTGATAGTAGCAAGTAGAAAGATAGTCAGAGACACACTTCAATAACAACTATTTCAATTACAACAGGAAAAGTTTCCAATGCTGCCAACGCCGTTATGTTATAGACCAGCTGATACGCGGTTACAAAATATAGATGTTGATATACCAGGACGCCTGACTGAGTCAGGGACAGAAAAACAGAATTTAGTACCGAATGATATTGTGTTAGTTGATATTAATGCTGTCAAAGATGCACCAAAGATGAATAAATCCCCGTGGACGCTAGGATACGCAATGACAATTCATTCATCTCAAGGACTGACTATCAGTGATACAACTGTCTGGATCGTTGATGATCGAATTGAATGGTCAAACTTAGTCTACTTGGCTGTGTCCAGAGTCAGAAGAATATCTCAACTGCGAAGAATTGTCTTGGATGAATCAAACGCTGATAAAATTAATAATGAAAACAACAGCGATGGTGATGTAATAAGAAAAAAACTCTCTGGTTACAAACAGAGTGACAAGAAAAATAATCACGACTTTGATCTTGATGTTAAATTTATCAGAGCGCTGAAACAACAGCAGAATAATCACTGTGCGAGTTGCAATTGTATAATGCTATGGCAGTATTCGAATAAAAATTCAAGACAATTTACCGTAGACAGAAAAGATAACAATCGCGGTCATACACGTGATAATATCATGTTGACCTGTCTTGAGTGTAATCGACGTAGAGGCGCTAGTTAAGTGATCGAAATCACTGAAGTGATTTTGGCGGTAATTGCGTATCCTCAGGAATCACCTGTAATTGCTCACGTGTGAATCCACGTTGAGGAGCAGTTGAATCCAACCTGTAGATTGCTGGTCTGCCAGTGGATCTTGTCACGGTGGTTATCTTGTGTGTGGTAACACTCCAGATAGGATCAGTCGCTCTTCGTTTATCACCTTCAAGTTCACCTGGTTCATATAAATATCTAACTGTAACATTACCCAGTATTGGCTGTGCTGAAGAATCACGTCGTACGGGTATATGTTTTTTTGTGATCACGATGGCAGGTTTCATGTTGGTTGTTCGTGTGATCTCGCTATTTAGTGCAGCTATCACGCTTGGTAATCTTGCAACCCATTCGCGAGATCTTGTATCCTGAATGAATTCCTTCGAGTATTGATATCCAAATAACCGCTCAGCAAGTGTTCTATTGAATCGCTCAACAATTGCCTGATCACGGTGAATTTCAGTATGCCTTCGTCTGATGGTGACGTTATGTTGTTTCATCAGTGATGATACTGCACCTTGAAATTCTTTACCAGGATCAACTTGTAATAAATTTGGTCATTGCAGACCACGTTGATAAATTCGTTTAAACGCAGAAGCAACCTCAGATGCTGTTTTAGTCGTTAACGGTTCAGCATCTTTGTATCTACTTGCAACATCAACTACAGTTAACGCGTACTTGTATGTACGTCTTCGGATAGTATCATGTGGCAGAAATAATATATCAGCCTGATGAACCTCATTTGGCACACTAACATCAAAATGTGCAAAGTGAATTTGTTTAGGACGCGGCAGATAAATTTGCCATATTGCCTGTCGGGATAACCAGTTTTTAGCAGCAACTTTTGTAACTTTTGCTGCACTGGCAAGTTTACTAATTGCTGCGTTACCTCTCCAATATCCTCTTGGGGAATAATAAATCGACTCCATTATAATTAATTACCAGCGCCTAATACAAGCTTAGATTTCATTGCAGTTTTTATTAACCAGGATGCTGACCTCTCCTTGAAAGATTTATCAGGGATGGCATTTAACGCGTGAATTAATTTCACGTCCGCGAGATGGCGCTGTTGTAAATCCTTGCTTCGGTAAGCTACATCATGAGCATGACACGCCTTATCAATAGCGTTTATCGGATACTCACCTGGATTGGGCTGATCTTCAGCATCAAGTCTGATATCAAGTCGGGTTCCAGGACCGCAGTAATTATATCCTGGAAGATGTTTTTCTCCTGGGTATTTAGCCCACGGACCCCCTGGTAATTTTCCTAACTTGGCTGCGATGTCACCTCCTTTTTTTTTAATAAATCTAAACTTCGCTATACCGCATCGTTCACACTTGCCTGTAAGCGCTTGTCGATTATTTTTTGTTGTAATTGTTGTCATATCCGCAGTTGGGGTATGTGCTCGGCATTTCACACAATATAAATTCATATTTATTTTATGATATGTCTAATGGAGATCACTGACTTTTCTGCGTCAAAGCGACGAGAGCCAATTAAACATAACTCAGTGCTACCAAATTCAATTCGAATGATTATTATAGGCCCATCTGGGTCGGGTAAGACATAGTTGCTACTTAATTTAATAATGAAGTGGATGAAGTGGGATAAATTATATTTGATAGCACCATCAGTGGACGATCAGCGATGCTACAGTGTGTTAAAAGATTTTAACGAAAGTGCAAAATCGATAAGTGAAGAAGATGTTGTTGATTTTATAACTGATATTGATGAAGCACCGAGTATCGATGATATTGATGGGAGTATTAATAATTTAGTCGTGTACGATGATATCATGCTGGACAAACAATCAAACCCTGCCAGGATATTTTCACGCGGCAGGCATAAAAACGTTGATGTGATTTATGTAACTCAACGATATACACAAATACCAAAAGTGATCAGAGATAACTGTAACGTTCTCGCGATATTTAACGGCGTTGACGCACACACGTTACAAAATATTCATCGGACTTGGTGCAGCGGTGACATGGACATAAATAAATTCAGAAATTTCTTTAGTCGTGCTCAGGCAAAACCATACGGCTTTGTGACGATAAATTTACATGATCCTCGGACACGGTATCGAGTTGGATTAGATACAATTTTTAACTAGAAATCCTAGAATATTTACATTTTGAGCAGCAGAGAGACTGAGCCACCAAGTGTTTCGTCTAGTAGACCCCGGAGTCAAGAAGTATTTTTATAGTTAGTTATTTTTCATGAAATAACTCTTCTAGTCAGCAGAGAAGGCTTATTTATCATAGTTTTCTGAATAGAGGGTTTATTTTGTGAAATAAGACCCTCTATCAAGAGTGTTTTCGATAGAGGGTTCTGTTGGAACGAAATAGTTGGTGGGCTCAGTCTCTCTGCTGCTTCTATTGTAAGTTTTTGTGAAGGCTGCTGTTAGATGCAGATGCTATGCTAGCAAAGAAGATTTTATAATCTTTTGCAATTTCACATAGACTAGTACAGTTGCTGTACTCAGTTGTCAATGCAAAGGTATCATCTTCAGATCTAGAAATGTAACGCTGTCTTAAATGTTACTGCGGTTTCTTTGGGAGTGCTTTTAATTTATTCAACCTATTCAACCTATGTTATACATTATATAAGTTAAAAGTAAAAATATATTCCGCGTAAAAGAAACACTAATAATATTCTTGCTCGAAAGAAAATTTCAGTCCCTTTTCCACGAAACTTAAAATTGTCGGTCCCAATGATTTCCGTCTCACTGTTCCAAGACGGTACCGTATTTTGGCCATTAGTTGATGAAAACATTTCGCGCGAAAATGTTAGTCTGGAACGCCATAGTGTAGAAAGTCATTGTTAGATTGGGCGTACTGGCGTACGGAGGTGTTACAAGTAAGTACAGTAAATAATTTACATGTTGACTTGTAAATGCATGCAGTCATTAAAATATATTGACACACCATAAAAGAGATGCAAAGTTTTGGTAATGCATTTTCTTGAACTTAACGGTGACATGTTGCACGTGCACGAACTGCTTGTAGGCCGGTATGTCATATTACCTCGTGACTCCATTAGAAACGTAGCCCAAAAGTCTCTTTACTTTTTTCGTTTTTATCATACAGCATTAGTAATCAACGTATTGTCATTAAATATTGAATATTCACGGTTATGTGAATTTTTAAAAAATAAAGTATTCATATATGTATTCAGACGTGACGCATGGTGACTTCGCCGAACGTGCAGTGCGAGTGCATTTCAAATGGGAACAATGTTTGGAGGTTCATTTCCCAAAGATCACGTTTATTGAATATCAGTTTTGTGTTTGTTTGGGTTTTTTTTTTTTTGGGGGGGGGGGGCATTTTTAGCAAGAGTATGTAAGCGGGCTGCTGGGGTAAGACAGTTGTAACGTTTCTTGGAGTGGTTTTCTTTTTTTTCTCACAGCTATAAGTAAAATTATGTTTCAGGATGGCTTAAAGTGTCGGACTTTATGTCTTTGGTAAGAAAGGGTCAGAACATTTAATAGAATTTCAATTGGTATAGTATTTATTTTGCATTGTTTCTGTCAGTAAAGGCCCTTGGAATACTTGGTAGCGAGTTTGTGATAGAATAAGCACCGTCCCTTTTTGGCTTTTGACTGAAGCGATGTACATTACAATTATTTAGTATGTAATGGAGAAAAAAAATGGCACCCTTCTTTGGCAATGTATATTTTGGCAACAAGAAGCTGAAATTGTTTTATGCTGAGAATGTGTACTTTTTCATTGCCAGCAGTGGTGCGACTGTTAGTAAATAATCGAAATTAATTCCATAGCTTGTCTTCACGAGTGACAAGCCTTTCATTGAGCTATGAGTATGGGACAGGGGCTAGTATTTGGGTGGGTGGGTGGTTGGTTATTTGATCTTGCACAGCTTGCACGTGTTCAATTGCAACCTAGATTTCAGAAACTATGATCAGATTGTTACCTACAAAGCCAAGCTCAGTTTCAAAATAAGCATCTGCACATGACAGTGAGGTCAAGGAAAGGGAATCAGATGACATTTATGATGATTTACTAGAAGACAGTAAAAGATTTCAGAACTTTATCAGAAAATGAGGATGAATTATTGGACTTTGTGGCAGATGACATTAGGTATGTGTGTTTATCGAATACTATAAATTTGAAAAAATGCTGACTTTACCTTAGGTTTGTACACATTTAATCAATAATTAGGATGCAGTATTAGTCAGTTTTTCACCTTTTTGTTTCCTTTTGTTGGCATTAGTGTAATTTTTATCACAGGGCTTGTTTTGTAAAATTATGCATCATATATTTTACTTCTAACTTGTATAATGTATAACATTAGTTGAATAAATTAAAAGCACTCCCAAAGAAACTGCAGTAACAATCTAAGTAGATTTTTCTAAGCAGCTGAATGAATGGAGACATTTAGCAAGGAGTGGAAAACCAGTATCATATGGCAACGATTTAGAGTGTAAAATTGCAAAGTGCTGCATCTGACTATGCTTCTAAACTACTCAAGTGCGTGTTTCCCAAATCGTTAGTAGCGAATAGTTGTGGCAGAACAAAAAATGACTGTTAACGTATTACAACACTGCAAGTCAGTACCGGAAGCTATTGTTAACCATATTTCATCCCAGCCCTTCAATATAGCAACTGAAGGTAGCAATGTTTGAGTAGCTGTGCCCAGTTGTTTGATATTTTGAGAGCACAGAAGGGATTGTAACTGAAGTACTTTCATCAGTGCCAACATGTGATGGAGCCTCTGCTGTGGAAAACATTTCAACATTGGATGATGATTTGAAAAAGAAATTTAAGTTGGAATAACTGTATTGCCTTTGAATTGGATAATGCTTCAGTGATGACAGGTTGCAATAAAGGTGTAATTGGACATATAACTAAGGTGAATCCCTCAGTGTATCTGAATGGATGTTCATGCCATTTGATACAGTTAGCAGCTAAAAAGGGGGCTGATAGCTGCCTTTTAGTTTTGGTGACTTATTAGTGGACATATTAGTATAAAAGTCTTCAGATGCTTTGTGGGAAAGAGCAGACAAACATATTGAAGTATTGTGTAACAAGATGGTTGTCTCTTGAGCATGTACCACACGCATTCATTTTTCGATAGAGCCCATGTGTATCCCACTTTTGTTCGTTAGTGATATCTTTTTAAGGCATTCAAAACCTACTAATTATATATGTGGTTTGAACTTGAATGTTATTTTATTTGCCGAGATAACTACACCACATAATGGCTGTCAGTATTTTACCAAAACATCTTTCTGCTACCTATCAGTCTTCAATGAATTGTATTAAAAGTATAAATCTGAAGAAAATTTTTTGACGATGGCAATTTGAATTGCAATTGTTTTAAGAGGTGGTTGAATTGTAAATAAAATAACTGCTCATTTCCGATGAGATGGTATTGTACAGTACTTGTGTTGCCATGTTTAGCAGATGTTATTTCACACTGATTGCATGGAATGCCATTTTCATCCAGTTGCTTCACATACGTCCACTTTCATTGATTTTACCCAATTTAATTTTAAAAAGTAATTTTTTAAATTGCACTATTCTCTCCTGCCCTATATATCAGACTGACTACCTTCTTGACAGGTCAGTGTTGTGTTGTCTGTGCATGTGCAGTAGTCATTATAGTCACACAACATGAGTCTGGAAATGCACGTTATTCTGAATTGCTTGCTCCTGATTTGCAAGATACAGTCATCAGTCAGGCTTTGCAGCATCCAAATGTTTTCCTTGATCCGTTCGTATATGTACAGAGCAGAGATCTCGGAAACGCTTAATTATGCGTATTTGGATGCCAGTTATTTATCTAGGATGCAGAAAATCACTGAGGCAGGAGTCCTCCATACGTATGTAATAGGTGTGCAGCAAAATTCAAAGACTTGCCAGTCCTGCTTCAGCCACCTGCTTTTTGGGAAAATGTGTTGATCAGTTAGCTGTGCTGATATTGACGATGACAGAATTCAGTGACTGAAAGACCCCTTGATGTACATACATGTTGCCATTTTATAAGAGTACATAAGAAAGAACAAGATGCAATAGCTGGGCAGCCAGTTCAAAGGCTTTGAGTAGCGGCCGGTTGGGAAAATGTACTGATATTTACAGTGATTGAATTCAGAGGCAGAAAGACCTAGACGTACATGTGGTCATTTATAAAAGTACATCAAATAAACAACTCTAGCTTTCGCTATGTTCTTTCTGAATGTAGCGGAATAAGCCGTGCACGTGACCTCAGAATCGACATGTTCAGACTTGGACAAAATGCCATTCGTAAGTGGGTAACAAGTTGCCTAAAAATGTAAACTTTGTCTTCTTCTGTTAGGACAGCGAAAACAACTTTGCCCTGTGATTATTTAAGAGGTACATTGACTGACCATACCATATTTTTTTAAAATGCCACTTGCCTTAGCCCGGTTAGTTCTAGTGCTGTAGTGAAATGTATTTATCAAGGCATCAGTAGCTAGGCCTAGTTTTTATATCAATTATGTTTACAAACTCTTGCCCACAAGCATTGTTTTGATAGCTGATTGACCATTAACCCTTTTCTGAGTAAGGTAGCAACTATCAATTTCCTCTGATATCCTTTGATGATAAAACATACAAACTTGTCTTTTAAAATCAGAATCAGTGATCTGGATATTTATTAACTGCCTCTTATACACTATTTCATCACAAAATTAGTTTGAAATTGTAAGTGAACCATTGGGCCTAACGGGAAATAATGGCGGACTTCACTGAGTTTGGGATGTACCAGTTTATTAGATTGTCTGTTTTCTTAAATCAATGGGCAAATATATTCAGAAACAATATACAAATCATTGAAACCAAAGCCTATGTATTATTTTATTAAAGATTTAACTTTAAAATGCAAATTATGTAGGTCAGAAACGTATGGGACAATGCTATGTTGTGGAATTCGCAAGATGCGCTTTAAGGTCTAAGCTTTTTTCTGACTTGACATGTAGTTGCGTAAATATGGGAAAAAAACAGCAAATCAGATACTATTTATTTGACTAAAATTGCTACAAGTACGTATACAAATAAATAAACCATAAATTTGCAATCTTGTTAATGGACTGTTGTAATGAAACTATATTATAGTAAGTGATTACATTATGAAAACGTTGCCATCTAAAAATAGATTCACGTGTGTGTTGATACTGTAGGAAAGAAGGGACTGCAACTTTTGATGGTTTGACTCCTTTTTTTTTACCAGAATGGGAGTCCTGGACTCGTAGTTTTAAAATCCTAGCGAGACCTGTGCAGTGTATCCCCCAGTGGTGTAAAATTGAGGGTGAAAAAAACGTTTATTGTCAGAACTGAAGGCCAAATAAAAAATGGGGGGGGGGGTCAAAAATGTACTGACAAATTTTCATCTCACCCATACTTTTTCAGCCTGCAATAGAATTATTGCAACTTGCACAACATTCTCTCTTTCTAAAAACCTGATTAAACCAACATGCACAATTAACAAACAAATGCATTGTCCATTCAAAGAATAATTTTACTAGTTCATTTTTCTTTTAAAGTCGTACTTTTAAGTCTCCTTATCTTTTTGTAGCAGTATAATATTATAGACCAACACATAGAAACCAATACAAAAAGCCAAATATATTTAACCAAATATCACTTTATTTACTGCCTGTCACAAAATGTGTACTATCGTCGGTTTCATTGTACTTCACACATTTATCCAAAAATCAAAAATGCTAAAGATTAATCTTCTTTCAAATAAGTTACACTTGAACTTTAAGATCTTTCTTTTATTGCCAGAAGTTAAAAACCGACAAAATCTGCAATGACCTCCTGACTTTGTAATCCAGGTAACGCATTTGTGTCGGCAAGTTTATGGATTTCTTTGTTATGAAGGAATGTCTTGTGTGATAAATGTGTTCTCCAGCTATCTTGTGAAAATTTATTGCAAGGGCAGATTTTTTGAAATTCTTAAACCCTGTCATGAAAAGATTATTCACTTTGCAATCTTTGCAATCATGCTATCAGAAGTCACACTGGTAATAGTAATGGATGTGCCGTATTCCAGTCAAGGGAATTATTTCCTGTTTTTCATTAAAGTTAGATCCAGTTACTCTTTTGTGTTCTACTTCTTTCACTTTCTTCACGAATGATTCTTAGTCCACGCTGTTTTAATCTGGTGATCACTTTGTAGTGCAACAAGAAATGATATCTTGGCGAGTTCAGTGGAAATCCCGCAAGAACTCGCAAGATTATGGGAAGCTACTTCATCATAACATTGCCTATGCTAGTCTGGTTCCTTTTTTCCTACGCTCCCTGCGTTGCACTCCACTATACGAATAGTGGACTGCAAAGCAGGGAACCAGACTATGCCTATGCTCAAAGTATACATAATGTCATTCCTCATCCAAAGCATTGGATATTAAATAAATGTTTTCTCCAGCATGTAAAATGCATTCAGTGATTAGAAGTGTGAGCCAAAGATGAACCCAGTCCATTAAGAATAGATAGAAGTTGCACAATTACTGAGGAGTCCGTGTATAAATGTCTAAATGGTTTAGATTGCATGTTCTTTGACATGTATGTATTTTCTGCTTTCCACACCAGGAATTGAAATATGACCCATTTCTGACTCGTGGAAATTGCAATGTGTGTTGTATAACCCATATTTATTTTGGCCATAGCATCAGTTTCAATTACCCTTGGTTCATTTCCTGTGTGTTGTTGTTGTGGGGTTTAAAGCCATTTTTCAGCACATGGTAGGCTATACATGGCGGCCAGTATTAATGGTGGAAGAAGAACCCAGGAAAACCCCGGAAAGAACCACTGACCCACGATAAGCTACTGGCAAGCTTTCTCACATACCCACATTGGCTGAATCCGAGACTTGAACCCACGCAGACAGAGGTGAGATGGCTATGATCCGTACTGGAAAGCACTTTAGAACACTTGGCCACTTGGGGGCCCACTGTATGTGTGTGTGTGTGTGTATATATATATATATGATACAGTTTTGCTCTAACATAAATGCATGCAATTTTTAACATAAGTAAGCTCAGCAAAATATTAGATCAGGGATGGAATATTACATCTGGGATGTAAAATTAGTAGAAAGCGGTCAATAGCAAACCCACTGATGCCTCTGAGTCATATCAATTGTTTAAATTGTTTAAGGACTCGAGGTACTAATTCAGCTCCAATAGTAAGCATATGGAAACACTATCATATTCAAAGTTCAATAACTTAAAATTTCTTGGTGCTGATGATGAGACTTAAAATTCTCCATGCACAACTAACCTTGGTGCAAGCTTATGTGTGAACACCATGAGCAGTGGCATTTTGTTTATCCTCATGTGCATGAAACACATGTTATTGATTCTGAACCAAATGAATCAGGTGCTACTTTCATTATTGAGTACTACTGAGTCAAGCCTGTAAAAATACTAAAATTGCATCAATAGAATTTTGTCTATATTTTTGTTTAAATTACATATAGGATAAGCTCTCAAAAGATATTTTTACTAAAATTTTAATTTTCGTTATTAACCAGTTATGGACCACCAAACCCATAAATACTTATTTGTTGACCCATATTGAGACTGGTTCAGTTCTTTTGTATAATTAGTACAGCGTGTCCTTAAGCCTTTCTTGCCTTACTTAGCAAGTACTATAACATAAGAATGCTCAACATTGCTCAGCCTTTATTTTATAATCAATTTACACCAAACACAATGCAGACTTTCTATTGTACTTGCATTTGTGTGGGGTATTTTTTTTTTGTCTGTAATTGTTCGTTTTTGTGCTGTTGAAAAAGGAATTGGTAGATTCTGAAAGTGCTAGGGCTAGTTTTGCACTGTAGATTGCCAGTTTTTCTGCTATATAAAATTTTTATTAATGAAGAACACACCCTTTTGTCAACTTAAGAATATATAGAAAAATGCAGATGAAATATAAAATGTACATTTACCTGTATTTGCACCTTAAGTATAATATAGTTACACGATTCAACTTGTACAAATGTTCAGACATAATTATTGTTGTATATGGTTTGTGTGTCTGTAATAAACATCCTGGCAATTTAAAATAATTTTTCTCAAATTAGCACTGAGGGATCCTGAGCTACAAAGCTATATAGCACTGTAAGGATTTAAAAACCATTGAAAATGCTGCTACTTATATTTTCTATTATTCTTATGAATTATTTATATCTTTTCAAAGTTATTATAGCTCTGGTCTTTTTCTAATTTAATTTTCTTGTGCAAATTTCAGATGGCCCAATAGTCTTAAAGCTTCAAGCTTTAGTTCCCAGTGGTACAGGTTTCCGTAGACGGTTGAATTAGTCTGTTCTTGAAGTTGTGCAGCCTTTAACTCGTGAGCGGTTGAAGTCCAAGGTTTGCAGTCTCTGAATACACAGGTGCTCTCTTCTGAGAGGCAATATTGCTAAACTTGAGGATTCTAAGGTATTTAATAGAAGAAAGATTACTGGACAGCTGGATACAACGGTCAGTCAAGGTCAGTCAGAATTTACTTATTAGCAATAATAATGTAACTGGGTGGGACATCATGCTACATGACTGCGGCATGATGCCCCAGTGCTAGACATCACTATAAACTGCCACACTGCAGATGCAGGCATTGTAGCAGTATGACAGAAAAATTGTCAAGCTGCGTACAAGATCTATTTTTTTGCTAAACTAAAACAGATTTGTAATGTTTAATTTGTGTGTACATTCTTGAAGTCTTTGGGTAAAAACAGTTTGACTTGATTGTAAAGT
Organism: Sinohyriopsis cumingii; assembly: GCA_028554795.2. Lineage (NCBI taxonomy): Eukaryota > Metazoa > Mollusca > Bivalvia > Unionida > Unionidae > Sinohyriopsis > Sinohyriopsis cumingii. Next base: position 41,025,292 of record CM068829.1, read on the forward strand.
AGAATTGAGATATTTGAGTTCTTGAACTATTTTATGTAGATTTAGGGCCTGTTTGTTTTTACCACATTACAAATTATCAGCCTGCATTTTTTTAAATAGTGTATTAAATGGAAATGTTTACCTCGAATAATGTAGGATACCTTATTTTCTCTTTTTGTACCTAATATTTGTATAATCACAAGTATTAGTGATCTGACCCTTCCACCCACCAATGTTTATATTTTAGGTTATATCTTCTTTCATAGTTCTATTCGTAAAATTGGTTATAGTTGTCATCAATGACGTGATTCCTGTACGAAAACTTCCACCCTGACTTTAACCAGATTCCAGGTGGAATTTTAAAGCGGATTTCACCTAAAGCCTAGATTCCTCTTATTATACATTTTATGTTGATTCAGGGTGGAATATGGCCCGAAATATGCAAATTACTCTGTCTATTATTAGGAGGAATGTTTATTCCGTTTACTAGGCAGAATCTGTTTATTCTGCTTATTTAGCCTAGATTACCCTTATTATAACTTTTAGGCAGATTCAGGGTGGAATATAGCTTAAAACATGCAAATTACTGTTACTAGGCGGAATCTTTACTTCTGCCTAATTAGATGGAAATACCTGCAGAAACCCCATCCAATGATGAAAATGTTAAGGTTGATTTCAGATGGGGTTTTTAAGCACTTTCTGCCTAGACCATAAAAAAGTTTCCTTCAGATTTCTATTAAACTGCCTAATGATTTTTAGACATTATTGGGAATCAGTGATAAATATTCTCAGTAATTTTTTTTAAATCGATCAAATTTTTTATTTTGACAGAAAATATTAAATAAGATTGAGCTTTTTCTTATCATCGTTTACTTTCTTGCATACAAAATCTAATCCATGATGGCATCACTTAAGTATTTTTCATTTCACTTTTAAGTTTGGTGAGGTCTTGCAAAAATTTCTGAAATATTTGTGAGGTTTCACCAGAAATTTGACTAAAACTTTTGTAAGATTTCACTAAAATTTTGATCATTATATATTATTGTACTGAAGCTTCAATAGTGTTTCAGACATTTCAGAAGGTTTCAAAGACATAATGGATACAAATTAAACAGGACTTTATTAACCAAGGTGACATTTAAGTGTGCATGAAAACAATTATACTGAAGATGTAATTATGACATCCAAGTCCTCGTTCCATAAGCAGCCGTGACAAACGTTCATCGTGATATAATTACTCTTATTTTACACTGAATTCTAACACACCTAGAATATTTTGATAATATACACAATATCGCCTCACGATATTGAAAGTAGATTCTACTTTTTGACCAAGAAAATTCTGCAAAGATATGACTATCTTTGATAGACATGGGTATCGGGCAACAATTCCCACCAGTGATGTATACATTGTCCTTCCTTAAACTCTGAAGTTAATCAGTTTGGAGTTATATAACTTCGAAATCATCCTGATTCCTTGTTCAATTCCTTGTCCTATATAGCATGTTAGCCGCTACTTTAAAGCTCTTTATGGCACAAAAAGCAAAATTCTAGTCCTGGCGTTCAGTTTTCATACAAATTGACCAACTACGTTCCCATCAACTTTGCATTCAAGCAGTTCTCAGTGCCGCACATTTTTCAAATGGTTATTCAATCTCATATCCTGCTCGAAAATTCAAATCGCCATGTTTAGCAAAGATGCTCATTCCCCATCAGTTTCTGTTATGCGACGATTCCTTGGTCAAGTACAAAAATATTACTAATCGGAAAGCTTTTTGCAATGATCATCTGTTAACAATAAATGAAACAAATACTTATTTAAAGCTTGTTGCTGAATGGGATGGGATAGAGTATCATTAAAAAAAAAGTTTCAGAGATATTAAAAAATGGGTCCATATCGAGGAAATTCAGGTCAGGAGTAAAACTAAATTCTGTTTTAAAACGGAAAACCAGATGAAAACTTGTTTGAGGGCAGTTAAATCCAATTGAAGTTGAACAAAAATACAGTATCAAATTTGAAGAAGAAATTTAACGAGGAAAGATGAGGAAAGAAGTTACAAATTGTGCCCAAAATAAACAATAAAATTACAGCTATCAGAAACAGGAAATATAAATGCTGCTGAAAATCATTTGAATTGTACAAGAAACAATACTTTTTATTATATCTAATTGATATTTTTATTGAAATGTCAATGATATTACAATCACAAAATATTACTATATTTTCAGTCATTTAACTTTACAGACACACAAAAGCCATGCCCTAATTCTGCCATATTTAACTGATGTAAATGACTAAGTTCTTCTTACAGTTTAGATGTTGGTTAGAAAATAAACTAAGTCCAGATTCATCCTTTCATATAATAGATGCCATTGACTGAGTTCCTAATTCCACCACATAGCCCAAAATTATGCCCAAAGATGTACTATATAGCAGGAAATTTGACTGAAGTCCATCTTGGAGTTAGGTTGACTCTGGATGGATTCATCTTTGACTTCTCCAATTTTCCATGTCTGCCTTTCTTTAGTTTTTACATTTTAGGCAGATTCCGCCTGGTGTCTGCTTAAGTTCCATGTGGAATCCGCCTAATTATTTAGTATGGGTATAATCCGCCTTCATTTCAGACACTGCATTTTCCAATGCTGTTGTGCACTTTTCAAATTCTGGTTGTGTCGCTTGAGCTTGCTTGGAATCTTGCTAATTGTGCGACAGTAGTTTGAAGTTGAGAAAAATTATTTCAAAGTAATGATAAAAGGAATGGATAAGCAAGAGTCTGAAAATGAAAAACTACCTTGCATTATGATAGATCATATCTTGTGCTGGAAAATACAAGTTGATAACAGTCATTAAAAAAGTTAATTCACTGCTTTTTTTGTTGAACGGAATAAAATCTAGTCTCCCTCGAGAACAGAGAAAGATATTCTACAAAGTTTTCTGGTGAATACTTTTTTAAAGCGAGTGCCATCTCTGGCATAAGCCAGAAAAATCATGAACCATAATATTTTGTTGCCAGTTTAAAAAATATTGCCATTTTCATAATAATGGTACTATCCATTTATCTCAGCATTATTGGGACATTATTGTTGACCAAAGTGGATGTTTAAAGGGGTTGGGGCTGAAAATAAATTAAAATTTTGCATACAAGTGAAATTTGTAAGACATGGCCTGTCGTCAGTGACTTAGATTTATGCAGTGAATTTTTTGTTGTTGAAATTTTGATTGCATGAAGACAACTAGTGTAAACTACACTTGTATCTTGACAACTTACATTTGTATAGTACACTCCACAATGTTACATAATATACATGCATATCAGTAATCATATGTTGGAAATTTATATAGCAGTCAAATCCCATTAGAAAACACAAGTAAAGTATATGTAAAAAAACCTGTAGTCTTCATTTGATCTGTATCCCATTGTCAACAATTGTTTTGTGAAACAATTCACTATTTATTATTCTAGTAGCACATTGCTGTATAGTTGTTTTTATGCTACATGTTCATGTACTTAAATTGGCCTATATTTTGGTCAGCCCAAGAGACTACCATGATGCCGATGCTACCAAAGGGATGAGGCTATTCATAGCGAAATGAAAACATTTGAACAAATTGAGAAGTTTAGCATTCTTGAGATGCCCCACCTTCATTTAACTTGACTGCCAGATATCACGGAACAATTGACATGTTCCAGTCACTATGAAAAATTAAACCATGCTTTAAATTTGCTACCGACTTTCTTTGCGCAAAGGTGTTCCGCTTGCTTTGATGAAGGTTTGTGTTATTGAAGGCACTTCCAAAGGCACTCTTTAAAGGACCAAACAAATGAATGTTTGTTATTGCCCCAAAAATCACCAACCTCAATATTTTATCGCCAATTTTCAAAAAATGTCGCCAGAACAACTAGTGAACATATTTCCAAGTCTGTTAATGTAATAGGCAATGAAAAGTCTATTAATGTAATAGGCAATGAAAATTGCAAAAGAAGGGATAGTTATTACTTTATTGACAACAAGCAATACAGCTATAATATTACAAAATAAAACATTACATAACTGTTTTGCACTATTAAAATTGTAACAGAATAGAAATGGAGTGGGTTTTGGTTTAAAAGAACAACGCAAACACATTGTGATGGACAATGGAAATTTATAAAATGAATTAATAAAAACATATATATTATAAATACATTGATTCTTTCACACTCTTAACATACGATTGATCCGATCTGTCACAGGATGAAGCCGGGTTGGGACTGGATTAGGGAAGACACCAAAAGCAACTGCGTTTACAAGATGTTTATTTATAAACGCAATTTAAATGTAACAAATCTGACACCATTATAATCAAAAGATAAGGAAAATTATAAAGTTCCTAACATGGAACTATCAACAATTAACTCAACGAGAAAAATTAAGACATGAATTTAACAAATGGAATTTCAAAACAAACGTGAATTCCTATCACCGATCAACAATATAAAAGTGACCTACACCTCAGTATAAAAAGTCTTGAAGGTATCATTCAAATAACGATTTAGAAAAGAATGTAATTATGAATCGCTCAAATAACGATTTAGCAAAGAATGTAATTATGTATCATTCAAATAACGATTTAGAAAAGAATGTAATTATGTATCGTTCAAATAACGATTTAGAAAAGCAGTGTAAATTACTAACCTATCGTTCATAAAACGATATTGAAAAGCAGTGCAAATTACGAACCTATTGATCGTAACCAGACATTGAAATAGGAATGAATGAAATGATGAACCTATCAATCGTTCACACAACGGCATTGCAGTAGGAATGAATAACATTATAAACCCATCGATCGTTCACACAACGGCATTGCAATAGGAATGAACATTATAAACCTATCAATCGTTCACACAACGGCATTGCAATAGGAATTAATAACATTATAAACCTATCGATCGTTCACACAACGGCATTGCAATAGGAATTAATAACGTTATAAACCTATCGATTGTTCATATAATATTTTCATATAACGATATGAATGAATGAAATTATTCGCCTATCGATCGTTCACATAATGATATAGCAATATGTGTAATTATTCGCCTACCAATCGTTCATATAACGATATAACAATACGTGTAGTTATGAACGTATCGATCTTTCATATAACAACTTAATAGCGATGAATGACATTATTAACCTATCGATCTTTCATATAACGATAGTAATGAATGGAATGATAAACCTATCGATCGTTCATATAACGACATAGCAATAGGGATGAATGACATTATGAACCTATCGATCGTTCATATAACGACATACCGATATAGCAATACATGTAATTATGAACGTATCGATCTTTCATATAACAACTTAATAGGGATGAATGACATTAACCTATCGATCATTCATATAACGATAGTAATGAATGGAGTAATGAACCTATCGACCATTCATATAACGACATAGCAATAGGGATGAATGACATTATGAACCTATTGATCGTTCATATAACGATATAGCTATAGGGATGAATGATATTATGAACCTATCGATCGTTCATATAACGACATAACAATAGGAATAAATGACATGAACCTATCGATCGTTCATATAACGATATAACAATAGGAATGAATGACAAATACAATTGTGGAAATAGCATGGAACACTACAACTATCGTGGCGCCCATTTGACGACCAAGATGTTAACTCTGGTTCCACGCGCTCTAGTAAATGGCTAGAGAAGCACCCACGCATGGTCCGCTCCTCTGTCTGCTGAAGAATCCCTTGCATCACAGACCTGTTGGTCGTGAAGCCCTGGTCCCTCGCACCAAGAAAACTAGTGCACTCTTCCGACCCAACGTCACCAAAACACAGCATATACGTCACAGGAACCCCCACAGAGTTCTGTGACTCCACATCGAACGATGTACATGGCATGGCAGGCATGTATAAAGTAGCTCTACTGCTGGTGACTCCACATTAAACCATATACAAGGCATGGCATTTAGGCAGCTAAAATGATAAGTACTTAACCGTGTAGTACACATGACACGGTTAAGTACTTCTTCAGTCATATATGTAGCGCATGCGCGCACATGAATTCATTACCCAATACATTAAACGTTTAATGCGAACATTGTATAATTAAATACAAGTTGTCAATTCGGTTGCAACAAATAGCTAACTTGAACCAGACCATAGTAGTTATAATATAGCGTTGTATAACCTAGGTATTGACTCTCCGTAGAATTTAGAATAAATATGTTTCCCACTCGTTAGCTACTGCATTCAATGAATATGTTTGCAGATAGAAGTCTTTTTGAAACATTAAGGTTCTAAAACATCTAAAGTATAAAAACAATTCTGTCACATAGACGAATAATAATAAAGAATTTCATTACCTCTACAGCTGGAGATTTGCTCCTGTAAAGGGGTAAGCGTCCTGACAAGGCTTGGCGTAATGTGATGTTTTTCAAGAATTTGCTCTCTAAGTACACTAGCTGTGACAGATGCACAGCTAGGTACTTAGTTTCCCTGCTGCAAGCCATTTGTTCATGCAGCATGGTCTGAGTTTCGCTCAGGATTTCAAAATAACTAAGCAAAAAAAATATACCACCCTTGGGTGATGCTGTATGTGGCAACGAAACCAGAGTACATTTTTGATAACATATACATATTGATACTATTGATATAACTCCTACCCAATTCCGTGACACGATCCCTCTACACTAAACATTCACAAATTGAAAAACAAAAATATAATTCATGTAATCTGACATATGGAAAGTGAGATTCAAATAATCTTCAGATACGTTTCAAATAATATGTGCTGTAAGTGAGATTCACATAATCTCCTAAATTCTAAATAATCTCAAGTAATTAAAAATGTACTCGATTGAAACATCAATTGGAACAAACATATGCCTCATGACACTTGTACAGACATATGATTCATAAACTGATGAACCGCAGTTTCACAGAGTCCTTGGGTTGGCTCACTTTTATCTTTGCTCACACCCTTCACGGATCCACATATACAGAATTACATATACACATACATACAGACAGCATACAACACCCTTGTATTGGTGGCTCCAGCACATGTACAGACAATAAAACAAAACTGGTCATAATGGGTTCTGAACAATCTTTAGATATATGCTAATAAATTAAACTCTAATAGCAACTTGTAATTTGCGTTTCAAATCGGCATAGTAGTAAATGCATCATTACACGATATGACATTAAAACCTGAATAAGCTTCAAACAAAATGTAAATTTAACACTTACACCTATGGCTGTAGAACACAGTGGAGAACGTTCACTCCTTGACGAGATTCAAAACAACCAGTGTCGGTTAGTAATGGAATCTACCTTAAAATACATAGGAGAGTGAGTAATAGTCTGGGTGAAATACCTGTGTATACTGTGCTATTAGTAGAAAATGACGAAAACAATATTTTGTGCACAATCCTGCTGTCATCATGGTTAGCACAAGATGGGATTTCCGGATTCACAACAGAACACTTAGACGATATAAATACAATGTTTAATAATGAATGACTTGAATGAGCAATTAATTATGAATAATGTGTGCGTATATATAATCGAAACATTGGATTAATTAACATACGAACGCACAGACTTAATAATGAAATATTCAAATAAATTACTTGACAAATACAAGTGGGTATGTGAAAAAGCTTGCCAGTAGCTTCTCGTGGGTTGGTGGTTCTTCCTGGGTATTCCCTGGTTCTTCATCCACCATTAATACTGGCCGCCATGCATAGCCTATCGTGTGCTGCAAAATATTTGAAATACAACACAGTAAAATAAATCACCCTCGGGAATTGTTGTACACAAAAAATGAAACCCGAATACATGTATTTAATAAATAATTTATACAATTCCGTGACAGTAGTGGTCTAAAATCCTCTGTATGTTGTATTAATTCATCCTTTGACATGTGCTCCTCCTTTTCATTATGGCTTTTTGACACATTTCCATTTCGTTAAGTAGAAAATGAAATTAAAGCTGTTCTGAATAATATTAAGGTTATATAATGGTCTGGACCAAACCTTCCAAATCTTCCTATGTATGTCAATATAGGTTATTCTATACGATGTACAATCTGTTCTGAAAAGGTATGCTGGTCCTTTCTACTAAGTAACATGGCTTTCAAAAGATCAGTTTGTAACTGATCATTAAAGTACCTAATACTCTTCCCTGTTGAACTTTCCATGAACAGTTGCTTATGGAGGTCACCTGGTGCCTTGTCATTTAACTTAAGGCACCCTGGCACTACTTTGTTTACGATGTCCATATAACATGAATAGAATTCTGCTGTCATCATGGTGGTCCAAAACTCTTCAGTATGTTGTATTAGTTCTTTCTTTGCCCAGGGCTTAATCTTTCCATTGGGGCTTTTTGACATGTTTCTGTTTATAGAAAGTAGTTGAAATGTCATCATGGTGGTCCAAAACTCCTCAGCATGTTTTATTAATTCCTCTTTTGTCCAGGGCTGCTTCTTTTGATTGGAGCTTTTTGACACGTTTCCATTTATATGCAGTAGTTGCAATAGAAAATAAAGAATATTTTGAACAATGTTAAGGCCATATAATGGTGTAGACAAAATTGTGCAACTTAAATAGTAAGGAACCATGGACACATAAAAATGTTTCATTTTAAAGCTTTGCATTATTAGATGAAATTGCATGTATCTAGTCTTTTTTAAATAGCAATAGTTAGCCAATGAAGATCGTTGTTCCTTAAAAAGATAGAAGTATTCTTTTAATTGTTTTACAGCATGTAAGGATGAATTGCCACTGAAGGGAAGGTCAGTTGTGAAAGTATTACAAAATGACAACATTCATGCATTCCAACAATGATTCGGACAAAAGTTTTGAAGGATTTGAAAGTGATGACATTGTAATCAGATTCAAGATGAAGGATTGGACTTGACTACAAGTTATGTCTTGACACCTGACATTAGGTTTATCTGAAGATGAGGATGAAATGCCTGACAGTCATGTTTGGGTGGAGCACATGGTGCCAAAATATATGGACTAATTTACAGCTGTTTCGGGTCAAACATTTAATTTAGACTAAAATGCAAGGGGGATAGATCTCTTTTTGCAGTTTCTTCCCGAAGAAATATTCTAGTTAAAAACAGATTAACGATATGCCATATCCCAGGTGGTTACCTGCTTTGGTTTCACAGGCATTTCTTGGAATACATATCATTTTTAGTATAATGCAAATTCCAGAATATAAAATTGCTTGGAACATGGGTAGCTTGTGGAGTACAGGTGTAATGACGATATGAGCAGCTCCCAAAATATTTTGATGATAAGGATATTACTAACAACCCTCCGCTGAGACATCCTGGACATGACAAAGTGTCTTGAATATTATAATCCCCCCAAAGATCAAGTTGTTCATGAGGGTATGACAGCATATGAAGGCAGATTGTCTCATAGACAGTACTTGCCAGCAAAGCCAACCAAATTTGGTATAAAAGTATGGGAGAGGCCAATCATGAATTTCAGATAGATTGTGGATGTGAGGAGGGTTGAGGTACTGAGCTTGGTTTAGGATTCCAAGTTATGAGAAACTTTACAAGAAGACTTTTGTTAACAAGAATAACCATGTTTAGAAATGCTGAGGTTCAGGTTTTTATTTGACACATCCCTTTGTAATGTCTTCCTGACCATGAAAGAATCTCCAAACGAGCCGAGTATCACTCGGAGAGAGAGCCAAAGAACGGTAACTGCTTGACTTTAAAATAAATCATGGTCAGCAGCTTATTGCTGGCTACATGGGAACAGAGACTTGTAAAAATGATACCAACAGCTGCTTTGCAAGGCGCTCAACATTAAGAGGGTAGTGCATGACTGGTTGGCCGGACGTTGGGATAATGTGATTGGGTTGGACATCATAGCAATATGACTGAAAAATTGTTAAAGCTACATTAAAAATCCAAACCACACACACGCACAGTTTACATGTGACAAGATTGATATAGAAAATGTAGATTGCATGTGCATTAACTTGTTAACCCTTGAGCCAAACAGTTAGGCCATCCCCTACAGCATACATCCCCTACGAAATGATCATAATTAATGAAAGTTCAACAAAAGCTTCATGAATAAGTGCATGAACTACGATGAACAAAGTTTCTCCATGATTCATGACTTAACGAACAGTTCCTATAAAAAAAAATTTTTTTATATGCAACAAAGAACGTGTTAACTGACAAGAGATATTCTTTTTTTTTTCTCTTAGCAATACTTTTTGTACATTTTCTAATTCTTCTTTGAAAATGTTTCAAGATATATTGGGGCAGTTGTGTGCAATCAACTGTTGAAGTATATTTCATCGTCAAGTGGCTGTTTTTCAACTGGTGTTTCTCCTGACCAATCTTTTTCTCAGAGACTGACCTGTCTGATAACTCTTTTGTGAAGATTTTCAGGGCCTATAATTTGATTAAATCCTGCACATTGTCACTATTGAATGTCTCCATCTGCAACTTAATCAGTTTCATCCGATTACTGTTTGGATCTTTAACATTGCTGCAGCAGTCAGATTTAATGTCTCTTTCATCTTGGCCATAGGATCCTCCAGTTTTCAAATTTACTCCTTAATCTACAAAATTCTTCTACTAATAATTTTACTTTTCTGCTGTCTGGTCTGATAGAAAGGTAAAGTTAGTTAATTACAGATAATCTCTGATCAACATTGTTTTTAGCTTTTAGCACATTATCATTGTACTCCACTTTATTTACTGGTATAATTATGATCCAACTCAAAAATTATTTTATTTAATCCCTTGCACACAATACACAACTTACTGAGTATTTATATTATTGTATAATTTTGTTGCTAGTTTTATATTAACTGAAGCTGTCTAGCCATAGGTATAGTCACAAGAATCGGATGTTTTAATCAATACAATGACAATTTACACTAAATAATAGGGGTGAAACGATTCATCGATACATCGATGCATCGATACTTTTGCCATTTCAATACACATATCGATACACAAGGTGAAGAATTGATACAAAACGATATCTACCTTATAATAGCTACATAAATCTTCAGCAGTTATGATAATTAAATTAGGAGCTCATTAGACCAAACTGTCACGGTAGTTGTTTTGTATACACAGGAAGTATAGCGTGTCAGATTCAGTTGGTCATCTCCGTTCCCGCACCCGGACCAGTTCTATAGATAAGAGTTTCCTTGTACTAGGAAATTACATTATTTTTTGTTTTTTAAATAATACCATAATTTAAAAATATAATCAAAGACATAAATTAATAATAGTTTCTGAAGGAAAAATTTTTTTCTTAAAATTATTATAATAATGTAAGTGTCAATTCTTTTCTCTTTGCGTGGGACTAAACTATCGGTATGGGTGTGGAACCGGTGATAGAACTTATGATTATTCTTAATCACTAAGACGTTTGGGATGCTTTCATGCAATGAACTACAAACAGCGGGGTGACCAAGGTGATTCCAACATCCGGTCAAATGGAGCAGACGCAAAAGGCCGAAAAAATTGAACTCGAGTTACCTGCGATTAGAAGATCATCGGCCTGGAACTATTTTGGATATCCTGTGGAGTATGAGAATGGAGTAAGAAAAGTAGACAAGTAAGTCCAGGTGTGTTTGCAAACTGTGTTTTACAGCTCTTAGGAATACTGGAAACACCACAAATATGTCTACACGTTTAAAACGGCACCACCCAACCATTGCCATTGGAATTCCTTTTAAAGATGACAAGATTTCAGCTCCCAAGGTCAGTGTTTCTCCTACTCCTAAGCCATCACATCCAACAACCACTGGTCAGCTCAGTTTGACTGAAGTTTTTCAGTCTCCATTAATTCCATCATCGCAAAGATCACAGACAATCACTAAGCATATAGCGATGTTTATTGCACATGATATGCGCCCTTTCTCAGTGGTTGATTCGTACCCTAGAACCTCGCTACATCATCCCATCAAGAACACACTTCGCAGAGAAAGTTATCCCAGACCTATACCTTCACACCAGACAAGAAGTGCAAAGCACCATATCAGAGGCAGAATCAGTGGCCATTACTACAGATGGTTGGACTTCAAGGGCTACAGAGAGTTACATAACAATCACAGCTCACTTGATTGATAAAGAATGGTGCATGAAAAGCTTTGTTCTTCAGACGAGACCTTTACATGAGTCTCACACTGGTAAAAATATAGGAGCAGTACTAGTTGATGCCAGTAAGGAATGGCAACTGGAAAGGCCCCACAAGTTACTCCCCATAGTAACAGATAATGCTGCTAACATGGATGTTGCTATTCAAGAGGCAAAGTTCACACCACATATCAAGTGCTTTGCACATACTATAAATCTAGCAACCCAGAGAGGGTTGCAAGTTCATCAGATGTCACGCCTTCTTGGGAGGATCTGGCACATTGTCTCGTTTTTCCATCGCAGTACAACTGCTACTACCCTGCTGAAATCCAAACAAGAGCTGTTGCAGCTTCCTAAACACAAACTTGTCCAAGATGTCCAGACGCGTTGGAATAGTTCTTATGATTGGTCGATTTTTAGAGCAGCAGCCAGCCATTATAGCTACTCTATTAAGTAAGGAAATCAGACAGAGGGAGACGGACTTGAACACTTTATCAGAGGATGATGTATCAAATGCAGAGGATATTCTCAAACTGCTCAAACCAATGAAAACCATTACAACGATATTGTGCGATGAAGCAGCACCTGCCATATCAATGATTTTTCCTCTTAAACATTGTATTATTAGTGCAATGGAAGTGCAAGAAAGTGACTCTGCACTTGTGAAGGCAGTCAAGGTGGCAATCTCCCAAGACCTAGACAAAAGATACAATGACAAGGACATGCAGCAGTTTCTGTTGCAGAGTTGTGCCCTAGATCCAAGATTTAGGGCTCTAACTGATGTAGACGATGCTACAAGGATCCAAATATATGCTTCCATTGTCATGCAAACAGTGAAGGTCAATGAGGTAAGTCAAAAATTTACATATGAGTATCGTTGTGTTATCTACATGCAGCAGTTGAAGTATAACATAATATTATTGTCCCCTTTCAAGATTTTAAGGATATATGAAATTTCTTTTGGTAGTTAAAATTGAACACTTGTCCCCAAAGGTTACCCTAGATGCACCACTGATCTTGGTATGCCCCAGAGTCACCTTCAAAGTTCTTGTGTCATCCGATTCTCTCCATCTCCCTCTGAAACACTGACACACACACACACACACAGAGCAAACACACAAACTATTACATAACTTCATTGTTTGAAGTTCATAACTTCATATACACAAATATTTCTTAATATTCAATATTGATCTTATATTGATAAAATCATGTTTTATTTATATTAAATGCCAGTGAATTAATGCTAAAATGTTAATTGACATAAAATTGCGAGATTCGTATTAACTTAAGGAGTACGTATTATATAATTTTGATTTTTATTACAGTGTGAAACAGTAGTGAAGACAGAGAAGACTGATGAACTCACTCCTGTACTACCATCTAGTCTTCCCCCATTACCACAGCTTCCTGCAGTACAAGTTACAGAATGAGATAACAGACCAGCAGCAGCAGCGAAGGTTGAAGTTGATGAGCCTCCAGTGAAAAAGGGTGCACTTGAAGATCTTTTTGGAGACGTGTACGTGGTCAAGGTGGAGCCATCAAAGTCCCTCTTTCAGAGGGCTGACACAGAGATAACACGTTATAGGAATGAGACATCTAGTATACATATTGGTGACAACCCACTGATGTGGTGGAAATTCAACGAAACATCATTCCCTTTGCTGGCCAAACTAGCCAAGATGTTGTTGACTATTCCAGCAACATCAGTGCCATCTGAAAGAGTCTTTTCAACTGCTGGAGATGTTGTATCAGCACAAAGAACCTCTCTGACTGGGGAGAATGTGGATATTTTGATTTTTTTGAAGAAGAATATGAAACTTTGAAAGTTGTGACGAGTAGTCTGACAGTCTTGTGCATATGTTATGCAGAATGATCTAATTCAGTTCATTTATGCCTTTCGGCTAGCGTGGGTACGTGGGAAAGCCTGCTAGTAGCTTCTCGTGGGTCGGTGGTTCTTCTCTGGGTTTTCCAGGGTTCTTCCTCCAGCAGTTGTACTGGCCGCCATGTATAGCCTATCTTGTGCTGAAAAATGGCGTTAAACCCTAGAACAACAACATCATTTATGCCTTTTACAGAGTCATCACAATTGCCAGATAGTTTTAGAACAATGAGTTTGTGACTTAAGAAGACTCATTCATTTTCTGGAAAACGCATTTATGTTGATGAGGATATCATTTTCAATCATCATGAACTTTTCTTTAATTCAGTTATTGAATTCAAATACACATGACAATTTATGTGAAATTACATTTAACACTGTTTGCAGTTAGGTGCTTGCGCGTTATAGACTAATATAGCATATATCAGGTTGAACATTATTTGCAGTTAGGTGCTGTGTATTATAGATTCATATAACAGATCTCAGGCTCAACGTTGTTTGCAGTTGGGTGCTTGTGTGATAAAGATGGATGTAGCAGATCTCAGGTTCAATACTGCAGTTAGGTGCTTGCAAGTTGTAAATTGATATAGCAGATCTCAGGTTTGACACTGCAGTTGGGTGCTTGTATGTGTTATAGATAGATATAACAGATCTCAGGTTTAACACTGCATAATTATTATTTCTGAATCCCAATAATTTTAAATTTATTTTGTATTTTTGTATTACATGTACTTTTTAGTGTGTTATTGTGTTGCAGTATGTTATTGCATGATGAATCAGACACAAAACTTGTAATAGTCCTGTGCATCTGTTAGGCAGAATTATCTAATTCAGTTCATTTATGCCATTTACAGTCATCACAATTGTCAGCTAGTTTTAGAACACTGAGTTTGTGACTTAAGAAGATTTATTCATTTGCTGGAAGATGCATTTAAGTTGATGAGGATATCATCTTCAGTTATTAGGAACTTTCTCTAATTAATTCATCTATAGACTTCAATTACACACATGGCAATTTATGTGAAATTAATTAGTGTTTGCTGCAGTGAAGTTTATCATTTGTGTTTTCTAAGATGATCTTTCTTGAACTGAAGAAAGGAGGAAAGTATACAGCTTAGAAAAGGTTGCATAATTATGATTTCCTAATCCTAAGCATTTTAAATTTTTGTTGTATTTTTGTGTTACGTGTACTTTTTAATATATTATTTTGTTCCAGTATGTACTTGTTGCATGATGAATCAGACACAAAACTTGTAACATTTCATTTTTATTGAATGAAGGATAAAGAAACACATCAAAGATTTTGTTATATTTTATTTGGTTACACAGAACAACAATGTTAGTAGTCGTGACATTGTATCTTGATTCAATTTTTTCTCTGTTATCATTATACATAACAGGTTAACAAGGTGACTCACTGCTGATACATTGCATATTTGACACTGTTTGAACTTGAAAATACCATTCAACATATACATTCACATGATTAATCAAATGTACTGGGATAATCCCATTTTCAGTGTGGGGGTTTCCTGGTTGTCTAGGGGTGGGGTTCTTCTTATAGACTTTAACGAGTTATGAGAAGTTCCCCTGGTCCTTATTCAGAAGGTTAATTCTGGACACTATATTATTTATTGACTAAATATATTTATGGCTACGAGCCCCCAGTCAGCAATGCCGACAGTTAAATTAAAAGAAATACAAAGATGAAATTTAAACAATAACAATTTAATAAATGAAATTTAAAAGAATTTAAAGTAATCAATGTCTCTCTTTCACCCAATGATCCCTTTGATCATCATTTAAGTTCACAGTGTGAGGAGATTTTTCCCTTCTTGAGTGCTACTCATCTAAATCTCTTCGTTCCCTTGTCTTTCTCTCCTTTCGTGATCTCCACTTCTGCTTCCTCTTCTATAATCCTTGTTCCTTGCCGTTATCTTGACTTCCGGTTCCTCTTCTAGTATCCGGAACCCTTGACGGTATCCCTTGAGGTCACCCGAAATTCACTCGGTATCTCTCACCGTCACCCGAAATTCTCTGAACTTCTCTCGTCCCCCGAAAGCTTCCTGTTGAAAGGTATAATGCATTAGCATAGGGTTATAAAAATCTTCCCTCACACTACGTCACTGAACTGAACCATCAGTTTAAGGCGGGACATTTGGGTCGCGCATGCGCACACATCGAAATTCCCATACACTTCCGCCGCTTACAAAAATGGCGCCATAACACAATCACACAAAGGATTCAAATATCTACATACTGAGCCCTATCAGTATATACATACAAAATATTTCAAATATGATTGTACTAAAATATTACTACGATTAGTAATATGACTATCTGTATATTTATGTATGTTTATATATATTTCCTACACAAGCGTACCAAATCCACAATATTCACATTCAAAGGGTGATAAACGGCAATCCGTTACTCAATGGCAAAAAAAACAAATTTCTTGTCTACCAAAATATAACTACGCAAAGAATTACAATATTCTTATAGCGGCTAGCGAGCAATACAATTCTTCACAAATACAAATTGTCCTTTCAAAAGGGCGTAAACGTAATAATCCACGAAATAAGATGCACACATATTACTAGCGAAAGAAGAGAACATTTTCGCCTCACCAATAAGGTGTACATAGTAACATTATGAATAATGATGCAACGAATCAACATCGTAATCAATCGTAAACAAAAGTACTAGCTAAAGTCATGAAAAAAATGCAAAATATTAAGGTCATAATTAACTATTCATACTTCAATACAAGTAAAATGTATACATACGACAAATTCTCTTCAATTAACAGCAGTCGTATCAAGCAGAATCAACGTAACATCAAACTTACCTGATCGAAGCTATTTCATGAATTTCCTAAATTCCGCCAATTTTTACGAATGGCTAACGGAGTGTGTGTCACTGCGACTCTTAAACACCAACTGACGAATTTCAGGCTTGTACAAGTCTTATGCCAGTTTCTCGAATCAAGTCCCACCTACAATGCATCCCGATTGGATGGCGACGGACTCTGGTCATTTGATCGAACTGTCAATCATAAAAATGTCAGTCTGTGTGTCCCCATGTACTGTCCAGCCTACCATTGTCGGCTTCCGGCTCTTTGAAGTTGTCTACGTCACATGTTCCCATGTACAAAGATTCTCGCCAGATTTCCACTCAAGAGCTCAAACAAAGACTGGGTTACGTAAGAGGATCAGCCAACTTAGGTACTTGGAAAAACAAAGCCTACCTGGCTCCACTTACAGACTTATAAATACATGTATAATACAAGGGGTTGGGGTAAAACATCACATTCAGTTTGATACATGTATCGATATGTATTGTATCGTAGGCTGTGTATCATGTATCGTATCGATACGTGGCACAGGCGTATCATTTCACCCCTACTAAATAACCTTATCTGTGTATGTGTGTGTGTGTACATATATATATATATACCACTCCCTCGATAACTCGCGCACATCGGGGTCCAGAAACATCGACCGCACTATAAGTGATGCGCGAGTTATCGAGGGACCTATAAAATAAGCCCAAAACCAATTTAGTGATTGACGACATAAAGGAAAAATAAGGGGGTGGGGGGTAGGTGGATTATAGTGTTGAATACTCACTTTATAATCGTGCTGAGATTGACTGTGAATAAATATCTCTTCATAATGGTGTACTTTATTATTACCTCATAGAGCAACATTAATTTCAGGATAAATTACAGTATATTGAGGCGATCATCAAAAACATTATTCCACATGGTTTCCGTTCGTTTAACATGTGTACTGCTTCACACATTGTGTACTATGTCAAATTATGTTGAATTGGATACATTCTAGTTTTATTGTTTAATCCAAATTAGATGTTTTTTTATATACAAAAGATCGACTCTTTTCGAGAAATCATTTTTGATCGAATGATAGATTGATTGCGATAGAAGTAAAAGGGAAAACAAAACACAAGGGTTAATCAGGAGTCTACAAATGTAAAACAACGTAAATTAGAACAAGTTAATAATTGCCATTTGTGCCATGCTTCACG
This sequence comes from Sinohyriopsis cumingii, assembly GCA_028554795.2. Lineage (NCBI taxonomy): Eukaryota > Metazoa > Mollusca > Bivalvia > Unionida > Unionidae > Sinohyriopsis > Sinohyriopsis cumingii. The sequence continues at coordinate 41,043,372 of CM068829.1, forward strand.
AATATCAATTCACTTTTTGAAAAAATCAGTTAATTTTTTTTGTGTTACTCCTTGGTTTCTCTGCCGCCGAGCAAAATCCCTCAGATTTCTCAACTGCATGAGTTTTACGTAGTCAATAGTTTGGGTCTCCAGCTACCTTATAGCAATATCAAAAGATTTGATTGCTTCTTGTGCAGAGGGGGGAGGTGGTACAACATCTGCGTCTGCATCACTTTCAACACTTGTGGTACTCCAGTTAGAATCGTCTTCTGCTGCAAATTTGTTCGTTATTGAATTAACTATTGTTTCATCTGACATGTATTCGGCTGTGGGGCAATCATTGTCAGCACAAATCCACTCCTCCATATCATCAAGAGAAAAGCCCATCTCAGGACAACGAGTCTGTACAAATTTCTCCCAAACAGCCTCGGCATTAATGACATCAGTTTCACTGAAACCTTTAAAGTCACTATCATCGTCGCTGTCTCTGTTACTGTTTTGCTTTGTGTCGAAGACAGCTCCAAGACCCTTAATCCAGCACCCCTCTATGGTCTTAAGGGTGATTGCTTTCCAAGCCTGACCACCCATGAATATAGCCTCTTTTGAATTCACACTTTTGAGAAAGGTTGTAACACTTTCTCCACTGTCCAGCATTGACTGTATTAAAAGCTGACAGTAATTCTGTTTAAAAGTGCTAATAATTCCTTGATCCAGTGGCTGAATTATAGATGTTTTTTTTGGGGGGAGGTATTCTACCTAGATCTTTCCATCACTTGTTATGAGTGAATCAGCAGGGGGGTGGGCTGGGCAATTATCCAATAAAAGTATAGCTTTCTCCTCTATGCCCCTGAATCGCTGGTGGTTTCTGACAGATGGCACAAACATCTTGAAAAACCACTCCGTAAATATGATCGCAGTCATCCACGCATTTCCACTGTTTCTGTATACAAATGGAAGACTGTCCATGTTCATATGATGGAAAAAACGAGGGGACTTGTATTTGCCAATACATAACGGCTTCATATTGTGTGTACCAGTTTTGTACACACAAAACAAAAGTGTTAATCTCTCTTTGTTGAGCTTGAAGCCCTCCTTTTTGTGCAGGTCATATTTGGAAGCAAGAGTTTTGTCTGGCATCATTCTGTAGCAAAGACCAGCCTCATCACAGTTGTAAATTTGATCTTCTGTGTATTGTTCACTGATGATTATCTCTGAGCTGGTTTGGAATAACTACACGCGGCTTCCTGATTCGCTGAGTGTATCTCTCCCGACAAAGAATTCTGTTTAATTCCATGTCGGCGCTGAAATCTCCAAAGCCATCCTTGGCTTCCCTAAAATGTGATTCATTGTCCATAATTTTTGCCATTTTCTCCTTGAGCCTTTAGAATTGTTCCAGAGATGAACACCTTGTTCACGTTGCTGTGTGAACCACGTGTACACAGCTTCATCTAATTCGGTATCTTGTGCAGTCCGTGCTCGTTTTCTTTTTATCCCATCATCTGTATCAACAACATGTATGTAATCCCGAAGTTTCTGCTCATCTTTAAGCCAAGTTTGAAGTGTCGACTTGGCGATTTTTAGTTCATTGCAAACTTTGGCTCTCGTTTCACCATTATGAACCCTATCTATAATGCACAGCTTTTCAGTCGCTGAGTACGCCTTTCGCTTGATTCCTTTACTCTCCATGGTCACATTTACAAATGATTAAGACACATTACTGATTCATAATATATATTTTAATGATGTTCAGTACATAAAAATGTGAAATCATTTTCGATTGGTCAGATAAAATGAATTTTGAAAACGGTAGTGACCACAAGACCTTATGCTCCGATTTGCATGCCTTTGAATTATTTCTTTGTGCCTACCTTGCTTGATTTGATATCAAAGACATATACAAAGTGATAAAACAAAACAGGTCTCTTGTAATCGATTTTATAATGCAACAAACACTTCCCCAAGTTGTTGATCAAAACAAAGCCGGCATGTAATTAGGTTCTCACAGAAGTATGTACTCACGGGTTTCGATGTGACGGTCGATTGACTCTTTTCATGTTTTCAATGAACAGAATATGTTGCGATTATAATGTTTACACTGAAACGGAATTACAGGATTAGAACATGGCTTTCACACAGGAAGACGTTTAATTGGTGTTTATTTCATTTTCTGTTGCCACCTGTTAGCATTTATCAGAAGTTTTCATTGATCGCTATTTCACCAGACTGTTTATTTACAGTATACTCACAACTATTTATCATAAAAACTTACATAATATTATATCTTTAAACAGAGGTTTCGCTAGGATTTTAAAACGGGGTCTTTCTGCCTCTGAATTCAAGCACTAAATATCAGTACATTTTCTCACCTGGCCACCAGTCAAAGCCTTTGAACTAGCCGCCTAGCTGTTGCATAATGTTCTTTTTTTTTTATGTACTCTTATAAAATGGCAACATGTATGTACATCAAGGAGTCTTTCAGTCACTGAATTCTGTCATTGTAAATATCAACACAGCTAACTAATCAAAACATTTTCCCACAAAGCAGGTGGCTGAAGCAGGACTGGCAAATCTTTGAATTTTCCCGTGCACCTATTACATGCATACGGAGGACTCCCGTCTCAGTGTTTTTCTGCATCCCAGATAAAAAATTGGCCTCCAAATACGTGTAATTAAGCGTTTTTCGAGGTCTCTGATATTAATTCTTATTTAGAACTTGCAAATTTCAAAATATGGATTCTATTTGTACGGGCATTAATCACCATTTTCGATGATAAAACGAGCAATGTATCAAGGTTTAATTTACCAATTCTTATCACGTTCAGCATATTTTAAAGATATTTTAAATACATTTTCTCTGGGGAAAAAATCAGGAGCCAAGATGGACACCGTGTTATAAGCGGGATCGCGAATTATCCGGGCGCGAATTATCAAGGGAGCGGTGTATATATATATATATATATATATATATATATATATATAACAGACAACAGTTATTTCATGGTTTCAAATATTTTCGCCATTTTTTTATTGATTAAACGTCAGACTTGTGTGATATAAGCCCTTAGTATGTCACTAATGCATCCACTCCGACTCCGCATGTTGCATATAGCTGCTTCTATTTTCATCACGTTGATATTTGCACCTGTATTGTGTACAGTTTCACACATTAACTATTTTGTTGTTTTTTTCTAAATTACCAAATTACGTCAGATTATAGAAATAGTGATGTCATGTAAAAGAGAACAATCTCGAACATCTCCATTCCTATCGTAGATGTCATACCGCGTCTGGTATCAAGATCTAAAGGGGGGGGGGGGGATGTATGATAACGTTTAGTGATTTTCAAAACTTAAATGAGCAAGTTTAAATTAGTTCTGAACAAATTCATGTTTCATTAGCTTGGATATAACTAATATGATGACATATAAAACCCAATAAAATATCCATATAACTTCCACTGAAATAATTGCGAATGACCAAGAAAAAGATACCGTAAGTTTGATCATCCAGGCTGGGCATGCTTTTGCACCTAATTTTGCTCTGACCAAATCATTTCCTTCGTTGTCTTCATAATCGCTTCTCTGCACTTCTGCTTTAAAAAAATGATATTGAAAATATTCTTAGCTGTCCATTCCACCGAGTCCACGGTTTTTGTTTGAGCTTTTTGCCTAACTGTCTGATTGCTCTTTTGTTTCTGAGGAAAAGGATGCTCAACTGTTGAAATCTTGCACGTATATTAACCAATCATATCGCATTTTCTTTCTCAGTCATCCAATCAGGATAATTGTCATTTACATATTTTGGTTTTTACACTAAATTGGCAACCAGTGACTAAGTTAATAGAATATGCAGTTTATTACAGTAATGGACAAAAACATTAGAACAAAGTCAATGAAAGCTTTTTAAAGCAAATACATTTTGTTCATGATGGCCAGAAAATATTTTCCCTTATTAATCCAGTACTACTCCGGTTAAGTACACAAGTATTGAATTAAAGATCTGTATGAACATTTATACAATATTGTATCATTTAAAAAAAAAAAGAAAAAAATATTCACCTTTATTTAAATTTCACTAATATTTGGAGAAGTTTGTATGATGAATTTTCATGAACATTTTATGAATATAATAATACAGAAATTTCATCTACATTGTTTAGAAATATCTTTGTGGTGCATCAGAGTACTTAAATTGTTCATGAACCAAGTTCATGACATTTCAGGAACTTCAAAGATAATAGTTCATAAAAGTTCATCAGTGTGTTCATGAACATCAAGTACATGATTCATCAAAGTTTTTGAAGTGTTCATGAACTTTTATGAACTCAAATGATGAACTGATCATGAACAGTTCATGTTTGTTCATTAAGTCATGAATTCGTTTTCATAGGGTGTGTACACAGATGTGCAATATATTTTCCTTGTTCTTTACTTGCCTTTCTTCCTTAGAATTCTCACTGAAAGTTTAAAAACTAGTAAAACACTTAGCAAACCCTGAAATATGAACACTCGTGCCAACAAAATTTATTTCCCAGACATTTATTTAACATTTCTTCAAAAGATCTACATGATATGGTTTTAAACAATCCACACACAAGTGAATATTACAATGAATACATATACATAACCTCCCGGCGTCACTTTTGTTTACTGCATTGTCGACATCTTTCCCTCTTTTCACCATTCTTAGGATAGTGGCCTCCTGTGTTTGTAGCTAGTGCTGCTATATCATTTTCCTGGTAATCTCCAATAAGCAATTTTGCCAGATTCCTCTTAAAATCAACTAATCCATGTGCTTTTATCCATCTGTTCTTGCTCTGCTTGACACGTTGTTCTGATTCTCTTGTTACTATGAATCCACTGGTGACTGCGATATCAAACAAAAACCAAAAAAAAGGTACAACCACTATTTTGTGGCTGTTCTTTATGTACTGTACTGTGTTCTCAGCTGGTCTGCAGTGTCCACTCTCTTCATGTTATTGTTGTACTCTGGCATGGTAGATGGTGCTGTGATGTCCCTGACTTCTCTATTTCTGGATCTGCGCTGTACTGTTTTCTCTACGGTTGCTGGATCTTCTGCTGTCGATAGTTTTGTGTTGATACTACTCGTCCATCCAAACACAGGCTGTCAATTTCCTTCATTTTCCTATTTTGAATTCCCTTTGAACCCTAATGTCTCTTTTTTTAAGATGCTGTGTAGGATATCCTATTATGTTAGATATTAATTACTGTTCCACATTCGTATGTACCTTTCTGTAGAAGCCTATCAAATAAATCTGGACTGGTAAAATAATTGTCTACATTTACTATGTGTTTTTTTTCCCCCAAATCTTTTGTGTTAGGTCCCTAATGATGGTGTTGCTAATCCCACTTCTCTGGTACCGACATCCTTACCTGTATTGTATACATATGAAATTCACTGGTGTAGCATTCATTGGGTCAGCCCTCATGCAGACCTTGATCGCATATTTAGTCAGCTTGGCTGGTAGATACTGGCGTAAAGCTAACCTACCTCAACATTTTATCATGGCTTGATCTACACTTATATTTTGATGAGGATTGTAGTTTTCTAAGCAGCTGTTTTGAACGGCATGATACACTGGCCTCACGTGATGTAGCTTGTCATGACCTTGTTTAAGCCTGGGAGGATTATATGAAAATGTTGTGATATTTTATCAAACCTATCTCTCATGATTCTTAATCTCACACTTACGTTTCCAAATAGGGCATCTGTTGACCAGTACATGGCTGTCTTTCAGCAGCTGAAAAATACTCATAAAAACTAGCATTCACATCCATGCTTTACTTTCTCTTTTCATAACCTCTCTCCAGTTTGGGTCTTCTTTCTCCTTATCCTTTCATCTTGCATAGAGATTGGTCTCGCCTACGTTCAGCTGATTAAAAGTTGCTCGGGGGGGGGGGGGGGGTTGGAAAGCTCATTTGCATCAGGGTCTAAATCTGTTGTTGGCCCTAGTGTTGGTCCTGTGTATGGCCTCTTGTCAATGTTGTTTTATCATTTACGATCCCTCGATCAGCTCTTTCAATTTCTTCTCCATTCTCTTCAACATTCTCATTCTCGCCATCACAGCAGTTATCTTCATTAGCTATTTCGATGTCACTGTGAATCTCGTCTGATGAAAATCCTGAAAATTCTCCGCCAGTTTGTCAAGTAAAAGTCTGCTCCCAGTGGCTGATTCTTGTCAGTTTGCATCATTTTCAGATCTAAATATTTTTATTATTTCTGCTGATATCGAAGTCAAATTTTTTTCCCTTTGTTCAGCAATTTTCACCCTATGTTAGCTAAAATTGTATGGGTTAAACTGCCTGCATAATTAAGAAATTGCTTCAGATCAGCCAATGGTTTGCGCCGATTTAACACTGCGGGATACAGGTCTAGACAAATACTGCCACTCGGTGTCGGGATACAAGCTAGGTAAACCCAACCACATTATCGAGGCACTGGTAAGATGAAGGAGGTTAAGAATGATGAGTTATCGAGGAGGTATGGATTTAACGAGTTAACACAAGAAACTCTCAGCCATTATGTTGATCTGGGGTACTGTCTGTAGACAGGAGCTACATTAGGCCGTCTGCATATCAATCTTAGTAGGGAGAGCAGAAAGTACTTGCAGAAGGTAAAGAGTTGAATTTGCTTTTGCCCTGGGCTCATTCTTTTCTTTGGGACTTGCAACATGTTTCTATTTATACCCGCTTTCAGTTTAAGTAGAAAATAAAAAATATTTTGAAGAATATTGAGGTATAGACCAAATCATGCAACATGAATAAAGCAGAACCATGACAGAATGAGAAAATGTATTTAATTCATGAAAATCATTTACCTTTCAGGATTTATTAATTCCCTTTGATATCATATACATGTCTGTATTGGTTACTGTGAGCTACAGTATTGTTACAAGCCAGGGGTCTTTAATTGTCCAAGCGGTTGTCAAACCCTGGCTCTATTCTCACTAGAAGTCATAAGTTTACTCCAACTTTCGAAAAACTTCCATACACCTTCAGTTCTGAATTAGAAAGCCCGACGTGTCCATTCTATGCGTAAATTTTACTCTAATGCAAGATCACAGATAAAACAATCTGCCAAATAGCTATCAACCGCACATCTGCTTGGTTTATCTTCTTCAGGTTTCTGTAATGCCAGCCATTCATTCCTTAGAAAATATATGAGTATCTCCTTACACTGGCAACTATTTTAACTCTGCCACCTTAGTCCAGTGAATGTATGCTTTCCAGGCACATTTCTTCAATAGAACTGCATCACATTTGACCCCATGGCAACATAAACACTATCTGCAGGACTCACGGTACTAATTCCACTCCAATGGTAAACATATGGAAACACTGTCATATTCAAAATTCAATAACTTAAAATTTATGGGTGCTGATAATGACACCTATAATTTTTCGTGCACATCTAACCTTGGTGCAAGCTTATGTGTGGAGAACACCATATGACCCGCGGCAATTTGTTTACATACATGTGCATGAAACACGTGTTATTGATTCTGCACCAAATGAATCAGGTGCTACTTTCAGTATTGAGTACTCCTGAGTCAAGCCTGTAAAAATGCTAAAATTGCATCAGTAGAAATTTGTCAATATTTTTTTTACATTACATATAGGACAAGCTCTCAAAAGATATTTTTCCTAAAATTTTCATTTTCATTATTAACCAATTATGGACCACCAAACCTGTAAATACTCTATCATTTCTTCACCCATTTCTAGACTGGTTCACAGTTCTTCCGTATAATTAGTACCGTGTGTCCTATAACCAGATTTAATTTTTTTTGAAAAAGTTGTATTTTACTCCTTCATATTAGAGCATAATTGTAAGAAAGAATTGGCCATGCTTGTGCATGGATAATAGTGCAATAGCATTTTATGTGATACCAATATCTATAGTTAAATTGCATCCGCATCACATGTTGCTGTGTTGTATTGTACTTATTAATGGTTTATTCTTGCTATTAAAATAATTGTTTTCTGCCTTTGTATCTTCATGTTATCTTTCTATGGCATGCATGCTACACAAAAGAAACACAAGCATGCTGACATCAGCAAGTATGACATCACAGGGTATCAAATTACATGACGCATTGTTTTTTCATCTCTCACTGGCTATAAGACAAGTTTTAAATGTTTTAAATTTCAAAACTGCATTTCTTTTCTTGCTGACTCTCACAGAAATAAGATACTGTGCATCCCTATTCACATCAATCAAACAAAACAAATAAGTGTGCCACATGACAGGTCAAAATGATAAGAGGCCATTGCCCTTTTGTGACTAAAACATATACACACCCATGAAGCATCAAGAGATGCTGACATTCCAAACTTATTTAAACTATCATCACATGTGATTCATGACCCCCAAATGTTAATAAAAAGGTATAAAAGCCAAGGAAGAGTTCCATAAGCTTTATTATACTGAATAATTAAATAACATAGTGCTACTTTTTAGTATAAAACTATGGGGAAGGGTGAATAAGCAAAGAATAGACAGAGTAATTTCTTCAAGCCTGGTAATGTTCCCCACAACGGGGGTGGGGGGAATGTGTATCAACCCAAACAACACATCAGCATGAGGTATGTTACAAAAGGACAGCAAGAGACAAATTTGAAAAAGCTATCCAAAGTTCCTATAATGCTGACATTGATGTTGGAGACAGAAAGTGTATGCACAAACTGTTATGACTCAAGCTATTAAGTATGCTGGAGGTGGAGAAATGTGTGAAAAAATTTGCTATGCCAAGACAAGTTCATGTCTCTATGCAATATGCAGACACTGATAAAAATTGTCACTGAATACACTACTAGTTAAATTTAAGTAATAGAATTGAATTGCATATTGAAGTTGTCTAATACATAAACATATACCTACATTTACCCAAAGCTCATAAAAAGTTAAGAAAAAGTCTCAAAATCATTACTGTGGCTACTTTCCACTATAAGCAGTGTTAAATTACTTACTTTTTAATATAAAGCTGAAAAAATGCATACATTATTGAACAAAAGAGAAACAAAGCAAACATTGCAATCACTCAATTACAGTCAAAGGGGAGGTAATACACCTTGAATTGGCAAACCAAATAGCAAGCTCTAATTTACAGCTAAATGATTCCTTACTATTACTTGATGGTAAGAACAGAGCAATGTAGGTTTAATAAATAGCTTTTGTTTCAAATATGAAACCATATTTCTGACATGAAGCTTGTTTTCATTTATTCACAACAACATATATGGTGAAGAAAACCCATATCACTTAGTGCACGCAGTAATCAAATGCTGAGATTTGGAATAATGTGTTCTGAGACCACAAGTTGCAACACCCTGAGTATAAAGGTTTTCTATCATGGGACTTGGTACATGAAGAAAAAAGAGATCTGGTTTGGTGGGAGAGAGCAGTATGTTCACCGTGCAGTTATACATCAAGAATGTTTCAACTGTATGAAGGGAGGTTGGGGAAGAAAAACTGCCTGTGTAAAGAATGCAATACAGATAGGACTTTTGCAGACTTATATTGGGAATGAAGGGTTGAAAACTATTATTTTAAGTGAAAATGTCCCTCCCTGCTCCCTCAACAAAAGGAATGCAGAAAAGTTCCAATACTGTTTGCCCAAAAATGTAATGTACCAATATGAGAAACATGCTGAACATAGAATAGGTGTCAAGGAGTTTAATTCTAGGATAAGAAATAAGACCGGTATAATTGATATTCAATGTGACTCGACATATAATAATTCAATTTACAGGTTGAGGCAATGCAGCATGTGCAGTTTTGTGCACAGTCCTTATTTTTACAATGTTCTCTGCTTTGATCTGCTGAGTGTGTCTCTAAAGTTAAATGATCAGTACTGATACATAAGTGATTGTGACATAAGTGGCTTACATATAAAATCTACCCCCCCCACCCCATTTTGGGGAATTATTGCATGTGTTAAATGGTATTTAACCTTACAGGCCAATCTATGGGTACCATCATATGAAATTCTGCCATCAGGCCATACTGTGCTCTTTTCCCTATGGCCTGAGCTATATACTTCCACTCTCCAGTGTATAAAACCATCCCCATCTGTCTTTTGTATAGAATTTTTCTCCAAAATCACATGCAAACCATGATAAAAAGACTCCATTATCACTGTCATATGTAAAAACCACCAAATTGATACCCTGGATGCACGTGGTAACCATGGAAACAACAAACTCCTATTATGGTATAGGTCGCATATAGGACTCACGGTACTAATTCCACTCCAATGGTAAACATATGGAAACACTGTCATATTCAAAATTCAATAACTTAAAATTTATGGGTGCTGATAATGACACCTATAATTTTTCGTGCACATCTAACCTTGGTGCAAGCTTATGTGTGGAGAACACCATATGACCCGCGGCAATTTGTTTACATACATGTGCATGAAACACGTGTTATTGATTCTGCACCAAATGAATCAGGTGCTACTTTCAGTATTGAGTACTCCTGAGTCAAGCCTGTAAAAATGCTAAAATTGCATCAGTAGAAATTTGTCAATATTTTTTTTACATTACATATAGGACAAGCTCTCAAAAGATATTTTTCCTAAAATTTTCATTTTCATTATTAACCAATTATGGACCACCAAACCTGTAAATACTCTATCATTTCTTCACCCATTTCTAGACTGGTTCACAGTTCTTCCGTATAATTAGTACCGTGTGTCCTGCAGAGTCCCTCCTTATTCATTCCTTTGTGTAATTTACCGGTTTCCTATTGTAAATACTGCCACTGCAGTCACATCAACAATGTACACCACTAGATTTTGATATGGACTATCTTACTCCAGGGACATTCATTCGGTTTTGGCCTGAATTCACTACTGGTGAACCATTGTATCATGGAGACTCACTAACATTTCACTCCGTGACGTTTACTCTTTGTAATTGGCTAATTATTTCAGGCTAAGGATATTTCCATTGCGCCAAGTTCCAATAATCACACAAGTAATCACACAAATCTAAGAATTCCTTAAAACTGGGCACTATAACCAAATGCATACTCCAATTACCTTAAGCCCGCCTTTAAAAAGATCACTTGAACTTGAGTGACACAAACATCATGCTTCTTAGGTTTAATCAAAATTGACGACTCCCCAAAATCAACCACCAACTCCATTAAGGATTCCCAAACATAATTAAAACAAAACACTGAATCACTGGACTTGTTCCTAATAGCCTGTCACTCAACATCCATAACTAAACTTTTTTCTTATTTTATTTTTGAATCACTGCTTGCTTATAAGTAACATAAATGTCAACAGTAAACACAAATTAACCAGGCTGAATCCAACATGAAAATGTTCCAACAAGCTTTTCAGGTTTAAACTATCTCAAAACAATCTTTGGAATTCGCTGCTGGAAAGTCTTTTCTACACATAGGTCTCTAACAAGACAACAAATGTAACACAAACTATTCTTGTTTACCCCCAGAAAGCTCAGGTCTGGAGTTTGCATTCACACTGGGATACAAGTCTCCCAATAGACCTTACTACACCAGTACACAATATATTTTTAGAGGGTGTCAGATGATCATGTCTTCTTACAACTAACTCTCTACTAATGGATCAATGCTACAGCGACCAAACATAGCCATAAGAAAACTTACTCCAAAATGCAAAAGTTTGGAACACCATCACATAATTGATTCAACTATAATGTGGTGTGCAATACTATTACTTTATGCTGCTAATTAATTGACATGTGCTACGAATTTCACTTCACTACACCCTCCCTCATAAACTTGCGCACATCGGGGTCCAAAAATATCCACCACACTACAGTATAAGTGAGGTGCGAGTTATCGAGGGACTTGTAAAAAAAAAAGACAAACACCAATAAAGAGATCGATGTAACGGCAAAAAGGGGTGGGTGGGTTGGTTGGTTATAGTGTTCAATACTCAATTTATAATTGTGCTACAATTAACTGTGAATAAATATCTCTCCATAACTGTGTACTTTTTTTTTTTCCTCATAGAGCAACATTAATTTCAGGATAAATTAATAGTATATTGAGATCAGAAACATTCCACATGGTTTCTGTTGGCTTAACACGTGTACCACTTCACACATTGTGTACTACGTTACTAATTTGTGTGTTGGATTGGATATATTCTAGTTTTATTACTTGATCCAAATTATACTTGGTTTTTAATACAAAAGATCGACTCTTTTCAGGAAACACTGTCGATTGAACGAATGAACAATAGATACATAGCTAGATTGATAGTTTTGATTTTGGTAGAAGTAAAATTTAAACAAAATCACAAGGGTTAATCATTACCAACATGAATTTAATGTCTTCAAATTTAAAACAACGTAAGAGGTGGTGCAAGATCTGCATCTCCATCACTCTCAACACTGTGACCACAAGAACTTATGCTCAGATTTGCATGCCTTTGAATTTTTTCTTTGTATCTCCCTTTTCTTTTTGGGGCACCAGACAGATGCCCCCCCCCTTTCCTAATTACATAAATTGTTTATGTGTTTGGGTATTCCCCCCGATGTGTTGTAGTGTTTTATTCCATCTTTTTTGGAAAGTGAATTTAGGAATTCAGGTATTTGTTCGGTCCTTAGTGTGTCTATAGAGGGGTTTATCCGAGAGTGATTTAGATTATCCTCTCGGTTTAAACTTCCTCTTTTCATTTTCTCAGTGACCTTGCTAGGGTCTCCTACATCCCATGTATGCTATATGTTTGTGCTATGTGTTATGTATGTTATAATATCTTTCTGTTGGGATAGCTGTTAATCAAATTCTTGTAGTGTATAAGTTTTCCTACTATATTCCGTGTTTAAATACCACGGGAGATCTTGTTTGTAGTTTTTGAATTTAGAAGAAAGGTGATTTCCCCTTAATTTTGAATCTTAATGATTCTTATGTATATGCTGTATCACCTTTCTTAATAAGATTAGACTGAGCTCCAGGGAGGGTTCACATTTTTTTTATTTGTTATGCTTCTCCCCCATGGAGCGGTCTATCTTGTAGTTATAATTGTATCTAAATATGTTCCAATATAATATTGGAGAAATATTTGAAAAAAAAAAAAAAAAAAAATTTTAAAAGAGTGTTAGTGATAGAATGGAAGGAATTTATTTTTTAAAATTTTAAATTTCCAAGAGGGGTTCTGTTCCAGATTCTGCCATGGGCCTGTTCACTTCGCGTAGCGCCATGTGACATAGCCCCATGGCCTCATCATCTGTACTTTCCCTCTTGAAATCTAATCTAATCTATTTTAAAATTTAATAGGTCCACATATTTTAATAGTATTCACTATATAGCTAGAAATTTTGTATAATGTTTCTTTATTAAAATCGCCGTCTAAATATAGTAGACTCTGCGGCTTAAAAGAGCTATTTTTATTTATTTCATTTATTATTATTGTTCTTTCCTTTAATGTTTCTTTACAATGTAGAATAATATGTCTTTTGCTATAAAAACCTATTTTGCACAGCGGACATTTTGGCGGTACTCTGACCATACGCCGTCTCGCTGCCACCTCTCCTGTCAACCACGCATCATGCATGTATTTGAAGGCGAGGCTTTGTACTTTCAGGGACCCTAGTCTGGACCAGTGCCCCCATGCTTTCTTCCAGTTCACATATAAGTTTTCTTTTTCTACTTTAGGTATTATATTTTTGGTCAAGTCATTTCTAATCCAATCGTATGAAAGTTTTTCGTCCAAGTCCCAAAATTTTTTTTTATCTCTATACTTCATTAGTAAATCTTTTATGCTTCTATATTTTCTTGGTGCTTCTAGTAACTTCATGACATTATTATTTTTGTATATCCCCTCCCTATTTCTTAATACAAACCCAAACCAATATATATATATCCCTTCCCATGGTAGTTTTGGAGTGTCACTCAGTCTTTTAAATCTATTTAGTATATTAGTCGTTTTTAGAATTAATGGGCTTGGTAATCCTAATCCCCCCAATTCTCTTGTTTTGTATAAAACTTCTTTTATTACGTAGTGTAGTTTAAAATCCCATATATAGTTTATTATCGGTTTGTCTATATTATTCAATATTACATTATTTATGTTGGTTGATTTCATTATATAATTAAGGTTACTATACATATAGGTTCTGGCTACTTGTGCTCGTTCCATTAGACATAGCGGCGTAAGCGCCCAGATGTCAATATTCCGTTTAATCTCCCTTTCTATTTTTTTACAGTTATCTTTCTCTTCGTTTTTGCCAAAGCACACTCCGAGTGCTTTAACGGTATCTTTGAATATGTGGGCAGGTATGCTTGAGTGCATGCCCCGCCAGTTACCTATCTCTAATATTTCCGTTTTGTCATGGTTTATTTTTGATCCGGATGCTTGTCCAAATTTCTCATATTCCTTTATTAGGTGTTCAAAGGAATTTGGATCATCTATGAAGTTTGTGCAATCATCTGCATGTTGCAGCATTTTCACTTCATCTGTAATATTTGGAACTTTTATACCTTTAATTTTTTTGTTTAGTTTTATACTAATACTCAGCATTTCAATCGCTATTACGTATAATAGCATCGATAGTGGGCACCCTTGCCGCACTGATCGTTTTATGTCGAATTTATCTGTCATGGCTCCGTTATTTTGTACCCTAGACGTTATGTTATCATATAGTATCTTTGTCCAGTTTCGGAAAGGCTCTCCGAATCCAAATTTTTCTAGGACTTTTTGTATGTAATTATGCTCTATTCTATCAAAGGCTTTTTCTTGGTCAAAAAGTACCATAGCAGCTTTTTGATTCCTATTTTGTAGATAGTCTATTATTGTGCTTATGTTTAGGATATTATGTTGTATGTCTCTATTTTTTGGCCCGCAGGTTTGATTTATGTTTATAATGTCCCCTATCCCCTTTTTAATTCTATTACCTAGTACTCTACTCAATATCTTGTAGTCTGTATTGAGGAGGGAGATGGGCCTCCAGTTTTTTAAATCTTCCCTATCCCCCTTCCCCTTATATATTAAAATAATAATCCCCTCCTTCATTGTTTCTGTCATTCCTTTATTCCTTAAATAAATGTTGTTGTATAACCATTCAAGAATGGGCAACAACTCTCAGCAGAATGTCATATAAAACTCTGCAGAGAGTCCATCTCCTCCTGGTGATTTCCCCTTGTTCATTGAGTTTATACTCTCAAAAATTTCCTCTTGTGAGATAAACTCATCACATAGTTTTTTAAATTCAGGTTTGATTTTATCACAAGGTATTTGGCTTAAGTATTTATCTATTTCATTATCTGCTATTTGCTGGGATTCGTAGAGTTTAGTATAAGTTTTTAATTTGTTCCATTACTTCTTCTTTCCCCGTAAATGTTGTTGTTGTTGTTGTATTAATTTTAATTTTATTCATAGTTTTATCTCCCCCCATTCTTTTTTCCTCCCTTTTATATAGTCCTTCCGCCTTTTTGTAGATTCCCGTGTATTTCCCTGCCCTAATTTCCCTACCCCTGTTTTCTAGTTTGTTTATTTCTTCCAATCTGTTTTTTAGTCTAGTTTCGGTGTCATAGGTGTTATTAAGTATTTGCATTTGATATCTAATTGCTTCTCTTTCCATTTTTAGTTTCCTACTTTTTATGCTACAGTGTTCAATCGCAATTTCTTTAATTTTTCTTTTAAGTTTCTCCCACTCTATAATTATATCCGCATTTTCTCTACTTTTAAGTTTATTTATTTCAGTTTTTATAAGTTGTATAAATTCTTCATCTTTTAAAATTGAGTTATTTAACATCCATCTACCTTTTCCCCATGTTTCTCTAACTTTAATTATTATTGTCATATTAATGAGTTTATGATCTGATATTTTAAAGTCAATAATATTGGTTTCTTTATACATATCTTTATCATAGTTATTGCAATAAAATTTGTCTATGCGGCTCCCTTTGTTTGTTTTGTATTCATACGTGTATTGTTTTCTTAATAAATTTTGTATCCTATATACATCTTTCAGTTTATATTTTTCAGTGAAGTAATCCATATCCGGTTTTATTCTGATATCATTCGGTGCTAAGTTCCCTTCCCTATCTATATTTTCGCCTACCCAGTTAAAATCACCCTCTATAATCATGTTTTCTGTGGAAAATTTCTCTATATATTTATTCAAATGTTCCAAAAATATTTTCTTTTGATCCCTATTTGCTGGCATGTAAATATTAATTATATGTATTTCATCAATTACAACATGTATCATCCTTCCCTTGAAAAAATTCCCTACTTCCATTCTATCCCATACTAGTCCCTTTTTATTTTTAAATAATATTGCCACCCCCCCTCTTACATCAGTGTGAACATAATCACTAGTTATCAAAACTCCATTCAGCCTACTCTCAATTAGTGCTTTCATGTTACCTTTAAAACCGTTATGAGTTTCTTGTATAAATAACACATCATATTTAAGATCTTCTGGAAATTTTAATATTTTTTCTTTACTTATGCCATTTACATTTATTGACAGGAGCTGCAAGTTTTTTCCTTCCATTCCTGTCATATACCAGGGTGTTGCTTTCCATTTCTTGCTGATTATTTATCTATTATGATTTATTTGTTTTATTGAGAAAATTCACTGGAGGGGGCACTGGTTTCCCCACCCCCCTGTATTGAGCCCATAGTGCTGCCACTCTCGGCCGTACTGTTGCTTGTATTTTGTATTGTGCTATTCGTGGTAGTCATTTGAGTTGATTGAGTTGATTGAGTTGATTCTTGTTTTCCTGTATCCGTGTCCATGTCCGTGTCCGTTTCCATATCGTTTGTCTTCTCTCCACTATCCCCCGTCTCATTTTCTTCGTCTTCACTATCCAGATCTGTTTTTTCCTCTCCTGACTCTATTTCTACCGTTTCCCCCTGTTTTCTCTCTTCTTTATTTTGTTTCCTCTTTGAGCTTGATCTTTCTTGCGGTGAAATTGTGTCCGTCTTCCTCTTTCGCCTCCCTCTCTTTGGCATCGGCGTTGAGGTTAGTTGCGGTGGGGTCTCTTCTTGCTGGGTATGCTCTATCTCCAGGGCTTCAAACCTGTTGCTTATCGGTATTCCTTCCTCAGCTTGCATTTCTGCTTTCCCGGTTTTGTTGGGGCTTAGGTATCCCTCCCAACCCAGGGTCTTATGAGGCTCAATTTTTGTGATGTCCAAATCAGGGAGTGTATGAATAGTTTCCTCCCTCTCTCTAACCGCTCTTATGAGATTCAATATCTCCTCTTGTTGTTGTTGTTGTTGTTTTGGTGGTTGTTGTTGTGGTTGCTCTCCTGCTGCTTTCTCTTGCGGTCTTCTTTCTTCCTGTGCTCCAGGGCAGTCTCTAGGGCCATGCCCTGTGTAGTGGCATAGGGGACACGCTCTGTCGTGTTCTGACCCTTTGTACCAGGTTTTCACTCTAAACCCTAGTACATAGAAAAAGATTGGTATTTTTTTTGCGTCAGCTTTACTGACATATATTAGTCTGTTTCCCGACTTGATTGGGGCAAATCCCCAAATAGTAGCCATTTTATGGGTGATGACCTTGACTCCCATCTTCTTTTGTAGTTTTTCAATCAACTCGTCGGAACTCACTTCTAAAGGCAGTCCCATCACGTGAACCTCAGTCGCTCTTGGTTCGATATTTCTGATGAAGGGCACTGTTTTGTATATTCTCGCCTTCATTCCCTTTATGGTGATCTCATCTCCTTCCAGTAGTGGTTCGTTCTTTTTGGGGTAAATAACATATTTATTCAATCCCCCATTTTGCAAGGCCTCTATTTTCCCTATATCAATTCCAGCGGTGTGCAATGCCGTGAGTACTTCACTTTGTCTAGGTGCGCTCTCCGCCCCATCGAAGTCAATAGTCTGGCACCCGGCCGGGTGATTGACTATCATTCTACTTTCCTCTATGACTGTCTGGAAGTATTTCTTAATCTTGGATCCGCCTGGTCCGTCCATTTTGGTTGGTTTGTGTGCAGCCGAGAATGGGTCGCACTCTACTATTAATTCTATGTAGTTATTACTAATGGGTTTTCAACGTTTGCAAGCTGGTCAATGCTCAAAACAAATTATACTAATCTATTGGGTATCCTATTTAGCAAATATCTAAACATATACAAGAGCAGAAGTTTGCCACTATTTGTGTATATGTTGAGTATCGCTCACTCCGCTTTGCTGCTCTTAATCCCAGCCGGGATTTTTATGGGCAGCAATACAGAATAAGTTAAGATGTTATGGACAACTATTTAAACACAAATAATCTAAAAGTTGTTAGTGTGAACCTTTTACCTCTCTTTGCTACTCTCCACTATTGCTTTGTACGCGCCATTGCTATAACTGACTGTACTTCTCAACAAGGAGTGTATCTCCCTTGCTTGATTTGACACAAAAGACATTCAAAAGTGATAAGACACAGGTCTCTTTTAAATTTTTTAATGCAACAAACTCTTCCAAGTTGTTGATCAAAACAAAGTCGGCATGTAATTAAGTTCTCACAGAAGTACTCGCGGGTTTTGATGTGACGGTCGATTGACTCTTTTCCTGTTTTCATAGAACAGAATATGTTGCGATCATAATGTTTACACTGAAATGGAATTAAGTGATTAGAATGTGACTTTCACACAGCAAGATAATTAATTGGTGTTTATTTAATTCTTTGTTGCCACCTGTTAGCATTTACCAGAAGTTTTCATTGATTGTTATTTCACCAGACTATTTACAGTGTATTGACAACTGTTTATCTTAAAAAAACCACATGATATGTGATATCTTATTTAGAACGTACAAATTTCACAATATGGATTCTATTGTTATGGGCATTAAACACCATTTTCGATTATAAAATGAGTGATTTATCAAGATTTAATTTACCAATTCTTATTGTAATTTTTTTCATGTTCAGCATATTTTAAAGATATTGAAAATATACATTCTTTGGAAAAAATTGGGAGCCACGCTGGACACCGCATTATAAGCGAGATCGCGAGTCATCGAGGGAGTGGTGTACTTCACAAATGGAGACTTTTCCATCCTAGCAGACATTCAAGCTATACATGATGGAAACCAGACTGAATCATTATGATTGTCAAGATGGTAGCAAACGGTTTTTAATACATACGGTACGAAGCAATTCTCAACTGTCAAGTTGCTACTAGTTCAGTGACAATAAAACACAGGATCCTTCCTGTCTACAACGAGCTTAGAGAATGCGTTCTTCAAAGAATGACATGTCTCATATGAACCTCAAAAACAAGTCAACCATGACTTAAGTGCCCAACTGGCGTGACAGTCATCCACAGAATGCTAAATGTGGCACAGCCTTTTCAATCATCTGTTCACTACAAATACTAACTCTACAGGGACAGAAGAAGAAGACAAAAAGGTCCACTACCCTCCAAACAATCATACATAAAATCACCATCATCTCTTGATAATTTAGCTCGGCTTCACTCGAAGCACCACCCAAACAAATAGATCCCATTTACCAAACTATGGATTCAAGAAGCAAACAACTTTTGAAACTGTTCTGAATTAACACTGTACATGATTAATTAAAAACAATTTATTTATAAGTACATAAAAAGTTAGACATCTGTCATCACATAATTCACTTAAAGCAGTTTACACAGCTGATGGGCACATGATTCAAACTGTGCAGCTTTTGTATCTCAACCGGTTTGACGATTTGTCTTATACCCAACCAATTTAATAATCACTGGGAAACAATTATTACCCAACCTTTTCAATTTATCACCGGTCAGTGCTTATAAGAATGTCTAACTTACCGTATTTTCGCGTATATAAGACGCGTCTTATACAAAATTTTACTTACCCCGCACCCAGGGTGCGTCTTATAATAATGGGCGTCTTATCTAAGTATTTTTTAACACGAACGAACGGTACAGTGTGTGATATTGAAGGACGATTATTGCGGTCGTATTCACGTTTAATGATTTTCATTCCTAGTTGTAAAAACAATTGGGTAAGTGTTCAGTAATTACGTGTACCAATCCAATGCAGGCCACTTCAAATTTCAAATCTTTTTGTTTCAATGTTTTGTATAATTACTGGAGATCTAAGTTTAGTAGGAGTAAATGTTTTAAATTTATATAATATAGTATGTTTAAATAGTTTTGTTTATTGTTATTCTCACAGCAAAAACTACGGCGGCCATATTACCTACACATCCGGTTGGGTTCAAAGATACTTAAATTTTCAGTTTCTTTGATGGGTGCGTTCGAAAACAAGACAAGACTAAATAGTTCGAAAACAAGACAAGAATTTGTTCAGTATAGGACTTAAATATGAAAATCAGTTCTATCATATATTTAAAAATTTTATCAAACACAATATAATAAACTGTTACTAAATAGTGTTTGACTTGATCAAAAATCAATGTACCGTATTATTCTATTCATCTTCATTTTCATCGTCATCAGTTTCGGCTTCAAATCCATCGAAACTTGAATCAGATTCACTGTCGTCATCGCGGAATAACTCCATAACTGATGCTAATTGATCCTCATTGGCGTCAGTCGTATCGGATGCAGCTGAGCCATCGTCCGAAGAACTGATATAGCTAGCCGAATCGGGAATTATCCCACACTTTCTGAAGACATTGATTATTGTCATAGTTTTCACTTTCTCCCATGCCAGAAGAACCCAATTACATGCCTCTACGTACGTTGCACGACGTTGACCAGCTGGCGTGAAGGTGTGTTTACCTCTAGTCATCCAACGATCCCATTCCTCACGAACAAAAGTCTTAAACGGGTGATTGACGGCAACATCCAAGGGCTGTAGCTTGCAAGTCAGGCCACCTGGGATAACGGCTATGTGGGCTCCAGCATTGTTGATGTGCTTCTGCACAGTTGTCTCCTTATGGGCAGCCATTGCATCAAAAATCAGAAGAGATTTCTTCTTGAAAAATCCGCCTCTTCTTGTTCTGAAGCATTTGTCAGTCCAGGTCTGCATCACCTCTGTGTTCATCCAGCCCTTTTTGTTGCAGACAACAACAACTCCAGCTGGCAATGTTTCTCTTGGCATGGTTATCCTTTTAAAGATAACCATGGGTTTCAGTTTTCCTCCTGCAGCAGTGCAGGCCAATACAACAGTGAAGTTGGTCCGTTCATGTCTGGTGGTATCAATTGCGACTGTCTTCACTCCTTTCTCTGCCACTGATCTAGTAGCTGGAACATCGAATGACATTGGAACCTCATCCATGTTGATGATGTCGTCATCTGCCAACTTCAGTTCACTTATTTCCTTCTGAACAAAGGTATGGAAAACATCCAGTTTATTCTCCCAATCGTCCGGAAGCTTCTGTCCAACAGTTTTACGTGACCGGACTGCAAGATTGTTCCGTTTCATGAACTTGTACACCCAGTTGACACTGCCATCACGAAAGTCTGTGATCTTCATTTCTGTAGCAATAATTCGAGACCTCAGTTTGATCGCTATCGTTGAAACGGCACGGTTACTGTCATGTGCGAACGCACCCAGTTGGCTAGATTTTCTTCCAAGTTCGGCCATCTTGCCTTTCTACCTCTACGAGCTTGTTTCCTTGGATTCATCTTCTTAATCTCCTCTTCCTCCAACCTCCAATCACGTACATTCTTCTCGCTGCAGCTAAATTCTCTTCCAGCAGCTCTGTTGTCACGCTCCTTGGCAAATTTGATGACGTCTAATTTAAAGTTGGCCGTATATGATTTTCGCTTCGGCATCGTGACAATTTTATAAATTTTAAAAATGCTAAGCAAATTGATTATATATACCGGTAATAAGAGACTGTTCCCACGTTTACCGGTATATATGCTAACCGCATACATCGGGCATTTATTGGTCTATGTACGGTACTAATCCCACCTGCTGAAGACTTGGCCTAGCAGATCAATGAAGCCGCCTTTACATCTGGCGTTTATTGTTCTAGAATCTAGATACCAGGTACTCAACCCATCCGCTATTCGCCCAGCGGGAGATAAGAATAAACGATAACCGTTGCGGTCCTGCCTCCGACAATTCTTTGATCTCAACTAAAAATGGTAATGAAGCTTTGTTTACATCCGACGGGTGATGAAACATTGGACAAATTTTCATTTATGATAAAGAAAAGGAAACCACTGGAGATAAATTGCTCAGTGCGGCAGATGGCTAGGCCTCGTGCGTCTTATATTTGTGGGCGTCTTATGTAAAATATTTTTTTACACAAATCGTCAAATCCCGCGTCTTATATATGGGTGCGTCTTAAATGCGCGAAAATACGGTAATACAACACAGTGGCATTTCTTCGCTGTGCCCTTCCTTGTTCCAGAAGCTTGGTCCTTTGAGCCATAATTGGATATGGAGATATTTCTTCTTCCTTGGTTTCATCATTGCTATTGTGTATTTCTTCCTGGCTATCGATTTGTTTATGTTCCCTTTCAGAATGCACCAAGCATGGTCTTAGTCTGTTGAAGTGAACAGTCTGAGTTGCCTTGTGGCGCCTTTCCAAGCAATCAAAAATTCAGCCTGACCGTAAGTTTCAATTTTGTTACTGGAGGCACTGACTAGTTGGCTATCCACAGTGCTATGTTTTGGCATTTGATGACATAGTGCATCATACCGTCTCTTGCTGATAATAGAAACGGCAGCTTCTGTGTCTGCTAGCAAAGCGAGCTCAACCCCATTAACAAGACGTACAGTTCCAGTTATTCGTTTACATAACATACAGACTTGGAATTTTCTTTTTAGAGTCCCCCTTTTGTTGGTCTCTTTTTCTCCACTGTTCGTTGTATTTGTTTAAAGGCTTTGTGCATTCACTTTGGTAATGACCCCAACCAATACAATTCAAATACTTGACCCCTGATCGCCTTGACTCGTGTTACTTACATTCCGACTGGTGCCAATGATCTAATGTTTCCTGCTGTTTATTCAACTTCTTATTTTTTCCATTAATTTTTCTACCTTTGCTTCAAGCTGTTTGATTAGTTTTATATGTACTTCCCTTGCATTTGTCTGCAGACTCTTCATAATCTCTACTAGCAGAACTGGCTTCTGCCTTACATCAGCACACAAGAAAGCCTCCCATTGGACCCCTACTCTGGTGGCTTCTTGCAAACAGCTTGGGCGACTATGCCAAATTTCAAGCTTCAGGTTTTCGTTTTGTACTGCCCCTAAGAAATGATCTTCTGCAAGCCTATCATGAATATCAGGTGGGCAACCAGGCTATGCCAACGAAACCGGTCTTTGTATCGTTTGACCTAATTTAGGGAGTGTTTCCCCCCTTCGGAGCTGTGCCTTGTAGTAATCATCTAGGTTACGCTGCGCAAAGCAAGCTTCCAAGGAAGCTTTCAACATCTCAAATTCGACTTGACCGGGCTGGACTTGGGAGATCTGTTAATACTTGGAGAGCATCTTTCCTTAAACACACAGCTAAGCGCAATCTGTTTTCAGTTTCACTCGAATTGTTAATCATTGTGCAGTGTTTGAAATGTCATATAGTCGAGAAAAGGTTGAGAACCATCGTGTCTGCTTTAACTGTTGCCTTAGTTATAGACAGATAACTAACCTGTTTTTCCGGTGTCATCTCCCTTGATCACATGTGAGTCTGGCATCTCTTTTCCCTTGTTTATCTCACTGCGGTTACTGACCAATCTTTCTCGTAACAAATGGTCCATGGTTGTGCCAAATTTTTAGAACTTCTGTTATGTGGGTATCTATAGTCTCGAGCAGACTATCAGTGGGCGAACTAAACGTTTTCTTTGATATTGAATACATGGTTCAATTGTAACTCAGACCTCACGTTTTCAGGCGCACCCTCCTTTATAGTTTGTAACCTCAGATCATCAGACCTGCCACCAAATGCATGTGCAATGCCATCAAATTTATTGGCCTCGCACAGAGTCGAGGTCACAAGGAACTGGACGTTCCTGTCTATGTCCACAAGTTTTCTCTGCCTTGCTTTAATAGGCGACGAGAGTCAATGAAGAGACTGGGGTAAAGGCCTGTTGATTAAAGAAGTAGGTGTACCTTTTCCTGTAGCCATTATAATAATTTATATTTCCCCTTCAGTATTCCCTATTAGCCTGTCGCGATGTACTTTGTAAGAAACTTGCCAACTACCAATTCCTATTTAGAACAGATGTAGATGTATTTGTTGTTGCTGTTATTACTATTGTTATTGGTTTTGTTATTGACAAATCTGTTGAAGAATTGCAATAAATTCAGTATAAAGCTTATGAACTTAACACAATATAGTGGGGCAGTTGTCAAACATGTTCTTTATTAGCGGTTCATCGCAGTTAATTAAAAAGAAATAACGCAGTCAAATTCATCAATCTAGCATGCCCAGGGTTTCATTGTCAATATTTCTGATATTGTTAGATCATTCAAGCTTAGTCATTTGGGGAAAAGTCAGTTATTTTGCCCAGTTCTATTTTGCTTGTGTCCACCGTGTAACACGCTGCTTCTCACTGACATTCTTGCACCTGTGCCCTGTCATCAATTTCACTTTTTGTGCCTCCTATATACTCATTCTGTTTCGTCATTGTATTATATCCTAGATAAAATATTCAGTCTTGACTGAACATAAGCACTCAGTTTAGACATGTTTCTAAGGGCAAATAAATATATTTACATTCGCAGACTAAGTTCTGTGGAACCAAAATGCAAATTTTAAAAGGCGCTCTGTCATTAATATTATTTCTTAATTTTATTGGACACTTCTTTCATTCCAAATTGTGAAGGAATAGTCTGTTCTATACATTATAAAAACAAATCTCTTTCAACCCAATCACGTAACTATTCACATATCCCACCACTGCCACCAGAAATTTTCTTGTTACAAGCCAGGGGTCTTTACTTGACTGAGTGGTTGTCAAACCCTGGCGCGATTCTCGTTAAAAGTCATAAATTTACTCCAACTTTCCAAAGACTTCTATAAAACTTTAATTGTAAATTAGAAAGCCCGATGTGTCCATTCTAATCATAACTTTTACTCTAATTAATGCAAGATCACAGATAAAACATTCTGCCAGATATCTATCAACCACACATCTGCATGGTTTACCTTCATCAGGTTTCCGTACCACCAGCCATAATGACACAAATCTAATAATTCCTTAAAACTGGGTGCTATAACCAAATGTGCATACTCCAACTTTATTAGAGTATGTTCTGAAAGGTTATGCTGGTCCTTATACAATGTAACTTGTCTTTCCAACAGAGGCTAAAGTTTGGTTTTCATTTAGTCATTTTGTACTTCAACATATTTTTTTTTACAACTCTTCCTCGATCATCTCTCAGTCAACAATCACTTAGGGAAGTTGTCTGTAGCCTTGCATTGTACCATAACGCACTCTAGCACTACTTTTTATACATGTTCAATACCAGCATGAATACAATTCTGCTCTCATCATGGTGGTCTGAAACTCACTGCGTTGTATTCTTCCTTTGTCCAGAGCTCCTTGGCAAAGTGTCTGTCTGGTTCCAAACTATCTATATTGGATTCAGGTCACAGATTTCTTCAGCCCTCAAACTTTGTGTTGGTAGTTGGATATGTAATCATGGATATACACATGTTTGGATACGTGAGTGTATAGGAATATCAGATGATACTTCTGGGAATACATCTGATGAGCTATTTCCCCCTTTGAAAACAGAACCAACTTAAATTTTCTGTCTTATCCTACATTACTCCCCTCTTGTTATCAGATCTATTGACATTGAAACAGATACCAAAGGCTATCTAATCGGGTCAAGCATAGCAGGCCAAAACAAACCTAGTTTCATAAGATTAATGTACTTCCTAATGGCTAATTCATCACTTTGCATTAACACATGAGACTTACAAGCTCTGCTCTTGTCTCAATAACACAAATGAATTAAATTCCCTACCTGGCTTTACGTTATGTTCAGTGACTACACATATTCAAGTCTTTAGCGGATTCGGCTAATGTGGGTATGTGAGAAAGCTTGCCAGTAGCTTCTCATGGGTCAGTGGTTCTTTCCGGTGTTTTCCCGGGTTCTTCCTCCACCATTAATACTGGCCGCCATGTATAGCCTATTTGTGCTGAAAAATGGCGTTAAACCCTACAACAACAACAACAACAAGCCTTTAGCATATATGAAATAACACTGTATGACTTAACATTTAATTTCAGTCAGTATGTACTCAAGTCTTCATCATACGTGACATTACCTGAGATTGGTGAATTCACACATATTCTCATGACTCGTATTAACTAAAGTAATACATGAAATTTTTAGAACCTAGTTCCTATAAAAACAAGACAAATTCAAATAATTTGACAACCATATATAAAAAAGTACATTAAACCAGCACTCTACATCTGACTTTCTACTCTGAGAACTACATGTGAAAAGGAATAAATTCTAACAGTGAATTGTCTGTTAAACGTGGTTATATTATGTATCGAAGCTTTATCAATTTTCAATAATAGTAAAATAAGTATGTCACGAACACACTAAAAAAGCATAAACATACAAGGGAATCAAAATTATTTAACAGTTGTCACTTACCCCAATGGCTGTAGTTTTACGGTTCCAAACCGACATTCTGTGACAAGATCCAAGTGATAATGTACTGCTTGTAGTAAAACCTTACTATTTATACTATTTGTAAAAAAAACGAGACGTTCAAAACCCAGGGGTAAAGTACCCATGCATGTCAGGAAACATGGGTATCGTGCTACAAGCGACTTGCAGCGAGATGTACTCATTTAGTAACTATGTCCAGCTAATAAAACAAGCTACTCTAGTTAACACTATACGCGTCAGCAAAATTCAAATATACATTGTCATCATTTATTGGGACACCAGAAAATAATTTCTTTTCCTGTCCCAGAACTTATGGTAAAACTTTAATTGAGGTCATATGTCCCAATACACAAGAAACAAAATAAATCTAAACTGCATTTGTACTCCCAACTGTGATTTGAAATAAAGCAGATAAACAAAACACTTGTTGGATAATATAATAAAAAAACTAACCTTTTATTGTGTTATCATATATATATTTTTTTCAATGTCAGCATTAAAGAATAATATATATCCACAAAAACTGTAAATGTACCATAGACTTCTGTACTGTAGTGTGCATCGCTTATGTGTGATAACATGAACATTGAGAAAAATTGCATTTGGTTGTGCTCAGAGGATTAAATGTTATCTGACTGAAAAGTGGATCCAACAAAGTAACAAACTAGATGAAAATAATTGACCAATATCTTGAAGACAGCTGTCATTCATGCATGACATGGTGTTAGTTGCAGAATCACCAAGATTGAATTATATCCAGGTCTACTGTATGACAGTATCTTGCAAATAAAAATAATTATTTGAAAACACATTCACTTGAATACTAGTGACAATCTTTTCTAAAGCATGGGTTATACAATTTTCATTAAAACAAGTTACTGCTACGTATACAATTTACCCACCGACGTCTGTGTTCCTATGTATTAATTATAACTACATATGCCAAGCACACAGAAGCCCGATCCAAATATTTTGATATAAAGCAAGCCAATCGCAGAAGCCAAGTTTGGATTCTTTTGTGTCGATTTTTGTTGTTGTTGATTATATAAAGAAAGACCAGTGAAAATAAAATCATATAATGAATTCGTGAAGGTCAGAAGAGAAGCAGATGATTTAGCCGACGGTATGATCATTAACATGGCGAAATTCTAGTGTACTTTGATCACATTCCTGGGTTGACTGATAAGATGGGGATCAAAAGTGACAATTGGCAAGACCGGGGCAGATTTGAAAATGTCCGACTTCTTGCAGTTTCTGCTTCACATGATGTGTTGCCGCTAAAAAAAAATTCATAGTAAGAGAAAGCTAAAAATATATACTGATACACTGAAGGAATGGATCATACGTATGCATGAGAAGGGTTCTATTAAGTTTTATATTTTTTAAACCTAAAGTGCATTTTCCGACATGTCATTTTAAAATGATTTAAAAGGTGTTCCACAACTTAAGACTAAAAAAAAATGATGTGTCCCAGAACATACAGTGCACAAAAAATACTTTTAAAATTAATTTGTGTCCCAACAAATAAGGTGTCCCAACATATACAGTAAATATGTGGTCAATATAGCATGTACACAATTGTGCCGTCATCGTGGTCCAAAACTTTTCAGTATGTTGTATTAATTCTTTCTTTGTCCTTGGATCCTTCATTTCATTGTTGCTTTTTGACCATTTATACCCCATAGTTTAATTAGAAAATGAATAAAAATATATTTTGAATACAATTCCACTGTCACCA
This sequence comes from Sinohyriopsis cumingii, assembly GCA_028554795.2. Classification (NCBI taxonomy): domain Eukaryota; kingdom Metazoa; phylum Mollusca; class Bivalvia; order Unionida; family Unionidae; genus Sinohyriopsis; species Sinohyriopsis cumingii. The sequence goes on from CM068829.1 coordinate 41,071,616, forward strand.
TCGGGGTCCGAAACTCCAGAATAAGTAGTATTCTTCATTTGTCTTTGGCTCCTTCTTGGCAATGTCCCTTCATTTAGTTCCAAGTCTCTATTGGATTGAGATCGCAGATTTATACGGCATTAATAATAATGGCTATTTTGTAAAATGTTGGGGGTAATTTCACAATGGGTGCCATTTTAGTAGTTCAAGTTGAAAATGAATTAAAAAATAGTTTGAACAATTTTAAGGCCATATAATGGTTTAGACTAAATCGTTCATGAAAGTCATTTACATTTCATGATTATTGATTCACTTTGATATCTCTATAGGTTACTCTGTAATGTACAGCCGGGTCATACCAAAGACTTGTAAAAATGGTACTAACAGCTGCCTCGCTTAACGCTCAGCATTAAGAGGTTAGTGTTAGGACTTGTCAGCCTGGTGTCAGGATAATGTGACTGGGTGGGACATCATGCTACATGTCTGCGACATGATGCATCAGTGCTAGACAGCACTATAATCTGCAACTCTACAGACACGATTTAAATTTTTTTGAAACTACATTAAAAATCCAAATCCCCCCTCCCCACACACACACATACACTGTGTCGCAGAATAGAAACCGAGTGGGTCTTTGGACTAAATAAATGAGACAAACACAATGTGAGAAAGATGGAAATTTAAAAGTGAATTAATAAAGATAAATATATGATGTAAAAATACAAGATTCTCTCACTCTCTCAACATACGATTGACTCAAATCACTCTACACAACATTCACACATCGAAAATAAACCAAAAATATTAAATCAATATGAACTACAGATCCAAGAAACCTCATGGATTGCAGATGTGCTTCAAACAGTATTTTACACTACAAGAAAGATTCACATAATCTCGAATATGAACTCCTATTAAGATTCAAAATAATCTTATGAACACAACTAAGATTCAAAATAATCTTATGAACATAAAAATGCAATTGGAACAATAACTGAACCAAACGTATGCTTCTAGACCCCATGTACAGTTGCACGATTCCTTGTGTTGGCCCACACTCTTATCAGCCGCTCGCACCCTTTATGGATCCACCATATGTACAGTCATACGTATACATGTACTGACAGCATACAGCATCCTTTTTAATTTGCTACGTCTATGTCCATGGCACAGACATATGTATCGACAGCACGCAGCCTTAAATACTTTGGAAACTCCAGACAGCTCTAAACAACTTTATACAGCTTCAGACAGCTCTAGTCATATTCAGTCACAATCACAGCGACAGTCGCAATCAGCTACAATGAAACCAAATTGGTCATGATAATAGTTTCTGTATAATCTCTAGATATATATAATACTTTAACATCTAATAGTGACTTGTAATTCAGAATTCAAATCTGCGTTGTAATAAATGTATTATTACGTGATGATATTACAAACCGACTAAGCTTTGCGTATCAAATGAAATGTAAATTTAACACTTAACCCTATGGCTGGAGAACAATGGAGAGCATAAACTTCTTGATGTGATCCAAAACGGCCAGTGTCGGTTTTAGAAATTGATCTTACTTAAATCCATAGGAGAGTGAGCAAAAGTCAGGGTAAAATACTCGTGCATATCATGTTATTAATGTTCCTTCGTCAAAAGTAATTTCTGGCGAGGTACATGTTAATACAGTCGTTTACCTGGATAAACACATATTCATCCTAGATAACATTGTACGCATGTACAACGAGAAATAGTCAAACAATTTTAAGGCAAAACCAAGTTATTTCTTGCCTAATTCTGTGACACACTGTGATGTACATTGTGTTCTTAAAAAGTATTCTGGTCCTTCTGTGTAACACTCCTTTCAAACAGATGCCGAAGATCGGTTTTCATTTTGTCAATTTGCAATTGATCATAAAAGTATCTAATAATTTCCGATGATCTTTCTGAGAACAATTGCTTAAGAAGTTACCCGTAGCCTTGCCATTTAACATAGTCAGGATAACTTGAACACAGTTCCACTGTCATCATGGTGGTACAGAATTTCTTATGTTTTAATTCTCATGTCCTGGGCTCGTTCTTTTGATTCGGGCTTTTGAAATGTTTTCATTTCTATCTTATAGTTTGAGTAGGATATAAAAAAAAAAATGGAACGATATTAAGGCCATATGTAATGGTGTAGACAACATTATGCAATTAAAGCAATAGGAAGCATGACAAAATATGAGATGATATATTTAATTCATGAAAATCGTTTACATCTCAAAATGTATTTATTATTTCGTATACCTGTCCTTATAGGTTAGTGTCTAAATAGCAGTCTATTCCTTCTATCTCAAGATGTATTTATTAATTCATATACCTGTCCTTATAGGTTACTGTCTAAAAGAGTAGTCTATTCCTTCTGTCTCAAGATGTGTTTATTAATTCATATATCTGTCCTTATAGGTTACTCCGCCTAAAGAGCAGTCTGTTCCTTCTACTATGAAACGCCTTTCCAATAGACACTTGGTTTTCATTTCATCAGTTTATAATTGATCGTAAAAGTGTAATACTTTTTCCTTATAATCTTACCGGGAACAGTCACTTAGGGAAGTTTCCTACAGTTAATATAACTTGAACAAATTCCATTGTCATCATGGTGGCTACCTGGTAATACTCCACACCTGCAATCTATGTCTACCAAATAGTATAAAATTCCCAAACCAAATAAGGAATTATTAAAATAGTTTCCAATGCTCTGGAACTTTGCTCTGGAATAGTATTCCAGTTGAGATTAGAAATGCCTGCTCTGTTTCCTTCTTCCAAACCCAATACATCCAGTAGCTTCAGAGATACAAATAAAATAAATAAATTCCTTTGTATGAGGGCCTTAAGGTAGATCAGTTCTTACACTAATTTTGTTACCTTTGTTAACACATTAACCCCTAGCGACGACTTAATGGGGCAGGAGGTAGTAGCCTACTGCTGAGCTTTGTAGCATCATGGTCATGCATGATACACTAAAGTGGGTGGTATTATAGAAAGGTTGACAGATGTAGCCCTATAATGATACCAAGAAATCTGGAATATCTAGTTGCACTTCAAAATACAGATAATAAAAACCTCATTTTTTGGACCATGCTTTTTTTTAACCAAAAATTCGCCCGTGATCGGAATCCAATTTTGTGTCCAGATTGTAGAGTTTTTGGTCTCAGATCTAAGGCAAACCGGTATGAACTGGAAACAGACAGATGGGCCTTTGCAATAAGTAGGATAAGATTGGCATTTGGAATAAAAAGTTGTCTCCATACAAAAAAAAAAAAGAAGAAAAATAATGAACTCCAAACTTTTACCATCCTGCTCATGCACGAGTCAAATAGCCGATAATAGAACATAGAGTGGAGGTGGAGCACAAACTGAAGAAAGGAATAGTCAAGTGTTATACAATAAACTTGAAAAATGCTAGTCATCCAGACCGACCTGATAACCTGCCCTAGCAGCAAGCAGAATTGAATTTGCGAAGTCGAAAACTTACAGAATCAACCAATAGTTGGATAAACTTGTCGACTTTTTAATTCCAGCATGCAGAGTATAGCTAATATATGTAGAACTGAAGATCCAGGGGTGTAACGATATTGATTATCCTCTTACAAAACTAACAAAATGACGCCACAGAAATTTATACTTAGGCACTGTTAGACAAGCTGAAAAATGTACTATAGTCGTAATCATATGTAATGTGTTAATATAAAGTAAACTAATGTGGCAAACCAAATGAACGTGCTAAGGTATTTTAAGGAAAAGGAACAAATATGGAAAATAATTATAAACGCATTTTTTTTATATTATTTTATTTTGTTGCAAGCACCCGTGATAGCACCCATTAGAGATTTATACAATACCTTTGTTTGACAAGTGCATGCTGTCTGCCCGGAATTTATCCCTGCAATCCTTGCTTTTGACGGGAAAAGGAAATTTACCATTGTGTTCCCAGAATATCATGTATGGATAGGAAGTGACTTTCGTCCGCAGAATTTCATTCACCGACCGTGCAATGTCGCAATAATTATAAGGTGTATGACCACCAAATATGAAACATGGAAGCATCTGGCACAATACAATTTGTTTGACATGGTACTCGTGATGTAATTGTGAGGTGAGTGAAACCAGTTTGAATGCTAATGCGTGGGGTGAGTATCAGTTTGTATGTCATTGTCACCCAAAAGCAACACAACAATATCGGGACAATGAAAACAAAGGGAGGACATGTCAAACTTCATCCATTTCTCCACTGTTCTTCCTCCAACCCCATGCAAATAGAATGGCCCGTAATTAGGGCAAGAGGCATATTGAAAATAGTATTGTAAATAAACGAGTAAAACAAATTTGTACACACATTAAGAATATCCCCAAAAGCTTCAAAGCACAATGCAAAAGGCAGAGGTGGGAGTTCAAACTTAAAATTCCACACCAAATATTTTCTGAAACCAGGATTGCATCTCTGCTCCTCTACAGTTCAGTTGAAAGTGATGCTAATTACAATTCAAGTAACTGCGAAGTTGCAAGCCCTGACAAATGATTGGCAAATGAAACCCATGTGACCACTACAGGGCAGTTCAAATGGCCCTTCCAGGCTCTGTTCATTGCCATAACAGATTGTAAGGTAAAAAGTAGACCCAACCACATCACACCACCCATAAATGTACTTGCGCAGGCGTAAGTAGTTAAAGCATGGATACAGTTTATTGCATAATCTGCATATGAACTATGGCAATTATACGACGAGTCAAGTTACTTAAATCATGGTCTAAGAAAATTTCCTAACCTGTTTTATCTTCAGGTGATGGAAACTTTTATTCCACATGTCCAAAAATGTTGACCGACTAACTGCATGGGTCATTTGTTTTTTCAATGCAGATTCTGCTCATAGATTGTTAATTTTCTAGATTTGTAAGGATGCATCATATCACCATTATCTGTCATTTTGTCAGCATGGTGGTATGCATAATCCTGAAGGCAAGATATTGCATGTTCTCTTCCTTGTCCTTGACCACTCTCCTTTCTGTATCCAGCTGAAGTTGTGCCACCCTTAGATTTCTTTATGTATTTGTCAAAGACGTTTTTGTCAGTCCTATACAAACAGCTGAAGCAAATCCACAAACACACTTTCCAGCGACCATTCCACAGGTCTAGTGGTTAGAGCATATGCCTTCTATACGGGAGGTTGTGTGTTTGATCCCCGGCCAAGTCCTACCAAAGACTTACAAAAATGGTACTAACATCTGCCTTGCTTGGCGATCAGTATAAAGATGTTAGTGTTTGGACTGGTTGGCCTGCGTTTCAGGATAATGTGACTGGGTGGGACATCATGCTACCTGTCTGCTGCATGATGCCCCAGTGCTAGACATCACTGTAAACTGTCATACTGTAGACATTGTAGCAGTATGACTGAAAAATTGTTAAAGCTATGTTAAAAATCCAAATCACACACACACGCTTTCCACCATCAGTAAAATAAGAAACATTCCTTTTTTGTCCTTCCCTTCAGCTATTTTGTCAAAAAAACCTCAACTCTGCTTTCAAAACAATTGTTTAGTATCAATATCTTGCTTGTTTGATATCAGCTTCTATTATCATCAAAGATGTAATTGTATATGCTTAATCATACATGTATATGCTCAAATCGTAGGTTTTAGAGTTAAAGAGTGTTACAAAATGTATAAGTTTAAATTTGTTTTTTGTTTTTATGTTTTACTTCACATTTTGGTACAAGAACATAAACATCAATAAAACACACTTTATAGCTATAATGATTCAACAATGAATATTTTATCTTCAAAATACAAGAAAATTTGAATTTTTTCGGCTTTCTTAAATGACACTAAAACCCTGAGCATCACCACATGCCCTATATTCCAGCAGCAAATAATGTCATAACTAATTAACATATTTCTTGCTAAAATGCAATTCTGGATAAAGTGCATACATTTGTTGTTGTTGGGTTCAACACCATTTTTCAGCACACGATGGGCTATACATGGTGGCCGGTATTAATGGTGGAGGAAGAATCCAGAAAGAACCACCGACCCACGAGAAGCTGGTGGCAAGCTTTCTCACATACCCACATTAGCCAAATCCAAGACCCGAACCCACGCAGACAGAGGTGAGATGGCAGTGATCCGTAACGGAGCGCTTTAGACCACTTGGCCACTATATTACATTTGATGTCACATGAAAACCAAGGATAACTATGATCATGAAGATCTTTAAAGGATGAAGTGAACATTTAAGTGTATTCATGCTGAGTTGTGTCCCTCTCCCAGTTTTGAGGCATAAATTGCATGCTAGAACTGGAAACTACATCAACAGATTAACAGTTATTTCTGTATTGCTGTGATGTGCTTATATTGGCAAAGTAAGAACTGTAAAAATTCTACACATACCTACATCTACAAAACGTATTGTTCCACACCACATGGTTAAATAATAAATGATACTAAATTTTAATTAGAAGTAGGATATTGAAGAATCATATAAAATAATGTAATTGCTAACTGCTACAGCTGAAATTAAAATATTAATTACAATCAGAAAAGATAGAATCCTCAAATACATTGCATTTATTTTAAGGTTTATAAATATTTTGTGGTATAACATTTAAGATGCTACATACCTTGATCAATTCAGTAAATGATGGGTTTTCCATCTGAATATCCATGAAGCAACTGCTTGAACCTGCTGGTTTTGTAGAAGTTATTGATGATCCAAATCCATCAACATCATCTTTCTTAGACATGTTGTCATCTTGAAAAGTTTTGTGTTCCTCTGCAACTGATGTATGTGAAGCATCATGACTTTTTGACAGATCTTCTTGCAGAGAACTTCCCAATTTATCGATAAGTGATGTACCCAGAACTTCAGTACTTTTGGATATATCATTATCCTGCCACACATAATTTTCCATTAATGAGGTTCCTAAAGCATTATTACTTTCAGTTTAATAATTGTTTTCCATGGAATTGCCTAGTTCATCAAAGACAAAGTCTGTTTCACTGGCCATTTCAGTGTTGTATGGCAACACATTCAAGGATTTACCTCAGGAAGCTTATAATACTATCCCATTTAATAAGCCATGTTTACTTTTACTGCTATATATTACCAGTTATAATAAAAAGCATTGGGCATTACATGAATCACATCTAGCATAGCTAATGTTAGTGATTGGATTTTCTCCAGTCCTATTGTTGACACTCCTTAGCCCCATCCCAGCACATGTAGCTGGTTAGGACTTAGAAGTGACACCCTATTTATCTCTAAAAGTGTTTGGTATGGGTTTTCCCTGCATCCCATAAGGTCTGTAAGTGTTTTTGTTAAAAAGCACAATGCGGTATTATTGAATTTAGCAGGGTTGATTTCTTTTTTATCCACCAAATTGTATTGAGTTTTATTTATCCCAAGAAGCATAATCTGTGTACTTTCTTCCCTTTGTCAAGGCTGACAGTGGGCCTGATTTCCAACAAATTTGCTTCAGATTAGGGTTGTACTATTACCCCAGTGGCAAATTATTGCCATCAGCTAATTTCCTTCCCTTTTCCCTATTTGTGTAGGAGTCAAATGTCCATTTTTGTAAAACTTCCAGGCATAAAGATTTAATAAGGACTAATTATCAAAAATTAAAAAATTTCTAAACAAGCTAATAATATATATATATATATACACACACACACACAAGCATTATCTACATTAAGAGGACCTTGTAAATCCACATACATTAGGAGGTCCACCTCAAGGAAAGCATTTAATACGCTTCCTTCATAGAGCGTTTTGTTTGATTTTAAACAAAAACATATCTCAGGGTCTAGATGTTTTGAAAAGCTACATTTTTATTTTATTGATATGGTTTGTTTTCCACATACTTTGGGGGGATGACACACATGTGGTAAATGGCATACACTACAGGGACAGAGATTTACACACCTGTAGTTCACTACACTTAAGTGGACTTCGCAGAATTACCTCCTCCTTGTCCAAGGGAAAATTTCAGAATTCCGTTTACTTTGTAAATGTTATTTATTTAATTGATCTTTGTTTTCAACTTTTTTTTTTGTGTAGTATAAAATAAAAACAGAAACAAAACAATATATAAGTATATACATTATTCCTATATTTGTTTTACTTTAGTATAAGCTATTCCGATGACTACAAACGACCCAAAGTTAAATATCACTTGTCGTTTTACAATTTTATGAGACAATTTAAAATTTTAAGGAATTTTATGGATCCAAATAAGACAATAAAAACATGCAATTACACAACAGTAAATTATTTTGGCAGTAGCATATTTTACAAATTTGTCAAAAATTTTAGTACCTATTGAAGTTTTATGTCGAGAAAAATAAGGCTGGATAAAAACGGATCAAGACTACAAAAACACTAACTTACATTTCTATGCAAAATGGCAACTGCTTTAGGCTTCTTTGATTAGAATATATCCGACTGCACCAGTTGTTAGTGACATAGCTTATGATATAAATAGCTTCCAATCAATACAAGCTGGAGTAAGAGTCTTTACTACACCTTTTTTCCTTCTTCATTCATCCGACAGAGAAACACATTATCTCTCAAGACTCGTTAAAGCGATTCCATTAATAACAAGGCCATTTAACAATCGTGACAATCATGTTCCCAGACACTGTTATTGGGTAGAATGAAATATCAATTTTATCCTCTTCGACTTAATACAAATTTCGTGTCAAGTAATGAACACACATTTAAAAAGTATTTAATTGGATCACCTCTATATTGATTTTTAATTGAAAAAAGTACACAACACATATATTTCTCTTGCGAATATTACGTAGAACAAGGTCATGTAATGTCCCAAACCCTACTCCATATAGTAAATTAACTTTAGATATATTTAATATGGTGATACAGTGCTCCCATATGAAATAAGCATTAATGTATTTAGGTCAATCCAAATTTATTTGATAGTCATGTCTTGAACAACCAAACATTTGCTCAGAAATCAGCCCACAAAACAGACGATATTTGTTTTTGATGAACGGAGTTTTCGGCTATCTGCCTGTCTTTGTTGTCTTTTTTCAGTTTAAAATCTGTTATAGAAGGACAGAAAGGATCTTATTGCATGTGCTGAAATTCATATCTCAGTATGATTTTGCTTTTCATTTCTTCACTGTTTTTACGTGTTTGGGGCTGGGTGGGTGGCAAGTGGTTGAGTGGTCTAAAGCACTCTCCGTTACGGATCATTGCCATCTCACTTCTGTCTGCATCAGTTCGAGTATCGGATTTGGCTAATGTGGGTATGTGAGAAAGCTTGCCAGTAGCTTCTCGTGGGTCGGTGGTTCTTTTCGGGGATTTTTCCTTGTTCTTCCTCCACCATTAATACTGGCCTCCACGTATAGCCTATCATGTGCTGAAAAATGGCGTTAAACCCTACAACAACATCAACAACAACAACAAAATGTTTGAAAATGATTTATACCATAGAAACTTAATAATTATTAACTTAGGATCTATAACTGTATCATTTCTACAAAGACAGCTCAAGTGGTCTAGTTGTTAGAGCATCCGCTTTGGATGCGGGAGGTCGCTGGTTTGAACCCCGGACGAGTCATACCAAAGACTTGTGAAAATAGGAAACAGATGTCTCACTAGGCGCTCAGCACTAACACCTTAGTGTAAGGACTGGTTGGGCTGTTATTAGGATAATGTGAATGGGTGGGACATAATGATGCATGTCTGCGGCATGATCCCCCAGTGTTAGACATCACTATAAAATGCCACAATGCAGACAGCATATATATATATATATATCTGAAATATTGTTAAAGGTTTGTTAAAATCCCACATTGCACACACTCATTTAAAGAATGCGTGTCCAGTAAGTTGCTATAACAAATATTCTATTGCTGTGTTTTATTGATCTTTTTTGATTTTCTGTTGGAGTTAGCTTGACCTGGCCCACATTGAGATATCGTTCTGTTGTGCAGTCAATCCTTTCGCATTTCACCACCAAGGGTCCGTATCTTTTCCAGGGAGATTATGTTCATTTATATGCAAATAAAGATTGTAATGTGTTAATTATCAAGGTATTGTATGTGCATTTTTATTGTACCTTCTGTGCCGCACACGAGATGGTATCATAAAAAAAAATGTACGTGCGCTCGTGCTGTACTGGCGCCCCACATGCAGATGCTTGTGATTAAAACACTGTACAAATTTACTCGTAACCATACATGAGATGATATTGATTAAAATTTAAGAGTGCGATTGTGATGTACGCATTCCCCTACACAAACATGTGATATAGCAAGTAGGTATATCATTATATAATAACAGTGTGGTAGTTGGCAAATTTGAGAAAGATACTTCTTTATTCAGACCCCATACCAAAAATAAAGAACTATTCTACAATTTACGCTAAACTAAATTAAATTCACTGTTTTGTTTCCAGCATGGTCGGAATATGTTTAAATGTATTAAAATGTTTAAGTTTCATATTTGGAAACAATATGTATTATGGCTAAGTATATCTACGAAGGAAATAAGATATTCTCATAGACTCTAATTTTGTTGGTGTATTTGTTACGTCTCAAAAAATATAAACCATCCTTTGCTATCTCATGATTATAATCCGCATGTATGTTTTTTGTCTCATTTGGAGTATTAATTTGTAAATGTATACTTTGCATGTACAATGATCACACTTTGGATTCTTTATTTTGCTGCAAGGTTCCAGATTTATTGGGGATTTAAATAACACATTTTCATAGTTGTTCTGAGTTTACTTAAGCAATACAAATTGAAGGCAACACCATAGGTCATATGTATTTTTAGAATGTTATTCAGTTGATATAGTATCAAAGCACTTTCAAGAAATGCAAAGTGAACTTTTCATTTCTCACTATCTGGGTCTTGATTATGAAAAAGTATAAAAAGTAATTACACCAGTATGGTGTATAGTGACTGTTGGAGAAGACAACTAGACACAAAATAGATTGACTATGAAAGAAAAAACAGACAAGGTTTCCATATATTTTGCTGAAGGTCGTTTGAATCGCTGTTAAAACGCGGCAAACATTCTACTGGTTAAAAACTCTGTTCATAAACGTTGATCAGAGATTTGAAAATTGAGCTTTCTAAAAATGATACCAAAGATTGTATAATCGCTATGGAAACATGATACACTTCGAATGGCTGAAACTACATATATTGATCTTAAATGATAGTGTACGTGTGTGTGTCTGTGTGTGTGTGTTGGGTGCGGGTGTGTTGCATTGTGTCCAACGCAGCATGAGATACATTGACTTATCACAACAATCATGGAGAGCAACATACAATATGTTTCGTGAAAGATCCATAAGATTTATGAGAGGATTTAAGAATATTGAACAAGTGACAGTAAAGATGCACGTCAATTATCTGAAACAAAACATAGTCTCGTATCAGTCCGATCAGCTCAGCTTATCACGAAGGCGGTGAAGCCAGGTATCTTGACAAGAACAATCAGACAGATTTTCATGTTGAGGTCATTCAAGAAAGATATTAAGCTGGAAGGACTATGTCTGTATAAAAATTTGTTTCGTTTTTTAATGATGACACATAGAAATACGCTCCTTTCTGATATACTGATGTGTGATATTTATTTTCTTTGATCCGCCTTTCCGACTGTCCAGAGATTATTAACACATTAACCCCTGGAGTGTTTTGTCGTTTTTGCCTGAAATTTGAGTAGGAAACACGCTTTGAAAGCCATTTCTAAATAGATCCGAAAACACCAAAATCCCAGGTGATCCTTTAATAAAATGCTACATATTTGTATTAGAAACATCATTTTCACTGGCTATTTGGCTCGCGCATAAGCAGAAGGGTAAAATTATAATTTATTTTTAAAACACTAAACAGAGCCATTATTTTTGTATCGAGACCACTCTTTATTCCAAATGCCCATCTTATCCTACTTTTTGCAAAGGTTCATCTGTCTGTCTGCAGTTCATACTGGTTTGCCTTAGATCTGAGACCAAAAAGTCTAAAATCTGGCCACAAAATCGTATTCTGACCATGGCGAAATTTGGGTAGAAAAAAATTGGGTTCAAGAAATGAGATTTTTCCCTCTGCCCTCTGTATTTTGTAGTGCAACCAGAAATTCCAGATTATTTGGTATCATTGTAGAGCTACATATGTCTGCATTTCTATAATACCACCCACTTTAACATGACTGTGATGCCACAGAGCTCGGCAGTAGGCTACTACCTCCTGCCACGTTAACCATTCCAACTAAAGAAATAAATATACATGTAATAGGCTTAATATTTAAGGACCAATAGATGACCTGTCTGAGCTTTAAAACTTCTAAAACATTACTGCATTTGTTCACTTTATCTTTGTATGGACTTGCATTTTGTGTTAAAAGCTGGTCAGAAAAGCATAGATGAAATTTCACATTCTAATGTATGTGCTCATTTAGATCATCTCATTGGATTTTTGCCTGCTTTAACAATTTTCTCAATGTGGTGTGTTGGTATCTTTTTCATGATGATGATGCAGCTTAGCAGAACAGTTAAACTTACAGGTGCGAAAGTTGGCTATCATTTGCTTATTAACGTTCATTGGATGCTAAAGTTTTATTCAAGGATTTATAGTAAAATTAATTTATTCCCTGTTATGTATTAACTTGGTATTTCTAACACAATGCCTTTAACTCATTAGTACAGACCCCCAAAGTAAGTAAATAAGTATTATTACAACGAAATCAAACAGTACAATCTGTGCTAAAAAGGCTTAGTGCAAAATTGAAACATTGGGATTTATTAGACTACCAGCACGACATAATACGTTAGGATCAAGTATATCAAAATTATACGTTTAACTACTGATTGTACTGTCTTAGCCATGCCTTCTTAGGTATTCGGGTATGTGGCTTAGACTTACATGATAAAACAACAACACTACACTAACCAAACAAACTAGATCATACAAAATGAAGAAATAAGTCTTTCTCATTATCGTAAAATATATGCTACCAGTAATGTTTTGTCATGTAAGTCTAAGCCACATGAATGGACACGTTGAACTTTACAGTTTACAGAAGTAGTTGTATAGGATTCATTGGAATCGGGGGAAACTTATGACTCATAAAGGGATTCATGCCAGGGTTTGACATCGCTCAGTCAAGAAACCCCTTTGGTTTATTGCAATATTTCTTGAGTGAGCATAATGCAAATATGCATACTGGCTTGCACTGTTTTCAGCCAGTATGATGTACATTGCTGAGATCTCAGTCGGTCAGGATATTCTTTAACAATGGTATCATTTATCCTAACACTTCTTTAAATACGGTTCCATTTCAATACGGTACCATTCACCCCTTGCAATAAATTATATCGGGTTTCGAAGATGAACTAATCGATAATCATTGGCTCTGAGTACTATTTTGGTCAATATTCTGATCTCAGTAGCAGGTTATTGTCAAAGAAATATATTGGTTATAATCAACGACACCTTTAGTTGTGTGATTATTAAAACATTCTTTATAAATCCAGCATGGTATTAGTTAATATTTCGACAGTATTGTTATATGTGCCCAGTACATTTGAACAGGTATGTTTATAGACATTAAAATTAGGTATTTAAACTGCAGAAAAAGAATTCTACTGGAAAATGATTCATCAGCATAAAGAACTCAGGATTGCCGAATCCAAGACTAGACAATATTTTATAGTACCTATATGTTCCCTTTTTTTGTTTGGAGGGGGGTGCACCAGACAGATACCCCCATTCTGCCAAAAAATATAAGTATTTTATGTTTGTGTTTCCCCCTTAGATATATTGTATGTTTTTATTTTTAAAAAAATTTTTTATTCAAAAATTTTTGATGGGGTATTTATTTTTCCCTAGTGTTATCTTTAGGGTTGTTTGTCCAAGCCTGGTTTTATTCACCTTGCTCGGAGTTCCTTCCCTAGAATAGTTTTTGTGACCTTTGCTAGGGGTCTCCTATGTCATCGTGTTTGCTATGTGTACGAGTGCTATATTGTGTATATGCAATATTGTCTGCATGCATGAGACAGCAAGTTTATATCAGATTTCTTTCCCAGTTGTCTTATTTCGGTCTGTTGGATTTAGATTCCAATATAATATATTTTAAATTATATTTCATAATTTTATTTGCAGTTTAGAATTTTGGTGATCGGAATGGTGCGGTATATTAATTTATAAAAAATATAAGCCTATTGTTTTAGTCAAGTGGGTTATGTGTGTCGTTCCTCGCAGCATGTGCTAAAAATAAAAATAGGATGTGATCGATTCAAGATCCACACTTTTTTCTTCATGTTATTTCTCTTGAATCGAGTTAGTACCACCTTTTTAAAAACTTTTTTTTTCATATTTTTCCAAAAATTCCAAAATTATTTGTCTGTAAGGAGTAGAATGATCAAACATACAGTACGGGAGCTGTATGTTTAGAGAAAAGATCAGTGGAGTGTATCTTATGTAAGCTATGCGTGTTTTTGTGATATGATCATGTTATGTTTGCTTATATCCTATATGGGGGTGTTTTCCAAGACTCTTTCACAGGCCTGTCCACTTCGCGTATTGCCATGTGACATAGCCACATGACGTTATTGTCCTGTAGTTCCCTCATTTAGGAACCCTGTCCTTTCCCTTCTACCCTTCTAATCTAAACAAGGAAGGAGAGTAACACAATTATCTGTCTTAAATTAGGTACTCTAGAAACAAAATTTAAACTGAAAACAAATTTAATTTGTAGTTTATGTTTAAGATTTAATATGGAATTTAAAGGTTCATAACGTTTGGTTGGGTGCATGTCTGGATCGGAGGATGAGATGGAAGCTCTGACCTGCACCCTGGCAGTATCTCACCCCTAGTGGGTGGCCAATCAAAGCTCTCCCTCCAATCCTCCTCCCCTTGATGTTCTACCTCCCCGAGGAACATAGAGTTTATATGAGGGCCAATATAATTATGTTTGTAATTAAATTATCTTAAATTTAATAAACTTTTGAAGATTTGGGCAGTTTAAAGATTTTCTTGGAATTATATCTAATTTTGTTTTACTGATTTCATATTTTGTCTTCCTATTGCTATAATCTGCCCACATGCCTTCATAGTGTCAACTATATATTGTTATTTTGTATAGAGTTCTCTTTGTAAATTTTTCCTCTAGGTACAGTATATTTTCTTTTTTGTATCCCCCTCCCCCCTTTGATTATTTCATTTATGACTCCTATTCTACAAGTTTTCCTATTTTTACACTGTATTATTGTATGATATTTAGTAAAAGGGGCCTTTTTGGCACAGTGGACACTTTGGCAATAATCTGACCATATGCCGTCTCACTGCCCCCTCTCCTGTCAACCATGCATTATGCATGTATTTGAAGCAGAGGTTCTGGACTTTGAAGGACCCCAGTTTAGCCCAGTGCCCCCACGCTCTCTCCCAGTTGACATGTACATTTTCTTGTTCGATTTTACATCTGATTATTTTGTAATTTCTTCCCTTATCCAATTATATGCTAGTTTCTCATTGGACTCCCATAGGTTTTTCTCATCCCTATATTTTAATAGTAAATCTTTTATAGTCTTTTGTTTTCTCTTTTCAGGCCAAATTTCACGTAATGGCTTGTTTTAGTAGATACTTGAATTCACTTGCTTGTTTTTGTGTGTGGTTTTTTTTGGCCCCTCGCACGAAATGCGCATGTGCGGAATTTAAATTGCGTTGCAGGACTTTAAAGGTTACCAGCCATACTACAATAAATTTCTTTTTACATCAAATTTGCATAACATGATTAAAAATAGTTATACTCGCAAAAAAAGAACAAAAAAATGTCAAGTGTAAAGAAGGAACAATAAATTAAAAACTTGAAATATAAGCATACAATGCTGTTACTTCCCCTTAGCTACGATTTTCCACCTATAGAGGATGCCAGCAGGAAATGACGTACATTATCCCCACAAGACAAAGTACATGCTTCTTTTTGTCGGAAAATAAAACACTATAAACTATGGATAGGGGACATTTAGATGAAACTATTGAAAACTAATTTACTGTTTAGCCTTATATAGGTATGCCCGATGCACTAGATTGTGTCGCTTTAAAAACTGTTCCATTGTTTCAATTTATTTTGAAAAATTCCATTAATACAGGTAAAAAGGAATCATTGCTGTCGGCTGACGTTATAAAAGATAAATATTGGCACACTTAAAAGATTCCAAAGAAACCAAACCTGGCTTCCTTATGTCGGCAGACTTCATAAGCAAAACTCGGTACACTTTAAAGATACAAAAGTCACTTTCCTCATTCGATTTACTTTGTAACAAAATAACCTTTGTACTTTATCCTTTCGATAAGTTTAAGCAAGGAGTTATTGCTCACAGCCAGTTCTGTTTATTCATCACCCAGGCTTCTATTTGTTTGCCATGTGTAATCATAATTGATGTTTGCAGGACAAATACTTGTTTTAATAATATTTTCGTAACCCATGCTAATGAAAAGATTATCATTTGCACTCACATTGGATGTATTTTAGAATAATGATTTTTTATTTGCGAGATATTGTCGTATAGTTAACCTGGATACAATACAATTGGTCCGTTTGGACCTTGTAACTTGTCATGCGCTCATGGCAGATGTCTTCAAGCAATCGGATGATATTTTCGTCCCTTTTGCGATTTTGTTATCTGACATAAGCGATACACATTATAGAAAGGATGTGTATGCAAGCTGGCATCCGCTACATATATGGAGTTCGTGGACATATTTAGTTCAGTAAATTTCGCATGATGAAACGAGAAGGAATACATGATAATGCAAGGTTAGTTAATTTCATTTTATTTTCAAACAAATGTTTGTTTTATAAATTTTATCATACTGTGCCGGGGGCGGGGGAGAGGGGACACAAATTCAACACAAAATTAGTTCCTTTTTTATTTGTATGGAATAATGAAGCAAACATGATCAACGATATTGACTAGCTTTCAATTTACACGCGTACACACTAAGACAACTTAAAAAATAAAAACAAAACAAATTTAACTGGTAAGAACTTCATATTGCAGCAATTATAAACTGACAAAAGGTTCAACATTTCTCTCTCTCTTTCTCTCTTATGTGTAATAGTGTATATTATATGCAGCAGTACTACAACCTGAAGCCTAAAATTAAATAATTTGTTATAATATCTCATTACGCTACCATTAGAAACATGTATGCGTAATCTATAGAATATTACCTGTTAAGTATTTATTTTTTTATAAACCAATATCAATAATTTGAAATGGAAGACTTAAATTGAGAACATCGTTGTGCAGTTGCATATGTTTTATTAGCATTAAAAATAAACTTATATAAATATTTTAACTAGAACGAGCAAGATATGTCAGTTTGTGTTTTCTCTCATATATATGTACGTTACGATGTATTATTATTTTCTTTTACAGAATATCAAAATAATTTGGCTTGTTTAAAGTAAGTTGTTTTCTTTGAAACCTATTCTTAAAACCTATCTTACATAGTATATACTTGTTGTTTCAAGAAAAAGAACTTGTTCCAATTATTGTTAAATAGGGCCAAATTGTCTTGGGCCGAATAGTCTTTGGGCCAAATTGACTATGATGATAAGGTCAAACGTTTGTCAGTAACATGTATAGATTTAATATTAATGATAAGTTCATAGTTGCCTATAGTTTCAAATATTTATAAGAGTTTTTCCCGATATAAATATTAAGCAGATGCCAAATCGTGTTTTTAACTGTATGAAAAATTAATTTTAAAGAAAATGAATTATTTGTAAGCGTTTGTAAATTTGCCATTTATGATTTAATAAGCATTTAATGAATACTAAGATTGGCATTGAAATCTGTGTATTACTTACCGTAAGCGTCAAGTATTGTTGTCTTTTAAACTTTTTTTTGTTGGGTTAAAGATCTAATAATGGTTTAGTGAATATTAAACATTATTTCTACTGAAATCTTAAGTAGCGAGTTTAATAAAATCTTATTTTGGGAGTAAATTGTAAAAACCCTTGTTAATGCATATAGTTTCCCTCTTCACAGCACAAATATGTGCTGATGTAAATAGCTATTGCTTATGCGCTGTGATAAAATTGTTCTAACGAGAAGAATAGTAAATCTGCATTCTTTTGAACTTGAAAAGTTTTATTTACGTTCTCCCTCTGGTAAAGAAAGTATATTCCTTTTGGAACGTCATCATAAACAATAACTGGAGTTGGTCAGATTACATTCATTTAGTTATTCATCTGCCATGAACTTCAACTAACTTAATGCAACTCCATTAAAAATGTATGTAAAATTTTGAAAGTTAACATATACTCATTTAAAGTCTCGTAAACGGTTAATACATAGCATTACTTTAAAACGTACGTTTTAATTAAGTACCAAACTTTATTTTATCAGTATATGGAACAAAAGAATCTAAATAAGCTTAACACGATAGGATAGGAAAATGTTGTCTTTGATGCCGTCTTGACCTGTACTTAACCGTTAGTTTTACATAACACCACTGCTTCATTTACAGCAGATAGCTGTGTTGCTATGGTGATGTGAGTTGAAAGTCTGTAATATAATACTTTGATTGGAGGTTTGCTATCTGGTTCTAGAAGTTCCTTCATTTTCCCCCGGTTCAATAAAAATTCGCTTTAATTAAACCATTCCTTACAACATACATTTAATGATTGTAATATTTTTCTCCTTACAGTGTATATAATAATTCTGTAGATTGTCACTGAAATGTCTGCATGAAATGGATTCTGGTGACAGATATCGAATATAGAATACAATGTACCCAAACTCTTCAGGTTTTCGGCCTATATCCTTCGGTTAAAAATATATTAAATGCTCAAAACTTCTGTCACTAGTACTTTTTTAAAAAAAAGTGTCCTTAACTGATATCTAATTGTTTAGATTTGAGACAAATGAGTTAGGTAACGTGTTGAAAATTAGTAATAGTTGTAAGAGTATTAGTAGTGGTAAAAATGATAGTGGCAGTAGTAATATTAGTAGTTGTTATCGAGGCTGTCTTTTGATAATACAACAACAACAAATAATAATAATAATAATAATAATAATAATAATAATCTCTGTTGGAAGTGACTGTTCCTGGTTTTATCAGAATGGCCATCATGACTGCAGTAAAACTTTGAATTATTTAATCGCTACATATATGCGATATTTTATCATACACATTAAACTTGAATTTAACACACACATTACCCTTGATCTGTATTGTCATTGAGTCGTCTTACACGCTCACATTGCTCTAGTCTCAGGAAGAGAATTTCTTCTGTATAGTTTGAACGTCTATAATGACTACAGTCCAGCTATTAAAGTATTACACATATCCAACCTTTCATCATACACATTACCCTTGACCTGTATTGAAATTGAGGGGTCTTGCATAATTATATTCATACAGATTCTAGAAGCGACTTTTCGTTGTATTGTTAGAATGTCTACAATGACTGCAGTCCAGTTATTGAAGTATTACAGGGTAAAACAGAATGAAAACTACGACCCAAGCTAACGAAACAACGCTCCACCTGTGAGGAGACACTGTTATATAGAGGATATTTGCTTGAAATGAGTGAATAACGGATATGTTTCATCGAGTGGATGAAAAACTCAGTATTTTCACAAGTGGCAAAGCCACGAGTGAAAATGCTAGAGTTTTTCACCCACAAGATGAAATGTATCTGTTATTCACTCGTTTCAAGCAAATATTCTTTTTATTTTATGCTCACATACGTTGACTACCTCAAGTTTGTGACACAGTGAATTAGCAGATTTCTTATGGTAATGTCAGCTGTTTACCATACATGTTCTGCTGTGCTATGTGTACCTGCGCACAAAATTAGTTCCACATCAGATTGATAAAAATTAACTGATATTTCCAGAATAACAAACTACAGGTTTCAGGAATGACAGACAGGGATTATTAATAAGAAAACAACCACAAGTAATTCATCAATGTATAATTGTTATTGTTTTTAGATATATATAATTAAAACAGAAAATCAAAAGGAAATATGTTCTGACCCAAAAAGGTAGTTCCTGTAGTGAAAAAGTATTATTTTTTCACTACAGTGAAATATCAATATTATTTTAATTAGAAAATCAAGTAGTTCACTGCTTAGCATAAAATAAAAACACTTTGTGAATGACAAGACTAGCACATTTATTATTATTTTTATTATTATTATTATTTCTAAAATCACTAGCGTGTACTTTGTCGGCAAAATGTATAACATATCCGTAATCTCTGTTATTAGTTGCTTGTTTAATATGATCAGTCGCACAAAAGGCCTTATCTTAATTTAAAATGTGATTCCTAAAACAGATAATTACTCCTTTTCTGAGTAGGAAATAAGTTTAATCAATTTGGAATTCATCAGCCATTCATCTTTGTTGATCATGTAGTTTGAATCCTGTTTCTGTAAGATTTTAGATATTACATGCTTGCCAAAGTTTAGCTTTTGCAAGGCTGTCTGTTTGCAAAGATATATCGAATAGAGTATATTTTTCTCAAAAGATTCACTGTACATTAAAGATCTAGTATGGCTGGAAAATTAAGGCTTTACACAGTAACAAACTCAAGATACTGCCTGGGGGTTTCGCACATGTTTCCGGCTTTCGAACTGTCTGCATGTATGGGCGCATAGACACGATTTGATGCTTTGATTTAATTGAACTTATTCTGAAAAACGAGTGGACTGTTGCAGAATATTTGATAAAATTAAATTGAGGAGGCTTTGTTTTAGCCACAAATGGTGATTTGGCACACTTAATTTTCCAATTTTTTGCAATATTGTTTTCTCTTTCTATACGGTTTGAGTCCTGTTTCATCTACCAATTTTTCAACATTATTTATGCATATATATATATATATATATATATATATATATATAGATAGTTGAGGTGCAGTAGTATGCATACCCTTTGATCCACCAAAATTGTTACGGGGTACAAAAGTTGCAAACAATAGCATCCAACACAAAGTATATTCCCAGCCAATTTTTAGTGTTCACCCAAGCTAGGGCTCAAGACGACTGCACTTTACAGAGAACAATTCTTTAGTTTTACACCAGGGCAATAGTTTATCAAAACAACAGTGGTGACAAATGCAGACTCCAACTCCTATGGGTCAGAATCTTTATCAGTATCAGATGTGAACTAGGTAGGATTTGTTTCTAACATTACCATATCTGACTGCTTAAAATCCTTTAAACTAAAACTACCATGTACACCACTGTCTCTTGTCTTAATGATAATCAATATTTATACAATAAATTGGAGGGAAATGTTAAGCATTAATATGACGGCAACACCTTCCCCCTTAAGAGAAAACTAGTTTTCGAACAACATGATAAAGGATGGACAAGCAAGATCGAAGGGTTAATATTTGGCTGTATACAGTTTTATGGAATTACCTTACTTCAGGAAATTTAAAAAGTTCTAGCATCTCCCTGGCAATTAGAGTTCTGTCAAATAGTATATAGTGTAAGCATTGAATGACTCGCTAAATATTTCCATATTACGAATACAACATTTAGCATAACATCTAACACAAACATTTTGGATTCGCTTAAAATCAAACTGATGTGCATTACGAAAGTACTTAATTAGTACACAAGCTTTAACACACATTATCATATGGGTCTTAATTCAGATAAGTCCAACAAGAATGAACACTAAAACACATGGTCTTAGACTCCAGCACGTGACAATCCATCAGCATTTGCATTCTCTGCTCCCCGACAGTGTTTGATCGTGAACTCATATGGTTGCAGACTAGGGCATAACCGATAAGCATTTTTCTACTGATTTCCGATTCCGGATTTTGGGCATGAAATTTTTCCGATTCCGGATACGATTCAATTAATCGGAAATGCTAAATTAAAAGGTTTTTCAAATTAACTTTTTAAACCGTGTTACACACGTTTTGCATATCACACCGATGTATTATCGTTTCACCCCGTTGTGTTGACCATATTGGACTTTTCTGACTTCTTATTTAACTTCATTAATGCACTATCGAATGACACGCAGTGTTAGACACGGTGCTATAGAAATTCAACTTTATTATTTTTATTATCCAAATCGGTCATTCCTGCCTTGTCCGACCCCGAGTAATCGGAAGTTCATACTATCCGGTGGAATCCGATTTCCGGATCAAAAGTCGGTTATGCCCTATTGCAGACACAGGGACCATCTCAGAAGCCGTTGGTTTTTTCCTTTGTTTTGGCTTAGCCAAGTTAGTGGGTTATGGTCAGTTTCAACACTGAATGGAGCACCACACAAGTAGTAGTGAAGAGATTCTATCGCCCATACTATTGCAAGGCATTCTTTCTCAATTGTAGAATAATTTTGCTCCCATGGCAATAGTTTGCGGCTGAGATATGCTATCGGATGTTCGTCTTTATTGTCATTGTACTGACTCAAAACAGCTCCAATGCACACATCACTTGCATCCGTTTGCATTACAAATGGGCGTTCAAAAACAGGATTGATCAAGATAGGTGCCTTTACAAGTGCATTCTTCAAGTCACTGAATGACTTAACAGCTGTCTCATCCCATGTAACACGATTTGGCTGTCCCTTCCTTGTCAAAATACAAAGCGGAGCCGAGAGCTCAGCGAAATTCCTGATGAATTTTCTATAATAGCCCACCATTCCTAGAAAGGATCGAACCTCTTTCTTTGTTGTCGGGAGTGGGAAGTCAACCTGTCCTCCTCCATCAAATTCATCACACACAGTTGCCGATAACAGTACAGCTCTCTTGTACTGACGTAATAGGTTACTATGGTAGGTTACTTGTCCTCGTCTACCACCAATGTTAATCTTGTAATTAACGTCATTAACCTTACTAATGACACGATAAGGTCCCTTCCAGTGAGCTTTCATCTTCGATGCATCAGATGGTAACAAAACTAGGACCTCATCTCCCGGCCTAAATTCCCATTTGGTAGCATTTTTGTCGTACCATGATTTAACTTTCTTGTGACACTCGGTTAGATTTTCTTTCACTAACTCACTTTCATCAACCAATCTCTGGCAAATCGAAAGCACATGTTCAACAACTGACTTATGTGTGTCACCCTCACCGGTGAATAGATCATTAAGAATCTCCATCGGCCCTCTTACTGGCCAACCATACAGCAGCTCAAACGGCGAAAACCCAGTTGCTTCATGCGGTACCTCCCTATAGCAAAACAGTGCATAAGGCAGCATCACATCCCAGTCTTCACCGTTCGTGGAACACAGTTTCTTCAAGACAGCTTTGAGTGTGCCATTCAATCTTTCAACCTTTCCATTGGATTGTGGCCTGTAAGGAGAAGTTGTGATCCCCTTGATGTTCAACATGTTGTAGAGTTCTTTCAGAAGTGTGCTTGTGAAGTTGGTACCTTGGTCTGTAAGGATAATCCTAGGTATACCAACCCTACTAAATAGGCCAATTAAGGCGTTGGCCACTGTTTTGGCATCAATGTCCTTCAAAGGAATTGCTTCCGGATACCTGGTAGCTTCATCTACTATGGTTAGTATATATTTGTTCCCCGCCTTTGTGCGCTGTAGTGGGCCAATGATATCCATCGCAATCTTGACAAAAGGGTCAGACACGATTGTTGGACACACCATTGGAGCTTTCTCCTTCCCTGTTCTCCTTGCTGTGTTTTGACAGATGTCACAGGCCTGACAGTGCCTCTGAATATCCCCAAACATTCCTGGCCAATAAAATGCAGTTGTTATTCTTACTTTCGTTTTCTCCCTTCCTAGATGACCAGCAAGCGGTCTATCATGTGCCAACTCTATCACTGCTTGACGTAACTGCTTTGGCAAAACTAATTGGATCCCATATTTTTCTCCATCCAACGACTTCCACTTCCGTTTTAAAATTCCATGCTCCCAGAAAAATGCATTGTCCATGCCTTCTACTTCACTTGCAGATGACAGGGCCTTTTCTCGCACTCCAGCCAACGAGCTGTCATTCTTTTGATACTGGGAAATTAATTCCACATTAACATCGTGCAGCTGATCAAGCGACAAGTTCTTGTCATCAGCCTCATCTTCACAATGGATGTCATCCTCATCCTCATCAGGACCATGATCACTATCTTCGTCCGAAAATAGCCTATCTAGATGCATGTCATCCAATTCATGGGATCGGACCCCACATTCTTTTATTTTCCTTTCACTTTCTTCAGCGTCCTCTTTCTGCACTCTTGCCTGGTTCCTCGTTACTACCATAGTCCTTTTTTTCCTACGTAGAATGTCCATACCCAGCAGCGCTTGTGCTGCCAAGTCAGATACCAGTCCAACTTGGACATGACCCTTGTAGTATGGCGTTTCTAATTCTACTATGGATAATTTCGCCTCAAAAGGCTGTCCAATGGCAGTGTCGAGTGTCAGGTTCTGTCCTTCAAGGATACATGACTTATCGACAAGGTCGTCACGTATCAAGGTCATTTCTGCGCCTGTATCTTTAACAAATAATACTTTCTTGTTGTTCACTGTTCCCGGTACATTTATTAACCGTTCACCAATGGTATTCTGGACAAAGTAGGTTGCTTGATTTTGTTGTTTTCTGCTGGGACAGTCACGCAAAACATGACCCTTCTGGTGACATTTATAGCACTTTTTGTCTCCATAGGATTTTTCTATCAAACCAGTTTTCTTGGACTGAGGTGAACTTGATGCTTGGTTATTTGCTTGTTGTCGGCTGTGCTTATGGTCGAACTTGCTGTCACTGATGGGCAAAACATATTCCTCAGCAGCATCGACAACAGAGCCATTGCCTTTATTGCGCCTTATCCACTGGGCCTGCACTGGTGGGAGAGCCTTCAAGAAGTATTCATCTGCTAAACATCTATGTGGATCACGACTATCAATGAACCGTGTTAAATACTGCTCTCTATACATGCCATCAGACCTCTGTATGTTTCATTAGCATCCCTTCTTATGCTAACTAACTGGCTGAAATATTCATGAGGTCTTTTCCCAAACCTATTTATCAGGGCCTTTCTTAGCTCAACATAGCTTTTACTTGTTTGTTGTGCTACCTCTCTTGCCTCCCCTGTTAGCAGCGTTCTCAGTTGCAGGGTTTTCATTTCTTCGCCCCATTTGGTGTGACCAGCCACGGCATCAAATTCTGAGAGAAATGTAAGAATGTCTTCATTCGCTTGATGATTGTAAGTTTGAAGCTTGACTTTGAATGGGAGGCTGTCATTCTTTTTATCTATGTCCTTCTGATGTTTCACCCTTTCTATCTCTAACTCCAGCTCTTTAAGTTTAAGACTGTGCTCCATTCGCAACTTCTCCCTTTCAAAGTCTAATTTTTGTCTCTCAGTTGAGCATTCACCCCTCTAACTGTAACCCGTCACGTTCAGTTTTCTTGTTGGTGTCCTTGGATGTTTTTAGTTTGCTCTGTGTTTTCTTTAGTTTTCTTACAGGCTGCTCTTCCTCTATTTCCATGTCATATGGTTCTTCACCACTGAAGTCTCCCTTAATATCTGTGAATTGCATCAAATTTGTTTGCTGTTTCCGTCTGGTTCTATCCCTTGCAATGCTGTGCTCTTCAACAATCGTTCCTACTTCCTCATCTATAACGCCACCTTGGGTCGTCATTTCAATCCTTATTTTGTTTATCCTTGGCTTAACAGGAATCTCACCCACACAAAGTTAGAGTATATCCAATAGCAATTTGCAGCTACACTACTCAGACAAAACTTTGGTACTTGTGCTGTTTCAATGTTACTGTCAAATTTCCAACAACTTTGCTATCCCACCGCTGCCACCAAAATTGTTATGGGGTACAAAAGTTGCAAGCAATAACATCCAACACAAAGTATATTCCCAGCCAATTTTTAATGTTCACCCAGGCTAGAGCTCAAGACGACTGCACTTTACAGAGAACAATTCTTTAGTTTTACACCAGGGCAATAGTTTATCAAAACAACAGTGGTGACAAATGCAGACTCCAACTCCAATGGGTCAGAATCTTTATCAGTATCAGATGTGAACTAGGTAGAATTTTGTTTCTAACATTACCATCCATATCTGACCACTTAAAAAACCTTTAAACTAAAACTACCATGTACACCACTGTCTCTTGTCTTAATGATAATCAATATTTATACAAATAAATTGGAGGGAAATGTTAAGCATTAATATGACGGCAACAAGCATATAAAAGTTTATTAAAAAGTAACGAGTAGTGTCTGGGTTAAGGTATATTATTATATTTTAAATTTTGATCTTGATAATATCTTGCCCAGAGGCGCACCTCACATTCATAGCAGATCATTCTTCCATAATTTAATGCGAATAAAATAATAAAAAATATTTTAGAAACCCCGTGTACGATACATTTTTTTATGTACAAATTCCTTTATGTATTATAGGTACTGATACATAGAAGTGTTGCTTACTAATATTGTCTTCATGTATGGAGTCGACTTTGTAATGTTTAATGCAACTGTCGAAGTATGGTAATAATTCATTCCTGTTGACGAATTGTTGCTTGGTACATTCAGCTGAGTTCTAAGATTACCAAAATAATTAAAACCAACTTCATATATATATATATAAGGACTCGCACTTACATATAATTATCACTTCAATACGTCTTTTCAGCATATAATAAAATATTTATCTTTGCCTACAAGTGAGGTTAGACAATTATTTTTAAATGCGTTATCACAGGCAACACGTATATGATTCATGTGAATGCCTTGATCTGTTTTAACACTAAATGACTTTAAATGCCGATATTACTCTTTTTCTATATGATAAATAATTGTTAACATTTCTAGATGATTTCAAAGTTGTCCACATTTTCAGGACAGACTGATGAATGTCAAAACTTGAGATTAAACAGAATTTTTTGTTTGAGTTTCGAGACTCTATTGAGTGGGTTCTACAAATTAGATACGATACCCTGAACTGCACTTGCATTGAGAGGACTTTCACATTCTTACAGTGTAAGTTGATCTGAAAATACACTTCATCATATTGTGCAATGGTCAGTCATTATTGTTATATGTTGTAAGACATACATTTGGAGGAACTGATTGAAACGTGTTGAAGTTGTTGCTAGAAGGTCTTGTAAAATATATCTTATTATTCTAAGATTAACACTATTTGCTTTATACATGAGCAAATACACACCTGATTTGTGCAGTCCTCTCAACGTTGGTGTGTAAACATGTCACCCGATAAGACCTCGCAATGTTAATGTGTATACATGTCACATAAGACCTCGCAATATTGATGTGTGAGCAAATTAAGTATTGAAATATCACAATGTTGAAGTTTACACAGTGCTGAAGGATACCTAGGTTTTGCAAGTTGTATTGTACACATATAGCCAGTAGTGTGCTGATGTGCTGTTAAAACCTTCATACATCTATAAATAAATACATACCACCCTGCAGGTATGTATCATGTGTGGGTGTCAAAATACCTATAACAAGTATGAAATTACATGTCTGACATTGCATGTTCATAAATTTAAATTTGCAGATGGTGTTTAAAATGTTTTTCGAACATGCTGTAAAATGTTTCGGAAACCTAGTGGATATGTGCAGTATGGAGTGAAATCTTAATAATATTAGAGTTCTTGATGAAACGCCGACCAATCTACTAAACTCATTGATTTACTGACGAATAAAATTTGCAGACCAAGCGCAAAATGATCATTGTAAGCAAGTTATTTCGTTCATTTGTACATTTTCATGATAAAACACAGTTGAGACTACTTTCTCGACGCTGGTCAAGAGAAAACATTTTGAAAAAATAACAATTTCAAGACCCGCTTTGAAATATACATTCTTAACTACGCTGAACAAACCGCAACACAACGGGTGCAATTTAGCAGGCTATTTAAGAGCAATTAAATGCAACATAACTGCCTGTTAACTAGTTTGTATTCCAAGTACATGATGTTTTAGAATAATACTAAGGCATATATTTGCATATATCTAGAGGAAGACTAATTAATTTCAATATCGTTTTTATTAGAACTATAAATAATTGTAAAATTTCAATCTCTTTTTTATGAGGACTATAAATACAATTTATTCTTTCATACCAATTCTAATGCTATTGTTGGTCTTCCTTTTGTATATATTTTCATATTTTGATCAAAGTTTTGACCAAATAATATATACTCTTCACGTGACTTTGGTCTTTAAATGTAAGCAACAGAAACAGTCGTTTTTCTGTTAGGTTTTAAGATAGTTTAAATGAGAGTAGTAAGTTAGTGTTAAAATAAGCAAGTAAGCATGACTTTGGTAGTAGTGGCACGCACACGCAGTTCATTTGATTATTAAAACTGCACCTGTCCTCAATTGGCCAGACGTCACTTTAAGTAGATATAAATACAAACATTTTAAGGCTGGTGTTGAAACACTGTATATAACTAAGTTTCATTTATTTTGCATGGTTACGGTTACATTTTATGAAAAGGATAATTGAACTAGTCACCTAAAATTACACAGAATTGATACATTGATATGCCACTATATTGGTTGAAACTGTACACATGTTGTAAATGATGCCTAAATATAGTTGAACCTAACGTAAAGGCAACCTCCGTTATGCGAGTACTTTTTTTCAACAGTTAAATGTGTAAGGGTTTTGCATCAACCGGAAGAATTTTTTTCCAGAGGCTATTCGTCTCACTTCCCAAAGGTGGCTGCCTAAGAGAGGTTTGACTGTAGTAATCTATTAAGACGTAATACACAAGCAAACCCATTATGGAAACGTTTATTTTGTAAGTAGAAAGAACAAGATTAACTACATGGAAATAAAACACATTACCACTTTCGCTGCAGCCAATGAAGGCCAAGCACACATGTACCTAGTATATTTTTGTTTATTAAGTATAACGAAATAAATAATATTCTGGAAATGGCAATGTTTAGCTTCAAATAAATTCTATCAAATTTCAGAAGCTCCAGTCCAGAATCTAAATATCAATGCTCGTTTTTTATATGTTACCCGTTAGTGTAATCCTTAGAAAGTAATGCACTTGAGAAAATCATTAATTCGTTTAATTAAATTATTTTTGGATTTCATATACCTCATAAAATAAACTCAATAGTATGCAAGTTAGCATAAACAATGACGTATTTGAACTTCTCCATATTCTTGACTTAAGCCCGCTGGAATGTTTATTAGCTGAAACTGTTATTTCGCGTTGCAATATGTCAATACGTGTACATGAAAGTCTTACAGATTTTTTTTTACAAATATCAAATTTTTACCCAATATTAGTATTGCATGTATTATTTTGAGGTACTGAATTTGATAGCTTCTAAATATACTAAGTTATTCTTCATCACATCAGAAATGAACTTGATATTATACAAACGTTTTGGAAACTGAGTCTGTGTCATATTTATCGAAATGACTTGAATAAATGTCAGTTTCACTACACCAAGAAAACCAGTATTGTTGAATTCATAGAGCCATAGTACAATATGTACTGTAATATTTCTTGTTATTATAGCATAATGAGGCATGCTGTTTTGGTGCTTTAAAATTCTACAAACTTCATTACCGGTACGTCATCAATAGATGATCATATTCGATTTTCATATAATTGCATAAATGTTTAATTACACCTTGTTTTGAAATATTAGTTGTTCCAAAAATTTTGAAACTTAAGAAAACCACTAGAGGAAGCAGTGTAATTTTGGAGGTATAATGGTATTTAAATCTGCATGAGCTGCTTAAATATTTAGTTCTTTACAGCATTTTCTTTTATTTTGTGTGAAGTGTGATAGGAAAGGTGTAAATATTCTTTGGCAGAACCTTTATTGCAGTTCAAAAAAGACATGAAATGTTCCAGGTGCATTTGTATGCATATGTAGATGATTTGAATATATTTTGATGCAATGATATAAACCTGTAAAAGAGTCCCAAGTGGGTCTGAGATCTCTTGCCTGACTTCCTGACTTAAAACTACCTCAAACTCCAGAGTAATTCGCCCAACAATTTCGGTTAGAATTAAGCTTCCTGACCATGAAAGGTTTCTCCGAGTTTAGTAATGTAACTTGTATTGAATGGCAGGTGGTCATAATTTGCACAATCTTGAAACAAATGTTGGTCTTAACTGCTGCAGGAGCCCAGTTTCTCTTAATACTTGTGCTATTGCTGCATGTTCCTTTGCTGAAAAATAGAATGCTGTTTGGAAGGTGAATAGTTTGAATAGCCTTTAAAAGACTAGATGCGAAAGAACATTGTGTATTTATCTTTCTGAGCACATTCTTTGATACTGCAAAACTTATTCCTTTAAATCACATATACTTTAAATGGTCATGACCATTGATTTTTTTTCCTTTCTCGCCATAATGTATTGTTCTTTATACACCTATTTCTGAAAGATTTAGTTTTCTCGCCATTGTCATTCTTTTCAAATGGTTGTTTTTCTGGTACAAGATTATGTCGCCACTAATACCTTTTGTGGTAAGTATTTTATCTTTATAAGCGTTCTTTGTTCCTTAAAGAATACTTGCCTGGCTCAAAAATTCGGGCTATAATGCATACCCCGTGCCATAGAGAGAGAGTTCATACCTTTCATGACCTTTATGTCTTTCTGTACATCACTTTTGACAGGTGTCAGGCCTGTACTGGGTGCTTTGAAAACATTAAATATGTAGTCCGTTTTGAGACTGATATAAATAAAGCATACACACATATTAAATTTACCAAACCAAGCATATACAATCAATATTGCTACCTATGGCCAGATTGCAGGAGAATCGTGAAGAAGGATGTGTAAGATGCAATAACATTAATTATATGTTACTGATTCATTACGATTATCAGTAAAAACCTTTTTATAAGCATAGGTGAAGAGCACAGATATTAATAGCTGAAATACCATCCCTACAATATAAGTTGTAACTTTGATGTCTATCAACTATTTTCGTAAACTGCGATAGTAAATGTTAAAGGTGCTGTATTCGAAGCATCCCTTACTAGATTCCTTCAACAATACATTTATTTTTTCCACGTAAAATTTGATCCCTATATTAAAAACTGCAATATTGCAAACTTATTCATCGATTATGCAAGTAGAGTGTGTTTACTTTTGCGTATTAAATGTTTGGTATTTTGCTGTATTTTGATATTTTTATTTTTATCACAGGTAATGAAAGTTTTAATTCTTTTTAAATTGCACATTAAGATAAATGAAAGGTATTTCACATGACAACATGCACACTTTGGTCTTACTTTCTTTGACAACATGCATAATCCTTTAAGTCTAATCAGTACCTTGTATCTGAAGAGAAATTGGTTTCAAGTTTGCTTTGACAATTCCTTGTTCTGTGGCACAAAGTACTCTTGCTACTTTGGTTAGTTCAACTGTTGTGTCTTTTAGCCTGTACCACTTCTTGTGAACATCAATGGAATGTCCAAGATGTTCAGTGACCCAATGAAGTTCAGGATCCGTCATGTCTAGCAATTGAAGAACAGTAGCCAGGTACTTTCTTATCTTGGTGGAGGCTAAAAGTTCCGGATACCTTGCACCACATTTATTTGCACAAAGTCGCACACTGTCCCACCCACGAATGTGCCCATTTTCAGACTTTTGTGCAGCAAAAATAAACTTGTTCGTATTGAAAACCCCAGCAATGGCTCTGTATTTAATTGTAATCCTTATTCCCCGTGTAACATCTGGTGTTAAAATGATTGGCACCTTCTTTTGTCTTTTCCCTGAAATGTAGCAAACGTTCAGTCTTGGCCAACATCTTCTCTGTATCGTCAGTTATCATTTCAAAATCTTCTTGTATCCATTGCCTTTCTTCTGCTTTGATCCAAACATGTATCGGCAACTTTGCACACTCACCACCTCTTCTGGCATTAAAGGAAGTACAACGACACAACAAATATACATTTAAAGCCCTCCAGTCGTCTGCATCCAGCTTTTTCTGTCGATCAGCCCTGTCAAAAAGCTTTTTGATCTCCTGTTGACAGAAAGTGCTGAGCTTTTTAACATCTTCCGTCAGGGGTGGTTTCTCCGGAATATCATCTCTGTTTTCGTGTAGCAGTTTCTGTGCATTAGTGCTCAGAATGGTCCATTCACTGTCCATCAGCTCTAAGAAGTTTCTACTCTTCGTTATTAATTCTTGTTTGTTTTCCTTGATTGCTTTCCCTCTTAGTATAATCCCTAAAGCTTTCAAACTGTATCCTATCTGCAGAAGAAGGCTTGGTATGCATATGTGTATGCCTTGTTCATCCATTGTGTAGCAGCTAGTTCCTTTGTGGAATCAACAATCATGTCAAAAAATGCAGGATCGATGAAACTTTCCATTTTTGCTGAGCTCTTGTTTGTTGAGGATCTCAACACTTGCAAAAGGTGACCCAAATTCCTGACTTTGTTTGAAATTTCTTCCTTGCGCTCAATACCCACTGTGTCCAATAGGGTCTGTCCATATAAATTTAAAAAAGTGTCATTTTTAACAATAAGATAAATTTCATCTTTATTCATCTTTTCTTTAGATATATATAAACATATATGTACTGCGTGTGTAATATATGGATCGATAGATAGGTTAGAAAGTTTAAAAATGATTTAATAATACATATTAAAGTAGAAGTCCATGTTTATTCAATATAGCATATTTCAATATAGCAACATATATACAAACAATATATATTAACTAGAATGTCATATCAAACTCATACAATGCAATCTCTTGTTCCTTTGTCAGATTTGTTCTTAGTTTCTGAATATCGTCTTCGATATTCTCTGTGCAGCTTGCAAGGTATTTTTCAGAGTCAGACTCTGATTTACTATAGCCAGATATTCCTTCTGTTTGAAAGTACCTTCTAGTTCTGTTGTGTGTAATAAATACAATAACATCTTCTGGAACTGGAAACATGTATACACCATTGACATAATAGAAATATCTCAAATCAAATATGTTATCTTTATTAATTGGAATACCCAATTTAATACAGTCAGGTAAAGAAAACAGACAGGCGGGTAATAAAACTTTGCCAAATAATCTTTCACCATATGTAAGATATTCATCTACACCGATTCTGGTATGGAACCATCGTGACCAGTCCTGGAAGTGGAAGAGTTAAGAAGTGTCAGATCCATTAGTTCAAACTCTATGGTAGCTTGGTTATATTCATTAGTTAAGGGAAACTTGAAATCTTCTAATGTTATATTCTCTTCTCGCAAGATTACTGTTATGAGATTGAAACATTCAACAAAGAACATTGGGTTTGCTTCAGTGTTTTCTTCAGCTAATTGTCTTAAACTTTTTGATTCTTGTGTGAATGAAATCATGTGAACTCTATTCATAATAGGTTGACACTGATCTGGGGCAGCTTCCCATGGCACCAAATTTGATGTCATAATGATAGGCTGTCTTTTCACCGTCTGTGTTGCTTGGTTTTTAATTGCTACTTCTGTAGGCAAACCTTCTTTACTGTCTCCGCCTTTTTTCACCTTTCCATTTTCTACCATCTGTATTTTGGGCCACATTAATCTACTGTGTAGTAGAGTCGGGTTCGTCCTGTTGCTTACGACGATATGGTATAGATTGGAGGGATCCAATGCGCTGAAGATAATGCTGGGGCCTGGATTTCTTGATTGGTTTGACTTCTGGAGGCTGCTCGTCATTGCTTTTTCGGCTCCCTACTGTATGGCTGTTGCTTGGCCTTTGAACTCTTTCTTTTAAAAATAGGGAAGCAGTCCGGTTCGTCGTATCCGTCTCTCGGTTCATCTGAGATTGCTGTCTCTGCATCTAGAAAATTATTGAGAATTTCATATTTATTACCTTTCTTTCTGATTGAATCAATCATGAACTTTCTCATTATTTCATTCTTTTTGGAATTTATAGAATTTTCTAATGAACTTACTGATTGGACCATATATATTTGTTGAACACGTTGTATGAACCATAGGTACCAAATACTACTGTATAATTGTTTATATGCTAACATATCTCTATAAAATGATGGACCCATGAATGCTGGACACGTGGCAACATTGTCAATTATAGCATTAGTAACTAATGGTCCAAATACATGTGCTACTCTAGGTAAGATAGCTTCTGATGAACGACTGTAACAATCAGGTGTTTGAAAAGTATCACTGTGTTGAAATATTTCAATGTTAGTTCCAGGTTTCTTAGGGTCAACATTACCTACTTCTTCATCAAATGCATGTTCTCTGGTCCTTTTGATGTTCAAGCATTTTCTTGGTATTTCACCGAACATACCTTGCTGTGCCTCCATAGATCTCTCTCTCTGTAAAAACCATAGCAGTGTGGACAGCATCCATATTCATCATACTTTCTTTCATTTCTGTCTTCAACTGGTCTTCTTTGGACTGTCATTTGACCTCCCGATTTCAATACATTGATGTTCCTTTTATAATCCCCATAGTTTGAGTTTTTTTAATAACGTTTTTCGTACTTTGGATCCTTTAGGCTTTGACAAGGCTTCTGAAACTTGTGGATTAGTTACATGTTGTTCTAGATGTTTTGATATCTTCTTTACATCTTATCCACAAATAAAACAATGATGAGATTTAGTCCAAACTCTTATTCCTGATGCAGTTGACTTAGCCTGCACAGCAATCTGGGTTTGAGTTCTATCTGTACAAAAAACATGGTAGTATAAATTAAAATGAGAATATTTTTTGAATAAGTACACTTTAGTTAAATGGATCATTATATATATTCAATATTCTTTAAATATACAAAATAAAAGGGAATTACGAGTTATAACAATTGAAACTGTCATTTGCGCTATTTCCCTCGCGCTGTCATGAAATTGTACAATTGAAACAAAACAAAACGTTTATATGAAAGAAAAGAAAATTGTATTTGTAGCATCCTTCATAACTTTGAAACAAACGAAGAAGAAAAACCAAGATTAAGGAACAGATACAAAATAGGTTAGGGAATCAATGACAAAAAGTATTATGTTAGATCAGAACACAGTTATTGCAATAATAAAAAATCTAAAACTATCGAAATGAAGACATGAATATGTTAATCTTGTTTTACGTTGATATTAATCTAATAATGCATACAATTTTTGGCATTATTTTAATAACTTGCAATCCAAACCCTAATGCATAGCTAGTATCATCATCGAAGAAAAGATTTATTTTCAGCAGATAAATATGGATTGGTGGGCATTTGAAATGGACTATGTGCTGTGTCATGATAGTTTCAGAATGATGTATTGACAGGAGAAATGTTCTGTCAAAATCAGTTTCAGTTTATGTAATGACAGCGAGTATTGGGTTAGAGTGTTATTGCGTGATTCAAGTCATGCTTACCAAAGTGACCTCTACATGTTCTGGAGAAAGCGGAGTTCAGGGTGGATTTAGTATTTACAGTTTCGTCAAGTGCCATTATAGCTGGAGACGAAATGTCAGCATCACACTTTAGGACTTTGGCTTCTATCTCGCCCTAAATGTGAAAAACAGAAGACAATCATATACCAAAGGAATGAACAAAAAATAAACACACAGCACAAGAGCACATGTGATAAAGTAAACGAAATGGTCTGAAGTTTTGCATTTGTAAAAGATTAGATGATTTTTCTGGAATATTTAGCTTTTGTTTTATACAATATCTACACATCTTTTGGTAGACGGAAAGTCTTAGGAATTTTCATATTGATTTACGTTGCTAATGAAACAAAAGAGGATTTGATTATGATTCTAAAGTTGATGTAAGTCTTCGTCTTGGTTAATTTTTGTTCTTCTACTACATTATGTTGCCATACTGTGATATTTGTAACCAAACACCCCTTTAGATAGGATGGTTGTGGTTTGATTTCTATATCATTATATCACATATTGGCATCCCTTTAATAAAGTGGATTGAGCAGCCCGTGTAAATCGATGCTTGGACATAGGGGCCAAATACATGCTGATTGTTGATGTTTTTAATATTTTCCCCCATTAGTATACATTTTGTCGGGATAAATTGAAGAGACACACAGCTACTGTCAAGTTTTACTTTGCTTCAGGTGTTTTAGTGGTGGTTACTTACGCTGCAGCCTGAATTCAAGTTAATAGTATGTCCGTATTTATCCTTGATGTATGAAATATGAATCTCATTGTTTGGATGATTTTCTGGTTATAATAGAACAATCTGCTGCCATAGTCCTAAAATGAATGTATTTCTCGAGTCACTATAAAAAAGACAGCGTTTAATGATAGATTCATTTAGAGACATTTTAAAAGAATATAATCATGCCTATAACAAGCGCGTTATTATTGTTTTGCGAGTACATTTGAGAACCCTATTTTAACTTCATTATTATTACATATTCATGTGTTCTAAAATGTGCAACCGTCTAGCAGGATATACTTTAACATCAACTTTTGTCAAATTACAGTATTTAGTTACCCAAAGACGAGATTAGGATAGCCATGAAATATTTTCCTACAAGATTTTGTCTTGAAAATGGAACTAAACATATAAAAAGTTACACAACTTCGCTTAATATGGAAGACACTTACTGGCTGTTTGTTTGGGAAGCAAGATTGGTTTTGTATTGATTCTGAACCCACGTTTTCCTCAAGATAGCTACTTCCGTCAATGTCGGCTACCTAAAATACAGTTGTAATTCAATTATATAAAATCAAGCAAACATATGTAACTGAAAATACTTTTGTAATTTACTATTAAGACACGTGTATTTCATAGCTTTAAAATGAAACCTATATATATCTAACGAAAATACTGATTTTTTTTTTCTTTTTTAAGGTGATTTGCACGTCCTTGCTCGCTCAAACAATACTGTAACCGTTTCATTTGTAGACATTGTGCATGATGGCACATGAACGTTTTGTACAATCAACTATCGTCAAACAAGATATATCTTGACATTAACGTCTATCGGTCAGCAGTATACTGTCTCCTAAAATTTAGATATACTGTTGTGCTGATTGTCTTTGAAAATGTTTCAAACTCAGTGCAACAGTTTATAATTTACATTTTCACTCAAACACAAAAATATTCAACATACGTCGATGACGATAAAAGACATAAAAGACATAAATGAGCTCTTATTTTAGGACTAATTATTATGCATTTGAAGATCATGGGAAAGTATGGTAGCAGAGCAAATCTATTTACCTTTGATCTTCTGAATTTACATCAGGGCCATGATTAATATTGAGAGTCAAAATGTCCTAATATATTCTGTAAAGAATATGCTTGTTGAGATGAGAATAATTTCGTTTCCCACCAAGTTGCTATGAAGTCAAATCCTTGAGCGAGAGGTCTTAGCCATTTGGAGAATAGGTTGCGTGCTTGGCTGCTAATGAAACTAAATTTTAATATGAGACAGATTTTGGAAACAATTTGAAAAGGATTTTTTTTCAGGAACATTTTAGTCGAATATAATTTACAAACAATTAACCGTTCTAGATGAATACTTGATGCTGACATTTACCAACCTATTATCATCGAAGCCACATCGTATCTACAAGGGGAACGCCGCAACAATTTTGATAGAGGACGTACTAAGAAATGTTCATTACAGTTAGATTGTATGGAAATTGGCAAATTGGATTTGGAGAAAATGTCACAAGTAGTTTTTTCAACATAGTTGCTACGAAGCTACACCATAACAAGCTATACACCTTACTTCTAAAGAAGCGTACCTGAAAAAGAATTGTTTTTATAGATATCGGTGTTTGTTTGGTGTTCTACTACAGAGCAGCACAGGTTATGCAGTGCTCAGCCAATCGAAATTCTTTTCTCCAAGGCAAACCACGGTAGCTGACATGGGCTGATACGATGGTATGATTCGAAGCCATACCCTATTCCGTCACAAGACCGGCAATACGGCACTATAACAACTGAGAAACTGTGGCTTCTGTATTCAGTAGTCGGCTCTTACGACATTCAGGATGGCACACTCAGAAGTGTTGACTAAGGTATTTAACCTTGTTGCTAGCAACATTTTGCAAAAGAATGCGTGTTAGAAGACAGATGGACACGATATAGTCAGGACCGTGTCATAAACTCACCTGGCCTTCAGTCGGGTGAGCTAGATATTTTGTCTGCTTTCGGTGTGAGGAGTTTCGATATGGTATTCTTTCTGATCCGGTATTATCTTCAGAAGAGTCATTTTCACAATCCATTACCTGAAATGCAATTATAGTTTCAGTGTTTATAAATATTCATGCGAAAATGTTTTTAATTGCTTTATCACAATAGTCATGATTTAATTTAGAATATTTTGGTGATGCCATATATATATATATATATATATATATATATATATTGTTTTTAAGCATAAACGCAACAGAAACAAAAATCTAACAGATCTTTAATTCAATGTACTCAGTTGAAAAACAACTTTGAAATTCATCTTAAAACATTTTTATGTCTGTACTTTACTGCCCAAGTTATTGTTGCTTTTAAAAAGTGTGACTTTTCCGTTAAATACTTATCATAAATCTGTTTTAATTATAATTAAAATTTAATGTCTTGAAAAATCTAGCCTCAAATTCCTTGAGACATGTAATGTCAACTTAGCGAAACGGGCTCTAAATAGTATTGCTACTTTGAATAGTTGAATATGAATACAGCGAAATAGCGCAAAATAAAATAGAATGATCTAACTTAATAAATCACAGAAGTTTTAATATTTAAACATTTTCTTTTGTTACTCAACTTGAATTAGGAGAAGCAAAGGAGGATATCCTCATAATGTTAGTTTCTCCTATTGTTGGTGTGTAAACATGGTTTTTTCCTCCTAATATAGGTAATGTGTACAATCTGTTATCTCCTATTACACGAATCAAAATAATTTCATGCTCAGTTTCGAAATTATTATATAACAAAAATGTTATATTGTGTGGCTAAATTATGCCATGCAATAATGCAGTTCATAGTTACAGCTTTGTTTTCATTGTAATCTTTATCCGCAGGATCATCCGTATAATCATCACATTCACTGACAAATCCCAAAAGTTCATCCATCTCCCTCTCCCTAATAAGAAATTCTAAAACAGAATCTTTTTGGCACATCTGTTGAAAAGGAAATGGTAGTAGTTAGCATAGGTCATTATCAATATCGTGAAACATCAATGATGTTTACGTTTAACCACACGCGTTTATAAATAGTTTTGAATCACTCATACTTAATAAAATCTTTACAATATAACGAATCAAACAATTAGATGCGTTAGATAAGCTCCTTTAACGAATAGGTTTCATTTTTGCATGCACAATATATAAAGAAACCAGTGTTGCAAATGTAGAAGTAAAATACAAATGCTTAAAGCGACTCAAAATCTTCAATCTATCTTTACAGTAGTAATTACTGTAGTAAATTGTCTCTCCGCGTTTACAAGTGTATTTTTTCGATTGGTTACTTCTACTAAATGGATACTTGTAAACACGGCTTTATTTTTTTGCACTATAAACATGGCGAATCACTTAAAAAAAATCTCTATAAATTTTCCGTGACGTAATATTAACTCATAAAAACTTTGAATTCAACCTTTTTTCCCGATCTTATTTTGGTCATTGCAAATGATGAATCGGGTGTATCTTCCAATGGTTCCATTTTGAAATTAGCCGAAGAGGTCATCAGCCAAGTCAACCGTTGAACTTTAACTCGTATTTTCTTTTCACCATCTACATATGAAGGTAATAATTCTTGTAAGAGATATAAATATGGCGATAAAAAGCATAGTTGATAAAACATTTGAAATTTAAAAGTTAATTTGTACACTGCTGTCGGGCATTTCTGTGCACCTAAGGTTTTCATTTCCAATATTGAAACAAAACGCATACCGAATTCGACCGATTGATGAAAATAAAATACAGCAATGCTTGCCATTTGAAAAATGCAATTTTCACCAGAATATTCTGTTCAAAATAAGATTAATTTTGGACACAGGGGATACCACACCCTTTTTCCTGACTCGCGATATGTCGGCCTATTCTGCGCATAGCTTTGAAAAAATGTAATGTTTATCTATCGTGCTATAGAAATGAAATGTATTACTTTGAACTGTTTTTGTCAGCTGTTCAGTCGAGTAATTAGGTCAGGTTTATAGCTAGTTTTACAAACTTCAACATAAAAATGCCAATAAATGGCAAGAGATATTAATGAAACTAAACCGATCTATTAAAAATGTTAGGAAAATTCCAACATTTTATGAAAAATAAGCTATTACCGGTACATGGAAGAGAAACAACATTGAATAGGATGTAATGTGTTTACAACGTCTTGTTGATGGGGAAAAATTACTACAGAATTTAGAAACAGACTATACACCGGTAAATTTGTTGAGAATTTATGTTCAAGCGGCAAGTAGATCGTTGGGTAGCGGACGATTTTGTACGTGTGGTACAACTTATTGCAAAATTGGAAACTTTGATTAAAATACAGTTTCGTTTTAAGGTACACATTTCCATCTTTTATATAACATATTTATTTGTATGATTCTAAAAGATGCATGCTACATTGAATTTTCTGGGTTACAGGTTCAAGAAGGTCATGGAGTGGGTCTTCACGTTCTCATTTAGAAATCACATTTTTATGTGCATTTCGAGTCTAAATGTGGTATATTTTTGTACACTCTATGAATATCACTTTCCTTAATTAAAGTACGATTTTTTGAACCAAAATAACACGTGATCAAATGTTTACAGAAATGGCGTTTCATTGCGCAGAATTACACGACGATCAGAATTAGCTGACATGGTGGTATAGATGAAACCTCAACACACCGTAATAACATTAATTTGTATTATGAGTGTGCATTTGTGTGTGATTTTGGATTTTTATCGTAGCTTTAACAAGTTTCAGTCTCATCTCTACGCTGTCTGCAGTGTGGCAGTTTATAGTGATGTCTAGCACTGGTTGTATATACTTCCTAATAAACCTGTCACATTCATTGCAGGGAAGTATTACTGAAATAATGTCATGTACTAAATAAATAACCTGCATATTTATTCATAAAAGAAATCAATGTGTGCATTTGATGAAAATATAATGTACAAATTTACAATTTATATGATGCTTTTCAGAGTATCATTGATGGAAATAGCCACAGATTTTATGTGAACGTAAATTTATGCAATCATCTAGTATGGGCAGGTGTTTACGTATAAGAAGTGGTAAATATATCAACCTAATAGAGCTAAGAAAGTTAGATATTGTATATAACTATAGTGGTGTACTAATGGGATTAATTACACTTTGTAATTATTTATAGAAATGTAACAGTGTTTGCCTCCTTTGAAAATAAGCCAAAGAAAACAATTGACAATGTGACAATGTTTCTTTATTTATTACTATGCTATCACAAGCATGTGTTTCTTGACATACAATATCTTCATGATTTTCTTTTAACAGCTTTGATCAAAATAGTCTAAATATGATTGATACCTTAATTTTTTGTGAAATAAAATATACTTTACCTGTTAGTAGCTTCTCTAGATCTTCCTTAACAGTATCCTGATTAGGAATATTTTTCTCATTGTCAGTAAGAAAAATCTTGAGTCTCCTTTGTGCTGGAATATTCATTCCGATTTAGAAGTATCTTTCCACCTGACATCTGTATGAGACCGTGAAGCTGTTCTGTAAATGCCAAATTATGAGATATAATAACAGTTGCATTATTAGCACTGTGCCATGCCCATCATAGTTTACAAAGGAAAATCTTTGGTAGTTGCATATAATATTTAAACTTTTATAAACATATTGCTGTATATACAACTGTGCCAATCTCCTGAGCTTAGGTAAATGAAACCTCTTTACATTGTAGAGACTGTCATAATCATCGAACTTTCAAAATTTCACTTGATTTTTCTCACTACAAATAGTTACAGACTACCCTGTATGCAGAGGTAATAATTATAGATCACATAAATGTAAGTCATTTAAGTAATTTTAGGAAATTTACAGCAAACACGTTTGTTATCGATTTTATTGTGGGGGTTCATGAATATTTTTCATCCTTTTTGAGCTAGTAACATCTATGTTTGATAAAATTAAGATTGTACCAATTGTCAGTGTACTTAAAAAAATCTTTCGAAGAGGAGTGTGTGCTTTTTAATATATTTTTATGCTAGAAAGCATCTTACCAATTGTTATTCCTTCATATTGACCATGACAATAAAATTCAGTTTTACTGAAAAGCCACAAAAATGACATTCTGGATCGTTGCGGACCTCTGTGGTATTCAGCAGTGTCTTTGTCCCCTAAAATTTCAAATGTTTCCTGAAAAACAAAATATAACATTATTTACAATTATAGAGCGTTTTCTGGGCATGACTTTTAATTAATTAATGACATTAATTTATGTTAAGTTACTCGTACACAAGCTGATCTTCCAGTCAAATTTTCGAAGCAATTCATACTGAAACTACTAGGTGTTTTGGCAGTAAAAATAATGTGTAAATAACAACTTGTGCACTTTCGTTCGCCCCCTGTTGATAAGGCTGATGGAGGCTTATGTTCGAATACATTTGATGTAGCAACATCTAGACCATATCCAGTGCAAAGAAGGAAAATGGCTTATGATGCATATGGTTCTAAAGCACTTATATATAAATGTTATAATCGTACTTCTTTATTTTAATTAAACTGTACAATGATAACTGAATCACCTTACAAAATATCGTCTTTTATTGTTTGAGATTCTGTTCAACAGGGTATTAAGATATGTAATTATAGCAGTGTGATGAGATTACTAATAATCTAATTTTCTTCTACGCAGTCGTTATGGTTTTATTTTATGTATACTGATGTACACACATTGTTTTTGTAACTTTTTAATCTTCTACATGTATCTTTCTCTACAAAAGCAAATTACTTGCATTTTAGAGGATTTAAATAAAACTAGGTTGTTTATAGATGAAACATTTAGAATTTTAAGAAACCTTAGTTTACTTAAACTATGTTACTCATAATTTATGTCTTTAAACCTTTTGTTCTCAAGCGTTTTTGACAAAGTACATGTTAACGTCACATTTAGATGACTTGGAAGATACTTGACCTCCCTCTGAGAGAATTTTGTTCACCTTGAGACATTCCTCCACCCAACAAATGCTGACTAACCAAATTTTACTTGCTACT
The DNA here is from genome assembly GCA_028554795.2 of Sinohyriopsis cumingii. Taxonomy (NCBI): domain Eukaryota; kingdom Metazoa; phylum Mollusca; class Bivalvia; order Unionida; family Unionidae; genus Sinohyriopsis; species Sinohyriopsis cumingii. The sequence goes on from CM068829.1 coordinate 41,114,714, forward strand.
GCCTGCATATATTTCAGTGTTGTTGGTGCCTTGTGATCATCACTGCCTGTTGAATCAAACATTCCCATTTTCACATAATTACATAACAAATACGATTGAAAGATCTTTGTTTTGCATAAAATATCATATAATTATTCATTAATAAATTCCACCTAAAGCCTGGCATTTGAAAATGTTTTGACAACTGCATGTTATAGTCAATAGACTTCTCATTTTAGAATAAGTCTATCAGTGTTACTTTGATGATTCATGGGACAATCTAATGTATTAGATGAAACGCAATTCTGATGTTGAATCAATACATATTGAAGTTAATTCTAAACATGTTAGCCAACATGTTTACTTTTTAAAAGTTTATTGTACGTTTTGTCCATGTTATTCGTTAATCATTCAATCTCGTATTAACCAATGTATACCGCTAATGTACTTACTGCATGATTTAATAATCACATGTGTCGTAGACTTTGAAAACTCGTCAACTCTACACCCCAGTTTCTCAGCAAATGAGTTAACCTGAATAAAAAGATTTAGTTGTTTATGAACTTAAATGTTACATGTATCATTCTCTTTAATTGAGATTTACAAATGAATTTAAATATGCATAATAGTATTTGTTCTCTTTGCAAACGTTATATGGTGAAATGGTATTGCATTATAGAACTATATCTGGTATTTGTTTGGTACTGTAATTTTAAAATTGGGCAGTTCGTATGTACAAAAATATATTTCTGATTCCTAAACTAGTGATACTACTTTGATAAATTTTACTTTTTCATAGATGATGAAAGAAAGAAATAATTCCAGTTCAGGTTAAGGGCGTACAAAATAATCAGATGGCAACACATTTAAAGATGACTGTTTCAAATTATACACCAGCAAGAACCTTCAATTAAATTTTAACAGTATTGACTTTCATGATTGGTACATTAAGCGCATATTTTTCAGTCTTGGCTTACATGCTTTATTGTGGGGATGTTAGTCAAGTACTCAATGACAGATTTCTCTTCCGTTAATTATTTTGATGTCACAAATGTTAACAAAAATTAAATCTTTTTATTACCATTTACGGTATCTTAAAGCAAATATGTATATTTCTTTTCAACAGGACAACTATTCTTTCTTTTTCAAAACGATTCCATATATATTTATCCATTAGAAATTGTATTGATATTTCACTCATATTCTCTCTATAAATTCCATACCTCATATTTATGTTTACCGAAATATAGACGTTACAAGTATTTGTATGAAATGCTCCAAAACTTTGAAAAATTCCCCCATCTTTGAATTTTAATTTGTATATGCAATTTCAAATTAGTTGGGATTATTCATTAATTTAAAGGCTCACCTTTTCATTCTCCGTCTTTAAAGCCGATGTTACGAACAACCATTTCTTTCACTGCTGTCCACCGAAACAAGCATCTACAATTTTTGAAGCAGAACGTAATGATTGATTTGTAACAAATAAATTGATGTCCTTTCAAAATCCAATTTTACCACTAAATCACCCCATACTGGCCAGTTCGCCCTATGTAATGTTAGTGGAACATGTTTGAACACTAAAATTAATATTAGTTACATGCAGTGCCCTTGGAAGTTTTGAAAACAATGTCCGCCTTCATGTTGGGTCCCAGATTGTTAACATGCATGTAGCTTTGATTACTTTGTTTCTTTTTTAATGACTGTTTTACGCACTTGTTTTGACGGTAAAACAGGTTGTATTTATTGTAGGGGATTATTATCATGCTCTTCTACTCTAGGTCTGACAGTACGTATATAACACATTGCTTTTACATCCATTCTTTTAACTGATTTATTTAGATTATTATATGACTTTATGAACAAAAGCCTGCTGGAAATCCATTGAAAAATTTCATTTTTCCTTGTCTGATTGACATTACGAATTCCTCTTCTGTTTTTGTTTACCCATATGTACAGTTTCTATAATTACTTTATTTTTTTTTACCATTGGCAGAGCTACAAGTTCCCTTATGACATTAGGATGGATTATTGTTTTATGTCAAAAAAACATTTTTGATGCAATCATATAGGCATCACTATGGCTAGTGGGACAGTGTGTGTGTGTATATATATATATATATATATATATAGAGAGAGAGAGAGAGAGATACAGACATGTATCGAACATAGTTAAAAGACGATAATATCTATCAGTTTACCAATCGACTAAATTGCATACCTCCATAACCCATGTATGGCATTAGAGAAATAGATAAATACCAGTCTTTTGCGTTTTGGGTATCTCTGCTGCAGGTTCCTTCCTATTCGGCATCAAAAATTATTAATATTGGTAATACGTTCAGTATCACATGAAGGAGAAGAATATGATGAACTTCAAACACTCCAGAATGGGCGAAAAATGTCTCGTTAAAGAATGCAAATGGTCAAACATAATCAAATTTTAATATTATTTTAAAAATAGTTAAGGAATAAAAATGCATTTCTTTGGCATAAAATATATCATCAAATTTTAATATTATTTTAAAGACATCCATATTTAGGAAATAAAAATGGATTTCATTAGCATAATGTGTATATATTAATTTTTCTTAAAATGCTGACATTTAAGTGTGCACGGCAGTGGCTGGAAATGCGATTTTGTAAAATATATATAATTTTATTTGTAGTTTTGTTTCAATAGATTTCCACCTACTGATTACATTAAAATAGCATATTAGCTTCCACTGTAGACCATCAGTTGTCTTCCGAAAGAGAAAATAAGACTAATTGTATTTTTTGATGAAATACCAACATTTCCAATATATTCCTACGAGTATTGCACTTTGGAAGTAATTTAAAAATATTTGTAGGCCTTTATTTATTAAAGAAATAACACTGTAGAATTCCACAAATTATAAACGCTCTACATTGTAAAAATGACAAGTGTCTTAATTAAAAATCCAAAAACAAAAAATATTTTAAACAACCAAAATAAGAAAACACTTATGCCTATTTAGAATCATATACATATAAGACAAAATAAAATGGAAAGTCAATAAAAATGTTCACTTTTAATATCTGAATTATATTAATTTCATAAATATACAACATTTTACTGTTTCGAAAAAACCTCTAACTTTTAGAAATAATTTTTGAAAATTAACTGTATCTACTGCATATTTGGCGCCGCCATATTGCATACGTAGGATCGTTGAATAAAGTGAAAGCATCCGATTATCTTTGAATGGCTCGATGCGTCACGAGGATGGTCTATGTTCATTACAGTATTAAATGCACCAGAACTGAGAACGGTTTTCGAAATAAAAATGTTCATACAATCAAACTTTAACCACACTTTAGACTCGAGTTGTGCTTGCTTTGAAGCTGTGCCTGTTTGCTGATAAGGGCTTTAGTCTATGATTATTTCCAACACAAATAAAGTAAAGATCTAATGCCGTGTTCGCTTGAACGATCATTTGAAAACACACAATGTATGCTATACCTGGACCAGAAAATAAAAAAATCGGTTCCTATTTTATATTCAAGACCAGGGAGTAAACATAGTTTCATTATCTTTGTTGGGTTCTGTAATCACGAGTTGAAACTGCACAGTACTGTGTAGAAACTCAAAACAAACCATCCTTGTGATTTCAGGGCAGTCTGTAATGCCAGAGGACAGTGTTAATGACAGAAAGGTACTTTAAAACTATTCATTTTGTGGAAATGCAAAATTCGTCGGTTCTGGCGTGAAACGTACATAAAATAGGTTTCCTGACACTATTTGTAACAAAATGCAATGTTGACTTTCCTTTTAAATGTAATAAATAACCAAGATCAATATCCGCAGCGGATACATGTGTCATGTATTAGCAATGTATGTACCATTTTGCAAAAGATATGGAGAGCTGATATAACACATTTCCTACTCAGCTGAGAAGTTGAGTTTTCTCCATCGCCATTTTTTTCTTCTCAATTTTATCTAAACATTCTTCAAGTTATTATACCTTATTTCTCCAAGGATAGAATCCGGGTCCATAGTTGTATCTTATTTCAGTCCCCTCTGCGATATTCATTGTTGCAAAAAGACACAAGTGTGGGGAACCAACAACCTTCAACAATTTCATAATAGCGTTTGGCCAATTATGCTCGTCATTTGCAAGTCTTCCAAATGTGGCGTTTTCTTCACTAGCGTCAATCCTTTAAAAGTGAATCTGAGAAACAATAGCAATCAACATTTGTGATGGTTACATGATGATCACATTTTTCCATTAATATTTATTAATATTAGATAATGGTTTAATATGTTTAATGATTATATCACATTTAAACACGGTAAAGGTCAATACAAAAGTAATGACAAATTTTATTTTAAATTCCAAATACTGAAAATGTTTTAAGGATTATATTCTTAATTAACAGGTATAAACAAAATATAAAAAAAATAAATGCATACCACATATAGCGTCCATTGTACTTGAATTCATAGATGTAAGTATCATCTTGTGCTGAACACTTTTCAGTAAGATGCCCTTCGTATTCGCACAGATAATCTCCTTTACTGTACGACCGTGAAGTAAATATTCCTCTTCCTAGAATAGAGATCCAGTTAACATTTTAAAAACAGTTGCAGCAATGCACGTAGCTAGAATACACATAGACCAAAGAATAAATGCCCACTGCTGAAGCAAAAGCAAACACTAGTGTAGTGAAAGTGATTGTGCAAAACGATACTAAACAAGAGACGGAACATACCTGTCTTAGAACGTGGGTATAATGATACATACAGACTAGCTACCCTGTCTGGTCTTTTTAATACTTTTCTATAGCTTTTATAAGATTATTATCATGACTGTTATGAGATTATTATCATTACTATTCCAACCTGTTTAAAGTTCTACGGTTTTGTACTGCTGGATATTGCTTTGTCCCTTCTGTTTCTAGCAGCCTCCTAATATTGTTTCTGATACAATATTTAACTTCCGTAACGATACTATTACGTGTCATGTGCAAATATTAGAAGCAAGCCCACGAGAAACAAAGCAGATATTAAAACATTTTAGATCATATTTTGGCAACACAAAATGTCTTCCAATGAAAGAAATAATCCTTATATTTTGCAAAAGAGGAGTAAGCAGATTGTGAAAATCCATGTTGTAAATATAACTGCAGATCCGATCTTTTTTTATTGTATTCGAGGGTCATATATGGTGGCTTTGACAAAATTGCATGCTCCACTGTGTGCAATTGTGTGATGTGTAAATATACTAGTATAATTGTTAATGCTACTTACAAACACATCTTATCATTTCTAAAATGGACGAAAAGTGATTGGCACAAATAATGATAATATGACAGTAAGCTATTTTAGTGCCGATATAGATACTATGTTACTATAGCAGTTTGAAGATAAATGCACATGCTGTCCTATACGCGTATGGTGATTTCAGAGCTAAGGTGTATGTTAAAAGTCAGTGGTAATGAGTCTGATAAAATCACAGGTTGTTGTTGTTGTTGTTGTGGGGTTTAATGCCATTTTTCAGCACGATAGGCTATACATGGCGGCCAGTATTATTGGTGGAGGAAGAACCCGGAAAACCCCGGAAAGAACCACCGACCCACGAGAAGCTACTGGCAGGCTTTCTCACATGCCCACATTGGCTGAATCTTAGACTCGAACCGCCGCAGACAGAGGTGAGATGGCAGTGATCCGTAACGAAGAGCGCTTTAGACCACTCGGCCACTCGGGGCCCCCAAAATCACAGGTAACGTGTAGTTTAAAGTCTAGGGTAATGTGTATGATAATGTCAAGGATACTGTGTGTGATAAATTCAATTGTAAATCTTCATGATAAAGTCAAGGGTAATGAGTGCAATAAAATCAACGATAATATGTATGACACGATAAAGGAGAATGTGTATGATAAAGTCAAGGGTAATGTGTATATGTGTGTGCGCATCACCTGAATTAGGAGGAACACCTATGATTACACACCAGCATTAGGATAACTTCCAACTAATAGGTTATGGTAAAGTCAAGGGTAATGTGTTTGATAAAACTAAGGGTAATGTGTTTGATAAGGTCAAGGTAATGTGTTTGATAAGGTGAATGGTGATAAAGTCAAGGATAATGGGCATGATACAGTAAAGGATGATGTTTTGTAAAGGTCAAACGTAAAGTCAAGGGTATTGTATTGGATAACATCAAAGATAACGTGTATGATAAAGTCAAGGGTAATGTGTTTGATATGTATGACAAGGTCATGTTCATGATATAATCAAGGGTAATGTGTTTGATATGTATGACAAGGTCATGTTCATGATATAATCAAGGGTAAAGTGTACAATAAAGCCAAGAATAGATATGAATGATGATGTCAAGGGTGATGTGCATGATAAAGTCAAGGGTCATGTGTATGATACCGTCAATTATAATGTGTACGATAAAGTCAAGGATAATATCTATGATAAAGTCAAGGGTAATGTGTATGTTTGTGTGCACATCACCTAATTAGGAGGAAAATCACATGTTTACGCAATAAGATTAGGATGACGTCTGTCTAATTTATTATAATAAAGTCAGATAATGTGTACGCTAAAGGCTAGGATATTGTATGTGTGATTTGAATTTTTAACATAGCTTTAACAATTTTTTTCAGTCATATCGCTCTGATGTCTGTAGTGTGGTAATTTATAGTGATATATAGCATTGGGGCATCATGCCACATACATGTAGCATGATGACCCACCTAGTCACATCATCCTGACACCAGGCTGACAAGTCCTAACACTAACCTCTTAATACTGAGCGCCAAGCGAGGCAGCTATTAGTACCATTTTTATAAGTCGTTGACATGACTTGACCGGGGTTTGAACCTGCGACCTGCCACATCTGAGGTGGACTCTCTGGCAACTAGGCCACTGGAGCGGTCAAGATAATATGTATAATAAAGTAAAGGGTAATGTCTATGATAAACTAGAGGATAACGTGTTTGATAATTCGAAATTTGTTTGAATATAATCACACCATGTGCATTAATGAACAACTTTTCTATAAAAGCTATTTTGCGTGTCAGTTAAAATATCATTTGTCACATGTTGCTCTCAGCAGTAATTATTTTTAGTATTATCCGAATAAAAATATATTAGAAATCTTCTTCATTAAATCGAGACCAAAAGCAGCTGATAAACCGCAAACATTTAAAATGTATATCAATAATTTAGTCTCGTGCTTATGTACTCACGTTGTAAATACAGATCAGAGCTGTCGCATTTAATTTAAAGAATGCGTTACCTTTGTTTCTAGTGATATGACTTATGTCCATGAACCCGATTCATAGAGGGATTGTAATATCTTGTAATACAGTGATAAATGTTACTTTTATTTATATGTTAGAATTTAAATTTGAAATTATGGAACAATGACATGATTTTACAACATTTTATTTTTCTTAGTTTCTGGCTTAAATGGATTGCAACCATCTTAATGATATTTGTGATGTTATAATATGTTGAGAAGGAGCACAGGTAATGATATTATACCTTTTCTGAATTATTGTTTTAAACGTTTCGTGAAAAGATAAAACCCAAACTGGATTTATGTTAAAGGAGACAAATGATTTGTCTAGATTCTAAAGAAACCTTTAATAAGGACACTGTTTATTACTTTTAGTTCATATGAAGTTTTTTTAGCTTTCACCTTGTTAGCCAGAGTTTGGAACATACAGGAATAATTTATTTTAAACGTTCGAATTATCTTAGCTGCAGTTTTAATAAGGATTGCAATCATCCAATAATATACCACGTTTAAATAAGTGTGCATTGAGTGTGGCATGCTACCTGTAACATCCTTTCCTTTATTTCAATTCTCTCTTAACTTCTATAATGAAAGTATTACTTACCGATTTCGTCACTAATTATTATTTCCAAACCATCGGGTGGCACTCCCTCCCTTATACAATATTTGGCGAGCTCTTGAGGAGATATTCTTTTATGTTTCACTGGTGATTCTTCTGCCTGAAAATGAAGAGTCATACTTTCTGATAAACAGCAGTTCTTGATATTATTTTTAATGAATTCAAAAATAGTTTTAAAGTCTGTCTTCGCAAATTATTGTAAACTGATACGTACAGTAAATCTATAAGTTGAAGGTTTCACTTAATAAATTTGCTCAAATTCTTCATGGTGGTTTCATGAAATTTATGCAGAAGCGAGGGAAAAGTATAGGTACCATATTAAGTTCAGTGATACCTAAAATGCGTACACAGTGTACAATGCAGTAGACGGCTTCTGGAATGCGATCATGTGATCGGTCCTTAGTATGCATCAGTGTCGGGCATATACACAAGGAAATAATGTTGACACTTCAGAGAAAAATATTGTCATATGTCGATATTATTCAGTAAACTCTGTGACTTACTTGTTTGACGTATTAATTTAAATTTTACTAAAAGAAACTGAATGACATAGTTACAGCTGTTTTATTTACCAGTGTACTGGCACTCAATTAAATTTGTTTGTAAACTTATAAACAAAGTTTTTCCTATTCTACTCACCATGCCTGTGTTGCATCCCTTGAAACTGTCCTTTTCAACTGTTAAAATAAAAAAGAACATTTCCTTACGAGAAATTTTCATGATCAAGCATTTTACGGCATTTGACTCGTGTTCATGTATCATTTCCAGCCTCTTTATTAAAATGTAACATACGGTATGTTCGGCCAATATTAAACGAATGGAGTTTAGAAACAGATTGGAGATATAAAAAAAATAAGCTGTTTATGGATATAAGTGCGTGTATGGGCCTGTATTTATATAAGCAAGTCGTCTATAATACTTAACATCTGTCAGCCTATTTGTAACTGAGGTGAAAGAAAGAAAATCTAACTGGACATTTTCTCTGACAGGTCAGATAAGGCTCTCAACGCCAGTACGCTGCTGAGCACAGTTTACGTTTCACAGCTCTTCATACCACTGGTGTTTGTTTTGGGAATTTCACAATTATTATGTTTAAAGATGTAAATAGAAATTTTCCTGAGGATATAATAATTAAAATTATTTCTAACAAAATGAAATTATCAGATTTCCATAATTAATATTACCTAGCAATAAATACCAGACAAAAGCTCACATTCTGAGCTGTAAAGGCTGAAAAAGGAGCAGTTATAAATAGATTTGTTTGATTAGTGTTCCAGTGATCTCCAGATAATTTAGCGGCTCTCCCATGGGGCCCATATAGAAGGAAAAGCAGCTTCTCAAAACAGTGTTTCTGCTAACGTCGTTACCCTAGTTATACTATTTGTATATTACTTTATATTAGTAATGTTTGAAAACTTTTCAGCAATGAACTAAAATAGAGTAGCAATAATTTGCGTTGTAGAATCATCCGGTATAGAATTTAATATTCAACCGTCCTCATAACTAATATCTAGTTTTAATAAACAACTTGAAAATTTGATTCCAAGGTCCAAGTTAATAAAGATTAACAAAGAAACGCTGGCTACATTGCAGAATTAGTGGAAAGGAAAAAACTAATTGGAAAAGGTATATGCAGGTTTTCCTTGATCGAAAAAAAAAAATTCGGAAGTTTTTCCTTGATCGAAAAAAAAAAATTGGGAAGTAAACCATGCTTAAAACAATTTACAATTTAAAACGCTTCACATTTTACTTGTATGCGTACAGGACATGGAAATGTAAGATGAACCCAGTTAAAACAGTCATTGAAGTTTCCACTATCGGAGATAAATTTTAATCATTTTCATATTGTTTTGCAAAATTATTAAATCATGAAAAGATTGAAATAGGTAAGCTACACCCCGCTCCACCCATTTCGGTTTACCCCAGGGCTGAAAATGCAAACATAAATCAGACTCTTTGCAATGAAATTATTAGAGGAAATAGATAATGCCAGAAATCAAAGTTAACTTACCGTAAATTTGGTATAAGATCCTGAGCCAGGGAGGATCGCCACCATGAATGTCAGCGTCAAAAGCGAACAAGAGCCAAAATCACTATCTGCTGACCATCGCTAGGATAATGAGGCTACGGACATCCATTGTGAAAATGAGTTCGGACATTCCTTAGAGTAAGAAAGTAGCCTTGTGATACCTCTATTCCATGAGGTGTGTTATATACAGTACATTTAATTGTAAGACAATTTACTGGTTGCAAGTCAATATTGAATTGATATAATATGCTACACTGGCATAATTAGTGTAGCCTAATCTAGTGTCAGTAGGTAACAAATCGCCATTTTGGGAGGTCTAGGAAATTAAACAACCCCCCCCCGTATATTACCCCCCTATCAATTATACCCACCCCCCGGTATATTACCCCCTTGCCATTACCCATCCCCACCCCCATTACTATATAACATATAATTGTTATATCTTAAGAGTAAATAATAAATTAAAATAAATTTCAAAAGAATTTATTTTTAATTTTTATTTTAGTAAATGAATCTCAGACATGAAAACACATACTTGTCCTGGAATATTCAATAGTAAAATCATCATATCATAATGTTATATTACCATAAAATATGTTATATTTATAAGATTACAGCTGAATGTTATGTGCAAACTTTATCCATGGTAAAAATATTTCTGGTGATATATATTTTTAAGAACATATATATATATATATATAGTTTTTCTGGAGCATGCACATAGAAATAATTTTTGCTTGAAGTATATTCAATGAGGTGAAGCCAATACCCTTATCAGATTGTATTTGTGTACACTTAATTAGAAACCATTTCTGCTCGAAGTATATTCAGTGAGGTGAAGCCAACACAATTGTATAGATGGACCACAGATTAAACTGCTAAAATTATTTTTATTGTTGTGAAGCCAATGCTCTAATCAGATCGTGTTTGTGTACACTTAATTAGAAACCATTTCTGCTCAAATTTTATTCAGTGAGCTGAAGACAAAACAATAGTATAGATTGAGCACGGATTATCAGATTGTGTTTGTGTACACTTTAATTAAATTTGTCATATTTGCTTTAGTTCAATTTTGTATCTGTATGTCTAAATGATGCTAATGACAGGGGGTAATATGGGGGAGGGGGTAATTTCCTGCTCCCATTTTGGCTGCATTAAAAACTTGTCTCAAGACTTAGCGAAGTATCTGGTCAACATATGTGTAACTAATCTGACCATGACTGTCGTTATTAGGGTCAGTCAATTGTGCATTAGATTTTACGATTTCAAATAAGTCAGCTGATATCTGAGACAGTGGCATTTTTGTGTTAGAATTTGTAGAAGTTAATTATAAGAGATGATAGATGGTAGATAGTCAAATGTGAAATTAGATTTAAGTTAATTATTCTCCAAGAAAGAAATATTACAAAAAGATTCAAATGAATGAAACCATCGAGCGAAGATCATATAGACTATTTTTTGACAAATAATCATCTCAGTTCTCAGCATTAGCATTAATTAAACATGCCAAGTGGTTCAGCGCTGAGAACTTGCATCGCTTGGGGTAGAAAGAAATTTATCCCGATGTTAACTTTGCTGTCGAGGGTGTCTTGTGTAATTATAAAATATATAAATCGTATGTATTGTATAATCAAGGACATTAATATTATTATTATTATTATTATAAAATCCTAAGAGTAATGAGACAAGAAAATGGATTATTGATGAAAAACAAGATCTTGGAAGTACTTAGCAACATAAAGTCACACATTTATGTATCATTTCTCATTTCCATCGAAGTGAATATTTATATCGGTTGTACATGAAATATGTGTGATAGCTATAGAAAAAGACCAAATACACGATGTAATTTCCAAAACAAAACATCCTAATCAATCTTCAAACATCCGTACAGTATCAGTGACTCAAAATATACACTAAAACGATTTGACTATTAGGGACAAATAGATAACTCATGGAAATGCAAAATCCTGGATTTTCTTGTTAATGTACGTTTTTAATTTTTAAAGAAATTCCTGTATTATTTATGGAAAAAAACTTGGCTTTAAAAATGTATAAAACTGAGTTTATCTCCGATAAACCAGGTTTTCCGATTATTGTCATTATGTTTTTTAGCTTGGTTGGTTGTCAATCAGACTCGTAATCCAAAGGTCACATTTTCGATACTCGCTTAGGCAGTCGTGATTGACTGCCTTTGTGTGTCCTTTGGCACTTTTCTCCATTTTCAACCAGAACCAGAGATAAAGACGCATTGTTTACATGCGTTCATCACAGGGACACAGCATAACCCCAGAAAGTGTACTTCGAGATTGTATCTAACTCTAAGAGGGAAAAATGTATGCGCTGGAAATGGTATATTATGTATAATTAAATTTCATATATAAATATAGAAACCTTTTTAATTAATGACATTACTTTTTCATTTCAAAATCTACGAGGAACAGTGAATATCTCAGTTTAAACATTCATCAGAGACGGCTTCTGCCGAATTCATGAAAACCCATTGGACTCTTGTTAAAACTAACTTCAGTTGTCTGATTATGTAGATACATTTTATTCCCATTTCGTTTAAAAAAAGATCAGATTATGTACCTATTAACTGTATCCAAAGTAAATGAAAATAAATGTTTCACTTGCATTTTTTTTAATTTCCTTAAAATTGAAATTTCACATATACGGCATATACAAATCAGTACAGTCGACTCCACTTAACTGCACATCGGTTAACTGCACACTCCGGATAACTGCACGTAGTCACGCCGGTCCCGTTTTTTACCAGTGCTTTTCAGTGGGAACAAACTTCGGATAACTGCACTTCGCTTAAATGCACACTCCGGATAAAAGCACGATAAATGTTCTGCCCATGGCACATTATTCATTACAATTTTACTCCGGTTAACTGCACAATGTATAGTCAGGATCAGTTATTGCCAGTCCACTGCTGTAGCGTTTCAAATAAGCCGACAGTTAAGCCGGTAAATGCGACTTTGTAAATGATCGACATGTAAAGGATGCCATAGGTGGTAGATACATGTATATTCCCGCCCACCAGGGAGCAATAGCATGGGAACAGTCATATGTTGCAATAGATGACGGTCTTCAGACAGAAGGTGAAATCGACGACTCAGTAGAAAATGACGAAAGAAGTGATGACAACGACGAAGTAGATGACCAGGTTTCATCTAAAGTTGCTATTCAGTCACTCCAGAATTTACGCAGGTTCATGGAACAGAGATAATGTGAGCTGTTTGAACCATTTTACAAACCAGAGTCGGCAATTCACCAACTTATTTGTAAAATTTGTGTGCAGACATCAATTGCCGATTTCTTTCGGAAATCGTCAATTTCATTGTGTTTGATTTAACAATATTACGTTAGTGCTGTTCATTGTAGACTCTTGTTTCATTTAAGTAAACGTTGAAAGAGTGGATTCTAATCATCTTTATACATTATTCTTCACCTATATTCTTCACCTATATTCGTGCCGTGCTGATTTAAAGCTATACTGTATCGTACTTCGGTTAACTGCACACTCCGTTTAACTGCACAGTCTCGTGATGGGCCCAAGGCTGTGCAGTTAACCGGAGTCGACTGTAAAAGGAATTGAGCATGCATTACGTTCCATTCCCTTACAAACAGGATCAAGTCAATTATTTATTTGAAAGATGAAAAGCTTAAATAAATTATGAGATCTAGATATGTTCACATGTTACTCCACAAACATTAGGAGGATACTATTATGAGGATAACCTCCTAATGTCAAAAGTCCTCCTAATGTTGGTGTGTAAACATGGGGTTGTCCTCCTAATGTAAGTAATGTGGCTTTGATGCATACATCGAACACATCATTATACACAGTGATGCATTGAAAGACCACCTGGAAACTATCCGGAAATTCTTACTTATATTGCATGAGACAAACTTGACAATTAATTGGACTAAAAGTGAGTTTTCGCCAAGCTTGTGTTAAATTTGTAGGAAATAATGCAGAACATTATGAGAACGATTTAACTGTTAAATTTAAGGTCTGATCTTGCAGTAATATAACTTCTGAATTAGGCACATCGATGGAAATGGGAATCTGATTACAGATGCGCTTTCACCTAGCTTTATACTATAGTGCTTCCTTTTGATATATTTTGTGTCATTCTTGAGGCATCTTTCTTTTCCGTTAGGTGAGGAGATGTTATGTATATATACATTCTTTTTACTTTTAGTGCATGGCTATATCTACATGTTTGTTTAAACTCACGTAGATTGCATAGGATCTGTAAATAGGTGTTGTCAAGTTTCTAATAATTAACCTGTTTACAATATTTGGAGCAATAAATGATTGGCTACTTAAACTCAAGTGGTTGTAAACATGAATAAATATTGTGATATGTTAAAATGAATTGTAAGGTCAATCAAGTGGGGTATATTGCAACTATAATCGTCATATGTTCTTGGAGATGTAAATAAGGACAGAACTGAAATATTTATTCATTCCTTATTCAGATTCATTAAATAAAACAGATTACAATACATCAACGTAGACACGTACATCATGAACATTTCTTTTCACTTTCACATTAAAGTCCTTTATCTCAGACAAAACTGGGGGTATTAAAATAATTTACGGCAGTAACATGTTTCCGACCTAATTAAGAAAAGTTTAAACTGAAGAAAGTATGAATGGGTAAGTTCAGAATCACACTAGACCAAATGTTTTTGAAATATTATCCATGCAAGAATACCTATTTTATATCATCTTTCATATGTACCACTACAAAGATGTTTATCCTCATGAAATGCATTTTGTACCTTATAAATATGATTGTCTTCAAAATAATATTGATTACATGATCGAAACTGATCGTGAAATTGCTTTGGCTCATTTACTAGAAGAAGATAACAGATACCGGTAATACACATTACCTACATTAGGAGGACAACCCCATGTTCACACACCAGCATTAGGAGGACCTCTGACATTAGAAGGATATCCTCCTAATGCTTCCTCCTAATGTATGCAGAGTAACACATGAATATATTTAGATGTTAATACTTATATAAGCTTTTCATCTTTCAAGTAAATACAAACTTTGACCAAACAGAATTATATTCTGTTGCTAGCTAATTGAACATTTTCAGCAAAGGCACTTCATATGCAATATGAAGCATTAGAACAAGTAATTAGTCAGATAAAGATTAAGTAAACGTGTTTTTTCTCTCTGGGTCTATGACATAGGAAGTCGCCCATATAAAACCAAGTCTACCTGATGTTTCCCATGTTCTTTATTATAATTTAGTAATAGACCTTATCTTGTTGAGAACTTAAAAATATCCTAGAAATGAACTTTTGACCCCCATCCTGGTCCTATTATGTTTTAGGATTTAAAAAAAAAAATGAACATGTTTACTTGAGAAAGTACTCGTTCTTGCATTTAACATCTGATGCAAAATAAGTAATATTGTTATGTTAAGTATTTCATTTGGGCAGAATTATTCATTCAAGTTATTATTCGCCAGAATTACAAAGTGCTCATCAATAATATTCTTGGACTGGAACATTAATTTGTAATTTTGGGGAATTCACACAAGAAGACTTTTGGATTATATTACTGTGATGCATCAAAATTTTGTTAGCACATCGTCACGCTACAAACCACTGGCATATTAGCATATTTTAGATTACATGTGCATCAAGATAGTCAATATTAGAAATTATTTGGAATAACACTGGAATTCAGTTTTAACATCATAAATTTTAATTTGTGATAGTGCTATTAGGAGTGCTTGGGATTTAATTCGCATTACCGTTAGTTCTTGCAATCAGACTGTAGTGACTTTGGATTAACCAGTCTTCAGAATTCCAATATTTGAAATAATCTGGGCCAGACACTTTCGCATCTCCATACACAATAAAGGTTTGGGTTAAAAAATGCTGATTGTGAATATGTGTGCTTATTTCCAGATGTTCCAACACTAACTAATGAAATTTACCATGATCTTGAAATTGTAGATTCTACGCATGTGAAACGTCATCTTTACAGGACGAATCTTCTCCAGCAGAAATGTTTGAAAAATGCAATTGAATATATGTTTCAGAATTATTTTATTGAACCAAGTGACGTAATTGGAGTTCGCCATGTATACTAGTACCAAAAACAGATAATACTTTACCTATGTGCACTAACTGCAGTACATGGAACAGTGTCACCAACACAGATTCATTTGCAATACCAACAAAGAATGACCGCATTGACAAAATTGGAAGTGAAAAATATGCTACCAGTTTATACGTGTAGAGAAAATTTGGGCGAATTCCACGTACGGAAGTGCAAATGAAATGTCTGTATTTGTATTTCCGGGTAGAATTTACCAATATAAAGGGATACATTTCGGTAAGAAAAATTCTCTCTTAACGTTTGAGCATTTAATGAACATGGTACATCTCATGTAGATGGCTATGATGCATACGTCGAAGACATAGTTATACACAGTGACGCCTTGAAAGACCACCTGCAAACTATCTGGAAATTCTTTCTTATATTGCATGAAACGCATTTGACAATTAATTGGACTAAAAGTGAGTTTTAGCCTAGCTTGTGTTAAATTTGTGGGAAATAATGCAGAACATGGTCATGCTTTACCTGTTAAAGTTATGGTCTGATCTTGCAGTAATATAACGTCTGCATTAGGCACATCAGAGGCAATGGGAATATTATTACAGATGCACTTTCACCTAGCTTTGTACTAAAGTGCTTTGTTTTATATATTTTGTGTAATTGTTGAGGTATCTTTCCTTTCCATTATGTGGGGAGTTACTATGTATATATATATTCTTTTTACTTTTGGTGCATGGATGTATCTACTTTTTGGTTTAAATTCTGTCACATAGATTGCATAAGATCTGTAAATAGGTGTTGGCAAGTTTCTAATAATCAACATATTTACAATTTTGGAGCTATTTATGATTGGCTAGTTAAACTAAAGTGGTTGTTTACATGAGTAAGCATTGTAATATGTTAAATGGAATAGTAAAGTCAATCAAGTGGGGTATATTACGAAATACAGCCGTCATATTTTCTTGGAAAATAAAATAAGGACAGAACTGAAACATTAATTCATTCCTTATTTAGATTCATTAAATAAAACAAATTACAATACGTCGAGGTATGCATGTACATTATGAAAATTTCATTTCACATTAAAATGGTTTATCCTAGACAACACTGGGCATTGAGATAATTTACGACAGTACAATTTTTCCAAGTAACGTGAGAGAGGTTTAAACTGAAGAATGTATGAATGGGTGAGTTTAAAATCACAGTAGACCAAATTTGTTTGAAATATTATCTATGCAAGAATACCTCTTTTATACCAGGTTTCATATGCACATCTATTGAGATATTTATCCTCATAAAATAAATTTTTTATTTCTAAAATATGGTTGCCTTCAAAATAATACTGATTGCATACTCTAAACTGATCGTGAAATTGCTTTGACTCATTTAATGGAAGAAGATAACAGATTATACACATTACCTACATTAGGAGGACAACCCCATGTTTACACACCAGCATTAGGAGGATATCCTCCTAATGCTTCCTCCTCCTGTATGTGGATTAACACATGAAAATATTTAGATGTCAGAATTTATATAAGCTTTTCATCTTTCAGGTAAATCAAAATTTTGGCCAAACAGGATTACATTTTGTCACTTACTAATGAAATTGTTTCAGCCAAGGCATTCCATGTGCAGCGTTAGCACAAGTAATGATATAGACCAGGCTCAAACATCCTGTAAGATCAATGTTTATTTCAGTGACTGGTTAGCATCATTTCTACAGTCTTGAAAGAGTTTCATTACAATTTTAAGATTGTAGAAATGATGCTAAACCTGCCATCGAGTATGGCTGCCATTGCATGAGACAGTGAAACTTTAAATGTCATAAAAGATCATTCTGACATAATTTGCACTGCGAAATACCACGGCATTTAGTTTTTTGATGTAGTTTTTCAGTCAACAAAGACTGCTGAGTCCCACCTGGGACTATTGTTAAATAACTGACTTGATCCTGATTGTAAGGGAATTTAACGTAATGCATGTGAAATGACTTTTACTGATTTGCATATGCCGCATATGTGAAATTTAAATTTTAAAGTTTTTTTTTATTAAAAAAAACCAAATGCATGTGATACATTTATTTTCATTTGCTTTGGATACAGTCAATAGGTACAGCATCTGATCTTTTTGAAACCATATCTGTAAATAAATGTAAATAAAATTTAACTTACATAATCAGAGAATTGAAGGCTTAATTTAGTTTTAACAAAGAGTCTAATTGGTTTTCATGAACTCCACTAAAGCTCTCTCCAATGAATGTTTAAATCGAGATTTAACAAGGACGAATTTATTAAGGGATCCAAACCCATGTCAATAATAATAATAATAATAATAACAAAGTAGTTCAGTTCTGAATATCAGTCAAGTTAATCCAACAGTGTATTTTACATCTTCATTATTGAACTAACTTGCCACAGATAACATTTGTAAACAATATTTTAAAAAATGCCAAGTATAACGTTCTGAAAGGAATTACTATCATGGAGATGGAATAAGCTAAATGGAAGAAAACATTACGTCATGTACTATGACGTAAAGCAACACTTATTTAATAAACAACATGATGCATAACTAATATTTTCCTATGAATGTAAAACCACAATTTTGAAAATGTTTAATTATACATTGCTGTAATTGTCTGAAGATGGAAAATGTCATCTATTCATTGAAAAATTGCAGTGCGAAATAAGTTGTCGGCTAATACATGAGATATTTCCGCAATATGATTTAGGTTCTTTTTAGTTAATAAATCGACCTATGCCAGGTAAATATTTGCTTGGCCTTCATTGGCTGCACAGAAAATGGTAATGTGTTTAATTTACACGTAGTCTAAACTTTATTTATACTGTATAAAATAAACAAGTTTCTTTCCATACTGGTTTTGAATACTGTACAACCTTTTAAACAACTACCTCTGGCAAGTTAAACAAGTAGCCTCTGTAAACAATTTTTCGTCTTAAAGAGGTTAATTTCTTCTACTTGTTTGATGCAAAACTCTTA
This sequence comes from Sinohyriopsis cumingii, assembly GCA_028554795.2. Lineage (NCBI taxonomy): Eukaryota > Metazoa > Mollusca > Bivalvia > Unionida > Unionidae > Sinohyriopsis > Sinohyriopsis cumingii. Next base: position 41,133,729 of record CM068829.1, read on the forward strand.
CACATGTAACTGTTGAAGAAAGGTACTTGCATAATGGTAGTGACATTTAAGGTAGATTCTTGTAATGTTTCGCCTCATTTACAGCATGTGTACAATTTCTCACCACGAATGTCGCTGCATATGATTGTATGAACTCCATGTACCTTAAGGTAACTCCTTCATTTATCCTTTTGATACAAAATAAATGCCCATAACCTTGCCAAATAAATGAAAATGTTTTTGTGACGACAATGTTTCAGCGCTAGCCTTAACATGTTTATGTTACTTAAAGTCACGTGTAGGAGTGGTGCTACTTTAACATTTAAATGAACTGTGTGCGCGTGTCACTATCATCACAATCATATGTACTTGCTTCTATTAATAACTACTGTCATCGAAACTATCATAAAGCCTAAAGACACAAAGAATGTGATTGTTGCTTACATTTAAAAATCAAATTCATGCCAAGATTAGATGCTGTTTGGCCAAGTATTAGTTCAAAATATGAACGTGTATATAAAGGATGACCTACAATATCATTATTATTTACATGAAAGAATATATTTTATCTATGGTTCTAATTAGAACAGGTTGGAATTTAGCAATGAAATGGATTCTTCAACGTAATCAGGTTTACTCTGGATATCTGCGAAGACAAGCCTGAGTATTATTCTACAAAATAATGTAATTGCAATAAAACTGAGTAACAAGGCAGTTATGGTGCATTTAATTGTCCGTAAACGGTCAGTCAGTTTGCATCGGTTTGCATAGCGGTTTGGTCAGCATATTGAAGAATTGTTTTTCTTGAAATGATGTTATTTTGCCAATAATTCTACTGCCACTCTCACTCTCAAAAAAAAGTATCCAAGCTGTCTGTTAAAAAAATAACAGACACTTATTATGGTTATTTTGCACTTGGTAAGCAAATTGTATTCGTCATCAAAAAGCTGACATTATTGGACTGGTCAGCCTATTGTCACGAACTCTAATCATATTTAAGATTACATCGGTCAATCTTGCACAGGTCCATAAGCTTCCAAAACATTGATAAAGACTTTTGAAACATTTTAAACACCATCTGCATAATTAAATATATGAACCTGCAAACTCAAACTTGTAACTTGTAACTTCACATGTTATTAAAGGAAGATAACACCCACAACTATTACATACCAGCATGTATGTACATACGTATGTATGTATGCATGTGTGTAGGATTTAACAGCACGTCAGCACACTACTGGCTATATGTGTCAGATATAACATGCTGAACTGATACACAACAACATTGAGAGATCGTATTATTGGCATTAACATCAACACGAGATATTTCAATAGTTAATTTGTTTACACACAAACATTGCGAGGACTTATCATGCGACATGTTTACACACCAACGTTAAGAGGACTGCAAAAATCAGGTGTGTATTCTCTTATTTTTAAAGCGATTAGTATGAATCTTAGAAAATTAACAAAGACATATTTTTTGCTATTAGAGATATCTTTAGCAAATCATTAAAGTGACAATTGGTACACATTTCAAACAGGTTCTCCCAAGGTATGTCAGATAACATAGGGAAATATTGTTTTACACACTTTCTTTACCTATTATCATATCCATCCAATATTTTGACCCACCCAATATGACCAAAATTTATTACGATCTAACTTAACAAATCATACAAATTCCAATATTTAAATTTCTTCACATGTTACTCCACATACATTAGGAGGATATCCTCCTAACGTCGGTGGTCCTCCTAATGTTGGTGGAAAACATGGGGTTTTCCTCCTAATGTAGGCGATGCGTGAACACACACACACACACATTACTTTTAGTGTGCATATCCAATTTAGATTTTCAGACTAATGTAAATCTGGAAACTATGTTGTGTACTGTTTTTCTAATAAATTATTTGTGATTGTATTTTACTTTACATAAAAGCTCAACAATCTTTAATGGAATCACCAAGCCTATTTTACCTCTACAATTTTCACTCTTACATGTACCAGATCCTAATTTTAGTTCTGGCTAAATGCCAAGCTACCAAGAGAGCAAGGTGTGCTTCAGTGAAAGTACTGTGCTGACATTACAATAAATATTACATGTAATTTTATGCAAAAAGTAAGAACTTGTAATGAACTATCCACAGAAAATAAACCACAGGCTGTTATCTTAATTACCTTTAATTGCACAGACTTTGGTTTTATCAAGGCATGGTTGAAGGTCCCCTTCCTTCACTATGTCATGCCCTGTCCTCTTGAATTGGCCAGTGTCTCGAGATTAAAACTTCAGGCAACAATTAACTCTTTACCTTCTGCTAGTACTTGCTGCCCTGGCTACTAAGCCTGATTAGCAGCCTGCCTTCTAGCAGCTGTTTGTAGGCTGAACCCCAGAGCATCATAATAGCTGCCTGAGTGAGAACTTCTTGAGTTATTTACATGCTGTCTACATTTTCTGTATCAATTTTGTACCATGCAAACTATGTAATTTAATGTAAAATAAAACTTTAAACACTTACCAATGTTTTGTGCCACTCATTTCCACCACCAAGTACATATAATCCACAGGAATCAATGTTTATATTCACATATTTATAATTTAAAAAATATATCTCAATGTTATGTGTTTAAAATGTATATTAGATTACTTTTCTCACCACTATTTTGCACACCAATATGTCCACTATTTTATTGCAGATTTGGTAATTTTTGATGATACTGCCTGAAGTACGTAAAAAGAAATATATTTCCCTTGCATTTTCTTCTAAAATAAATGCTGGCCCTGAAACTGCTGTAAAGTTGTCCACATTTACCAGTCTCTCTTGTTCTGACCAGATTTAATTGTCTCGCATTTCAGATAAATCTGAAATGTCAGGTGTCAAAACAGGACTTATACTAATGTCCAATCCTTCATCTTGAATCTGGTTAAAATCAATATCATCACTTTCAAATCCTTCAAAACTTCCATCAGAATCGGTGTCAGAATACATGAATGTTGACATTTTGTTTTTACTGTCACCGGTGACCTCGTTTTCAATAGAATTTCCCGCTTATATGCTGTAAAACTACATGTACTAATAGAATATGTTCATCATTTTATGTAAGGACTATTTTCATTGGCTAAATATTATAAAAGAGAACAGATGTTTGTAATTTCATCCAATACAAAGCTTTAATATGAAACGTGTATATGCGTATCGGGGGTTTCCCAACCCTTGGCCGGAAACGCATGTATGAGCCAGCCGGGACAGAGAGAGTATTATTAGCAGCTTGTATATGCATCTCTGGGGTTGCAAGGCTATTTTTATGGTCGCATATATGCGTTAGCAGAAGGTAAAGAAATAGCAAAGTGTAGCCCAGCTTCTGGGATTTCTTTGCAGCTGAAATGGCCTTTTCTCAGTCCATCCTTATGAACAGTCAAATCATAGGCCTCAAGTAACTTAACTTGCTGAACAAAAAGAAACAAAATAGTAAAATTAGCTGGAGAGTTCTTGGTCAGATATTTTCGCATGTGTAGCATTGCAATCACACTCTCTTGCAAATCAAAAAATGTTATATATTAAAACTGATCAAAATTAAATTAATGCAGTTATTAATTATTCCGTTCATGGTAGGTTATATGCCAATCCCACCTTAAAAATCAAGCTATATCAAAATCCATTTCTGCCTATCAATTGGGGGGGGGGGGGCAAGCTAAAATTTTAAATTTGTTTTCAATTTTCCAAACAGCTTGCCCTAGACAAGCTGATTTTTATTTTTTAAAAATTAAATTTCTGATATAAATCCAACAAAATTGATGACTAGTTCAAGGTTTTTTTCAATCCTGTTAAAAAGGATTTGGGTCAGAGAGAAAATGGGCAACATCAAGAAAATGGGCAACATCAAAGAAATATTACTCTTCAACTGTCACAGTAGGATGTACAAGGAAAGCAAGCAAAATTACCATGTTTGACTATGAATCTTCTTGGCCAGTGCCTGTAAATTCTTTTCTAGGAGACCTCCTTAAAACTGGTGCTTTGAAAGTGGCCTTATGTGGGGTACTAGTAGCCATTTCCTCCATAGAATCTGAAATTACATTTCTTTCTGTCTGGAAGGATGAATCCTGGGTTATGCCTCCAATGTCCTTTGAACTTTGTTACATTTGGTAGCAGAGTAGTACATAAGGGACTTTCTGTTACGTTTGGTAGCAGAGTAGTACATAAGGGACTTTTTGTTACGTTTGGTAGCAGAGTAGTACAAAATTGCAAATAACCTATGCATATGGCAGCTGATTATTATTATTATTATAAAGCTTTTATAGCTAGTAATCCTTTTCAAAGTGAGAAACTGTAGGTAATTTCTTGGTATTAGTTCCTCTGATTACCAGGTATTAAGTCTACTGAAAACAAGAAAATTTTACTTCACCCTTCCCTATGAAAATTAAAAATAACACTGAAATTATTATCAATATTATGATACAGGACAGCAACACTGTTCTACATACAAACATTCATTCAAACTATTATTTTCCTCTTAAAAATATAAATTTAAGTGTATTTCATAAAGTACAAATCATTGGTACAGTTCTAATCAGTGTAATAATATACACAGAATCCATCTCCATAGCAGTTCAACTAATGTCTCAGCATACTCGAAGTTCACAGTGAACCTAAACTGACAAAAGGGTTATTGATTGTGAGAGTCATTGCCACCTTTGTTGGCTTGAATAGTTCTGTTAATGACTGGTTTGAAAGGTTGTTTTTTTTTGTGAAGTGTTATCTGAAGAAAATACAATGAATAAGGAATATAAACTGTAAATTCAAGGACTATGGTACCCTGCTCAGTACATCTGTAGTACGGGCTTAAGAGCTTTCTGCCTAAACCATAACAACTGTACTTCAGCTTTCTATTAAACTGCCTAATGATTCTTGGACATTACTGGGAATCAGATGATAAATATCCAGTAATGGATCATAAATTTTATTTTGACAGACATTATCAAATAAGATTTAGGTTTTTTTTTTGTCTTTTTTTTTTCTTGCACACATAATAATAATAAGACTTTTTATAATAGAGAAGGTAACTCACTTAGTTACAGAACTAATCTACCTTGAGGCCTTCTATCTGTGTTCTACAGTTGTTTCATGTTGCTGCAGCAATAACGAACGTTAGTGGTACCTTCATCAAAGCACGCCAACAACCTTTGATCAAAGGAAGTCACCAACAAACTTAAATCAAATTGTTTCATTTTTCATAATAGAGCAAATGTTGGCTGCTACATAGCTTTCTCGGTGAGCTAAGAATACTTATAAAAACTCATAACCTTCGTTTCTTTCTCCATAACAGTATTTTTTTTCTGGTCTTTTCCTCCTGCTTTCATCTTGAATTGCGATTGGTCTTGGCTACTCGGATCAATCAAAAATGTTGAAAATAACAACTTAAAAACAAATCAAATTCTTTTGCATCCATGTCTAGATTTGTTACTGGTCCTGTGAAGGGCATCTTGTCAATGTGTTTTATTATTTGTGATAATCTTTTGTTTCATTTTATCTTCTTTCTGTTTGTAATAAGATGAACCGGGTTGGGGTCAGATCAACACGAAGACAGAGAATGGTAGTGAAAATTTTATAGATGATTAAAGACAGAAAAATCCTGTACCAATGAAGTGTGCAAAAAATCCAAATATTGGATATTTAACATAGTGATGTGCACCGAGCTAAATAACTGATATAAATAATACAGTTCCTGACTGGAACAAATTGCAATTTAAAGGAAAAACAGATTTTGAACAGAGATTAATAAAAAAAAATTAACTAGATTAATAATTGTTCAAACCAAGTGATTTCACTCAGATAACAATAAAAATGATTCACATAAACAATGACAAGATTATCACACACAAAGTGATAAATGACAAGTCTTCACTCAAATAAATGATTGTAAAAAGTTGGTCTTGTGTAATCCTATTTATCACCATAAGGTATTTCAGCCCCAAATTCTCAGCCAGATGGTCAAGGAGCCACCACAAATGGTCCACCCCTCCTGGTCTGCCTAAGGAACTGTAGAACCTCTTGTTTCTGGCAGACGTGTTGGTCCCAAAGCTTTGGTCCTTAACCATGAAATAACCATTATCTATTCTGGGCCAACATCACCACCGACAGCAGCACACTGGGTATATACTAACCTTAATTCGCATCACAGCTAAACCGACACCTTGATACACTATAAAGAATAGCTCTTTCACTCCGTCATTCCTTTTACACAGTTATACAGGTAGATGCTGCATTGTAATGTGGACCGCTCACTTACAAGACTTTCTTTAATGTAATTTTTTATTCTACCATTTGCCATGTACACAGGCGATGTTGCACTGCACGACATGTGCGCTTATGGCATATGTTTTCCCATCATAAGCACTTGTGCAGCGTGGATTGAACCAACTATTCCAAATAATCATAATAAATATACACAATTCCTTGACATTTGGATTATCATGACACATCTAAAATGTATCCTAGATAAAATGTACCAAGACATTGTATTTTAAGGATGTTTTACACATCAAAGAATTAGCTGGCACTTATTTTTACCTTTAAAAACAATGTGATGAGTCAATTAAACATTGCTCACCGTCTTCTAACAAAGAAGTATCAAATGATATGGTTTAAAATGAGAAAGAAAACAAAGAACCAAGTTTATTTACCTTGAAAGATTATGCTGAGTCAACAAAGCACTTTCTTCCTTTGGCAACACCAGGCTTTCAGATTAAATATTGCTGACTGTACTGTAGGAAATAATCAAGCCTATTTTCAGAAGAAAAGAAAATGTAAATATTGCTGGTCAGATGCCCTGTAGTAATGTTTAGCAAAGCTTGACTGGCATTGATTGCAATACAGTGAACTTAGGACAAAATTGAGTCACTGAAGTCTTGATCACTGTCACAGAGATGCATTGTAATAATGTTTAGCAAAGCTTGACTGGCATTGATAGCAATACAGTGAACTTAGGACAAAATTGAGTCATTGAAGTCTTGATCACTGTCACAGAGATGCATCAGATACTAGGATATAAAATGAGAAATAAAAATAAGAACCGAGTTTATTTTCCAAAGATGAAATATTTTCCTAATTCATTGTTTGCTTTTATTTCACATTTATGAATCTTATGCTCTTAAAATAAGTAACACAAAAGAGGGAAAGGCAACAAGCTTTGTAAAATTCAACAAATTTATTTCCCTTCAATACAAAGTGAAAATGTAATAAAAAGGAACTTAATGCTATTAATTAAATCACACACAATACACAGGTTCAATAGACACTTTATTATACATATAAAATAATCTTTGGCATAATGGTGGCAAATCTTGTCACAGCACACTGCACCAGCCAAGCTGAATTTTGTTTCTAAAGAAATACCTCAGGACGGGAGTTCATAGGATTGTGAAGAGTGTCTGACACCTGTATGTGGAGCTGCAAGGTATATAGGACACTGATAACCTAAACTTGACAAGTCTGATCTGAGGATTGCTGTAACAAACATCAGCTGATGCTCCATACATGAATTTTGGGAAGCGGGTATGAAGTATATGGGCATAATAGTTTGATACATTTAAATAATGACACAAATTGGAGATCAAAAGCAAAGTTGTTAATGCATGAAATACCAGGATGCAAGTATGTATGTAGAACACTGGCAGGATGAAAGTTTTGACCTGTTTGCCTCAGCATCTGTGTACAATGAGCAACAAAGTAAAACAACACAACAGGGGCAAATTAGATCTGAAATCCACAATCCTACTATAGTAAGAATGCCCTGCAGGTTTGGACACTCATTGTATAAGCAGATATGGAGCCCATAGCCAAAAAGTCTCACAAAAAAATTTACTGTATGCTCCAGGTGAAAAGTAGTCCTGCTATAGGAAGGCACTTGCATGGTTGCTCCTCAGATGTGGGTGCCAGCTGCCAGAATTGAGCCATTTTGTCTGTCCTGTTCTATGTAATTTGTGTGCTAATAACTCGCTCATAACTGAGGGGCACTCAGGTCAAAGGCTAAAAACGGTTTCAAACTGTCTTCGTCTTTAATGGCTTTATTTTAAAGTAAGTAGTCCACACAAAGTCTCCTAGATCCAACTTGTCTCGCCATATCCAATACATCTGTCCTAATTCTTTTCCTTAGAATTACAGACACAAGTCCTACTAATATAAAGTCCTGAATAAAATTTACTAGAAGTCCAAATCAACTTCAAAACTGAAGGTGTCGATGTATCTGTTGTAGCTTGTAAAATGTTGATGTGTCAAGTCTTTCGTTGAATCACAGTAATATAATCCCAGGTTTGAATTCGCTATAAATTCCAATGAATGTCTCTGTCCAGTAATTTTATCATAGCACTTCTGTATTTCCAGAGAAAATCACTTGAATCATTTGAATAAATATAGATCCAACCCAAAATGAATTACAGGCACAACATGGGCAATTTGATTGTGCTTGATGTTAGAGCATGAATGAAAAATCTTTTCAGCATAATGATTATATAGTTCTCTACTTGACTCGAGGTCACAATTAGCATTTTCTAAAGAAGAAAGCTATTATCTGATTGAAAATAACTTTTAACAATGATCTTGATGTTTACAAAATAAACAATGTTGGTTGTTATTAGAAACATATAGAACCTGGACCATGTGAAGTACACTAAGGAAATTTGAAAACTTAGACACAGACTGAAATAAACATTTACTTCTGTTACTAGTGATCCTGATTTTAAACTGATACACATGGAGAATATTTTAGCTATGGTACTAGTTGTTTCCAAATAATAATAAAAAAGTCTGTTCAAGTCTAGCAAAAACTGAACTCTATTTTGGACAAGGTCAAGTTCAACATTCAGTGTTAAATTACAATAGCATATAATGAAATTTTTCTTTTAAAACCTAACAAACATTGCAGATTTAATATACATACCATCACCATGTGTTGTCAGTTTGGTATAACAGACTAACCATCATTAAAATAATGTCCCCATAATGTTCCTCTGATGAAGACATGAACACTGTCCTGTTGAATTCAGAATATTGTATTTCAGCCAAATGAAGACAAAATTTTATTCCAAGTTATGGAATAATCAACATTTACAGGTACCATAATTATCATATATATTCCACTGCATTGCAGTACTTTGCATAGCTTTAAAACGGCAGGTTACCAGTCATTATGTATATGTATATTTGATCGTCGCACACAACAAAACACCTGTAACAAGATAACCGGTTGGGATTTCTCAGTTCACAACAGAACACTTTTGATGATATAAATACAGTGTTTAATAATGAATGACTTGAATGGGCAGTTTATTATGAATAATGTATGCGTATGTATAATGCAAATATTGGATTAATTAACATAAGAATGCACAGACTTAATAATGAAAAATACAAATAAATTACTTTACAAAATACAAAGTCAAGGGGTGAATGGTTCATAGTGATTTCACAATGAAGATATGAGTATGATTTACTCAGCTAGTAAACGATGTAGAGTTTTACTCGTGTAGTAAAATGAATTCACTTAGATGGTGAAATTATGCAAACAAAAAGGGACAGATATACAAATTATCTTTACAGTCTCGAAAGATACAATGGGTTTTACGAACCCCAAAATTAACCCATGGCTAATTGTTCTTGTTGTAGGGTTTAACGCCATTTTTCAGCACACGATAGGCTATACATGGCGGCCAGTATTAATGGTGGAGGAAGAACCCAGGGAAAACCCCTGGAAAGAACCACCGACCCACGAGAAGCTACTGGCAAGCTTTCTCACATAACCACATTGGCTGAATCCAAGACTCGAACACATGCAGACAGAGGTGAGATGGAAGTGATCCGTATCGGAGAGGGCTTTAGACCACTTGGCCACTTGGGGCCCCTAGCCCATGGCTAAAAGATCATATGTAAGGAGATGCACTCCATCATCAGCACACTTTATTTCAGCTCCACGGCTGCTACGGTTAATTCCTGTGCTTGGCTTTACAGCTTGCACCACGTCAACCTTAATCATTTTGACAACTATCAACGCTCGGGTCACTCTGGTCACATTAGCACTCTGGACAGCTCTACACAGCTGAAAATATATCTAATACCGTGTACTATAATGACACTGGCATATAAGGTAAAACATAATGATATTATACATGGTAAGTTATACAGATTAACTTTTTCCCTCAGAATCTGGTTCATTTTGAAAAGTTTGTTTTGTAATAGCAAAAAGAGAATACATATTGAGCCAAAAATGCACTTGCTTACATTTCAGTCTCCTTGAAACATTTCATGTTGATAAAATATCTACTGGTTTGGTGTCCTATTTCTGTCATTTGTATGGTTGTGAGATGTATATCTGCCTTCTGTCGCATGTATGCTGATGATTATCAAAAAGGCCAAGAAAAATGCAAGTAGACATGCCATCATTTTGACCTATTTCAATATTCAACTGTTGAAAGATATTTACAAGTTTTCTTAGAATTGTTGAAATGCCATTAAGTCCAAAATAATAACTGGAGCTCGAAATTGATAAAAAGAAAAACCAGGTCTGATCATCCTGCAGTAAATTTACCAATGAGACTGCCAGTTTGTTTCTGGTCCATGCAGTCAAAATAGTTTTGAAACTCCCTTAACAGTTTAGTATGCAGTAGACCAAAGAAATGATGTGCGAACTATGTGTAGGGTTAGCAATTTGTTTCAACACATCTGGATATTTTTTCAATTTGTTTTTCTATTAAAATTCAAGGTCTTGCATGTGGTTCACTGCAGACAAGAAAAACTTCCATAGGATTCAGTACATATATTGACTTTCATGTCAAGCCTGTTCACATAATAAATTTTATTGAAAAAATTTACAAGTAGCTCTTTTAGCTGAACTCTAACATCTTTCAGTACAACATATTTTTGATCTTGCCTGCATGTGAACATGAATTGACACAATTGCAATACAGAATTTGGTCATACTGTTACTTGTAATGGCCAGCATAAACATTTGGTCATATTGTCACTTGTAAGGGCCGGCATACAAAATTTGGTCATATCGTCCCTTGTAATTGGGCTGGCATCCAAATTTGGTCATATTGTCACTAGTATGGGCCGGCATCCAAATTTGGTCATATCGTCCCTTGTAATTGGGCTGGTATCAAAATTTGATCACATTGTCCCTTGTAATTGGGCTGGCATCAAAATTTGGTCATATTGTCACTAGTATGGTCCGGCATCCAGATTTGGTCATATTGTCATTTGCATGGGCCTGCATCAAAAGTGATTGGTTTTACAAATGTGTGGCTATTGTATTCAGAGAAAGGGCACAAAGTAGTTTTGCATTGCATTAGCTTTTTAGAAAGTCTTAAAATATTTCAAAACAGTCCTTCTCGTTCCATATTTCATCTTAATTGTATAATTTCAAAAACTACGTACATGAACTGGAACATAAATTTTAAATATTGATGCTTGATTTGAAATGCAGTATGGTGAAATAAAAGATACATCCATGGAAGGTTGTCTAATATGTACTAAACTTGGGGAAAATTAGACTTCTGATTCCACAGGACAATTAATAAAGTCGCAATAAAGTTGTAAACTCAGTCGTTAAATTTAACATCGTTTCCACTGTTTCCGATAAGACACAGTGTGTCAGTTGCAGAATTCATTTGAAATTCATAATGATTGGGTAACATTTCATCACAGAATTTTTTGCTGAAATTGTATGTCAATACATTTTTGCAGCTTTGGGGTATGAAGGATATTTTGGTGACCTTTCTGGTCCAATTTTTGTGTAAAAATAGACCATGCTAGTTTACCATTTTATATCATAAAACTTTGAGACCTAGGTGATCAATCACTTGAATACATGGCATGACTTGAATAACAGCTGTTTTGATCAGTCACTTGAATACATGGCATGACTTGAATAACAGCTGTTTTGATCAATCACTTGAATACATGGCATGACTTGAATAACAGCTGTTTTGATCAATCACTTGAATACATGGCATGACTTGAATAACAGCTGTTTTGATCAATCACTTGAATACATGGCATGACTTAAATAACAGCTGTTTTGATCAGTCACTTGAATACATGGCATGACTTGAATAACAGCTGTTTTGATCAATCACTTGAATACATGGCATGACTTGAATAACAGCTGTTTTTGATCAATCACTTGAATACATGGCACGACTTGAATAACAGCTGTTTTGATCAATCACTTGAATACATGGCATGACTTGAATAACAGCTGTTTTGATCAATCACTTGAATACATGGCATGACTTAAATAACAGCTGTTTTGATCAGTCACTTGAATACATGGCATGACTTGAATAACAGCTGTTTTGATCAATCACTTGAATACATGGCATGACTTGAATAACAGCTGTTTTGATCAATCACTTGAATACATGGCATGACTTAAATAACAGCTGTTTTGATCAGTCACTTGAATACATGGCATGACTTGAATAACAGCTGTTTTGATCAGTCACTTGAATACATGGCATGACTTGAATAACAGCTGTTTTTGATCAATCACTTGAATACATGGCACGACTTGAATAACAGCTGTTTTGATCAATCACTTGAATACATGGCACAACTTGAATAACGGCTGTTTTGATCAATCACTTGAATACATGGCACGACTTGAATAACAGCTGTTTTGATCAATCACTTGAATACATGGCACAACTTGAATAACAGCTGTTTTGATCAGTCACTTGAATACATGGCACGACTTGAATAACAGCTGTTTTGATCAGTCACTTGAATACATGGCACGACTTGAATAACAGCTGTTTTGATCTGTCACTTGAATACATGGCGTGGCTTGAATAACTGCTGTTTTGATCTGTCACTTGAATACATGGCGTGGCTTGAATAACAGCTGTTTTGATCTATCACTTGAATACATGGCGTGACTTGAATAACAGCTGTTTCGATCTATCACTTGAATACATGGCATGACTTGAATAACAGCCGTTTTGATCTAAAAGTAATATTGTAAAATCAGAAACTAGTGTAAACTAAAAAAATTGCCATGTTGCAGGTTAAGTTTTGAGGTTTGTATATTAATATGTTAAAATTTATTATAATATAACTGTCTTGTTGAATGATTCTGTATGCACATTACTTTTGTATTTTAGTCACTTGTATCAAAATCTGAGATGTCACCAAAAAATGCCAGTAGGCATGCCCATTTTCTATATTTGACATTTCCAAATTTTCTGGGAATTCATTACATTGCCATTAAAAAGCAACTGAAGAGTGTAACACAAGCAGAAGAATTTTTTGACCATGCTGCATTTAATTAACCATGCTAGCCTGTCCCTAGTACTTTCCATGAAAATGGTTCTCAAACTCCTATAAATTGTATGCTTTAAAATCTGTTTAGGGCAAACTGATAGATTGAACATGTCTGGATGGAGCTATTTCTCCTCTTTGTGTTTTCTCTATTCTGGATGGAGCTATTTCTTCTATTGCATTTTCTCTATTAAAAATCCATGTCTTGTTGTGTACTGCAGACAAATCAAAAATAATTAAGAGAGGATTCAATAAATGTATGGACATTCAAGCCCATGGATCTTCAAAACCTTTTAAACCATCCTGCTCAAAAAATGTTTAATGAGAAAATACAGACCTCTTACATGAGCTCCAGATTTATCAAGATGCCTCAATACATTATATATTTGATCTTGCATCCAGACGTGGATTTTCAATCTTGTCATATGGAATTTGATTGGTTCATATTGCATCCATTATATTCTGAAACTGAACATTTTAGTTTGTTGTCAAAAGTCTGAGAAATGCAATCTGTGGTCAGATAAAAGAAAGATTCATTCATGGAAACTTGTCCAAAGCACTATATAAACTCTTTGAAGAATGTAAAATGACGTTTTGAGATTTTGGAGCATGAGCTTCAAGCTGGCTGTGATTTGGTTTTGGAAAACTGTTGTGGTCTGGAGCAGCTTTCTGTAGTGGGTATGATGGGATAGTGTGGACAAAATATTTTGTCAAAATAGTGTTTAACAGTTGTTGGATACAGTAGTGAAAGTTTGACATCAGCAGACATGCCATCCATAATGCTTTTGGAGTAATCATTACAGTGTTTCAGTAATTGTCTTAAGCTTGCCCATGTATGGATTATGCTTTTCGATAAATCCTCCTCCCAAAAAATTCAACAAGTTGTTCCTCATTTTATTAATATCCTATTAATCCCACAGGTCATATTCTAGAACAGATTTTTAATACATAAGAGTACACTTGTCCATAGACTTGCATGCACTTTGCTAACATTATTAATGTTTTATTTATAGCAGATGTCCTATTTCCAAGAAACATAATTGGTTTCTATTTTCAAGCCTTTGACCTTGCATCCCTGTTTATTAGAGAAAGAATCCATTGTGTGCAATAGGTCAGGTCTTATGGCTTTATACAAAAGTTAACAATAGACCTGCCTGTACTTTCCTAACACTGTCATTACATTCTATTTGTGATGAAGTGTGTGTGAGAGGATAACAAAATTAAGGAGGAAAGTAAGAATTTGAACATAATGAATAACACTGAAAATGATTTGTTGATGCAGGCCACATAAGTGACAATTGTATTGAAAATAATAATATATTCATATGATCTAACATGCATAAGGTTATTTACAAAATTACTTTAACATAGTATGTGATAAACTACATAGTTTAAATTCAGACCTGAATGTAAATTTGTAACCATCAAACCAAAAAACAATCCATTTGGGAGCTGAGACCGCCTACTGCTGAAAAATTCATATGACGCTAAAACAAGTTACGTCAAATGATATAACCTGTCTACAATTATTTTATCAAATTTAACTACCACCTAGGGAGCTATAACCCAAGGCGGTTGGTGGGGTGGTGGTGGAAAATGTAAAATTTATGATCTCTAAATATACTACCCGTATCTTCAAGAATTCTTTGCAAGTGACGCTAAGGATGCTGACCCATATATTCATACTCCTTAACTATCTTCCATTGGCTAAACGAGTCATGTGACCTCATTCCTGGGTTCAGCTGGCCCCCCAATGGTCAATATTGCTTTGTTTCAATTGCATAACAAGACCCATTCACCTCTCATCACAAATATCCTTGCACTAGTGCAAATAGTTTTGTGATGAAGTGTGTGTGAGAGGATAACAAAATTAAGGAGGAAAGTAAGAATTTGAACATAATGAATAACACTGAAAACGATTTGTTGATGCAGGCCACATAAGTGACAATTGTATTGAAAATAATAATATATTCATATGATCTAACATGCATAAGGTTATTTACAAAATTACTTTAACATAGTATGTGATAAACTACATAGTTTAAATTCAGACCTGAATGTAAATTTGTAACCATCAAACCAAAAAACAATCCATTTGGGAGCTGAGACCGCCATAACACAGGAACCATGCAAGTCACCCACTTTGCATGGGGCCTGTGCAGCCCCAAAATGGACAGTGGCCCGCATCAACCGTGTCTTTCTCAGCCTGCTCCCCGACATTTGTGACTCCCACATGAGAATGATAGAAGTGCCAACTGTGAAGATTGCACCTAGTGAACAAATATCAATGCTGTTATATTCATGTTTAAGTTATATTGTTCTTGACTTCAGCTGAGGTTTCATCGTGTGTACTTTTCCTGTCATATTTATCAGCAGTGAACCCACTTGCTATTCTGATGTGATTATACAGAGTGTTCAGGTCTGTGAACTCATTAGACCTGAAATGGAAAGAAATGTTTGCGCAAGTATTTATGTGACATGAAAATAATGTGATATAACATATCTATATATAATGTTGGGATTAGTGGTGAACCTGATATTTACCCAGGTTATGATTATGATGGAAAATTTACTTGAAGATGGATTTTAAACAAAATGTAACTGAGAACACCTCATACCTCTTTGTGTGCAAACTTAACTGAAACCCCAAAAGAAATTAGAGGTTGGAGTGACGTTCAGAACATCTATTTGAAAGCGTCCGATTTCCAGTTGTTGCTGCTCCGATTCTAAAGCTATGACTCTTGAAGCATTTTGGATCAAATCTGCAGAACTGCAGAGCGAGTTTTAGCTGTGCATTGAATTCTGCCCGAGTTATAGGTGTGTTTGAAAGATACATGAATATTGGGCCTGGACCCATACCTCGCTTTTGGATGTATCGCTGGAGATTTGAGACCGGACACACTGCAGTATTATTGTTTTTTTTTAATTTTTAAAGTGAACTTCTGACCCTGACTTTGTTTGAAGGTGTTAAATATCAGAGTGATGGAATGGTGATCAAGAGCCAGCTGATCAGTGTGCAACAGATTAGGGTTATGGAGGCTAAGGGACTGCACTGAGATCTCCCCAATTCTCAGGAAGGCATGGAATGCCAAGGAAAACATAGCTCGAAATAGGAGCTGTTTGTACCAAGAAGTTATAGTGCAAGTTGTAGCGTGGATAAGTTTTTCTAACATACACTTATCAATTGGCAATCTCACATCACAAGAAACTTTATTTCTGTGGCATGCTTGCAGCAGTTTCTGTATTAGAAAAGAGTTTGTAGGGTCTGTATAATTATTGATTTTGTGTACAAACCCAATGGCAGATACATATGAGGATATTGTTGTTGAGGCATAGTGCTTGTTCACCAGATAAGAGATGAAAAGTGCCATATTAGCCTGAGAGACTGGGATTGAGGTTTCCAATGTATATTCTGCAGTGAAAGCTCGATATAAGTTCCAGCTGTGTCGGTAGGCTGCTTTTGACATTCGTGTCAATGTACTATCCAGTAGCGTATCAAGTGTGTTTGTTAGTGAATCAAGTTGGGAAGTGCCGGTATTGACACTGGTTCTGGGTCTGCATGTGGAGCCAAGGTCCGGAATCTGTGCACCTGCAATCGAGAAAGAGCATCAGCCAGAACATTTTTCTTTCCCGGGATGTGACAGGTTTGAAATAGTATGTTGTATCTGAGGCATGCAAGGACCAGGTCTCTAACAAGGTACATAATGGAAGGGTTCTTTGAGGTTTGCTTATTTACAATATCAACCAATGCCTTGTTGTCAGTGTGAAAGTAAATGCAATTGTTTGCAAGTTGAGGAGCCCAAATTTTGATGGCTAGAACAATTGGATATAGCTCAAGGACTGTGATATCTAGCGCTTGCCATTCTTTATTCCATGTGCCATAGAACCATTTGCTGCCTAGTACACCACCATAGCCAACTGTGCTTGATGCATCAGTGTGCAAATGAATGGCATCAGAGTGCAGCCAGCGATCAGGGAGGAATAAAGATTTACCATTGAATTCTCTTAGGAATGTGTACCACAGCTGCAGATCAGCCCGAACGTCCTTCGTAATGCGTATGAAGTGATGTGGTTTTGACACACCCACTGTCCGATCAATCAACCTTCTCAAGAAAGCTCTGCCTGGCAGGACAACTGCACATGCAAAATTGAGTGTACCAATTATGGATTGGAGATTAAGGAGCGTCATTTTTGTTTTTTGTAGGCAGAGTGTTATCAGACTGTAGCAGTTCTGGAGTTTATCTATGGGAAGTCTTACCTCCATCTTGATTGTATCCAGTTCATAGCCCAAAAAGGTCAATGTTGTACTGGGAAGAAATGTTTTTTCCTCAGACATGGGAACCCCAATATCTGCACAAAGAATTAAGAATTGGTCTAATTTCTCCTTACAGGTGTTATAGTTTGATTCCAACAGAAGAAAGTCATCTAAAACATGTACCATGTGACCAATGCCCAATTTGTGTCCTGCCACCCACTGTAATGCAGTGCTTAAATATTCAAAGATTTTACAACTGGAGCTACAGCCCATGGGAAGGCACTTGTCATAATAATATAGGTCATTCCAAGAGAAGCCAAACATATGATACTGAGTCGGGCAGAGTGGAACAATTCTGAAGGCACTAGCTATGTCCGTTTTTGCCATAACACAACCTCTACCAAGTTTTTTAATGATTGCAATAGCATGTTCCACAGTTTGATATTGAACAACACTTTTTTCTGGGGATATACCATCATTTATAGAAAACCCTGGAGGATGTGATAAATGGTGAATCATGCGAAAAGTACCAGGTGTTTTCTTTGGAACCAAGCCAAGTGGTGATATCTGAAATAGCGAGAACGGGTGGCTCTTGAAAGGCCCTGCAAACCTGCCAGCCTCAAGCTCTTTGTCTATTTTGTCTTGCACGATCTGTGGATTTTGTATGGCTGATTTCAGATTATGTGATTGAAATGGGGACAGAGAACCCTCGTGCCCCACTTTAAATCCAAATGTAAACCCATGTATCAAAATTTGTATCATGGCAGTGTTGTACCCTTTCAACCAATGTTGTAACCTTTCAGCTTTAACAGGAGTAGGAAGCTTACTGTTTTCGCAGTTCCCCTTTTCCTTGCTGGCTGTGTTGAAGGGAGTTTGATGTAGGTCTTTGGGACTGAGTAGGTTTGTAGCTACCACGAAAGGGCTGCATGCTGTCAGTTCTAGCTTGTTTTGGGGCATATTTTGGCAACAATTTGAATGGGTGTTGAATGGGCAGTTTGCATTTGCTGAACGGATGGGCTTCCAAGCAATTGAAACAATTATGCTGGTATTTACAAGCTAGCCCTGCCCAACACTGCAGCCCCTTATGGTAGTTAAAGCGGGCCCCTTTTGGGGGATTTGATTTTGAGACTGCAGACGGTAATGTGGCAGTGCTGGTGGCAGTCCTGTCACCAATGCTGTCCAGAACAGCTCGCATGTAAAGTTCAAGGTGGGTGGAACCCCACTTTGCCTCTCCCCTCTCTATCATGCGACGAAACTGCTCATCATAGTATCTCCAATGAGCCCTGCGCTCAGACAACTTCATGACGATTTCCATGTGGTGAGATAACACTGTGCTCAACCTAGGGGATTTCATGCATATTACTGTAGCAAATCTGTTCCATGCTGTCAACCACTGATTGATCGAGAGTGGGGACTTCCTGGCCATGGGGACTAGGTTAAATTCAGATGTGTTTGAAGTGATATTGCACTGTAATCTATATGTATTGTCCATGGATGTCGAAAGGAGATTTTGAAAATCTATGTATGTCCCAGCCCAAATCTGCTGCTTAATTTTATCAGTTATAGATGCAGTTATATCAATTGATGTGCTTACAAAGTTGGACTGACTGTGTGTATCTAATATGTTAATAGGTGCTAATAAATCACTCAGAGTACCTATACCTGTATGACAGACTCCAGTTAAAGCTGAGGTAGCCTGTGCAATGCTTCCCCCAACGGATGTTTCAACATTTCTTTCTGTTTGGGTTCTTGAGGAGGCAGATGGCCCTTGCTCTGTTTCCTGCGACAACATGGCAGGTTGTTGTGGACTAGTGGTCCCATGCAGTATCTCCAAGATGTGGTCCAGCTTTCTGTCCACTTGCGCAGTGATCACAGGTGTAATCTGCTGTACTACCTGCTGTGCTATCCGGTCAATGGTAGCTTGGTCTACTGTATCTGCATGTGTTGCTCCCGTTCCATGCTGCTGTTTTTGGCGATCAACTGCTCTAATCCGTGAACCAGATGACTGAACCCTCTTTACAGCCTGTTCAACCCCTGCTGATGCTTTGCGCTTGGGTGGCATGATCTGGTTAGGTTAGGAAAATGAATGTATTAAACATAATAGTAAATAGTAAGAAAGAAGTAAAATGGACTACCACGTATGGTCCTGTGCACAAGGCATGTTATTATTTAATGAAAAATGCACAAACATATTATCATTAGCAAACCAATGCATGTAAGGTTACCTGATATAATTTCTTCATTGATAGACACAAATATACATACATATATATACATATATATATATAAACCCTTTGTCCTTAGCAAAATGGCTTATGTATAGAAGGTGGCAGTCTGGTATGCAACCAGACCTGTTATCAGGCCAACCGGCTGATGCAAAAGTGCAAAAGAAAAAGAGGACAGGTACGGGACCTGGCCTGTTATCTCCCAAAGTGAGCAGATAACAAAAGATATTGAAACATGTTCCAGGAAGCCACTCAAAAAGGACCCCTTGTGAAATAATTAATACTTACGAACAAGGATTTGGTATATAATCATTTAACGGGGGGGGGGGGGGGCACCAAATATATTAAGGGGAACCCCTATTATGTAGAACAGAGTCGCTTGCCAGGAACAAGTCCCAAAAGGATCAGGTACGGGACCTGACCCAGTGCCTCCACAATGGCAGACACTAAGGTTGTTTACGAAAAACAAAGGAACAGGTACGGGACCTGGCCTGATATCTCCCTTTGTGGGCAGATACAAATAAAATTGAAAGCAAAATTAGTACAAGAGCTAACCTAGCCTAGTTATCGTTGAATGATTGTGTGTTATTTTATAACATGCATTGAGAAGAGCTCCCCGAAGTGACTTATAAAGGTGCCACTGTCCTTTAGGGGACAAATGAATGCCATCTGAGCGAAACTTCTCCCTCACATGAGGCCTATCGAAGGCAAATTTGCTATTATGGTTCCAAAATGTTAAATAAGGATAAGCAGACACTTCAGATCGCACAATATCATTGACCTCCTTTGCTAAGTGACAGTACATCTCCTTATAGCTTTTATCGGCTGCTTCATTGTTATGGTTTAGTATTCCCGCGACCCCAACTTGGTGTAACGTTGCCGGGAATCTAGGCATAAGCTGACACAGAACGATCTGTTTAACCTTATATTTCTTATGTAAAAGCGTAGCCAATGCGACCATCTTATGTGCAATTACCTCTGGCGATGTCTCTGCGTTTACATCGTTGTCCCCAATCAGAAGAATTACAATATCGGGGTTTCTTAAGCGGACTTCATTCATGTCAAGGCGCAAAAACTTATCGATTGTGCGCGCCCCGATACCCTTCATGTTTACATTACAAACTTCCGTTACATTAAAAGACGGACTTAGTCTAAGATCCGTCCCGGACCTCAAATACCGATCTAACCATTTACAAAGTGAATGGCCCATAATAATTGCTTTTGTCATTGTCTTTCCAAAATTTAAACGATGGCTATGTACATAAAGAAAATTCTACTGACCTTCTTCTTTCCAAAGTGCGAGCAAGAAAATGATCCTCAGAATTATGAGAAATAATTGTGCAATAAAACAAGAACAATTAAAAGGATCGAAAGGAAAAAAAGAAAAATGTAAAATTTATGATCTCTAAATATACTACCCGTATCTCCAAGAATTCTTTGCAAGTGACACTAAGGATGCTGACCCATATATTCATACTCCTTAACTATCTTCCATTGGCTAAACGAGTCATGTGACCTCATTCCTGGGTTCAGCTGGCCCCCCAATGGTCAATATTGCTTTGTTTCAATTGCATAACAAGACCATTCACCTCTCATCACAAATATCCTTGCACTAGTGCAAATAGTTTTATAGTAGTTGAAGGGCATAGTTAAGAGAAAATGGACTTTTCTAATTTAGAATCCTTGCTCTCAGATTCATTGTTCTGATTCATGTTTGTTACAGAACCACTCAGTAGTTATTTGGTGCAAAAAGTAGAATCAAATGAATTCTAGTCATTGTGTGTGTTAGAGCAAAAATACTTTTCAAATAATTTCACAGAAGGATCAGAAAAAGCAAAACAAAAGAAGATTCAGAGATGAATACATGAATGACACAATACAGCCTTCCATTCAACTAGGGCAGCATCCAGCCCATTTGCAGGCTGTGTGGAAAGGATTTTAATACTGGTTATGGTTTGAAAACAAAGAAACCTGTTGAATTAGCTCATCTCGCTAACTCTAATACAAAGGTCATGTCTTTTTACAGCAGAATTCGAGCACAGACATAAATGCAACAAGTGCAGAGGTGTTACTTAATAAGTTCTTCATAGAACACTGACTACCCCTAGTGGTAGGAGACCACATTGGTCCTTCTTTCAAACAGATGTTTCCTGATTCCAAACTTGAAGAAGAAATATGGATGTGCAAGAACAAAATCATCTAATATTGTTCAGTGTTCAGCTGGAGAAACTTCACTTAAAATGGCAGAAGCAATTAAAATTGGGCTGTTTAATATTGACACAGATGGGAGTAGTGATTACGATGACAAAAAGTTGTACTGTGTCAGATACTTTGACAATGAAAAGGGCAAAGCCACGAGTGTTCTTTCATTACTAGAATTAACATTAGATTTCACTGGAGAAAACATTTTTAATCTGCTCTGAAGAAATGCAAAGTTGGCTGAACAATATGAGGTTTTCTGCTGATAATGCATCAGTGATGACTGAAATTTATAAAGGAGTAGTATCCTATATTTTCAAAATATAGGATGCATCATTGTACACAACTGGTTGTCCTTTTCATTTGCTGCACCTTGCTGTGTGAAAGGATGCTGATAAATTAGAGGTAGATATTGGACATTTGCTAATTGACATGTACTATTGTTTGGAGATAAGTAGTAAAAGGAAACAAGCTGTACAGTTATTGCATGACCTTGAATACTAATTGGTTATAAAGCATGTGTAGAAGATGGTTATCCTGTGGCAAATGTATTAGCCATTTACTTGAACTTTGGACAGCACTACAAGCATTCTTTTGAACCGAATACGAGTCTGCAGAGAGAAATGGAATAAAGTGAAGAAGAATAGCACTAAAACAGTCGGAAGAGAAAAAGATGGAAGTATAGGTATAAATACTAACAATAAACAGGATTGATTTATCAGGAAGGAAGAAATTACATTCATGGAATATTTATTTGAGAAGTCTATTTCCTTCTATAAAACTCTAATCTGTTTGTTAGTAAACTAAATGAACAAGCTGGATCTGGATCTTCACAGGATATGTTTAGTACCAATGTAGTTAGTAAGCAGCTTACTGAATCTTCTCATTCTCCAAGTTCAAAACTAGCAAAATGGATACTAAGATGTCACACAAAAGAAACAAAATCTGTTCACTCTTTGCAAGAAAAAGAGTGGTTTTCAAAAATGTTGACAATTAATGATCCAGTTACAAAGCTGTATTGTTTATGAAGATTGCCATTCCATTGTTTGATGCAGCAAATATTATCATATATTCTGCTCTTGCTGTGAAGGTGTTGAGATCATTACTCTATGGTCTGTGATTACAGTACTCCAGAAATTCCCATATGGAGATTAAGTGCTTTTAAATGC
Source organism: Sinohyriopsis cumingii (assembly GCA_028554795.2). Lineage (NCBI taxonomy): Eukaryota > Metazoa > Mollusca > Bivalvia > Unionida > Unionidae > Sinohyriopsis > Sinohyriopsis cumingii. The sequence continues at coordinate 41,156,872 of CM068829.1, forward strand.
TACATGTGCTGATGTAAATGAGACAGTCAATGAAGTGTAGGATTCTTTGTCAAGAGATGTCCCTTTTTGTAGCTACCCTTGTCTACCTTGGTTCATCTGGAAGCAGAATTTCGGAAGTATCAAGTTGGCATTCCACCTGACAATGTACTTCATGCAGACAAAGTTGATGTGCAATGGCACCTTATTTCCCAGCTAAAAGACCCAGTCACAGTTGGAGGATGTAACTTTCCCCATTGTCAGGTTATGAAAGGAATATAGCTTCTTTATCATTTTAGTGCTGACTGTGAAAGACTGTTCACTATTAAGAAAAATAAAACTGAATTCAGATCCAGATTCTTTAACCCAGAGCTTAGTGTTCTATTGGTGTGCAAAACATTCATGGTGGCAGCTGGTACAAAGTGTTTTGAATTGCGGCATGACAGTCTGTTGCTATCTCCATATGAAAACTTGAATCAGTAAATGATGTTAGAAGACCAAATAAATCACTTGGTACAAATGGTCATACATGGATTAATCTTTTCATCCACTTGGATTTTGCTTCTCCAGGGGATGGTATGAATGCATCAGTCCCATTAAATACACTATGACTGGAGTAACGGCTCATTCTGGTTGTAATACAGTTGAATGTCAGCTAGTGCTCAGTTTGTAAAAAGGCAGAAACTAAGGAACTTCATCCAAAATGTTTGGTTTTGGTGCAGTTTTTTGAAGTCAGTCTTGTGTACAGTATCATGTTAAAAAATAATGTAGTTAGTACAAATGCCTCATTGATGGATGCTGTATGCATATTAGGCCTGCAAATTAATGAAATAGTGATAAGGACACACACACTTGAATTTCTGTATTCTGGACATTTTGAAATGTTTTGACTGCCACATACTCAACCTGACATCAGTCATAGGATATCCCAAATATTATATTATTAAACATTGTCTTTGATTTGTTTATCCATTACACTTTCAAATAAACCCAAATGAAGTAAAAATCAGAGGTCACTGTAATTGTCTAGTTTACAAATCATTTTCTTCTTGGACAATCAGTAAAGGTCGCTGACTAAATTCTCAAGTTGCTAGATCTTGTTTTACATAGTTTCTTTGTTAGTCATCAGAGATATAAATGACTTTACCATTTGGTTGTACTACTTTCATATGGTTAAATGGGATAAGAAAAGGTCATGTTAATTCTATAGTGCTTGGCCGAGATCAGCAGTACCTTGCTCTGCTACTGAATTTAAAGTGAAAAAATTATAATAAAGTTTTTCTTAGAGCAGCCAGATTTAGGTATAAAATTGCAGTAATTAAAATACCTCCAGCATGAATTGGCTATCATAATTTTTGCATGCATTGATGAGGGTAAAATAAATCAAAATATTTTGCTATTTTTATACCGCCATTTTGTTACATCATCATTATAAGAGCTGCATTTAACTTGGATTTTAGTAATGGCTTTGGTACATGTACTTAATGCAGCCAAATTTGGCCATGTACAGCAAGTACTATGCTGCACTGACTTTATCTTCTGGATTATCGTCTTTGGTAACGCTGATAACCAAGACACAAAGATACATTATCTCTCTTATCTCCTGTTAAATGCAGAACCATTTGACATAAATACATGTATCTCTTCATCCATTTATTTATTTTCCCTCTATTTACTTTTTTTAACAAAGTTAAGCATTTTCCAACATCAGATATGTTTTATTTAAATTTATTTGAAAATTTATTATTTGCCATCTTAGTTGGGAATTTGGTGTCCAAGTTATATGCGCAAGAAATGTAGTTTTTAAACAAAATATGGTTAAATAACATATAATACCTGACCACTAATTACTGGCAAAAAAAATTCAGAGGTTTTAAATAGGAAAAAGTTAATCTTGTGTATGTTCCGCAGAAAACAATATCCAATTATATATGTTCATTATATGTCACGTTACCCCTTTATGTCAAATTTCACAGAAAGCCTCAGTTAAAGATGCTGTGAAATGAGATATTGTGTATTAGTATGATTGATTGTGCCAATATACCCACTTGTAATTTGTGCAAAAGTTGACATCCAATTTATATGCCTAACTTTTTCATTATGTGATTTTAGTCAAAATATGAATCTGAAGTCAGTTTTATAAATATTCATTAAATATAAGTTCTGAGGTATATAACCAGTGCATACAAAATGTTTAATTTAATTTTTGGCCTATATGTAACACTTTTGGGACCCATGATCTCGGCCAGGCACTTCAGTCAGTAATAGTGTAGTAGATTTAAAGATTAGTTGCTCAATAATGATATGCATTCATTATTTTAATAATTTTTTTAAATTGGTAGTCATATATATGCCACAATGAGTCTATAATAAATATATGTATCATGTCTGCTGCTTCAGAGATCATCCTCAAGTCAAGGCATAAGCATACCAAGAGAAATGTAACTCTCGACAACTGTTTGTAGTCAGATGAGATTCGCTGTACAGTACATTACCATGATGCAACACACTGATGGATTTTTTATGTCATGGGATGCTGTGCTTTTGGGAGATGAACCATAATTTAGGCTCCTGCAGTGTTTCTTACGGTCCTGGAGTGTGACAGAAAGTTAGTTCAAAGATTTAGAACTGAAGTGTTTGTTGACAACCTTGTCAGAGCAGTGCAGTTTATGCAGATTATTCATGCAAGTGTACATGACAGATTCCAGGACATTGTGATTTAAATTTAATGCTTTCACTGTGAGCCTAAAATCGCTATGTTGACACTTCATTGTTGATTATGGTCAACCAGGAAACAACATTGATGGAGTCATCTGTGCCGACAAAGTAATGAGTAAATGATTCTCAAGTACATTGCGTAAAAGAATAATAGTGGATAACCGCAGCTGAAATATGGACAGTTCCATTGAAAGGACAATACCCTAATGTGCTTCATTAAAAACTTCACAAGTACTGCCAAAGTCAAACATGGAATGCAGTCAGTGAAAGGACAATACCCTAATGTGCTTCATTAAAAACTTCACAAGTACTGCCGAAGTCAAGCATGGAATGCAGTCAGTGAAAGGACAATACCCTAATGTGCTTCATTAAAAACTTCACAAGTACTGCCAAAGTCAAGCATGGAATGCAGTCAGTGAAAGGACAATACCCTAATGTGCTTCATTAAAAACTTCACAAGTACTGCCAAAGTCAAGCATGGAATGCAGTCAGTGAAAGGACAATACCCTAATGTGCTTCATTAAAAACTTCACAAGTACTGCCAAAGTCAAGCATGGAATGCAGTCAGTGAAAGGACAATACCCTAATGTGCTTCATTAAAAACTTCACAAGTACTGCCAGTGTCAGGCATGGAATGCAGTCAGTGAAAGGACAATACCCTAATGTGCTTCATTAAAAACTTCACAAGTACTGCCAAAGTCAAGCATGGAATGCAGTCAGTGAAAGGACAATACCTTAATGTGCTTCATTAAAAACTTCACAAGTACTGCCAAAGTCAAACATGGAATGCAGTCAGTGAAAGGACAATACCCTAATGTGCTTCATTAAAAACTTCACAAGTACTGCCAAAGTCAAGCATGGAATGCAGTCAGTGAAAGGACAATACCCTAATGTGCTTCATTAAAAACTTCACAAGTACTGCCAAAGTCAAGCATGGAATGCAGTCAGTGAAAGGACAATACCTTAATGTGCTTCATTAAAAACTTCACAAGTACTGCCAAAGTCAAGCATGGAATGCAGTCAGTGAAAGGACAATACCTTAATGTGCTTCATTAAAAACTAAGTACTGCCAAAGTCAAACATGGAATGCAGTCAGTGAAAGGACAATACCCTAATGTGCTTCATTAAAAACTTCACAAGTACTGCCAAAGTCAAGCATGGAATGCAGTCAGTGAAAGGACAATACCCTAATGTGCTTCGTTAAAAACTTCACAAGTACTGCCAAAGTCAAGCATGGAATGCAGTCAGTGAAAGGACAATACCTTAATGTGCTTCATTAAAAACTTCACAAGTACTGCCAAAGTCAAGCATGGAATGCAGTCAGTGAAAGGACAATACCCTAATGTGCTTCATTAAAAACTTCACAAGTACTGCCAGTGTCAGGCATGGAATGCAGTCAGTGAAAGGACAATACCCTAATGTGCTTCATTAAAAACTTCAAGTACTGCCAGTGTCAGGCGTGGAATGCAGGGCAGATTTTGACACCCCAAATTTGTTGAAACAATTCTTCATTGCAGGCTGAGTGTTTATCCTCATGAACTTCAGAGAACAAACCTTGTAGGTATTGAGGAAGTGAAAACTAAATTGAAACTGATGTACATAAGAACACAGCAAGAGAACTTTTTCACTTAACTGATGAGCTTTGAGCGAGTAGATTCACAATAGTGCAGATGTGGCAATACTGATCATTAACAGAAAGACTATAAATAGATTTTGCTAAGAAAGAAAACACTTGTCAAAAAATGGATCGAAAATAATAGGGATAAACTTGGGTTTGCTGCTCCTATTTGAAGAGTCCTATTTAGGGGTTGCAATTTTTTTATTATAAATGAATATATATTACAAACGGGTGATTTTAAGTCCATCAAAATGTCCAGTTGAATTTGGGGGTAGGATTTAAAGATGCCTTTTCCACATTCAGTCTGGTCAGGTTTTCATGTTGGTCTCATGTGGAGATATGCGACAAGCAAACCAAAATATCAGCAGACAAGCAACTTTTGTGGAAACGTTTATACAGTTAACTTTTGGTCATAGATTTTTTTTAAAAATCTGAGAAAATTTGTAAAAATACCTTAAGAAAAGCCACAATAACAAAATGAAAAGATCAATTTAGTAAGGGAATAAGTTGGATCATTCTTCAGTAAATTCACCAATGTCTGTGCTGTCATATTGCTAGTTGTTTCTATGAAATGGTTTTCAAACTCCAAGGTTGATACAGATAAAATGGGTTTTGCAAGTGGATTGGTTTGAATAGGGATGGACTATTAAAACTCCACCTCTTGCTTGTGATAAACTGCAGACAAGACATTTCAGAGAGGATTCAATACTTCAGCTCTCAAACTGAAGGAATTCATTTCAAAGCCTCCAACTTGAATTGCATAGAAACAAAAAAATTTAGAGGGAAGAAAAAAACAAATAAATTAGCTGCCTTAGATAAGGTCTAGAATTGTCAAATTGTTTTTAATGCAGATGTGATTATGATATTGTACAAATGAAGGGATTTTCAAGACTATGTACAAAATTTTGGTTAGTGCTTCAGTTGCAAGTTTGGAATAGTCTTTAAAAGGATCTAATTTTAGTTTTTAAACTTCCATTAGGAACATTCACCTTATATTTACTTCTAAAAATAGTTTGCAATATATTGACATGGTGTTGTTTTGAATGGTTTTTTTTACAATACTGTATGTTGAGATATTCTCTGCTTTCAAACTATTTTAGCCTAATTTTGTAATGTTTGAGACAGGCATAGAAATATACATAAAAGAACCAGATTAAATCAGAGGATTTGCATACATTGATCAGTAGACTGGCATCTGAATCATTAGATTTCTTTATCAGCATGTATTTGTTTAGGGGATTGAAAAGACAAGTGCATTTTCTGTGATATGTATTCTCTTCATGCTGTAACAAAACAGCAACTATTGCAAGAATAATTAATACAAGTTGGCATATTATCAATGAAATGAAAATGTAAGAATTGTATTTATCCTAGTTCATTGCAAAGATTTTTAAAAATGAAACCCACTAGAATTTATAGTTTTCTTCACAACATCACCGACTGATAACCACTCGTGACCTTCATTTTTATTATTAAATTTCACATTTAACCCTTTCACCACTAAGTAACTTTGCAGGCATTGTATTCCAAAGCTTTTCTGGAGCTTTCAAACACTCTGGTGGGTCCAGCTCTCCTAGAAAATTGAAATAAATCCCTTTGTATCTACGAGTTTCATCCAGAACAAAAAAACTAAGGAATTAATATAAAAGAAAACACATTCAGCCAGCATATTTTCAGATTCAATTTTCCTATGGATGGGTTTTGAATGCCTCAAGAGTACTTTCCAATATTTCTGAGGAAGGAGTTCTTTAGTGGGACTTGAGATATATTCAAAAGTCTCGTAGTTTTTAACCAGTAGGTTTTTTGTTCAGCCTTAGGAGGAAGTGCTTGCTTGCTCAGTTTGAGATCAATTAAAAATATACAGTATATGAGAGCTTCTAAAAAGACCTTGAACAATGCAGTAACAATTAATACCAAATAATTTAAATTGTTGGTCTCCTCACGAAACAAAATTCCAAACTTATTTTAAGATTGCAGCAAGCTTGCAATGTAACCTGCCGCAAGCTCAGATTTTAAGCCATGCAAGCTTGATCACTAGCTTGCAAAAGCATGCCTAGTTCATTTTAAGCTTGTGCAAGCATATTAATTTTACAAGCTTGTGCAAGCATATTAATTTTACAAGCTTGTGCAAGGTAGCACTAATTACAAGGTTTTACAAGCTGGTGCAAGGTAACACTAATTACAAGTGTTCGCAAGCATATTAATTTTATAAGCTTGTGCAAGGTAACACTAATTGCAAGGTTTTGCAAGCATATTAATTTTGCAAGCTTGTGCAAGGTAACATTAATTACAAGGTTTTGCAAGCATATTTATTTTACAAGCTTGTGCAAGGTAACACTAATTACAAGGTTTTGCAAGCATATTAAATTTACAAGCTTGTGCAAGGTAACACTAATTACAAGGTTTCACAAGCATATTAATTTTACAAGCTTGTGCAAGGTAACATTAATTACAAGGTTTCGCAAGCTTGCCATTAACAAAGCTGGCCTATCTTAAGCTGCGTCAAAAGAACTGATATAGCATCAATTAAATTATATACATTTTGATGTGCAAAAAGTATGTAATATCAAATATTAAAATGAGGAAGGCTATTTATCTCGTTGGCAAAAGCATTAAAAAAATCACTTAACAATTAAGTCTAAGAAATATCAGTAAGTGTTATTCAAGATCATCCTTTAATGAGCACCTAAATTGTGGTTTTTACCATCCATTTTGAAAGGGCTGTGACATGTGTCAAAGGAATGATACTTTTGTGCTATAATACACACAAAACACATTGAAAGTTGATACCTTAAGACATTTTGAAATATAATAACTGCCATCTTCTTTGAGAATGAAAGGAATTAGATGCAACAATATCTGAACAATTGTTGAATTTGATATGCGAGAGGAAAAAAGATCTAAGAATAATGGAAATGAGATTAACACATTAACCCCTGGTGACGAGTTTATGTGGCAGCAGGTAGTAGCCTAATGCCAAGCTCTGTAGCGTCAAGGTCATGTATGATACACTAAAGTGGGTGGTATTATAGAAAGGTAGACATATGTAACTCTACAATCATGCCAAATAATTTGGACAGTCTAGTTGCACTACAAAATACAGAGGGATAAACCTCGTTTTTTGGACCCGATTTTTTTTCTCCACCCAAAATTCACCTGTGGTCAGAATCTGATTTTGTGTATGGATTTTAGACTTTTTGGTCTCGTATCTAAGGCAGACTGATATGAACTGCAGATAGATGACACCTTTGCAAAAACTAGGATAAGATGGGTATTTAGAATAAAGAATGGTCTCGAACTCCAACTTTTACCCTTCTTCTCATTTGCAAGCCAAATAGCCAATGGAAAATGATGTTTCAAGCACAACTAGGCATTAGGTTATTGGAAGATCACCTGGAAGTTGATGTATTGTAACGCATTCAGAAATAGCTTTCAAAATGTGTTTCCTACTTGAATTTCAGGCGAAAATGACAAAAACCTCCAGGGTTAATGGGCTAAACAAGCGTGCTTGTAGTTTTATAATCTTGTGACCCTATTGATTGTGTGAAGCAACATTACAAAGTCTTTTGATGTATTTAAATCATAAAAGTAGAACAGTACACTGCCACCAAACTGCAGTCCCATAAACTGACAAAATTTTACTCACTAAGATGATAATTCTGATTTCAAATTATCTCTCAGATTCTGGCATAAGACAAGGAATTGGTTTATTTTGAAATATATTAATAATGTTCATCGTTGATTTAAAGAAATGGCTAAATACAAGTAATTACAGGTTTTTGCATTTTTGCAACATTGAAAATATTATTTAACTCAGGTGTATTTAACTCAGGTGCATGATCAAATGATGTGAATTTTAAAAAAAAACAGATTTTAATTTGACTTTAGATTTTTATACTGCACATAATATAGTCACAACATTTCAGAAGTACTGATCTCATGCACAGCTGCCGTCTTTCTACTTTCATGACTGATTATTACAGGTTTGCAGACTTGGAAAATATCCTTTCACAATAGACTGGTTCATGTTGGTTTCTGCAATGTGGATATAGAGCACGAAGTAAAAACTAAAGTTTTTGTTAATTTTCTTTATTGATTTTAAAAGTGTCTTTAATTTTTCAGTGGTACTTTGAACTATAAACAGGTGTGGTAGACACCTTTTAAAATGGTATTTTTGTCTAACTGCTGATAGAATAACAGGTATGATAGAAACATAGTACAATTAAGTATTGATGCTGGATGTATGATTGATCTTCTGCTTTTTTCAATAAACTTGTGGCTTGTAAAAACACCAACAAAATGTATTGATGAGTACGCTGAAACTCTTGGTACCCTCCAGTAGTTGCTGTGCTGATATTATTTACCTAATGAACAGGAAAATGGACCCCTCATCCGAGCAATCCTCAGAATATGATGGATGAAGGACATTCTTTGAATACCAGACAAAGCTTAGCTTAAATTTGAAGATTTGAAAGGAAAAAGATGCCTTTGACCTGCCCTTTCACCTTGCCACTGTAAAACCCAGCGTTGCCCATGTCACATCCTGTATTCAAAGAAATCTGTTTTGTTGATGAAAACATTCAGTCAGCAAAGTATAGTGTGTGTGTGTGTGTGTATGATTTGGAATTTTAACTTGGCTTAAAAAAAAAATTCTGTCATATGGCTACAATGTCTGCATTGTGGCAGTTTACAGTGATGTCTAGCACTGGGGCATCATGACACAGTCTTGTAGTATGTCCCGCCCAGTTATATTATCCTGACACCCGGTCGACCTCTGCTAACACTAACCTCTTAAGCTGAGCACCAAGCGAGGTAGCTGCTAATACCATTTTTTTATAAGTCTTTGGTATGACTCGGTCGGGGTTCAAACCCACGACTTCCTGCCTCTGAGGCAGATGCTCACTTAGGCCACTGGAGTTGTGTATGTATGTATAAATAATGTCTTCAAAGGGTGAGAATTGAACCCTTCTAGCTTTGTCAGGTATTGAAAGTAATGCACAGATGAAAGGTCCATTATTTTCTATACGATAAAAATTGTTAAAGGTTCAATTGGCATACTTCATAGCTTGTCAACAAAAGGGTAGTCGTAATAAGATTATTATATTACAGTCTGATCCTGGACTGTAAGCATCTCAAAGCAATCAACAGAAGGATATCCGGGCTTTAGATTTGTATGCGTTTCTGCAATCAAATACATGAAATGTCTTGGCAGCATCCAGTATGGTTATTAGAGTCAGTCATCAGCTATAGGCTTTTGAAGTTGAAGCACTTCTTGTAGATTGAGCTTTGAATTTCTTGGTATCAATTCCCACATTTCAGCCATCTTGTATTGTATCTGTTGAAATACGTTTATAAGTTTTAAATGAAACACATGCTTTTTACAATATCCAGGGGTCATCTGTCAGTTTTTTTCCCCTTTCATCTAGACAAGACAATTTCTACCCGATATAATAATACCTGATTTATTTGTGGCTCTAGAATGCTTGATATTTGGGTAGCTGCTGCCTTGCTTAGTTCCTCCTGTTCTACCATCTCTGGCATTGGTTTACATTGTATCTGCCCTGCCTAGTTCCAGCCCCTAACAAATATGTACCCATACTGTCCCAGAGTATAAATTATTTTAAAATTGTAGTATTCAAGCATTTTGGGAGTTTATCCCAAACAAACCACTCTCTGATGTGGGTTCCTCATTATTACACAAAGACTGATGAGATGAACTCCTGGCTGTAGATTTTTCATCATATTCCATGAAAATCTATGGAAAACACTCAAGTGTTTGGACTAATAATCCAGGCTATGTCCAGGGTAGGCTGGAAAACTGAGAACAATTCTAGCATGGAAAAAGCTGGAAAATTCTAGCATGGAAAATGCTAGAGTATTTGGGCTAATATTTCAGGCTATGTCAAGGGTAGGCTGGAAAACCTGGTCAATTCTAGCATGGAAAACGCTGAAGTATTTGGACTGATATTCCAGGCTATGTCCAGGATAGGCTGGAAAACCTGGACAATTCTAGCTGGAAAATGCTGGAAAATTCTGGCATGGAAAACGCTAGAGTATTTGGACTAATATTACATGCTATGTCCAGGATAGGCTGGAATAGCATGGAAAATGCTGGAGTATTTGGACTAATATTCCAGGCTATGTTCAGGGTAGGCTGAAAAACCATGGACAATTCTAGCATGGAAAACCCTGAACAATTCTAGCATGGAAAACTCTCGACAACACTAAAATTTTGCTGAAAATCGCAGATTTTTTTCCCCCCACGAAAACAGTGATGCAACTTTTGTTTGATAATTTCAAGAGGAACATGATCCAAATTACCCCATCCAGCTCCTTATAGGGACTGAGGTGTTTAGTAACTTTTGAACAAGGAAACAAATTAAATACTATACTTGTCATAGGTTAGGTTAATAGTTATTAAGTGGATAACGTAGCTTAAGTTCTAACAAATGTCATTACACTGCTAATGGTGTCATAAAATCCAGATTACTGGCTCCTTATATCATCCGAGTTCCTATAAATACTTACTCTAGCTATAGTATGAATTTGTTCTGAAGTAATCTTAACAACAAAATAACAGAAATTCACATTAATTTCTAAGTTTTAATAGATGTTTTAAAAAAATGTTACAAGTGTTGTTTCAAAGTTCATTATCCAAATTTTTCATGTTTCATGGTACTCCTCCTGATGGTTCAACTTCTCCTTGATGATTTCTGAAATACAAATCAATTAATAGAATCCAGAGCAAGATTTCAAATTTAATTCAATCACACACACACACACATACAGAGGGAGAGAAAGAAAGAGAGAGAATGAGAGTTATGCCTGAAACATTTCATGCAGTTAAAGTACTTTTTCAGTCTCTGAGGTTGGCAATTCTAACGAGTCACTTGGCTTTATGATTAATTTAATTTGTTACCAAGTAGTCTTGCACCTGCTAAATATAGGAGAAACATGTGACAGAACCTTTGGATGTCACCTACTCGGGTAATGGAAAACAATGATCTAAAATGAGACGAGTCATTCTGGAAACACTTATGCTCTACAGTATGAATTTTCAAGTAATTATTCAAAGCATTTCAGAATATCTATCAAGCATCTTGAAGATGAAATTATTTGTTAGGCACTGAAAACTAAATGTAGCTGACCTTTATTTAACCGCCATATGTTTTTGTAAGTCCAGGACATGCATCCAGTTCTGTTGCTAGAATTATATCCAGTTTGTCTTTCAGCCAGAACATCAGGTGTATCTTGAACTCAAGATTCCTGTCAGACTATCCCTGTCTTTTGTTCCTGACTTGAGTACTTTTTTCCCCACCTGGCTAAAAAATAATTTTTTTAAAAGTCCCCCAAACTGATTTATGCATCTAATATTTTTGCATCATTGATAACGAGCCAATTCAGAAAGCCAAAATTTATCTTAAATATATGCAAAGTGTTGTAATATGAAAATCCCCTTCATAAAGTTTTGAAAGAATTTAACTTTCAGTATACAATAAAAAGAATTATACTTAAGTAGGTAAATGTTTGCAGTTGCTTTTAGAAAGATGGTTTTATACTTTGGTTCCTGAAAATGGACTAAAAGTGCCACAGGTAACTTCTCCACAATGAAACTTGGGGCATCATCACGATCTGTAAATGATCAAGTCCAAATATTTTTTTAAAGGCTTTATCAAAATATCTCAAAATCACATAGCTCACAGACATTTCAGAAAACACTGTTTACACCCATCAATATTAACCCTTTCATCACTGACAAACTTTGGTAGCATCAACACTAAGTACATTTGGAGTTGTAAAGCAAAATGACTTGTGGATTTTGAAATGACACAACTTTGCCAATTTTAAAGATATCTGGCTGGATTAGGTGTCAAAATCAAAGTTAAAAATAAAATTTATGACTAATTGACTAAAATATGCATATCTATTACAACTGTTAAAATACAGGTACAAACAGGCAACACAACAGGTAAAATACAAGTAATTATCTATTTACCTCTTAGAAAACTTAGAAAGTTTCCAAAACTTGTTCAGTTGGCCCTAGATGTACTCGTGAATAATTCCAGTAGCAACACAAGTCTTTCTTTCAGGTATTTGACAGGTAGAAGCTAGTCATATTCTAGTTAAAGTTAATCGGAAGTAAAACAATAAATATCACAAAGCTGTTTTTCTTTTATCTTCAACTAAAATAAAACTAATAACACCAGCATAATAATTGAATGTATAGAAGAATCTATCATTTGTAATGTCTGTACATGTAATATTTATTCATTTGTCACCTGCAGACTACACAGGTAAGTCTTCACTGCCAGTAATACACCTTTGTATGAACGTCTAAGGGTCCCCAAGTGGCTGAGTGGTCTAGAGCGCTCTCCATTATAGATCATTATGTGAGAAAGCTTGCCACTAGCTTCTCGTGGGTCGGTTGTTTTTTCCGGGGTTTTCCCGGGTTCTTCCTCCACCATTAACCCATTTTATCCTGTTTACCAATTTCAACTGCAGTGCCTGATTCCTGAGAAGCAATTCTAAATACGTTGTGGTAAAACAGAGCATCATACAGCAGCAGCTGCTGAAATTGTGACTACCTTCGCCATGTTTACTAAAAATGTTGCAACAATGTTATTTCTTTTATAAAGCATGTAAAACTATTTATCTCTGAAAAGGTAATAAAATTTGCAACACAGTGATATGTTTTCTTATCATTTACCAATGTACATGCTCACAAATGTATTTTGAAATGACTTGAAAGGAAAAAAAACAAATTAAAAAACTTACCAAGATGTTCAGTGAATCTTTTGTCCATGAAAATTAAGGAAATGCTCCTAATAGTATGCAAATAAAATAAAGATAATTCAATTTCTAGTATTTTGGTCCAAATTTGAAGTTTATAGCACTGTTAGTTCAAAAGTTATAATAATTTTACTAAAATTGGACATGACACAAGGAACAATTTGTTTACTTCACATTCTGGAACATGTACTTCAGCGTGCAGTTTCTCATGAAAACTTGTCACAAATTAATCCTAGAAATCTTTCAACGTAACAATTTGTTTCATCAGCAAGTTTTTTCCAGATTAAATCATCCCAAAGTAACTCAAAATAATGTTTTGCATCGGCTTCTCCTGGGTGTTGCTCCTTCTTTAAATTTAAATCTTGTCTGCAACCGAAGTGAAAAATCATCCCGGACCCATTTTTCTTGAAAGCTTTCAAAGTCAGCTTCATTCTCCGAATCGCTGTCGAAAAGTGCATGAAGCCATGCATCATTTCTTTCATCAACTTCATTAAATTCTAACCCATCATTCAAGTCAATATTATCATCGGAATCATCCAAATCGTCAACTTCGGTGTCGCTACCCTCGCTATCAATATCCATGTTTACATCATAGTTGTCGGCCATCATTTTATCGATCGATTTTCAAGTCAACAATTTCTTTTCCAACCACGTTTTTTTTTTTTTAAATTTCACCGCGCATGCGTGCTTTAACCATTTCCTGTGCAGGTGAAGAAGTACACATATATATGTGATGTATAACACGTGTTTCTACAGACGCTACACACATACGTAGTAGAGTACGACCGTAGTCGTATTCAGGATAAAATGGGATACTACGACTGCAGGCGTATTCAGGATAGAATGAGGTATTACGACCGCAGTCGTATTCAGGATAAAATGGGTTAATACTGACCATGGCCTATCGTGTGCTGAAAAATGGCATTAAACCCCACAACAACAACAAAATTCTATGAAAGTCCACAAAACAGGTGCTCCTGGCATTAAGACATAGTGGAACTTTGCATTTGTCACACATCAGTGTAGTTTTGGAACCCTTGAAGGGATTATCTGTCATAGACACACCTGGATGGCTGGCCTTGTAATTTTTGTGCTTCTTGTTGCAAACTTAACACAGTCTGTCAGCACTCACACTTGGCACAGGCCAGTGTGCTTTCTCATCCAGTCTTTCTTCATCATTGTTCAGTTGTCTTGGTCTTTTGAAGGCTCTTGTCACTTGATGAATATTTCCAATCAGCTCATGAGCTACATCCTTGAGAAATGACAAGTCTCTTGCCCTTCTTCCGGGTGGATTATGATCCACAACTGTACCCTTAAAGACGAAGGCATTGTACAATGCACACTCTCTCTATGTTATCTCTATCCGACAATACCATTGCATGGTTTCCTTTTCTTTATTCAGTCTTGTGCTCTGGTCTAACCTGTCCGCACCTCCCATGTATTTGGCATATTCTGTCACTGTATCTGTACAAGGAAGCTGAGTCCTTGTTCCATCTTTATTCCACCGCTCTGTAGTTTGATCTGCTACTAGTCGGGGACATGATGAAAGATAGTAGACAATACGATTGTCTTTCCAGTAGGATTCTAGCAATGGCCCACTCATGAGCCAGTCTGATGTTCCTCTACACATTCTTCTTGCAGCAGCATTTGATTGTACCAGGGTTTTAGGATATCTTTTGATTTATTCTTATTGTTCCACAGAGGTATGTTCTTCTTTGGTACAGGTACTCGGTACCTGGTCGTTCCCTACCCAAGTTGTTTTGTACCCAGTGGAAATTGGTCGTTTCGTACCCAAGGTGCTTGTCGTTTCGCACCAATTAATTTACAAGTGTACAAGTAAAACGGAATTAAAAAAATATTCACATTGCCAGTAAGAAGAAAAAAACGTTGGCCAGGTTTAAATAACTGAATAAGTCCATTATTTTTGTATAGTTCCAATTAACAATTGTCATATTTCTTGGTATTATTTAGTAATGACTAACGTGTCCGATAAATTACAAATGGTTATCCCCTCAAAATAACTATACATTTTGCGATCTTTTGATAATGGGGCTGAATGCAGATACAATAGTGTCATTTGTGTAAGTTTCTCTTCTCCAAGACCCAATACTGGTGTTAATTTCAATTTTTGTCACCAGCTTTTAAAGGTGTCGAACGTGGTATATTATACGGGCAACCAAGCCATTTTTAGGGGGAGGGGGGAGACAGCCGATTGCATTGGCATACTTGTGCACATTTTTGCTCACTTTTGTTATCCTCCACATAAATAAGAGAGAGAGAGATTTAATTTTGCACTGCATTTTACATATATTTACTTTGTTGTTTTAAAACAGATTTAATTATTTAAATAATTGAAGATATGTATGCATGCTTTGATTGAGCCAGTATTGAAACGTATTCAATACAGCACCCTATGTAATACTGCATATTTTTCCCCAGATTAGAACAGTAAAAATTACCATCCAAAGAATGACTGAAGGAGATGTCTCAGTAAGACGAAAGAATAGCTCGAAAAGGTTTCTTAAATAACAAAAGACTAACAACATTATTCCGAAATGTACATTCTAGAGTTTTATTACATGCATACATGAAGAAAATACAATTACAATATGCATGGTATAATCATGCAATTAAATTGCCTTGTCATTCAGTTGTTGGGCCGTATATACTGCTGCAACGTTTCAGTAATTGTGAGGAGGAGATGACGCCGTTCTGATATTCTTCCCACACCGAGAATATTCTCGCCTGCATTTGTTATTTTTTTCTGGTATCTTCTTAGCTTTTTTTCCGATACCAGTTGAATCTGTGTTACAACTGAAGTGGCTTCATCAAATAAAAGACTGACTAGCACATAGAATGGAAGATTGGCTTTGCCGGCTTTCACATTGATCCTACAATGCCAACCCTCTACATCGTTGTTGGTTCGTACAGATTTTCGGAACACAGACCATGAGTCGACTGGGAATGTGATGTTCGTAATCCAGGTTGACTCTACATAGTCAACCCAACTATATAACAAGGGAATCATCTTGGACTGATCCTTAAGATGGGCAAAGGCAGGGGCTATATGTTCTGCAAGCAAAAATGGTAATGCCATCACCTGAAAAAGAGACATATAATGAAAGCAATTTGTTAATAAGATAACACATTATAATGACAAATATAGCAACATAGAAAATACGTATGAAATATCTTTTTATGATATTTGTGGTTACATTTGAAATGACTATATCACTGGGTACGAAATGACCAGCACCATGGGTACGAAACGACTCATTTGGGTATGGAATGACCATGAGCCCAGGTAATCAGCCAGGTGAGGGCTTGTATAGAAATTGTCAATTGGATTGGTAAGAGCAATTACCACCTTAGATGACAGGCCAAGGTTTCCATTCACAACTTATGCATTTTTTTCCAACATAAACGTCAAAATTAAAGCAATATGACGTCAAAACGTCTGCCAGAACCCATATCTTTGTTCCAAACTCAACTGGCTTATCTTTCATGTATCGTTTCAAGCTCAGTCTCCCTTTAAAAGGTACCATTGCTTCATCAACTGTAACTCATTTGTAAGGGACATATTCAGACTGGAATTCATGTCTTAAATGGTCTAACAAATATCTCATCTTGTGTAATTTGTCATTTGCAACACACCTGTCGTCAATGAAGTGCAGGTGGCATCTGATCTGAAAAAATCGATCTCTGGACATAACTTGGCCAATTTTGGATCCCAGAAGCCAGTGCTTGTTACTTCCCGACCAATACAAGTCATCCCTGGCAAATTTCAAGGTGTCCATAATAATTAATGTTCCATAAAATGCCTTGATTTCATCCAAGGTGAGATCTGTCCACACACCTGTATCGCCTCTGGCACGTTTGATCGTCGCATTCAAATTTATCAGACGGACGTTTCCATAAACTTCATCTGAATAGAATATTTGAAAATATTCCACAGCTTTCCTGAGCCATCTAACACCTTGGTGGGTCCAACTCTCTAATAAAACTGAAACAAATCTTTTTGGTTTTCAAACTTCATCCAAACAAAATTACATGGAGCGTACACTTCCTCCGGTTCAAAACCTTCAGTGTCCTCTTCATCGTCATCACTGTCACCCACAAGCGCATTCCATTGCCTCTCCAGATGCCTTCTCTCATTTTCATCCAACTTTACTAGGTCGAAATCCTAATTCTAAATCGGACACTTCACTCTCATGTGATCTGATCTTCGAACTCCACCATTTTGGAGACAAATTTCACCATTCGGAAAAGTCATTAAAAGTGCCTACTTTGTTCAGTATTTCTAGTTGTATACTAGCTAAACTCGAGAGATAATCCAAATATAATATCCACATTACAAGTAGGAAGTTATTAGAGGTACCGCAAAATTTGTATAGTTGGGTACTATAATGTTAGAGAAGAACACTGCCCCAGACCGGTAAAGCGGTACATAGTGTTTGCAGACTTACTTCCCCTGGACCGGAAAACTGGTCCATAATGAGGAAAGGATTAAAAACAATTTTTGATTCATCCTATGTAATATCTTAAAGTGACCTAACACTTCACATTCACAACATGCATTTCAGTTCGAAAGTGGAGGAAGTGCCCAATATTAAATACAGTAATTTCTTATAAAAGATCTTACATTAAAAAATGATGAGGGTTGGTTTCTCTGGTCTACATTTCTTTGGTTGAGCTGAAACAGAAGTAACATTCTATGAAGAAATATATGAAACCAAAACTCACATACTGAAATGGCTGAGTTGTAGTTTTGTCATCTTTAATGATGCTACATGAGAGACACACAGCTCAACACATAGTTGTTTCACTTGTCCACAAAGGTGAACAATCCTTTTTTATAGTGTTTTGTAATATTATTATTGTTTTTTTTATTATCTTATAGATGTTGTCTAATGTTGTAAAGTGCTTAGAGCTTCTAAAGATAAGGTGCTATACAAAGTCCTCATTATTATTATTATTATCAGACAAATTACTGATGTGTATTTTATTTACTGTTACTCAGAAAATATCATTGCATTCTACCAGTTCACATTATGTTAACACGTTCAAATTGAAAATGGTTTATCGTTCAACAACAGCAAAACAAGATGTTTATTGGCAGGTCTGTATTTTAGGTGGTATGAATATAAAAAATTTATTTTTACAGCATATCTTTTAAGATAACCAATCATTGCCCATTTTTAATCTATTAACATTCAAGTGGTGAATATATCTGTATTAATAAATAGGTCAGGATAATGGAATGAGTCTGAATTTTACTGACTTAAACTTCTTGAGCATCATTTATAAGTATGATAACACCTCTTTTTACGGTAACCGACTTATTGTCATAAGAAGTTGAACAAAGTGAACTTTTAACATGGCACTCGCATGATGAATCCAGCTCCTGATGTTCCTGACTTCATATTCTGGAGTCTGGCATTTGGTCTGCAAGTTCTTATTTTCAGCTTCAAGGGCAGTTACCCTATGCTTACAAGGACAACAGTTCTAGAAGATTTACAATTTACAATTGTTCAAGGCAATCAAAATTTCATTATTGGCTGGAAAATAATGTCTTCACGGAACAAAATCTATTTTGTTTTGTACTTATTCTGTAGGATCCATCTCGTTAGACCTTAACTTGTACTCAGGTCATTAGTGCCGGAAAACCATATAATTCACACTTGATACCCATACGAAATCATGTGCCTGTATCATAGGCGTACTACAGACATATTCTGCGCCTAAAATATGGGTTCTCTTTGGTTTATGAGAAAAGTGTAATACTAGCGTACTTTAGGCATACACAGAGGCAAATTATTTAAATTAGTATGCCTGTATTCAGATACATAAATATAATAAGGTGTATTACAGGTGTAAGTCACTGGCGTAAAACATTCAAGTACAGGCGTAAAACATATCAGAGTAATATTACAGATGTAAACCATACAAAAGTACAGGTGTAAAGCAAACCCAAAATTGTAGGCGTAAAACATTGGCATAAACCAGACCTTGAGTATGGGCATATTTTATATTCATTTCAAATAAAGCTTATTATGCAAGAGGCATATTATTTGAAAAATGTACATCCAGCTAATTTACTAGTGAAGCAATGAAAAAAAAAATAGAGGAACAGTGTAGTTGATTTTAATAACATCATAACACAAATACAGTTGTTGGCAGAATAATTCATAGCAATACAGCCATGTTCTTTGTCTGCTGAACAAAGATGTTTTATTGTGATTCTGCACTGATCAAGTTTTGTCTACATTTTCTTATCGAATAACTAACGGTTTCAGTCACAGCATCAGTCAAATCAGTCATTGATGGGTTTGTTACTCCACATTGACTACACCATGCATTCACATATTTGGAAATAAAGATATATATGGTTAAAAAAAATGAATTTAATTCATTTAATGAAGAAAGTAAAAATATTAATTGTAACTTATGTATTTGATATTAATTTGTAGGGAATATGTTATGAAAATGGATGGTTGATTTTGTTGTTTAATGGCACATTACACATGTTATTGG
This sequence comes from Sinohyriopsis cumingii, assembly GCA_028554795.2. NCBI lineage: Eukaryota > Metazoa > Mollusca > Bivalvia > Unionida > Unionidae > Sinohyriopsis > Sinohyriopsis cumingii. Next base: position 41,176,508 of record CM068829.1, read on the forward strand.
CTATATTATGTCAAGGAAATGGGAGCTAAGTACTTTTCCCCAAGGAGACACCAAGACAGCTGACCTAGTAAGGAGTACCAAACCTGTGACTCTTGGATTACAACCACTGAGCTACAGTGGCTCACTTTTCAAAACTAAGTCATATTTTAGCATATCAATTCTGACAAATTTTAAATAAAAAAAGTTTTGGGGTTTGGTGATTTTACAGCACAGCAACATGTTTAATGCTATATTGTGCTGAGGGAAAAGAAGGTGCCAAGGACACATACATGTGAATCAAACTCCCACCCTAATGGAACGAGACCAGCACCTTAACAAATAAGCCACCATGGTTCAAAACGAAGGAATATAATCAGATAAATCAATTATTACAATATTATTAACATATGCAGAGAAAGCATATATTGTTGAAATATCAGGTTCATGCATTAATTATATTTGCTGCCAAATATCATTTACGGATAATGATATATTTCTAATAAAACCAAAAACAAATTATACAAATAGAACTTGAAAAAGAAACTTTTACAAATTGTGGATAAAGATGCTCATCAGTAATGCATCTCACCTTTACATAGGGTTCAGTACTTGCGTGTTTTGTCTTAAGGGAGACCTTAGATCTCCTTCCTTAGATTTCAGCAGCCCTTGACCTTGGGAAAAGGCCATTTCCTTTTCAGTAACACCAGCGGTAGCAATTTTTTCATGAGGGCATATCCTGGACGGCTTGCTTTCTTGGCATGGTTCAAGGCATGCCTCAGTCTGATACTGTCCACCATGACATCGTAAGAACTTCGGAGATGATGTTTTCAGAAAATGAAAAAGAATTGTATGAACTTAAATATTATTAACAAACTTTTGGAAATAACTGATCAAACTTACAAAGTATGTTATATTGTTTTACAGACTATGCATACATAGATTAGAGATGTTATAACTTGGGTGGCAAATAATATCAAGATATTTTACATTTTTATACTATTCTAGCATTCTTTTTAATATAAAATGTTGGAAGTCAGAGGACAAAGTGACCAAGGTTTGGTGAGTTATATATTTTTCATCTAATGATGCTCCCAGTTGTAGAAATAAGCTTTAATTTAGTGTTACTGGCTACATTTTAAGAGTTTTCCATGATTTACCTAAGATGTAACTAGAAGTCAATGACAGCCACTGAATAGATTGATTATATGCAAAGGGTACATAGGGTTTTACTTACCACCTATTTTTACTATAACTCCACTGAAGAACTTGAAATCCCTTTTCATCCCCACTTCTCCTTTTATAGTGAAATCGGTCTTCATTTTCAGAGAAGGATTGCATTTTGATACAACACTAAAGGTTTTATCTTCATGAAAGTAAATACAAGAAAACATTGTGTATATTTGGAAAATGCTAGGAGTAAAATTACAGTTATTTCAAATTTTGAACTATTGATGCATTATGGGATTCATAGGGTCCTCCTGAGGGGTCTTGAGTATTTTTAAACAAACTTTCATTGTAGAATGGATTCAGTGCTAGTCAACTTTTTATTCAATCTGTGAAATGTATGCAATGTAAAATTCTGTCTTTGAGGTAATAATAGAATACTTTCAATATGTTTATAAATATAATTGTAATTGTTTCAAGAATTAATGTACCTCCTTAAAGTTGCCTCACACTCTGACCTCAATCTGGGAGGAACAAACTGGCGTGGCTTCATCCCCTATAAAGTTACTGCAGTTTGGTATAGTTTAGTATGGACATGTGTTTATGTAATTACTGGCCAGTAGAACAGTATAGCTAGCTTGTGTGTAATTGGACAAAATGGCTACCCTAAGTTTCAAAAGTGCAAGGAGAGGACCTTATAGAAAGAAAAGAAAAGAAAAAAAGTAGAAGAAGATACTGGAAACTCAACTCTGGAACGTAATGAAATGGATCAAACGATGTTGGTACAGGATTATGCCATTGAAATACCACATCCTGATCCACACCTCAGTCACCAAGCTGAACCTCTGACTGTAAGTACTGTTGAAATGATGTAACTCAAGAAAGAACATTTGGAACAGATTGTGACTTTCATGCAAAAATTCTGTATGGTTATGATCACATTGCATGTAAAAGAAAAAGTCAGATATTTTTATTCCTTCATCCACTGTACAAATATTAATTTGGCACAAGTATTTGCCTGTGCAATATTTCACTGACTTAAAATGCAATCCTTTCAAGAACATTGACATTACTGTATGGGTTTCATTCATGTTCTGTTATTGTAAGAAGGTGGCATTAATATTATGTCTACTGTATTTTTTAAATGGTTTTATTGTTAGCAAATTACTTGTGGTACAAGTTTGGTGAGACTTTGTAACAATATTGTTTTAAATCAGTTTAGCAATAATAGTCGGTCAATATTTGCAAATAAATCGGAGCAAAAATTTCTTGTTAGCTAGAGATTTAGCCATTACATATCAGTTTCCTCTTTTCATTCGTGAAATGTCTCTCAATATTTATGAAATTTATTTAATATCTTTTGTTCAGTTGAGCCATTTAATTGCTTCAGAATGTTTTGAAACTGAAAGTCTCCTGATTTGAACATCTTCACCATGATGATTGTAAATCAAATTAGAATTTGTGTTTGTAAGTTCAGGACTGAGCAAATCCCATAGCCCGATGTCCCGGACTAGTCATTTTTGAAGTTGGACAAGTAAAATTTTCCAAGTCGCTAGTCCAGGACAAGTGCATTTTAAAAAAGTCAGGTTAGTCCTTATTTTCGTGCTTTAATCACTATATCTGCCTTTATAAGGCCAATCATGCCCTCTGGACATACTGAATACTTGATTCTACCCCTCTTCGTGTATATATTTACATCCTTTTACCGCTTGACTGCATATTGGGCTAAGTGACCAAATTATCGGCAAATCAAAACATGTCAAACAAAAGAAAGCCAATATGATCAATTAGCAGTGTTGTAAGCGGTTTTATTGCAATGAGTTTACTCAATCTAGATCATAATGAGCGGCTCACTATGATTTTAATCCAGCGAGTCAGTGTATTTAAATTAATGAAAGGTGCTTTACCGACATCAGTGTTGGTTTCCTTTATGAACTGATTAAATGACAGTAATGATTCTTTAATTAAAATTGATTATACAGATGATTAACTTCCACGTGCGATATTGTGTTTGAAGCAAAACAATTACGCTTATTAATGAGTTGTTTCAGTTCGTATTTAAAAGAGAAAATTGATATTATGATCACTTTAGAAGTAGTTGTCAAGCTAGCTGATAGTTACTCTGTGGATAAAATGAGTTTGCTAAATTATTTTCGCAAGTAAGGTAATAACGGTGATTCAGCAAAGGTAAATTTGTTTGAAAATGGAGGGATAAAACGTAAGATGGATACTGAGTGTGCGGTAAACCAGCACGTTGTTCTCCACTTGCTGGTCTAAGTGTGCGGTAGCTATTTCTGAGTGTGAATGAGGATTTAGTTCAGTGAACTTAATCAAGACTTTAAGGAATTCCTTAAAACAAAAGAGTTTACAAATGCTAATGAACATTTGTGCAAATGGACCAGAGCTTGAGGACTTTAACCCAGACACAGCTATCAACTGCTGGCTTAGTGCTGGTGCAGGTGGCATACATATACATGGACATATTTTCAAATCCATCAGCTAAAACATGTACATGAAGTTGAAGAAGCCAAATGTATAACAACCAATGTTTTTGAAAAATTAAATTCTTTTAAGAAATAATTATGTTGTGTATCGTTTTTTTTTTTCATCGTTTTTTTCTATGGATTAAACACATACGTCTCATCAAATCTCGGCAAGTGATTACCATTTTGGGACCAGTGAAAAATAAGATGGGACTAGTGACGAGTAAGCTGGGACTAGTGACGAGAAAGGTGGGACTAGTGAATTTTCTGAAACCACTTGTCCTGGACTAGTGGTTATAAAAAAAATTTGCTCAGCCCTGAAGTTATGACATTTCTTAGTTTACAGTAAATCTTTTGTGTAAACCGAACATTATATATTGCTCTGTATAAATTTGGAAACACTTTTAACATGTATTTTGTCCTTTTGATGCTATATCTATTTTAAAACAATTCATTAAAAAAGTAGGAACAATTAGAGTCTGACAAAAAGTAGGAAAAAGAAGGAAAATAAAAAAATAGGATTGCTGGAAAGATGGTCTTGTAAATTGACCTTTTCATGGGTTTTTGTATTTTTTTGGACATGCATGATTTCAATCATGACAGAACAATTTTCATTTGTTTTTTAAATTAATATGAAGCACATAGACTACTTCAAAATGGGTACACCACTAATTATAACAATTTTACAGTAATTATTTGCCAGCTTCAAATAAAACTATTTTAAAAAACTTATTTCACATGCCAAATGATTCAAGTTGTTGTCAGTACAAGGTATGTGTATAAGCAACACTGTGGACTGACAGACCAAGAGACTGAGGAAGAAAAAGACTGTGATTTGACATTAAGCCCAGATGATGGAATTCATTGTTATGAAGATTTGTTTACTGAGGATATAGACAGTACTGAAGATGAAAACCTGTTACACAGATGCCATTCCTGAAGAATCAATTAATAATAAAATACCACTATATGAAGGTGCTGGCATTACAGTTTTTTGCAGCCATGTTGCTTTTAGCAATTTTTGCAACAAAGCATAACCGTGTTGGTGATGGTATGCAACAGTTACTGCAAATAATTGCATTTCTTCTGCCAAATGGACACAAGTTCTGCCCAAGTTTACACCTCATGTTTTTTGTCAAAGTCCTATTTACACTTAATCAAGGGGGCCCCGAGTGGCCGAGTGGTCTAAAGCACTCTCTGTTATGGATCACTGCCATCTCACCTCTGTCTGCACTGGTTCGATTCTCAGATTCAGCCAATGTGGGTATGTGAGAAAGCTTGCCAGTAGCTTCTCGTGGGTCGGTGGTTCTTTCTGGGGTTTTCCCGGGTTCTTCCTCCACCATTAATACTGGCCGCCATGTATAGCCTATCATGTGCTGAAAAATGGTGTTAAACCCCACAACAACAGCAACACTTCATCAACAGCATGCAGATTTTCAAAGTTCGAAATTGCACCTCATCTACCATACTGCAATTTTCTAAGTTCCAAACTATGCCGTAACTAGTGAATTACAGTTAGCTAAGTTTCAAAATACGCCCTTTCTTGCCAGTGCACCAGCATTGCTTTTGGAATACACCTGTAATTTTCAAAACTCTTAAACAAAGGATGCCTGTATTTCATACTTATATTATGCTTCTGGGTCTTGTACGCCTGTAAAAGTTGCTTTACACCTTTAAATTGAGCGTGTTATGCCTCTTGCACTGCTCCTGTACAGGCTCAATACGCCCATACTTTTCGTACGGGTAGATATAATCTGTATTTTAAAATATGTCATTTCTGCTCAAAGCAAAACCTTAACTGGCAGAAGATAAAAGATCTGTTAGAGGTATTTAGCCATGGATTTACATTCAGGCATGAAAGTGAGGAGATATGTTGATTAGAGCTACCATGGATCTTCAGGCAAGAGCGTAGGTTTTGAATATGATGCAACACATTGGTGCCTTTGGTTGTCTGTACTGTCTTAACAAGGTGAAATAACCCCCAGTGTTGAAGGTTGTTGTAGAGCATATCCAGCTATGGATGTACCATCCACCCCTTGCACTGATCAAAATGCCAAAGTGTCATTGCAATTGCAGCTCAAAGAACAGGTCAGAGTGTGGATGGTTTTTATGGAGAAAGTCTTCAGTTGTATCTGCCATTTTTCTCTATAACAACAAATGTGATGATAGATTATATGCATAGAACTCTGTTGCCAAGAAATTTATTGAATTATGGTTTGAAGACAAACGTTCGTCAAGGCCATGGTATATTGGGGCAAAACAAAACAAATTAACAAAAGTCTGCATGGTATGCAACCCCCATACTTCAATTAACAAATGACCCAGAGCTATTACTAAGACCCCCAGGGAGCTCTTCTCTGTCAATACATAGAATCTGCTTTTTGACAAGTCCCCTTCCTTAATGGGTGTTGGCATTCTCCCCGTTTTGTTACGGCTTAAGAAATTGTCCCATTCTAGACTTTTTTCCAAAATTTTCTCCTAATATGGCTGAATCATCCATATTGGGGATATCTGTATTGTGTGTACTATATAAATATACCATCCCTGCTCCATCTATGTTAGTTGTCACTATATTTTCTCCAGTTTGTTTGGGGTTTTCCGACTCTTATGAATCTGTTACAACAGTGTCCTTTGTAGTTGCATTGTCTTTCCCAACTTGCTCAATTAATTTCCCTAGCTGTGTTTGCATGTCATAGTTTTCGTTTAAGTTCACTTGATGGTTTGATGTCTTATCTGTTTGCATGGCTGGCTTGTTTTTACAGTCTTTGGGACTGTGGCCTCCCCTGTGAAAAAATCAAGAACTGTACATGAATAGTTTATGAACTATTGTTATTGTTTATGAACTCTGTTGTTCTTTACAGTTCATGGAAGTAAATTTCATGAAATTCAAGAACATCACCTATTTCTGTGAATTTGAAGCTCAGATTGAAGATGATGATTATGAAAAGATACTCTGGAAAGCTTTTGATAAAACATTTAATAGTTTTCCTATGAAAATAACTTTCCATTCGACTACCAACATTTATAGTAACAGTTCTTTTGCAGATGGGTGTATACAGTTTTAGGTTAAATGTTGCATTGCAGATTAGTTTTCTAGAAACAAATGTCAAAATACAATTATGCCAATCCTTTCTAAAATTGAAGCACATGTTTATTACTCATTGACAAAGTCCTTGTCCATTGTGGTACACTAAAGAACTAGCAGTTCCAGCTAGGTCAGTTTTTGCATATCAAGTGGTGGTCTTACAGTGCCCCCTCATTTAATAGTTTTTTCTTTCTTTCCTGTTCTTGAAGAATTCTTCACCTCATCCTTAGTGAAGATCTTAAGACATGAAACTTTTAAAATGTCTTGATCGCATTTCAAGCACACTATTTTTAGGTTGTCAATGGTATCTTCCTGCTGAGCAGAAACACTGCTGCATTCTCCCTCTGCTGAAGGCTGTTTGACTTCTTGAACACTCGACTGCTGTTCTCCATATACTTCCTGCAGAGAATATCTCTCTTCAAGTTTTCTTACTTTCTGTCGTAAATATTTATTATCTTCCTTGAGAGCCTTAACATCTTTCAGCTTTCTAATGTGTCTATCCCCGTATAAAATTAGATACAAAGCGATAAACAACAATGATACTATTTTGTTTAATGTCTTAATATTTACTAGATGTCATCATGTGTAAACAGTTAAATGTTGCAGATTTCACAAAACTTAGTATTCATAATGCAAAATACAGATTTCTAATACAGCTAGAGCCCACTATTAACATTTCAGCCGAACCTGGGTAGCAACTGGCTTATTCTAATAAAAATCTGAAGCAGGAAGTACCAATGTGGAATAGGAAAATCTCGCCAGAGAGGTCAGGATTTAATGAGGGATGATAAAATAGCCATACCATTATGTATGTACGGTATAAAAAATTTACCTAACGGAGAATTAAATGACATTTTGCTGATTACCGGTAGTTTTTTGTGCATAAAAGTTTGTATTTTATCTCATTGTAAAGCACTCCACCCACTCCATAACTCATGAAAATAAAGACCAGAATACTGTGAAAATTACATGCATGTTGTCACTGTATACCAATGTTTTCCTTCAAGGCGTCAATCATAATAGGGTTCCTCCTGTCACCAAGGGCAGTGTACTATGAAGTTTCATGACCCTGTGTGACGTTCTGTCGTATTGGGGTGGGGTTCTCCCAATATAATTTAATTAAATTAAATTGAAAGTTCCACCCTGGCTCGTTAGGTTAGAAAGTTAAATTAGTGATGATGTAGATTTACAGCTCTGAGCCCCCAGTCAGCAATGCCGACGGTTAAATTATAGAGAACACGAAGATGAAATTCAATCAATAACAATTTAATAAATGTGATAATTTAAAAACGATAACTTCCAATCACTCGTCTTTCCCTTGACCAAGTGACAGCCTAATTCATCCTGTGATTTACAGTGTGAGTTCGATTTTCCCCCTGTCCTTGCATCTACTCATCTATTTCTTCCCGCTGATTCTTCCTTCTTTCCGTTCCTCTAACTCCTTCTTTGTCTCTGTTTCCTCTCTACTATCTCCTCCAGCTTCGCTCCAGACTTAACTTCTCCTTTCTTCTTCTTTCCCTCTCTATTATCTCCTCCTCCAATTCGTTCCTAGACTTCAACTTGTCCTGAGTTCTCTCCTTTCTTCTCTTTTCCTCCGTCTCTCTATCTGAGACTACGGGACCAAACTGAACTGGTCTGTCCCTCAAAGCTTCCTGTGAAAAACCACAAGGCGTTAACAAATGTTTTATCGAACCTCACCTCACACTATAACGACAATTAACCATCAGATAGCTGTCACTGTTTCGGCCATGCATGCATACACATCGAAATTCCCACACACTTCTTGCAGGCTAAACAATGGCGTAATAACACAATATCAGCGAATTGTTATACAGACATCAATACATTGTGTCACGTCAGTATATACACATATATATTTAATCTCATCGTACTACAATCTGACAAAATCAGACGCATGTCTGTACATTACAAATATTCAACAATGGCAAAATCTATAATCATATGAACATACGTGTTAGTCTACTATAAAATACCCACATAGTAAATTACAATATAACTCTTACGACGGCTGGCAAGCTATATAATTCTTAACAAATATCAACTCATTTCTTCAAATAATGCAAACATATTAACAAAACAAAGTAATTCTTCGTACTACGATTCTAGTACTAATAAAGTATACATACGACCTACAATTAAAATGCAGTCGCATTCCACAAAGACCGAACAAATATCTACTGACCTTTTGAAGCTTTCTGTACTTAGACCTTCCCGCTCGAAGGTTTTCCCGCCAATAACGAATGGCTATTCGGAGTTACGCTAACCTCTTCTCTGGGTAATTTCTCTCAGCGAACTAACTTTTGCCGGAAAACGCAGGGATATCATTATACCCAAATCAAGGTCTCCCCCCCATCTCGATTCTGATTGGGTGGCGCTGTGCCCCTGTCCAATCGTCTTAGCGGCCAGTTCAACCTGTCTGTCTGTTTGCAGGGAAAAGAAGTTAGGACACTCCCACTTCTTCAGGCAATCTTGGAAACATTTCGACACCTAGGTGATAATTGGCTGTCTGTGACTTTGCAACTCCGATGTCCGGTTCTTCTATTCTAGCCACAACAATCTTACGTAACGGATTAGTGCTAGCCTTCGGCAGTGTTCGACATCAAACAATGACCCGTCAGAATTACCTTGATTATACATGTTTCAAACTGGGCTACTCTGGGTCGGGGTAAACATGACACCCTGGCTGTTATATATCCTGGTTTATTGCACAGAATGCCTATGTCCACATGAGGTTATAGCAAAGCTTGGCCATTGACCCCCCAAAACAATAGGGCTTCTCCCTGGGGCAATATATGTCATCTCAAATCTGATGTACATTAAATAATCCAATACACATACACATGTCAAGCTTTATTCTTACTCATTTTATAGCATTTCTGTAGATAGAAGAAAACTCCCAATAAAATCAATGTAAAATATTCAACCCCCTGGTAACATCTTGGATATCAGAATATTATGAAACTTGCAGGTTTAAAGCGGAGTGACATAAAAAACATTTCTGACAAACAGAAATGAAATGGGATTCGCAGTTTTAGAAAAATTCACTTTGCTCCCAGAATGAAAATTCCAGACAAATGACTAAATCGAGTTTGCACTTTGGGAAACGTTATTTAAACTTGACGAATTTGAAATCAGTTGGCAGAATCCAATTAAATTTAGCAAATTAAGGATAGTAAATTTGTAGCTACCTTTAAAAAATGTAAAGATAGAATACAAGACAAGGGAGCATGTAAAGATAGAATACAAGACAAGGAAGCGTGTAAAGATACAATACAAGACAAGGAAGCGTGTAAAGATAGAATACAAAACAAGGAAGCATTTCAAACTTTGTGGTACCAATCCATCCATTTTGGGTGACTTCTTGTTAGGAGTCGAGTCTTCTCTGGAGTGATCTTATTTGGAGTGGCCATTTTCTTTGGTGCTATCTTTGGCGTGGCCATCTTGTCTGGGGCAGCAGCACTCTTCTTTTGGGGTTAACTTCTTTGGAGTTGAAAGGAGGGATTTGTCAGTCATTGATGGGACTGTATAAGAAATATTTTAAAGACTTTGCTGTGGGTTGCATAAAAAGGCAGCATTTAATCAAACAATAACATTCTTAATTAAGCTTTGATAAGCATGTTAATTTTCAGTTACACAACAAGTCAAGGTGGTAGCTTATACTGCTTGCTTGATCAATATTTTGTTTGTGTTCTGCTGATGCAGGACATCAGGTAATTTTCCCAGTCATTAAGTATTAAACTCGTTAGTGTTTGCAAATATTGTTGGTAAAATAAATGTTTAAGATATTAATTTTAGTTTCAACTTTAATCCATATATTCATTTATTCAGTCATAAAAATGTTCAAAATAAGAATGTCAACAATTGTCTTTTGGTAAGACATCATTTTCATCAAGGTAATAACATTTCTTTAATATAAATTCGTTTTCGTTATTTATAGTTATGAGAAATATTTTAAATAATGTGCTGAAAAGCAGTTTATATATTGGAAATAAAGAGTACCTACAAGGGCTACAAAAGAATTTAATAAAAATTTAGTGTCATTAAAACTTTAAATATGCATGTAAATATATCTATGTTCAATTAAGTTATCCATTCACACATCCCTACCTTTAAACAAGTCAAGTTTGGGGCTGCAGTGCAGATTTGAATTATTGCATTCTATCAAAATCTATATTGTAACTAATCAAGTCTGTGACCCCTTTAAAATAAAATCTTTAGTATAAATAGTAGTAGTATTTTGATCTTAGACCTAATTGTGAATGCTTATTGTTTATTGCTTTTTGTTTGTTATAATGTTAAAGCATGTATTGCACATGTTCTGTAAGGAGAAAACATGGATGATAATTTTCATTTCAATAACGTTTCAGTTCTTGATTGTGAATGTTAGCAGGCTTTATTGCGCCATCTAGTGTCTTACGTTTCAGTCACATGATTCCCCCTGCTGGTAAATAAATGATGGGCCAACTGTACATGGTTGCACTGGCGGTGTGGCATTATGAAATGTAGTGTGAGGAAGTTCCTTGCCAAGTGAAGCAGGAAAACCCACCCAGCCAGAGCAAGCACATTTGGCCCTAGTTCAGTGAACATGCAGGAAAAGGCAGGAAAGGGGAATCTTGAAAAAGATAGGAACTTTGTCTTTCATTGACCAGAGTAGGGGCGCTTCAAGGCCTGTTCAGAATGCATGAAAATCTTTAAAATGTTATCATGGTCTTGCACGTATATAGACAGTAACTAAAGATATCTCTTCTCTCTTTATTCTGCCCCTCTTTGTCAACTTGAGGGAGTGGTGACCCACAGCGATGACACAGGTTGTGACCTAGTTGGTGATCACATAGATGACTTTGGTAAAAATCTAGTCGGCACTCCTGAAATTGACCAGTTGACAACATAAGCTACCACTTTGTTAGCAGTGCAGAAGATGACCCAGCCAATGACTTAGACTGTGATCCAGAAGACAACCCAGTTATTGACTTGGACAGCAATTGAGCAGGCGACCCGGTGAGTTGATGATGTAGTTGGCAACCTGGTAGTGGCTAGAAGCCAGAAATATGACGATACCCTGCTGGGGCAGACATCTGTCACATTCTGGAGCACCAGACCTCAGACATACAGCAGATTATCACTCGGATGTAACTACCTATCCAAAGGCACCAGAGAAAGCAATTTTAAGACTGGGTAGTGAGTATTTAAGTCGATGGATTATGAAATGTGTTGTATGCATTGTGTATTTTTGATACTTTGCATTTACTCACCAAAATTATTCTGCCTATGAACTTTATTTAATCTTTTATATTGATAGGACTGTTCACACATGGAATTTTTTTAAAAATTTCTATATCGATTGGTTATCAGTTAATTGTATATACTTAACAATATTTTATATGCTATTTCAGGAAGTTACGTTGTAAATTCAGTCATGTGTGTCACCTCTGTCTGCGGCGGTTCAAGTCTAAGATTCAGCCAATGTGGGCATGTGAGAAAGCTTGCCAGTAGCTTAACGTGGGTCGGTGGTTCTTTCCGGGGTTTTCCGGGTTCTTCCTCCACCATTAATACTGGCCGCCATGTATAGCCTGTTGTGTGCTGAAAAATGGCGTTAAACCCCACAACAGCAACAACAGTCGTGTGCTTATATGTGAGCTGCATTTAGATTATACTTACAGGCTGATCATTTCATTTTCTTGGGGGAAAGGATACATGTAAATAATTTGAAAGGGGGGGGGGGAGTGGAGAAAAACAATTTTAAGCACAGGGTAGTATCAAATGTAAAATCTGTTAATTTCTCTTAACAGATTTTACATTTGATACTACCCTGTGCTTAAAATTAATGTAAATGTGCTTGACATACTTTTGTGAATTTAGACCATTTCCTTCACGAGATATGTGTTGAATGAATAGAGGATATTTGCTTGAAACGAGTGAATAATGGATATATTTCATCGAGTAGATGAAAAACTCAGCATTTTCACGAGTGGCAAAGCCACAATTGAAAATAGTAGAGGTTTTCACCCACAAGATGAAATGTGTCCGTTATTCACTTGTTTCAAGCAAATATTCTTTTTATTTTATGCTCACATACGTTGGCTGCCTAAAGTTTGTGACACAGTGAATTAGCAGACTTCTTACGGTAATGTCAGCTGTTTACCGGGCATGTTCTGCTGTGCTATGTGTACCTGCGCACAAAATTAGTTCCATGTCAGAATGATCAAAATTAACTGATATTTCCAGAATAACAAACTACAAGTTTCAAGGATAACAGACGTGGATAATCAATCTGCTAATAATTAATTACTAATGATTAAAATTTGCTAAGGAACAAAATCAAAGGGAGGTAAGTATGTTCTGACCCACAAAAGTAGTTCCTGTAGTGAAAAAAGTTATTTTTTCACTACAGTGAAATATCAGTATTATTTTAATTAGAAAATCAAGTAATTCACTGCTTAGCATAAAATAAAAGCACTTATTTATTAACTTGAACCTAAACACTGGTACTTTTCTCTTGCTACATGTAGGTGACCGAGTTGGCAAATAAAATTTATGAAGGAAAATGGCATCAATTGTTGGAAAGAGTGGCCTTCCGGTACATATTTATTTGCAGAATTCAATAGATTTTTAACCAATCTATATTTTAAAAAAATATTAAAAGTGCTGACATGCAGCAAAAGTGTTCATACCTGCATGTTTTTGGCCTGTTGTCTTTTATGTATTTAGTCTTTGATACTTGTATGTGGCGTAGTCTGTTCTTACTAATCTGATGCGTTGGTATGTTCAGTGTGGCATAGTCTATCCTTACTAATCTGGTGTGTTCAATGTGGCATAGTCTGTCTTTACTAATCTGATGTTTTGGTGTGTTCAATGTGGCATAGTCTGTCCTTAATAAACTGATGTGTAGGTGTGTTCAGTGTGACTTAGTCTGTCTTTACTAATCTGATGTGTTGGTGTGTTCAGTGTGGCATACCTGTCCTTACTAACCTGATGTGTTGGTGTGTTCTGCAATTCATTCATTAAGAGTTAAAAATTGTTTTTATCTAAGGTTATGTGGGGAATATTCATTTTTACAGGTATGCTCAAGGCCATGTACACAGTACTTTTGACTTCTTTTTAGAAAGATAAATGATACTAGAGATATTAACTGAAAGGTAGTGGTGGTGGTATTATTATTATTATTATTATTATATTATTATAGAAAGCAATAGAAATGGTTTACAGAAGAAGTCATACTGCCAAGGATCCTAGGACACGGGAAAATTGATGTTACATATTGAGGAGTTTTGGTACCATGATGACAGTGGGAGTGTTTTCACTCAGTACTACCTGTCATTTATTATATTCATTGTTTGCTTTGATACAAAAGGTATTATTATTTATATTTTGTACATATTTATTTTAAAAGTTCCTTCTTTAGTACTTTTTACATTCATCTAGAACATTGTACATTTCAATTTTCATAATGTTTTTCCTTTTCATATACATATCTTCTTTTGATGCTAATCTTTTAAAACTGAATTGCTTAGTTTTCATTTCCTAGGGCCCTATTTGCCCTTCTCTGTGTTTAGTCCCAAAGTGAATGCATTGTGATCAGATATATTTACTTCTCTCCGTACTACAATCTTTTTTTACACGTAATTTCTCCGATTCAGATATATAAAATCTGTCAAGTCTAAATCTTTAGTTCTTTCATATGTATTTGTGAATTCTGTTCTCACTAGGATGATTAATATATTTTTAGTGAATTTTTTTAAAATTGGCTCTCGTATTAGTTTATCTTTTTCTGATAACCCATGAAGTTTTCCATTTTGGATTCAACCTAAATTACCTGCAGTTATAAAATTTTCTGTTGAATAGTAAAATCTTGAAATTTTTCAATAAATTTTAATGTTATGATATTACAGTGACATATGCACATTTAGTATGTCATCCATTTCTCGCATGTACTAGCCTATCTTTAAAACCTTTTCAATTGTTTGTATTGCGATTTTTCCACAAGGTTGTTTTATGATGTATATATTATATTGTTACTTGTAATATTGTTGCATTCAGCAATATCATTCAAAAGATATGTTCCTCTATGATGTCATTGGAGACAGTTTTGTTTCTTTGTATTCAAATTTTTTTAGTTTTGATATGGTTCAAAGATCAGTGTTTAATGTACATTTTCGTCTCATATTTGGCTGTTATGTTTTCTTTTGTTTCAAATGTCTTCTCTTTTTGTACTAATTCCTGCTTTTGGTTTTTCTCCAAAGAGTTTCTGTTACTTTCCTATTCATTTCCGTTGAGATTCCATTTCTCCCATTTGTTCCATTTTCCCTTTGGATTCAAAGCTTTGGGTTTAGTAATTATTTTTTTAGCAATCGATGGTGGTGTTGCATTTGGTATTGGCCATTTGGTGTGTGTCCCCTTGTATTGGCCATTCCACCAGGTTGTGTGCTTGTTCTTTCTGTTTTTGGAGATGAAATGTGAAAAATTCTTCCAGATCTGAATAATTTTGTCTGACTTGTTTTCCACATTTTGTTTACTCTCTTTCTACGGAGTTAAGTGTCAATGTGGAGACATCCAAGTTTTCATGGGATGGTTCCTCTAGGACATATCATCGTTTGCTTAATTTGACTTTATTTGTGCACCCCTCCTGACCTTGAGCTACAAGGTCTTTAAGGTGGCCCCGTTTCATCCAGAACTTGTAAGCTTTCTTACATTTGTATGACCCCCATCCCACCAACAAGATCTGGTTCAGGTATTGTTAAAAAAAAAAAAAAAAAAAATAAACCACGAAGGAAAAGAATTTTGAGCAAACATTGGTTTAAATATATGTTTTGAATAGGGTATGTCTTGTGGTTTGTTTGTTAGTGTTAGTTTTTTGCTGGAGTGGTGTAATTTTTTATCCTGGTATCGGTCCATTTCTCAATGTTCCTTTTCCTTCTGCTCCTTGGTTGTAATGTTTTCATTTCTAAAATATAGACGGTACTCACCTCCTTGAATTGCATTGCACCTATTGGCTGTTTTCCATGTCATTTGTAAACTATTACTACCAGGTATCCTTGCCACTGATCCTTTTTTGTTCAGTGTATGTTATATGCTGTATCGTATTTTCATTTGCTGTATCCCATTCTCGTTTAAACTGGCTTTTATGTCTCATTTTCATTCATTGTTACTTTTAAATTTTAATATAAAAATAAAAAACAAAGATAGGAAAACCTGTAGCATAGAGAAGTCTCACAATATGGGAGATATTGATATATTAATACTGAGAAAGGTTTTGAGGAGACATACCTTTTAGTAAAAAAAATGAATCAAAAAAGTACAAAGTTAAAGAAAAATGAATAGGAAATTGTTTTCATTTTGTATTGTACGTATTTGTTTTTGCAGCTGGTTCTGTTTTATAGGTGGAAGGGGTTTCCATTAAATTTGTTTTCTGTATTTTCCTCCCATCATCAAAATAGTTTGGGGAGCAATAAATGAAAATGGAAAGAAAATGAAATAATATTCCATTGTTTTCAAAATTTCCTTGTTCTTGTTCCTTGTTCAATATGGACATTTGTAGAAATTGTTTTATAGGGCCATTCATTTCTGATGCTTGGATTTCTCCAGAATGGTCTTGTGTTTTGGGGCAGCACCCTGACATCACTTTCCTCCAATTTGGAGAGAACGATATCGATTTGTTGTCTCCGTATGAGATAATACTTGTTATGATTTTAACTTTTTAAAATGCATGTAAGAAAAACCCAAAACAATGGCCACAAGTTGAAATAAAGATTGGAAGTATTCCACTTCATTAAATGGGGATATGTTTATATCCAGATGAAGTCGACTATCTGTTAGGAAACATTTGTGTTTGTGGATAGTATATGTACATTTTTTGTGTGGGTGTGGAGACTATTGTTTGTCCATGTGCTATGTACCCGATTTCCTTTGTCTCCTCTGCAGGCCTGTCTACCTCTTGTGTGCCACATTACTGAGCCCTTTACTTTCCAAGGTTGCATGGGTCCCTGTCTGTATAATATTTTATAGCTATCTGTGTGTTATATCTATGTTCTCTAAATCTACTTTCCCTTCTGTGTTTCTGTTAATTGTACAATTCGAACTCGTTAATCCAGCCACGTTTGTTCCCAGTGAATATGACCAATTTTTGGAGTTTTCCAGATAATTACACGATACACATTTTTATTTTACTATGTTTTCATGCCGTATACATGTACATGTATTTTCTCTCTAAATATTCAATAATGGTTGAAATAAATTAATACATATATTCACTTGTATTTATTTCACTTTATTATAATATGCATTTATATATTAGTTCAAACAGTTGCAGGCAAATCTGGTTTACGCTGGTTGATCTCCGCTCATCTCCTCTTGCTTGGTGGTGTTGCCATAATACATGTAATAAATACAACAAATACAAATTGATACCTTGCAGTTAAATGTATTATGGCAAGTTAATCAAATACGGTGCTTTTTACATCGTATTTTACAATTGTTATAGCTGCTAGTGAACAAATAATTGATGTCACCTTTTATTCTTTAATGCAGTCCAATACTGCCCAAAACTTAAATGCATCAACTTTATTTGTACAGCTATCATCAAACAGTGATAGGGGCCCCGAGTGGTCTAAAGCGCTCTCCGTTATGGATCACTGCCATCTCACCTCTGTCTGCATGGGTTTGAGTCACAGATTCGGACAATGTGGGTATGTGAGAAAGCCTGCCAATAGCTTCTCGTGGGTCGGTGGTTCTTTCCAGGGGTTTTCCCAGGTTCTTCCTCCACCATTAATACTGGCTGCCATGTATAGCCTATCTTGTGCTGAAAAATGACCTTAAACCCTACAACAACAACAAAATCAAACAGTGATTGTTAAATACAGCTGGTAAACAACCAAGAGATTTAATGACCGACACACTTAATTTGTTAAACGTGTCAAAAGCATGACGATTTGATCCCAGTGTTTATTTGCCCATAATGTAAACCTCTTCTAGTGGAGAAATCTACTGGGTCTTTGCCTCACCATCATTTTAATTCAATTTTCCTTAAAAGGTCAGAACATTTACAGAATGACCGATCTTCTACGAGTCAAAAATGTGTTGGTCTTGCCAACAATCTTATCAGTTTTTGGTTTTTATATTTTTATATTTTTTTAAGGATGTAATTTTCAATATATAATATTAACTACATGTTGTCTATGTTCTACTGTGGTCAATTGACCACATCATAAAATATTTTTAACTATAACATTTATCAGGATAGAGTACGTCTCCTTATAATCCAGTTTCCTGTTAGTAATATTTCTTGATTTATTTTAAAACCAGATGTTTTGCTAAAGTTGTCCAAAAAAATTCTCGAACTGTTTTGAAGAGAAATTAAAAAATTAATTTTATTAATAATTTGCACAGACACATATGCTGTGGCAATTTTAATTTATTTTTTAGATTTGATATTTTTGACTATTTTCATATTATCATGATTGTTATTCTTTTTGCATAAAACCTCTACTGTGATCACATAAAGGAGCATGGATGGGCTCAACCCTGGCAGAGATGTTTTTATAGTGAAAGTTTCGGTCCTAGCTCCATGTACTTGTATGCTTAAGTATACATTTGAGTAAAGATATTCTTTCCATCAACAGAATTTATTAGGAAATTCGTAATTTTTCAACACAAATAAATTCAAGTCTATTTTACTCTTTTATCGAAGAGTGTAACTTCATAGTGGTCTGATAACTTTAAATAAGGCAAGTTGCATTCTTTAGCATACGTTTTCCTATTTTTGGATATGTAATAGCATTTGAATCTACTTCCGCTTATTGTTCCTTATATAAAAGT
The DNA here is from genome assembly GCA_028554795.2 of Sinohyriopsis cumingii. NCBI lineage: Eukaryota > Metazoa > Mollusca > Bivalvia > Unionida > Unionidae > Sinohyriopsis > Sinohyriopsis cumingii. The sequence continues at coordinate 41,195,051 of CM068829.1, forward strand.
ATATTTTTACCTTAGGTTTTCTGTATGTATTGGTTATTTTGTTTTCATTTTAAAAGCTTAAAATTATATCTTCCAAAAAATCTAGTACTCCTATTTCAGCTTTCACAGAGTTAAAATTGCTAGAAGATGTAAAATTCCATGGAGTAGTTTTGTGTATAATCTGATAATTTCTCCATAAACTCGACCGTTTTTTTTATTGCGCTGCATATATATTTAGTAGTGCGATCCATTACTTTTTACATGCAATAACCGTCCGTTAAAGTATTCTGCCAGTTCCTATTGTTGCATCAATTTAGATAATTTGTACAGAATTTAGACTCTTCTATATGTCATTTGTATTGTTTGTTAGTGTTACCGTGTTTTATATACTTTTCACTTCATTCATGTTGTGAGTTTGTTGTAGCAGGATAATATTGAAGTCTCTGGTTTCTCATACGTGTCCTCTCAAATTACATCAGATCACGGGGCCCCGAGTGGCCGAGTGGTCTAAAGCGCTCTTCGTTATGGATCACTGCCATCTCACCTCTGTCTGCGGCGGTTCGAGTCTAAGATTCAGCCAATGTGGGCATGTGAGAAAGCTTGCCAGTAGCTTCTCGTGGGTCGGTGGTTCTTTCCGGGGTTTTCCGGGTTCTTCCTCCACCATTAATACTGGCCGCCATGTACAGCCTATCATGCTGAAAAATGGCGTTAAGCCCCACAACAACAACAACAACATCAGATCACACTGTAAATGATTCCACAGATAAGAGGAATGAATAATTTTGTATGCCTCTTGCTAATTTCACTTGACCTAAGGCACAATGAAATGCCCAGGATATAGCTCACAAATTTACTTCCAGAATGTTCTGAGTTTGTAAATAAGGCTTGAATTTGAACACAAATATCAGTAAAACATATTATTTAAAACTTAAAACATAAAAAACTCAAAATTCTGTTCTTGATCATCGACAAAATTGAAGCACACAATACAAGTTACATGTACAACAAAGGGATCATCATCATCTTCAATGACAATCGTCATTGTTTTCCATTAATAAGCATGTGATGTGATGTGATTCTGATTTTTAATGTGGCTTTAACAATTTTTCAGTCATATCACTACAATGTCTGCAGTGTGGCAGTTTATAGTGATGTCTAGCACTGGGGCATCATGCTGCAGACATGTAGTATGATGTCCCACCCAGTCACATTATCCTGACACCGGCCCGACCAGTCCTAACACTAACCTCTTAATGCTGAGCGCCAAGCAAGGCAGCTGCTAGTACCATTTTTGTAAGTCTTTGGTATGACTTGGCCGGGGATCGAACCCACATTAATAGGGAATCAGGCAACTTAAAAGCACTTCTTGATTGTATCAGGTGTTGTCACTGACCAGGCTTTCAAAATCCAGTGGACAGCATCCAACAAATTAATTTGCTCACCAAGTTCACAGTCTGGACAACCAATCATAGCAACATGACAATGCAGCAGATATTTCAGTTGTCAGGACATGATAGCATGATTTATTTTATGCTGTGGTCAGGAGGCTACAAATGCAATGTTGTTTGCTGGTAGGAATTTATTATTCTCGTTTCATATATCTGTATATACTATTTCTTTCATGTGTTTACAAAAATAAATTAATAATGTAAATGCATCTTCTTCAGTTATTGTAATGATTCATTATATTTGGCCGTTGAATAGATATTTCTGACCTGCCAATCAAACTAAGCACATTTTTGACCATTCAAAATAGGCATTGAATTCACTACTCAATTACGCGTTGCTATCCACCATCTTTGCTCACAAAGGAAAGATCAACAGTTCCCATCAGAATCAATATGCTTGACCATGGAATGGAACAAACACAAGGAATCCAATCCAGAACATTCCGCAACAAAATCCATTGTAAAGAGAAGCTTTGCATACTTCCGAGCAGGCATCAACTGCATCAGTTATGGGTAAACTATGGCACGCAGGGCCAGATCCAGCACGTAACCTAGAATAGGCTGTGGCTTTAAAAAATGAGTTAGACGGCTCATGCCCTATTAGAGTTGCTCATGCCTGATTTACACGAATACTGGTAAACCCACCACAATTTCATAGAATCATCTTGAAACAATAGAAGCGATCGAATCTGAAGCATTACCCAACAATGCCCCATCATTCAAGACAGTTATATACATATTAGTTCCTATGTATGTTTGCTGTTTGTTATTTATAAAGCTGCAACTACGCACATGAATAAATTCATCAAATTATCTAAGTTTTGTTTCATCATTTGTACCATATATTAAATGAAAATACTCTTAACACCAGTGTAAGATATCTCTGAAAAACAATGTTCTTTGAAAAAATTGCCGAATCATAACCCTTTGTATAAATAGTTGCCATTCTTTTTATTATTTGTGTGTGCCAAACTTGTTAAGCAAGATTTAAGAGATAAGAACCGTCTATCTGAGAATCTCATTCTTTTGGTCTGTTCACATGCTTGTTCGCAAATATACATTAAATACGACTCTACAGGGATATAGTAAGAGTCATTTCAAAATAACCATTTAAGGATTGCTTAAAATATCATGCAGTGGCTTGGAATAGGTGTCGTAACTGAGTTATGGCTCCATTACGACATGGCAACAGTCACTTTAGGACTTCCCTACCTTCAAAATAGTCTTTTCAGGACAACGTTCTAAACATTGGCATGAAGATCATGCATACATTTTTATGGGGCTTTTATATCCATGACAACCTAGATACAGTCCCATGAGATATATCCTACTTTAAGAATCTTGATGATATTTTGGGCCTAAATTCTGAAAATTCCATTAAGACATGGAAGTGGAATATGCCCCCCCGCCACCAGTAAACGTGTCCTCGGTGAATAGTTCTGTGTAATATTCTTGAACAAAATGTTTTGACCCAGTCTGTTCCATCAACATAAATTAAACTACACTTGCTAGAATTATATCGCAATACAAATTGTATTGGTAAACTGGAACAAGTGAAAGATTAAATAAATAAATAAAGAATAGTGAAAAATCAAATTTTAATATATTGTAGTATCAAAATATATAAATACCACAATCGAAAAGAAAAAAAAAGTTACATGGTACTATTAGCACAGAAAATTGATCAGCATTCATAAATCTGAAACTTTGCTTTTCCAAGGAACCGTTTCGGTTCCTTTGGCAATTAGATTTTCATCAAATTCTTGCATTAAACCTCAGTTCCAAAATATATTCATAAAGGCAGTATGCAAACATCAATTCATTTAGGCAAAATACTTGAAAATGTTACGCAAGTATCATGCAAGAGCTTTCATAACTAAAATTATGGATCCTCGTAGTCCCTTCAAACCCTCGTACCCTAACAAGCATTTACGTGTAAAATCAGAAATCTTCAATGAAGTCACGAATCGACAACTTGGGTGACAATAGTAACAATCCCATTAAACCTTTTTCAAGCATTTGTTCTAGACCTAGTTCCAGTTGCCGACATTCATGCACAATGCGATGACTTTGGAATAGCCTTTATTGCTATGTTAGTATATATAAACCAAACCTTGGTCTCTTAACAAGGCATAGAGAAACTTTGTTTTGTTGATAAAATGCGAACGGCTGAGCCAAAGTTCACCAAAGGCTAAACGTGCACAAATGCTGGTAACTGTACTAGGAGTACCTCAAAATTATGCTTTAGCAGTAAACCCCATTGTTAATATTATATAGCATCACCTTGCCAATAATGTGTTCTTTTCTTTCCTTTTCTACTTTAATATTAAAAATTAATATCACAATGAGTACATAATACTCGAAAATGGGTGTTGCAACAATATTAGATACATCACACGTTAATAGTATGACTTGGTCTTTTTTATTACTTCCAAATTCATTCTGTTGATGGGTTGCTATATAGATAGTTTTAAGTTATCTGTGCTGATTGCACAATGCAGCGAGTTATAAGTGTATATAGTCAAAGATTAAATAAATGCCAACACCACTGTAATGATTTATAAGTGAATATAGTCTAAGATTAATTAAACATGAGCACTGCCGCAGTGATTCATCAGTGAATATAGTATTATATTACCTAAGGTCAGTACTGCTTTTTGACAATGCAAGAGTATCTCAAGACCGTCACTGTACAATGATCACCAATTTTCTGAGTTCTGATTACACCTGTAATCTGTTTTCTGAGGTGTACTGTATTCATTTATATTAGTGATAATAAATGTTTGAGCTTGAAAATTGCTAAAGTCTGGCTGGGGAGCACTGATGTTAACTATGGAATTCGACTTGTGAAATTTTCATTGCCTTTTACGTTAAGTTGTTTGTCTTTACCAATTTGGTTGGTCTGGTTGACCTACTGTATAGAACAAACCTGCGTTTTTATTCAATTTGATATTCCTATCTGTCAGACTGTTGAACAAGTTTGCATTTTCACCGTTTTGTCTCTTGAACATACTGTTTGTGTTTTCATTCAATTTCATTTCTCTAGCTGACATTCTGTTAAGATTCAGTTTGGATTTTCAGGCAGTTTTATTTTTCTGATTGACATACTGTATGCAACAATTTTTTTCTCCATTCAATTACATTTGCCTAGCTGACATACTGTGCAAGACAATCTTGTTATTTTGGCTAATTTTATTTGTTTAGTTGGCACACCGTATACAGCATCTTGTGTTTTGATTTATGCTTTCATTTGGCTAGTTGACATACTGTATACAACGGCTTGTATTTTCATTCACTACTTTCTTCTGAATGATGGTCAATAATGTACTGATGTGTAAACATAACAGAAGAAAATTATAATATAATCACAAAATGTATTTCAATGAATTCACAGTAATTCTATACAGCTATTAAATTTCCAAATGTTTTAAAGTGAATTCACAGTATTTCCTTGACAGCTACTATTCCACTTAAACTGAATACACAGAGCACTGTAATTGCAACAAAAACTTAAATTAAATAAATGAATTCTCTATAACTTCCAAGACTGGTGGTACTAATATGAGTGGCTAATTAATATAAAATAATTATATAGGTTAGTAAAATGCATTAGAGAAAATGCAATATGAGGCCTGAATGACTCGTATTGGCTTTTCGATCAAACAAGATCAGGAAATTAGGTCAGCATGGCCTTTAACTAAAACTCTTGTCTTTGTCAGATCACGTGATGTTTACTTGTACTCACAATAGGACTCAACCGTGGAACTTTATGAATGAATCTATGCATTTGATACATGACGCATCTTTAAAGGGCAAACTACAATCATCAGCTATTAGTATTAAAATGTAATTGGCTAAATAACTCTTACAAAAACTATTATTCTAAAAAAGAATACACATAATACAGTTATACATAACAGTATGCATGTCCGGCATCTGTACAATACAATTTTTTACTGATCTGTTTTACATTGGAGATACATTTCTCGAGTTTGACATATGAACAAGATTAGCAAACTCTCAGTCAACATATGGTTTTAAATATTTGATGTGCATCAAATGCCTTTATAACTGTAAAAAAATGTAAATAATATTTGGATAATCTGTTCCAAATGTTATAGTTTTGACAAATTTTTTTTAATAGAGAAATTATTCTTCAATCAATGCTCTAACAATCCATGAATGATTTACCTTGTTTGTGTCAAAATAACATGTATAACTGATTGCATTTCAGTTGACAAATAACTCGTTTATTATTATTAAATAAGCTGGTTTTTTGTAAAACTAATTTTGTACACAAATATTTGATGCAATATTTTAAAATGACTGTCTCAATTTTACATCATTAATGTCATCAAATAAATAAAACAGTGTATCTATATATCCAAACTACCTGCTCCTGTCTAGACACATACTCTTTTCTTCAGCAATAACACTAAGAATATATGCACCCTTTTATATTTTTCAAAATGTATGGCAAATGTGTGTTTGCCAGTCTTTGATACAAAACTGACTTTTAAGTTAGTATTAGAAGCACAAAAAGAATTGACTACATTTTTCCAAACATTGTTGCTAAAAGTTTTGAAGCAGTAAGAGGCTGTCCATTTAGTTCGTATGCATGGAGAGGGGATGGGGGGGGGTAACACAAATGCATATGGGGGGTTTAATGAAAATGTATGTACGCATAGAAAAGGGGAGGTGAAACCTCGATAATAATTTGTCTAATAAGCAATCTGTTCGACTGGTTTAGTTGGCGTTTGAATTTTAGCGGACACTAGACAAACTGTTTAAAGTTACGCAGTTTATATCTTTGATGCAGCCAGACATTCAATGTCGGTGGACTATCCGTTTTATTAAACACGTTAATGTTATGAATCCTTTATAGTTTCTGCGTGGATTAAATATAGGCCGTTCCATAGAATTGGTGTGTGTGTGTGTGTGTGTCAAACATACGTATGGAGGTGGGGTGTGTAAAAAAGTATGCATGTGTAAAGGGAGGGGTCAAACTTTGCCAAATTTTTGAGTAAGTAGTCAATGGATGGCCCCTAGGTGGTTAATGTGACCAAGTAAATATATTCTAAAAATGAGTGCACAGTAAAGACATGCTATTGTTTTCATCATAAATGGCATTCTCAACCACAAGATCTTCAATGCAGTAAAAAGTATTAACTTGAATAATCTTTATTCCTCTAAACATATAATCATGGGAGAACCCGTCTTTTAACATGATCTGTTATTAACTTCCAAATAACATCTATTAAGAAAACAACACTTGTTCATTTTTTTTCTGTTGAGAAATTGGTGTGAATCAAGCAAAGAATGAATCTAAATAAAAGAATGATTATTTATACTAATTTTCCAATTAAAGTTTTTATTCTCTCGTTTTTCCAACTTTTAAGCATTGATCTGTCACTTGAATTATTCGAGTTAAATTTAAATCCCAAATAACATGTACTAACTTTAAATAATTACATCAGAAACTTTAAATGATTCATGATTGCAATGTGTCCAAGATTAGTTTTCAATAATACCCAAACACAAATTGTCAGTTTTATTAAGAATTATTTCACAACAAGCAAAAAATATATTAGTATCGTCAGCATATTGATTTAATGTATGTTCAGTGTTATTTATAGTAATTCATTCATATCATTGTCTTTTCTCATTTTCCCACAAATTTCAACAAGCAACATAAAGACGAATTGAGAAATAGGCTCACATTGTCTGCAGTTTGCGTTTGTAATAATGGAATCAGAATGTATCATTTTTGCAATATAAATAAATCCATTATAAAAAAGAATTACATCCATTTTTAGCACTAAATCACCAAAATAAACATACCTTTTTGATAACAGTATAAATAAAAGGATATTTTATCAAATATCTTGTCAAGCTAGACAAAAAATAAAGTGTCATAAAATTCTGACATTTCCCACAAATAAATCCGTTTTTGGAGTGCATGTATTGCTTTCTTCAACACACTTTTTAATATTTGCCATATAACCTGAAGCAATCTTATAATTCAAATTTGATAATAATATTGGCTGCTAATTCTCTAAAACGTATCTACATTTATTTGGCTTTATGATCTAATCGAAGGGAGGAAACCAATTATAAGAAGAATGTATCGGGCAATCTAGTTCCTCAGACATTTGACAGCAAATGTTTGAATCAGGTCAGTGCACGTAATCAGAGAGTGTACAGAAAACATTGAATTGAAAATGAACCAAACTGAAAAGAAATTTCAAATGCTGATCGAGTTTGGTACAAGGTCTGGGTCCAAGAATGGATAAGGTGGGTTTCTCTGGTTGTTTCTTCCTTTGATTGTTATACTGATCTCTGCCAGTTCTTTCTGAAACCTGAAAAAAGAAAAATTGAAATGACTACAAATGAATGTTGAATATCTTATTTTGTACTTTGACCATCTGAGTAAAATTGTCCCCTACCCAATGGGATTATCATCTAAATATAATGTGTTTCTGATTATGTCATGCTAGATCTGAGAATACACTGTTATATTTAGGTGTATATTATGTAAATGAGTTATCTGGCAGGGAGTCAGAGATAAGTTCCAACCTATTAATATAATTTCTATAAATAGCTAAAGATGCTCATGAATGAAAACAGTCATATTTATTTTCTGCATGTCCAATCTGCATTTTGTGATCCAGCATCTGCTGTTAACAGCTGAAAATATTGAAAATTTTATATATATATATATATTTATATATATATATATAAAGGTTTCCAAGAAAAGGTTCAAATTATTTTCTCAAATTAAGAATATTGACTCCACATTACAACAGCACTCTAAGAAGTATGCTTAACTTCTATATTTTATTTCCACTTCAGTTATTGATGTTTTTCATATTATCAGCAATATACATTTGAGTACTATTTTTTAATTTTTGCAAGTGTTTGACGTTTTTCACACTACCACCACAACCTTCACAGCAGCAATTCTCTCTAATAGCTCGGAGGAGGGTGGGGTTATAAAAAACATAAGAAAAAGAATGAGAGGTTATTGAGTCCACTTGATAATCAATTCTTACTCTTCCACGACTTTCATGGCCTTGGGATCAAATATGTACTGGACTTCAAAGTCTCCAAGCTGTTTTGTTCCATGACTGCTGAGGATCTTGGTCACAATCATTATGTCCAGTGTGGTGGGTTTGTCTGGCAGATTATTAATTACATCCTGCTCTGTCAGCGGCTCCTATAGTAAGAAATGTAGTTAATATAGCATCCTGCTCTGTCAAGAGATCTTATAGGAGTAAGAAATGTGGGCTATATAAACTGCTGTCAGGGGTCGCTACAGTAGTAATACATGTAGGTTATATAACATCTGGTATATGAGATCAGAGGCTCTTACAAGAGTAAGAGTGTGTGATTTGGATCTTTATCGTAGCTTTAACAATTTTTTAGTCATATCGCTACGATATCAGCTGTATGGCAGTTTATAATGATGTCTGGCACTGGAGCATCATGCCGCAGACATGTAGCATGACGTCCCGCCCAGTCACATTACCCTGACACCAGGCCGACCAGTCCTAACACTAAGTTCTTAATGCTGAGCGCCTAACGAGGCAGCTGCAAGTACCAATTTTATATATGTTTGGTACGACTTAGGTGGGGTTTGAACCCACGACCTCCTGCACCCGAGGTGGACGCTCTAAAAATTATGCCACCGGAGCAGTACAATAGTAAGAAATGTGTTATATAACATCTGGCCTTATTATTGTATAACAGCATCTCACCATTTTTGAATACATCCAACTGTATATTAATGTATAAATGTATATACAAGCTCAAAACAATCTTATACTGGATGCTATCTCACCTCTATGTGCGTGAGTTCAAGTCTCAGGGCTCGACCACTGTGGGTATGTGAGAACGTTTGCCTGTACGAATCTTACCTTCATAGGTTACCGCAAGAAATATAGACTCAAGGGTGTTATATGTGGATGATCATACCAGCATCACAAGTTATAAATATGTAAGTTAAAGATAGCCACAATAATTTTAAAAATTCTTTCTTATTGCCAAAGGAGCTAACCCACCTGAAAACATGTTGCGAAGCTCATACGATGATAAATTTAAGGAGACATACCTTAGATGATGGGGGTTTTCCTTTCATCAGACCAGGATAATTTGGTGGAAAAGCATACTCATCGTACTGAGGAAAGTTGGCGGCAGCATGAGCAACACTGCATGTATATATGATACAGGTCAGGGTCTGGATAATGTGATCAACTGTTGTGAATTTGTCATTCTCTCCTGGTACACCCTATAAAATGAAATAGTCATCTGGGTTGCAATGAAAAGCTTAAACAAACAAACAAAGAAACAAATACAACACTAAAGTAATGGTGTGTCAAAAGAGAGTGTCATACGTTCTACATATCTATAAATCAAAAAGGGCAGACAATCTTACAAAAATAGTGGGAGTCAATATATGCACATCATAAGACAATGATCATAACATGCATCAAGTATGATTGAAATTCATCGTAGCTGAAATAACAAGATTTTGTCATATAATGCAGCCAACTTTGTTGAACTGTCGATGTCCTGTAACTTTTCCAAAAACTAACGTGGCTACAATGATTGGTCAACATACAAACCATCTGATGAAGTTCGTAATATACTATGCTTCAAGTCAAACGACAAATCATCTAAAATAAGAATTGATTTATTCACAAGATTCAGCTTAAGCTAACAAAAGGAAAAAATTCTCAAAAACATGTTTAAGAGGTACATTGCTTTTGTTGATGGTCATTATATTTACCAAGTTTCATGGCAATCCATTAAAACCTGTGGGACTAGTTCTGTTTTAAAGATTGTTTGATAAACTGTATCCTGATGAACAGACACGAGAAACTCCATATGCCCTCACGTTCATCATTTCATCATGGTAAACTAACCAGTACACGTTGATTTTCCTGATGATAATGATATATCTAAACAAGTGGCCATCTCAGTATTGCCCAATAGAAATACCAATGCTTAAAGATTTCCTAGACAGCATGTTTCTTGTGATGGATAGACCAAACAGGGATCTGACGTAGCGAAATCTTGATAAATCGGATCTTGGTTGAGAAAATATTCATGAATTGCTTACAGACCGCAAAAGAGAACAATCTTGATAACCTTTCTCTTTCACAATTCTTTATCTCTAGTTTTGTTTTTGCATGTCCACATCTCCATCTGGACATTACATTTCACACATAAGTTAGACATCATGGCAGTTTTGCAGAATATATTACTACAAACGTGTGCATATACATGGGCACTCAAAGATGATTATTTTCAACGAAGTATAAACGTAAACACAGCATAACAACTTATATGTTTCTTACAACTCTGTGATCTTAAACTGTATAACAAAAATGATACAAACGAACATTTTGAGTAAAATTTAACAAATAATTTATTTCAGTAACATACAAAGTTAAGATTCAAAGACTCTTACATGATTGTGAATTAAATATCTAATAATCATGAATGTCATATCAGTGTCCAAAAGTATAGAATATGTAGAAATAAATTCCAGTAATCTTGTGTGCCGTAATGTATCATAATGATATAATCCCGAATTTCGTAGAATGAGTCCTTTATAATCCCAAATTAGTGTTTTAGTCCAGAACGTCAGTCAGTACTTTATAAATGAATATTTTTTATTAAAAAAATCATCTCAAATTATATCTGAACACAACAATAAGTGATTACAAAATCTGAGCACGAAAGAGGAACAAATAATATTTGATCAAAAACCTCTTTATCAGTATATGCAGTCTGTCATGTGATCTAACTGGCAAAATAATGTTCTGCAAAACTGTTCATTTCTAAAGGAAAAATTGACTAACTCCTAAACAAGATCAGGTAATGATCTGAAGTTTAGTAAACATATTATTTATTTGTTAGAATCATGACAAAGCTCGGGTACACAATATGAATTAAATATCCACAACATTTTGGACGTGTATGAAAACAGATTTAGTCAATAAATTCATCAGTGCAATTAGGACTAGTGACATATTACAATCTATACGCATATCAAATATATCCAAGCATAGAAAAAAGCTTGTCTAATCTTTAATAGAACTGAAGAAATAACTTCAGGCCATTATATACATCAAGGTGCTCTAACACAATCTAGTAGACTTTGTGTTTGGTGATGGTGTTTGGTGATTACCATCACTTTACCAAAACGAACGGTGTATGTTCGATTTAGCCTGTTCCCTTTAACAGTAATCTATTCACCTGCAATGTGATGAGAGTTAATTGTGCCCTTTAACAGTATTCTATTCACCTGCAATAAGATCAGAGTTAATTGTGACCGTTTGACATTATTATATTTACCTGCAATGTGATGAGAGTTAATTGTGCCCTTTAACAGTATTATATTCATCTGCAATGTGATGAGAGTTAACTGTGCCCTTCGACATTATTCTATTCACCTGCAATGTGATCAGAGTTAATTATGCCCTTTAACAGTATTATATTCACCTGCAATGTGATGAGACTGTATTGTGCCCTTTAACAGTATTATATTCACCTGCAATGTGGTTACATTTTAATATGTCATTTAATAGCATTATATTCGCTTGCAATGTGCTTAAATTTTATAATGAATAGTAAAAACATTATATTGATTTGAAATGTGGTTACAGTTGTTGTGCCCATTAACAAAATCATATTCACTTTTAATGTGGTTAAGGTTTTATGATAACCATTAACAATATGATACTCACTTGGAATGTGGTTACAGTTTTCTGTGCCCATTAATAGCATTATATTAACTTGCAATGCGGTTGCAGTGTTTGTGCGCATTAATAGAATTATATTCACTAGTAATGTGGTATTTTAATGTTTGTGTCCATTAATAACATTATATTCACTTGCAATTTGATTAGTGTTTTGCCCATTAATAGGTTTATATTCACTTGCAATGTGGCTGCAGTTTTTTGTTTTCTCATTAAAAGAATTATATTCACTTGCTATGTATTTGCAATGTATGTGCCCATTAACAGAATTATATTCATTTGCAATGTGGTTAGATTTCTGTGTTCATTAATGGAATTAAATTCACTTGTAATGTGGTTACATTTGTTGTATCCATTAATAGAATTAAATTCACTAACAACGTTGTTATAGTTTTTGTGCCCATCAATAGAATTATATTCACTTGTAATGTTGTTAAAGTTTGTGTGACCGTTAATAATGTTATATACGCTTCCAACGTGGTTAAGTTTTTATCCCCTTGAATATAATTACTTTCACTTGCAGTGTGTATGTCCATTAATAAATTTATATTCACTTGTAATATGGTTGCAACATTCCAATAAAGAAGCACAGTACTAATTTACCTGCAGACCACATCCTCCCTGCTCCCGTGGCTTGGTCATTTCTTCCCTCCAGTTCTGGAGCTCCCAGTCTCCTGCTATTTTCTCAGGTGTATCTGCATAGGAAGGAGATTTAATACAAAATAGCAACTTTTTTCTTTGTTACTGTTTCTTTTTTTAATATTCATCTCAAGGAATTAATACAGAAAATCCTTGCTTGAAAGACCACTGTTTTGGAAGGCTTTCTCTCGTTTAAGACCGGAATTTTAATGTATGGATTTATTAAGTTACTTTATGATAAGATCTATGTTTAGACAACATCCATCATGAAAGAGCATATTTGGTTGCAAATTGTTAGTATATAGAGACAGTTCTTTTCCCTTTACCCAGTGGCCTGATCTACAAAGCCACGTGGTCTTCAAATCATAGCATATTTGAAGTGTTGTTTTTTGTATTGTATTAACTCTGACAAGTATACATTAAGCATGTAAAATAAACAAGCAGGCCTAGTTGCCAACAAGGTTGAACCCAAGACCTCTTTCAACAAAATCATTGGCAACAAAAACCCAGCTTGATCAAGACAAGCTTGTGACCATCTAGTGTACCACCTAATTGGCCTTAAAAATGCACGACTCTTTTAGAGTAAAAATGTATCAGTATAAAAGGTTTACATAGACTCAAAGTAGCAAAAGTTTCTTTAAAAGTGTAAATTACAATTTGTGACTTTGATAAACCATTCACATACATGAAAGAATCACTTTCCGCTCGTACGTTATAATACACAGATGTCTGATCAACGATGCAAACAAAAAATGGTTTCTAGTACCCTTTGAAGAGAACATGATTTGTGTTTTCTTGTGTCACTCTGCAGATATGCATATTGTCTAATAAGGGTGTATTACGAGGGCAAAATCAAAATAATCCACCCTCACTCAATCCCATTCCATCGTTCAAAACTTGGTCCACATATTGGATAACTTTATATCATATCACGTTCTACAAGATTTATCTTGATCTGAGTTACATCCCGTACATAATAATAATGCTAATATTAGTTCCTTTGTCAATGCTCATTATACAATCCTACTAAATGAAAATCTGAATATAGATAACCACATTTAGTAAGTTTTAGTATAAAAACTTGGATGGATAAACTGCTGGACAGCAAACTGAAATGGACGGCATAACGATTTTTTTTTATAAAAATGTTTTATTCTGTTGAAATGAAATAGCTTGCATGAAATTTTTCTGCACATTTGATTGGAGAGCTGATCTCTTAAAATGCTATTAAAACAAGTAATTTGAGATCTATTTATTGAAAATGAGCTTCAAGAAAGATGGTGGTCTATCTGAAAATTTATATATTTCCAATTTCTGTAGTAGAAAAGTTTGACCAGGTAAAGTCCCTTCCTAAAGTTTGCAGTGACACAGCAATAAGATTCCCGTTATCAGTTTCTTGATACCAAGTTTGCGCAACATTTTATAAAACCATTATGCAGGAGCAGATGTTTATAAAACCTGTTTGACGTTTAGATAACAAATTATGTGTTGATAAAAAGCAATCATAGTAGCTTATGCTATGTATATATGTATTGTGTGTATTAAATTCATTATACTGATTGTATTTGGGTTCATTTAGTTAATAACATTTGTAATGCTGACATTCTAAACATCATAGTTTGTACTCTTACAGATGAGTCATGTAGGTCGTATTTTGGTTTCATTCATAAAAGTCCAAGGTCGATGTACTGAAACAATTCAAAATAATATCACGTTATCCAAGGAGAACATTTGTTGTGTAGACTGAAATAGCTGATTTTTTTAAAAATGAATTTGAGCATTTCAGAAATTTTATTGATTCATTTTAAAGCTTTGTATTTTATTTTGTTGCTACATTGTACTGTCTTCCTATATAAAGACAGTTTTATACAGAATTTACTGTTCTTGACGTTGCACTGGACATGGAAGAGAAAAATCGATAGTTTGATTTACTTGTTTAAATTTGATATCATTTGTTGGAAATACAGTTCTGTACCATTTATTCAAAGACATTTGGATAATTTTAGCTGGATGAATTTATCATAAAACCTTCAAGGATATTTGGATTTATATTGTTTTTATTGTGAAATATTCAAGGACATTTGGATTTAGATTGGATTTATTGTGAAATATTCAAGGATATTTGGATTTTAATTGGATTTATTGTGAAATATTCAAGGACATTTAGATTTATAAACATAGTGATTCTGCCTGTGATATTGGTAAATAAGGACATCACAGTTTTCATCGGAATACATTTGGAAAGTATTCGGATTATTTGGATGTATTGGAATTGGTAGAACATTTAGGAGTTTAAGGAATTCATTAACCAAGGTAACTTATTTTAATTCTTTATTTGGTATTTTAGGAAAATAATGTATATTTTAAATTATACAAAACTTGATGACTATAGCTCCTCCTTGTTTTGCAGTTTAAGCCACTAGAGATTGTAACACTACGAACATGTTATCCTAGTAGTTTTGGACGATATGGAAAGAACTACAAATCGACCTATAATTTGATTTATCATTTCATGCCATCTTTCTGAAGACAGCAGTTACTTGAGCTGACTTATACTGGTCTGAAGCAACCCAGCTTTGATAGCAAAGTTCATAATCATTGCAATGCTTTTATTGATACAGTGAACGCCAATTTTTAAAAATTAAGCACAAATTCCAGCTTTACCAGTAGATTTCGTATGATGAAAAGATTTCAGAAATTGACAGACATATTAATTTTTTAATGGGTCGAATTGCAGACTGAGTGGCTTCTACTTATTTCATAGATACAAATTATCTAAATATCGAAGTTAAAACAGTAATAGAACTGTTAGTTACTTTCATGAATCCTGTATCAACATTGGTTGTGCACTCGCATTAGAGGTTTTACATTTCTTTGCTATCTGTAACTGTTTACTTGACAACTGTTAAACAGTTGGGGATTGGTACTATATGCTAGAATATTTTCAAAACTCATTTTTGTATTGACGCATTGACCTACGATATCTTATAGACCTTTCTTTCCTTTTTGAATAAGACTGCTCACAGTATTCCTCTACGTTTTAGAAGAATGTTGAGATTTTATTTTCACATGTATATTATCTCTTATTCTTTATTCTAGACTTGCAGTCTAGCTTGTTTCAAGTGTCACTGAGTGACATTATCTATCGGTGTCCAAGGAATCTCAACAAGATCCTTGTAGAATTGATTGATGTTCAAAATTGGGTACATCAATACCTAAACATTTACCGTCAAAGTTATTTTCAGATCGGTAAGTAGGTTTACTAATAATTGGTCGAGGATATTGGTCACTAAGACCT
This sequence comes from Sinohyriopsis cumingii, assembly GCA_028554795.2. NCBI lineage: Eukaryota > Metazoa > Mollusca > Bivalvia > Unionida > Unionidae > Sinohyriopsis > Sinohyriopsis cumingii. The sequence continues at coordinate 41,211,181 of CM068829.1, forward strand.
ATACAACGTAATGCATGGCGTATAATCCGTTCCGCATGATGGTCCGTAGCAATATTTCAACAGTTTCGAAACTGCAGATGACAGAACTTGTAGGAATATATTTTAGTTTATCAAATGTTTAATTATACTCCTTTCATCAAGTATTCTTTGTGAAGGTCTTTTATGTGTCTTTAGATCAGGGGTCTCAAATACGTGGCCCGCCAAGCCGTATCCTGTGGCCCGCAAAATGATAGGCGTTGCAAGACGTCATGAGAGATAACAAAGGTGGTGCGGCCCTTGAACCATCGAAAATGTTCTCATGCGGCCATCGGGGTGGTTTGAGTTTGAGACCCCTGCTTTAAATGGTGTTTTGGTTTGTGGACATTCCTTTCGAAATATCTGTAGATGTATTTAAAGGGTATTTTGGTTTATTGTTCGCACATGATGCAATATTATTAATATAACTATCGCAATACTATTTGTTAATTAATAATCTGTTGCTATTAATGTACTGCTCATTTACACATTGGTTGTGCTAGAACATAACGCAGACAGTGAAATATAAATCAATATCTTGCATTTGTATAGCGAAACTACATACAAAACACAACTCCTGACAGGGTGATACATTGCATTGCAAGTTAGTACCAATGATGTGCTCAATTTCATCTCTTGGATCGACAGTAAAGTCATAGGAAAACAGCAAATGCAGCATGGATAAAACTCCAATTTAATTCACTCTCCTAACATGTTTCTTGTTTTCCATAGCATAAAATCCAGTTCAAAACAGTTCAGCAAAGTGTCTTATCGGTAACACGTTCATGTAAATTAAAAACTTGTTAGATATTTTTCCTGATGGTTGATGATGCTAACCTCAAGAATTTATCCATTACGTCTACTGGAAATTTGATGAAAAGTAATGTTTTTGAGCACTATCATCCTGCACGCAATTAGTCAGCCATCTTAATTAGTATTAGTTTAATGCTTCAATGCTGTACAAAATAAATGTGAGCATTTTTATGCCTAACTATTTAGCACTACCCTTATTGAACACAGCTCGTTACTATATATCAGTTTACGACGTATATAAGACTGATGCCAAAATCCTCTTCCGAGGCAATCGGAGATGTGTTTTACTCGCAATTGGAGGGTACAGCTTGAAAATTCCCATGTCTGGCAATCTAGGGGAATTACAGATCCCATGTCCAGTTAGTTACAAATCCTATGTCTGGAAATCTAGGGGAATTACAGATCCCATGTCCAGTAAGTTACAAATCCTATGTCTGGCAATCTAGGTGAACTAAAGATCCCATGTCCAGTAAGTTACAAATCATATGTTTGGCAATCTGGAGGAATTACAGATCCTATGTCCAGTAAGCTACAAATCCTATGTCTGGCATTCTAGAGAAACTACAGATCCCATGTCCAGTAAGTTACAAATCCTATGTCTGGCAATCTAGGGGAATTACAGATCCCATGTCCAGCAAGTTAGAAATCATATGTCTGGCAATCTAGGGAAATTACAGATCCCATGTCCAGTAAGTTACAAATCCTATGTCTGGCAATCATGACAAACTAAGAATCCTGCTGACAGAGTAAAATCTTATTCAACTTGCCCGGATTTTTATATACAATTGGAATGCAAATATTTCGATTTTTTTGTGTACCTTCATAAACAAATCTCTCTCATGAGCAAGAAAGATTTACCAAGCCTAGTCAGAATGGATATATTTTCGTTGCTAATAGTAACACTTACCATAATAGAGGTGGGCGTATTTGGAAACATACTTGTTGATTGCATCATACAAGAGCAGGGCATCGTCTCTGAAGTGGTACCCTGGTAAAACATTCTGACTGTACACCTGCAAAAATTACTTTTTCTTACATAATTTGAAATAAAACAAAGTGAAGTATGTCATTTCTGTCCCCCCCCCCCCCCACCGTAATGAAAACACCAAAATACATAGAGTGAAGACATCGAGCTGTGGCCCTGAGTGACAGAGTAATAGAGCTAATGGCATGCATGAAAAGTAAACAAGTTGATATATCTCATCAATGAGAACAAATAAAGAAAAAAGATTTGAAACTCTTCAAAAAATGCTGTTCAATTATTATGCAATTTTTGCACTAAAAAAAATGCAATATTAGGGAAAAAGTAATTTATCTAGAAATATTTTGAAACTGTACCAAGTTAATGATGAAAACATTTATATTATATTCATGACGAACGAGACCAATCAATTTACATATTTCTCGTTCAGGTGGAAAGTAGTTTTAAAAATTAGCTCAAGATAAAGTCAACATTCAGATTCTAAATTTGTGGATAAATTAAAAAATACAGACTGAAACATGTAAGGCAAGAAGGACAAACGTTGACAGCTCTTTATAGGGAGATAAAGAAACGTTCTTCTTGCAAGAAACATAAAATAAACAGCTGCTTGAATCAACAGCTACAGTCATACAACCAATGCAAATTCCAAAGAAACAGAAGCACTTACAACAAATTAACCATTTAACACCAGCAAGTAGGACAAAAGCAAGCCTATATAGTTGACTACAATGAAATAATTTTAAGTGGAAAATTTCCATCGACAAAGCACACATTATTCATGCTGCACAAAATAGAAATTATCTGGTTATATAATACTGTTAAAATAGTCACATTAGAATGACCCAGTGATATCAAATGCTGGTACGTAACTATCTAGACTAAGTAGACAAATGCAGAACATCAGAAGATGTAAATCACAAAACTTAAATGCAACACTATTACAATTTCATGAAATTAATAAAGTACAAGCATATGGACATTCAACGACTTTAGAAAATAACAATAGAGAACATTTATTAACATTATTTTAAGTGTCTGAGAATTGTTACCCTTAGGTAAAAAGTTAAAACAACTCTCAAAACCAAGAAACGAAAGATTTACTGTAATATATATATATATATATATATATATATATATATATATATATATATATATATATATATATATATATATATATATATATATATATATATATGTGTGTGTGTGTGTGTGTGTGTGTGTGTGTGTGTGTGTGTGTGTGCTAGCAGGTATAAGTCTTGGCTTATATAATCCATAAAGGTTTAACAGGAGGTGGAGAAAATGGTAATAATGATAGTGATTAAGGTCATAGTAAAATTTGTGGTGAGATTCAACTAGTAATTAATACTATTGACGACAATTCGGTTAACTAAATAAACAGCACTACATAGATTGGTAGCATTTCTTGTCTACATAATTCTTAACAACCTCTTTTAAAGAACTGTTACAGGCTGCTAATGAGCTGCTGGTATTAAATATTTTACCATTTCGGCATTGATAGCAGTGTTTATTTCTATCTGAACTGTATCTAATTACTTTCTAAAAATCCAATAATATTGGCAGATTTAATCGTCATATCACTAGGCATACGAAATTCCGTAATCATTTGCTATAATCTAATGCTTGAACCAGAATCATATTGCTGAAATCATATTGTAATGTTTAATTGTTATTCTACATTTCAGCCTTGCTCATCAAGAATTCATTTTTCAAAAACGTTGATCTCAGTGTCTTGAAAATGGAAACATACCATGTAAGAGATGTTCTGTTTGGTACTTCAGCATCTAACATACGTATCGTATAAGACTTGACTCTATGGCATATCTTCTATTTTGTAAAGAGCATTTAACAGACATATCGTAAGAGACTTGATATCTGACTTAGTCCAAATGTGTTCCCTTTTCTGTCAACCATTACTGTCTTTCAGAGAAGGAACATGCACATCCTATTATTGCATGATTTGTCATCAGTCATTGTATTTTTTCAGTTTTTCAGTTTGTTCCAGTATTTAAATGTCACAGCATTATAAGTATAATATCATTTTATATGCATCTTTCATATAAACTGGAGCAGGTTCTCCAAACCCCTGATATACAGTTGCATGGTCTTCGGGCCTATTATCAATTAAAAACCCTAATATACAGTTGTATGTTCTTCAGGCCCAATGCCAATAAGACCTTGATGTACAGTTGTATGTTCTTCAGGCCCATTATCAATAAGACCTTGATGTACAGTTGTATGTTTTTCATGTACATTTTAGCAAAGATATGATGTATGTTCTTCAGGCCCATTAACCTATAAGACCTTGATGTACAGTTGTATGTTCTTCAGCCCCATTATAAATGAGACCTTGATGTACAGTTGTATGTTCTTCAGGCCTATTATCAATAAGACCTTTTTGTATAATTGTATGTTCTTCAGGCCCTTATTCTATAAGACATTGATGTACAGTTGTATGATCTTCAAGCAAATTATCAATACGACCTTAATGTACAGTTGTGTGTTCTTCAGGCCCATTATCAATAAGATATTGATGTACAGTTGTATGTTCTTCACGCCCATTGCCAATAAGACCTTGATGTACTGTTGTATGTTCTTAAGGCCTATTATCAATAAGACCTTATTGTAAAATTGTATGTTCTTCAGGCCCATATTCAATAAGACATTGGTGTACAGTTGTGTGTTCTTCAGGCCCATTATCAATACGACCCTGATGTACAGTTGTATGTTCTTCAGGCCCATATTCAATAAGACCTTGATGTACAGTTGTATGTTCTTCAGGCCCATTGCCAATAAGACCTTGATGTACAGTTGTATGTTCTTCAGGCCCATTGCCAATAAGACCTTGATGTACAGTTGTATGTTCTTCAGGCCCATTATCAATAAGACCTTGATGTACAGTTGTATGTTCTTCAGGCCCATTGCCAATAAGACCTTGGTGTACAGTTGTATGTTCTTCAGGCACATTATCAATAAGATCCTGATGGACAGTTGTATGTTCTTCAGGCCCATTGCCAAGAAGATTTTGATTGTTTTCATTAATATGTATGTAGTCATGATGAGCAGGAATGTTATAGTTATTGCTGATAAAGTTAAATTGTTTCTCATCTATGTAATGTGCATTCCATTAAATGATTGATTAACAGGTCAGGTAATTGTATCTGAACGTTAACATGAAACCTATATATTGATTTTACTTGCCCATTTATACTTTGATATGGTTATTATCCATTATGATATTCTATCCCAGCTGCTGCCAGCAGTGCTGTTTAAATGATTCTGGCGAAATTTGATATCACACTCCGGTATCTGTTCAATGAACCCGAAGTGTCAAATTTTAAACTGTATTTATCAAAGAATATTGACTGGCTTGTTTGTAAAATAAGTTTCGATGTAGTGTGATTTTTCAGACCCAGCTCTCATGCATTCATCTCCAATACGAGTTCAAGCTACAACAATGAAAGCTCGAAGGTTAGATTTTAGAATTATGAGACTTTGAAATTTGATAAGAAAATTTGTGTGGTGAATGCTCCGGCATAGGTGTTGCTCTCTTTTTTTAACTTGGTGTTAGAAGAGGGCTGTGTGCTGGGAAATGTTTATGAAATCTTCTGGTAGGTGCAGTAGCATTGTGTTCTGTAACCAAAAACGTTTTATAAAAATATGTTTGGGGTGGGTGAGTAGGATATATTTTTTCATACAATTTATATTGATGATGGTAAGGGTTAGTTACATGTTATATACATTAACTACTAAGCTGAAATGGCTGGGAAGTTTTAAATACGTTAAATAACAGTGTGACGGATGAAGGCACACATAACATGTTTTCCCTGCTTTTATTTCCAAAAGGGAGGCAGACAAATTTAGAGAAGATGAACCGATTACCCATAATATCATAAATGGGTAAATACGATTATATCCCATAATATCATAAATGGGTAAAGGTGGCGCTCTACAGTTTCATATTTTGCATAGGTTAGGATTTTAAAGAATAAGAATTTCCCCGGCTTTCCTCACTGGCTATTTAAAAAGACCTTGTATATCTTAGGTATAATTCAAAGAACCTTTAATTCCCATTATTTTGGTGTATGATTGATGGATGTAAAATGGGTTATAGAGTATACAGCTTGGCCTTACTCCAGATGTGTACCTTTCAAAAAGTGCTAGCTCCACTTGGTCATTTTCACTTCCTGAACTTCAGAGGTAAATTGTATAAAAAAGAGCAGATAACATTTTTTTTTACATTTTATATATTTGGTAATTCATTCATTGCACTTTCAGAAGCTGGTATTGGCTAGTCTGGCAAAATTCATTTTCCCTATTTTAATAGCTGCTATGGATAGTGTACTTTATACTAATTCAGGCTGATTTTTTAGCACAAGGGAGCAGTCATTTTGGTTAGCAGTGTGTTTAAATCATGTACAATTTCCAAAGGTACAATATCCAAAGAAATATCATCCACATTACATTAATGTTGCATAAAGGTATGCCAACATTCTCTCCACTGTGCATGTTTTAAATGCAAACAACTTCACCTTACATACGTCACTCTCTCAAAAGTACATAATAATGGTGAGCGCCCCCAAATACGATTATATCCCACAATATCATAAATGGGTAAATACGATTATATCTCACAATATCATAAATGGGTAAATACAATTATATTCCGTAATATCATAAATGGGTAAATACGATTATATCTCACAATATCATAAATGGGTAAATACAATTATATTCCGTAATATCATAAATGGGTAAATACTATTATATCCCGTAATATCATAAATGGGTAAATACGATTATATGTCATAATATCATAAATGGGTAAATACGACTATATTACAATGAATATCCTTTCAGAAAGTTCTTCAAAATTCTGGGTTTTAAATTAGGTTAATCTGAAAAGAAATCTTATTTTTATAAATATGATGAAAGCAATAGTATGTACGTTACAATTTCAAATGTATCAATTACTTTTAAATATATTCAGATAAATGCGAAATAAAAACTGTGAAAATAAAAATGAAATAGTAGATGAAGATATGTTGCTCAGTTTCAATAAAACCTAGACCAAGATTTACAAGACAAAAATAGTTCATATTTTTCTTTATGACATACTTGCATGGAGTATGTATCTGCACCATAATCATAAAAGAACAAAAGCATCTATATTATCTATATTCTAAACTCTATAGTAGATTACTGGAAAATTCTTATGCAAATTACCCCTCTCCGTTTCAGATCTTCTGGCAAAGTGCCGTGTACATCCATCCTCCACATTTTGAAACTGAAACGTTAAAAACACTTCAATAATTAGTCAATGGTTTAAGATTCGTAAAAAGATATTTATAGTAAATTTATTGTGGTTTATATTGACTTTGTGGGTAACAAACTAATCCTTAATATAACGTATCTATCAAGATGGTATATATCATGATTTAATAAGATATTTCTCTTTTGATGTATGGTGTCAGATACTGAAATATTAAATCTCTCAGCACCATAATACATGTATTGAGGTTTCGGAATCGGGTATATCTGTGTTATTGTCCGCATGAAACACAGTTTTAAATATGCCACCCATGTGTATGGTCTAGATATGAAGGTGTAGAGCTTTAAGTGTCAATATCTGTTTAGGGTTGTTACCAATGTAAATCAGTCAATCAGATCACAATAATAATTAACACTCCTCAATGAAATGGGCTGAGATGGAGTTCTTCTACACCCCATACCCCTTTTTTGTAACGCTCTCTTGGTCTTAAGTATTATTCAGTTTCTACACAGGTTTTAACTTGCTGGAAATCCAACCGTACAGGATATGTGGTCACAGACAATCAAACGAAATTCCCACAGACCATCATGAAAATATTAAAATAATCAGATCCGTCCTACATCTTAAGAATGATTGATCTGAGAGGAACCTTTCAAGCAAAAATGAAAATGGTATGATGCATGACTTGTTTTGATAAAAATTTCTTTCTAGTGCCCACAATAAAAATCTGATTTGTTGTTATTTTCTCATTTACATCAAGTAGTTTCAGTGCGATAATGGAAAAAGATTAAGAATAGCTGTGACTTCAAGCCTACTAATATGCATACATTATCGATATGCAAACCTCGTTTGAAAACAGATTAATTAATTCCAGTAATTATTTTCAACTAGTGAGTGGGCTTCATTTTCTAAAATAAAGTAATTAATATACCACCATCATACCACAAATAGACTAGTTCTGCAGCTCATTAATTACTTAGTTACCTGTGACCATATGCAAGTAAAATAACTTGTACTTGGGATTCAACTTGACCTATCCTCCATCTAGTCTGGGTAGAACATAGAAAGAGTTAAAATTTTGGAATGACGAGTAATGTTGCTGATTTTTGCTGGTTTGTAGACTTTTAAATTAAGCTGAACAAATATTAACTTAATACCAAATTACACAATGCATTATGCACTAGTCTCAAATGGCAGTATTATGAATTATGCTTCCGTAAAACAACGTCAGAGTTTCAGAGTATTTTCCTAATAAACTTGATCCTAACATCATCAACAGTAATTAAGATAACATGTTGCATGCAGTATGTCGAAATATGTACATGCATCTACTAATGACTCCTATAAAAAAAAGTAACCTTTGATTTCTGAGAGAAGAAAAAGTATTCTGCACTGAATACTAACCCTTTTGCGACGAGGTCCAATAGTCCGTCAGATCCAGCGTTCATGGTCTTGTCTATCCAGCCATTTGGAGCCACCAATAACTCAAAAGCACGACTGTAGAAAAGAAACAATGTCCAACAACGACAAATTGATGAAAATTAATGATGAGATATAATGGGCCTCACGGGTAAGTTGGTGAGTGTTTGTAATTTGTGGTACATGTACTAAAGGTGTTACATTTGGGTGTCTCAACAACAACCGTTCAGGTGTATCCCATGCCGTTGCAAACATTTCTTTTTCAGTTCACAGAATAATTAAAAAGCTTCTGTATTGTAGAAAATGCAAAACTACGTTAGCCCACATATGAATATTTAAGTATATCCTTGCAAATTAGTTTGGAGCCAAAATAGTTTCCCTTTTTTTACAAAGAAATGAGGCAAGATTCTTGGAACACAAAGTGAACTTAATTCATTCCTGTTTAGCTTAAACGTTTTCTATTATTTTAATCTGCATCTTGTTTGTATCTTAATGCAATGTATCTGCGTAAAGTGAACACATAATGTAGCCTTTGTGCGTTTGCATTCTTTCATTGTGTAATTATTTTCTCATTTACCTTATACATGGTCAATGTATTAATTGACATTTATATATAGACAGTGCTATACTTAATTTATTCCGTTATAACTTTGTATTTGCGTTAGGTTTGATGTTCTTATACCATTCTTCACTGACTTTGCAGAATTACATGAAATTGGCAACATTGATAATTTTCTAATTATCCTTCAAAGGTCTTTTAACTTTATATAGTTTTCTCTCCAAAATGTTTACACAGATGAGAGTGATTCACCTTACTCTATAACAAATTACATGTAAACAATTTGGGGTAACATAAGTAGATCATTTTTGCAGGATATATGAAATAATGGAAATTTCACAAGATCTTCTGAACGTCAAAACAACTGGCAATTACATGCAACGAAGTTGAGACTCCTCAGCTTGGGGATTTTGCTGTATTTCACTTGTGGAGATTCTGGACATCTTCTCTTTTGGTTTAATGAACATTTGAGTGTGGGTATGAATCATACAGTCAGATGATTCTGGGTTAGATACCCTGGTGTGTTCAGGAGCAATGAACCTTTCTCCAACAGCCTTGCTACAATATAATTGTAATTGTCCAACTTTGTTGTGCTCCATAGCAGCAAACCAAATGAAATTATCTTAAGTTATGTGAAATCCCAGCATCACCCATAGAAGTGCAATATACTAATTACGTGTCTACCTTGACACCAAATATTTTAAGAAAGAAATAAATGTATCTTACGTGTTGATAGCGATAAGATATAGGAAGTGTGGCGCAAGCAGCTTGAATAGTGGATGAGACTGCGACAGATTTCTGTGGGTGATTACAACAATTCCCTCCATCAGCAAGTGAGTAAAACCTGAAAAATGAAATGATTATTATTATTATTATTATTATTATTTCAAATTTCAAAACCGTCAATAAATATTTGCTTTTTCATCAGAAACTGTTTGTAAATTTTAAGAACAAGAATAAGAATATATATGTGTGTGTGTGTGTGTGTGTGTGTGTGTGTGACTCCCTCGATAACTCAATCCAGTATAAATCGCGAACACGCTTTTAATGTGGGGCCAGGCATGGATCTTGTTTGTTTTGCAATAAAATAAAAAACAGGTACCTCTGTTTGTTAGAGGTAAAGAAACTGGTGATCAAAATTGGGAAATAAAACCGTGATATATCGCTAGTTTTAGAAATGGTGTTAGTACCGGAAAATTTGCATCAACGTCATGAAGGTTTCAACCTTTAAAAACAGTGGTATAATTTGTTACATTTTCTTTCCAAACAAAAATCTTCATCATTATAAATAAAAATATTCGAAAACATTATTATCAATGAAAACATCACCAATGCCTATTGCTGGCAGCATTTGATGCTACATGTCTGCGGCATTATTCCCCAGTGCTAGAAATCACTATAAACGGGCACACTGTGGACATTGCAGCGATATGACTGAAACCATTTTAAAGCTACGTTAAAAATCCAAATCACACACACACACACACATTTCTGAGGGAACCTAATTAAGTGACGACCTTGTTTTGATCTCCGACTTGCGGAAGAATTTTGTTGTATTGTATTGTTACACTCAATTAAAAGTGTACTTGCTTTGTATTAACACTGTAAGTACCTTTGTTGTATCAAATCAAATAACAGGATGGACTAAAAGAAAAGTATAAAGACAGGCAAAAATCCTACCTGGATAAGAGCTAGCGGTCACGGTCATGTGTCAGGTCAACTCATTTCAATTGATCAATCGAAAACTGTTCTAATTATTATTAAGTACTATAATTAGACTGCTTGAAATTAACCTACTTATTCACAAATATGATCAAAGACAGTAAGGCCATTATTTTGAACAAGAGAAATGAGCAGTGAATAAGAAGCTTTGTTGCACAGATACGCTTTTCTATGGAGAATGCATAGATACGCTGTTCTATGGAGAATGCATAGATACGCTGTTCTATGGAGAATGCATAGATACGCTGTTTTATGGAGAATGCACAGATACGCTGTTCTATGGAGAATGCATAGATACGCTTTTCTATGGAGAATGCATAGATACGTTTTTCTATGGAGAAGCGATTTTCTGCATTTATAATCAGCTTATAATTCCTGAACTGACACAAAGACATTTCCTCAGGGATGAGAAGTTTCACAATAAATTGCAATCAAATCACGGTATCAATATTTTACTAATGAAGTAATTTTTAAAAACCGGATTTCGACGTCGACGGTTGTTTAACAAAACAAATGTCCCTGAAATCTTTTTTTAGAAGTCAACAATATCAAAAACTAGTGACGTAATTCACTATTTCTCTGCATACATGTGATGTTTGTGAGACCTCGTGGAAAATATAGGTTATGGTAATTGAAATTAAAGGTAATTTATACAAAAAGAGCAAAGGATTTCATTAGATAAACTCTTTATTGACAACTGTTCCCAACGATATTATACAAGGAGTATTGAATCATTAAACAGCGCTGTAACTCAACCCCCATCTCTTGTTTTTTTTCGATGACCAGCAGGAATGGCATCCCCTTTGTCGTTTTGTTGCGGTTCCTCTGTAACTAGTGCACTTGGTATATTGCAGTCTAAATTTTTGGACCCCAATATGGGCGAGTTATCGAGGGCGAGATTTTGTCCAATTTTGGTCACATGTCTGATTATTTGCAGTTTGCTTGAATTATAAAGATTTCAGTGCTTTAAGAAATGACTGCTATCCTACCCAGGTGAATGAGATAATAAAGATTTCAGTGCTTTAAGAAATGACTGCTATCCTACCCAGGTGAGTGAGAGCCTGATGGTATGCTGCATCAGCATTGTTGTACCACATCTTCGCCAGCATCCAGGTGTATGGGGGATCTGTCGGCAGGAAAACCTGTAAACGATATGCACTTGATATATCAGCATTATGATGTACGAAGGATAAGAATCCTTTGGATTGAGCAATAAATGGACAGAAAGAAGAGAACTGAACCGAGTAGCGAAAGATGGACAAAGAATCTTACTTCAGTGCTCATCTATATGCGAAGTTTATCAAGATATGTTGTTGATGATGTGGACCATTAGTGGTTTTCATTGATAGCATGGACCACGAGAGACTCTTAATCATAACATGGTCCATACCTGTTTGTAATGATATCATGAGCCACAAGTGGTTTTTATGACGACATGGGTCAGAAATGGTTGTTAATGATGAGTAGTTTTTAATGGTGATATTGGGCATGAATGGATCTTATGATAACATGAAGCCATACGTGGGGTTTAGTGATAACATGGCCCACAAGTAGTTTTTAATGGTGATATTGGGCATGAATGGATCTTATGATAACATGAATGGATCTTATGATAACATGAATGGATCTTATGATAACATGAATGGATCTTATGATAACATGAATGGATCTTATGATAACATGAAGCCATGCGTGGGGTTTAGTGATAACATGGCCCACAAGTGGTTTTTAATGATAATATGAACCATGAGTGGATTTTTTGGTCCGCGAGTGGTTTTTAATGATAACATTGCCCATGAATGGTTCTAGCATGGGTCATATATTGTTTTTGATGATGACATGGCCATGAATGGTGTTTAAGGAATGGAAGAGACAGGAGTGTTTCTTTTTAGTGATAACGTGGTTCATGAGTTGTTTTTAATGATGCAATGAGCCATGAGTCGCTTTTAACGATAGTATGGGCCATGAGTGCTTGTTTTAATGATAAAACGAACCAAGAATGGTTTTTGATGGTAGCGTTGGCCATTGGTGCGTTTTAATGATAACATGGCCCATGAGTGTTTCCTGATGATAAAATGGGACATGAGCTGTGCTTAATAATGGCATGGGCAATGAATGGTTTTTAATTATACCATCCGTCATGAGTAGGTTCAGTAATGACAGGTCATGAAATGGTTCGTAATGATAAAATGGTACATGAGTAGCTTTTATTGATAACATTGGTCATGACTAGCTTTTAATGATAACATGGACCACGATTTGTTTTAGCAATAGATATATTGAAAGTTTGATATATTCATGTTTCACTTTATAACATATTGAGATTATGTTATTTAAATGACAGCAAATACATTACATTACTTCAAAATGAAAGCAGACAAAGTATATCATTGGGTATAATTTTACACACAATTTGAGACACTTACCACAATATTTTTTCAGCATTCGATGGAAGAGATCAAATGGATATTTAACTACATTATCAACAATAATTAAAGACAAGTAATGTGTTTAAAACAATATTTCTTTCACCCATAAATAATATGAGGGCTTTCTGATGTTATTCCCGTTTCATCTTAATCAAAGTTTTAGTGTACTTGCTCATATTTCTTTTCTTTCCAACTCACTCTCTGGTAATTGTGTTATAATATGGCATTTTACATTGCAAAAAAACTCTTAGGCAACTGTTGTATAATGGGCCAATGGCCTACAGAAAAGAAACTTACGGGATTGTTTGGTCCTTTCTGCTGGTACAGTTGTATTGCTATAGGAACCAGCTCCTGGTTGCCATTCACCAGGAATAATGCAATAGGAACACACATCTGAGAAAATTGATAGAGTTTAAAAATTAAAAACAATATATATATATATATATATATATATATATATATATATATACTGCCGTATTTCTGAACGTACATCGACATGTATCATGGAATGCCGCTATTATATTAAATTATATTAGTAGCCAATGACTCAATGTCCTGAGGCAGGGACCTGATCATTTCACTACTAATATTTTGCATGTCTTTGAGAATGTGGTGTGACAAATACATTTTCAACAATGGCTGTACATGGTGGCAGCATTTGTGATGGTTGGCCGTCGATAAGGAGCCTTACACTGAATCGGTCTGTTGTATTTTGGCCAATCAGTTGACTCCTGTATGGAGATGTAGTCAATTATTTTGTATATTTTGTATATTTATTTAGAAATAAGCTGTTTTCTTGATTTAATGAAATAATGAGTAATACCGGCGAGCCAAATCTCAAAGTGTTATTGCTTCTCTTCATACAGAAGCCAGCCAAAATCGTGACTCACTGATATCGCAGCTACTTGAATTATTGCACTGGCTATGCAAGATTACTATTACAAGGGGTTATATAATAAGTCATGCAGTTGTAATTTAAAATGGTGTGGCTTGTATATTCGCTTCTTGTGGAAGGTATGCGCACATATTTATCCATCAGCCTCTTTACTTCATATAAGAGTTGTTCCTTTACTTTCTAAGCATACTATTAGTCAGTGGCTGAGAGAGAAAAGGCGCCAAAAACTACCGATGGTAAGATTAACATTTTTAGTCCAACTGTCGGAAAATAATGTTTCTTAATGATTGAGGAGATGACGATGCCGAATTTGGATGTACATGAAAAAATGGAATTTGATGATGTAAGTTTGTTGTAAATTACAAGTGCGTGGCACCAGGGACGTCATTTTGGGAGGTCGCAGGGGGGCACTTGCCCCCCCCCCCCCCAGTTTGCATGTGCTGTAAACTTGTTTTAGCCCATATACAAAAATTAATAAGCCCGTCAAGTTTTGCCCCCCCCCCCCATCAAGTTTTGTCCCCCTCCCTCCGAAAAAAGTTGAAATGACGTCCCTGCGTGGCACGCAAACAATTTGAGACATGTTTGGTTTTATTAACATATAGGCCCTCTAGTATGTCGCTTGACACACTAGGGGCTCATACAGGGTTGTATTAAACCATTGTAATTGATATGGACTGATTGCGTTTTCTTAATCATAAGAAATTAGCATGCAAGAGCTTACAACTGGTAGCGTCCTAATAATCTCCAACAAACCAATTCACAAATACAAACCCAGCGGTGATATTTCCATGTATCTTAAACAATTACATTGGAATATATAAATGGGGAAATGTATACAGATGCGTGTAGTATTTTGAAACATTTTATGGGTATGTACAATCGTGATATCACTACTTCAGATCAGTAGAATGTATATAATATTATGGAAAAGAATAAATAACTATTTCGATTAAATGCACCAGACATAATTATAAAAGATTTCCGAAAGGAGTTTCTGAACATATTGATAAATTTGTTAACGTAGGAATTATAGGAATTATTTTGGAGAAGCAATGATGTCAACTTATCGAATACTATCAGAAAAAAAAACTGACAATACATTAGTTTATATTCTTCAAGACAAGAATAAATACAGATAGTTAAATAGATAAAGAGGATGAAATTGAAATGTAAAGCGAATATAGTAGCATAAGTAGTGACGATCATAAAGGGTAAATGAATTTGATATTTTAATGCGCGATGGCATCCACACTCGCCAATCTTCAGAAGTGTTACGAAATAATGTACAACAGAGCAGAAGAAGTGGAACAACGCAATCATTGGAGTTGGACAAACATTAGACAAGATTCTCAGAACCTATTGCTGAAAACAACGAAACAAAAATTGTTGATGGTATTTACAAATGCTTCAATGCATTGTATGTTATTGGATACAAATGCACAATGTCTGATCGTATTCGAGTTGGTACCATACTCAGTAATGGGTAATTTGGGCTCACACTATGTTGGAATATATCGTTGCGTGACGGTATTTCTACTATCGAATATAAGTATGCAAAGAAAGTTAATCCACATTTGAACAAACAATCATGGGCTACTATCATGATCTTTATTTGCGCACTTATGTGTTGCTGCTCACTGATGTATTTGAAGCATTTTGTGACACCGGTGTGTTGCTGCTCGCTGATGTATTTGAAGCATTTTGTGACACCGGTGTGTTGCTGCTCGCTGATGTATTTGAAGCATTTTGTGACACTGATGTGTTTCTGCTCGCTGATGTATTTGAAACATTTTGTGACACTGATGTGTTGCTGCTCGCTGATATATTTGAAACATTTTGTGACACTGATGTGTTGCTGCTCGCTGGTGTATTTGAAGCATTTTATGACACCGATGTGTTGCTGCTTGCTGGTGTATTTGAAGCATTTTGTGACACTTATGTGTTGCTGCTCGCTGATCTATTTGAAGCATTTTGTGACACTGATGTGTTGCTGCTCGCCGATGTATTTGAAGCATTTTGTGACGCCGATGTGTTGCTGCTCGCTGGTGTATTTGAAGCATTTTGTGACACTTATGTGTTGCTGCTCGCTGGTGTATTTGAAGCATTTCATGACACTTATGTGTTGCTGCTCGCTGGTGTATTTGAAGCATTTTGTGACACTTTTGTGTTGCTGCTCGCTGGTGTATTTGAAGCATTTTGTGACACCGGTGTGTTGCTGTTCGCTGATGTATTTGAAGCATTTTGTGACACTGACGTGTTGTTGCTTGCTGATGTTTTTGAAGCATTTTGTGACACTGATATATGAGTTAGACCCTGCACATTATGTATGTTACGTCACCTCGAATGGCCTGGGTTGCATTGTTCTCAAAAATTAAAATCGAGCTCAAATTTCTCACTGATGTTGACATACATCTGTTTGTCGATGACTCACTTCGTTGTGAAATTGCAGTGGCGAATCACAATGCACGCGCGCAAACAACGAAACACATCTGTTACCATTGGAACCGTGGTCAGTGCTCCGACGTCAGTTTATATCCGTGAACGAATCAGTACGTAAATTTACAAAATGTACCAATCTTGTCCTAAATCTCTTGACCACAAAATAAATATGGTGTCCGTGTACAACATCTGCAGTGTTATTTATGATTAGGAATACGCACAAGTAAAGTCCATCGAATACTTGAATTTCACTAACAAAGCATGGATAACGCCCTACATACAGATGAATAGGAAACGGACGCTACAAATTAGTTTCAGGAGGACTTTTTCAAGCCCATGAATAATTCCATATTTGGAAAGACAATGGCGAATTTATGAAAGCGAATTCGAGTCGAAATTCTTCGTGATAATAATAATAATACTTTATTCAGTAATTGAATCCACCTGCCCATATTACAAAATACAATACAAGTCAATATAATGTGCGCCATGGTTTAAAGAAGTTAAATATGGTGTTCATCATGAGTATAGATACATAATTTCCAATAATAGGTGCATTATGGTATTCACATACATTTCCCCTGAATATTCTCCAATATATAACAATATTAATAAAGATGGAATTTAATTATTAAGCCAGAGGTTATTTACGATCAAAAGCCAATATAGAAATTGTTATCTTTCTTATCGGGAGATTTTAATGCTAGAATTACTAATTTTGAAGATTTTTAACCCTGAAGATACTCTTAATTTTGTGTATGGATGCAATGTTGGTTTTGTGTATCGATTCAATGTTGATTTTGTGTATGGATGCAGTGTTGGTTTTGTGTATGGATGCAATGTTGATTTTGTGTATGGATGCAGTGTTGGTTTTGTGTATGGATGCAATGTTGATTTTGTGTATGAATGCAGTGTTGGTTTTGTGTATGGATGCAATGTTGATTTTGTGCATGGATGCAATGTTGATTTTGTGTATGGATGCAGTGTTGGTTTTGTGTATGGATGCAATGTTGATTTTGTGTATGGATGCAATGTTGATTTTGTGTATGGATGCAGTGTTGATTTTGTGTATGGATGCAATGTTGATTTTGTGTATGGATGCAGTGTTGATTTTGTGTATGGATGCAATGTTGATTTTGTGTATGGATGCAGTGTTGATTATGATACAGATAATTTTTCAATGCAGATGCATTCAAAAGACGATAAAGTGTATAACAATTTTGGCTTCTCGTTAATAGATTTATGTGGAAATTTTAATATTTTCATATTATGAATGGAAAGTTCTCTAATGATAACAACGATCCGCTCACACGCATAACTCATAACGGTTGCAGCATAGTTGACTATATAATAGGTTCCATTGAACTATTTAGGTATATCACCAGCTTTGGGATAGGTACTAGAGATGAATCAATACATGTTCCAATATACTGTTCAATTAGATTAGCTCAGCATCTGCTAAATGAAGATAATGTTTCCTAAACTCTGGATGTTAATGATCATCAAACCTATTGTGATGTTGAGAAAATTAATATTCATACTTGTATTGTTACTAAATGGAAACATTTTCGTCTTACTGAAGACAATATACGGTCATTTGTAAGAATGTTTAGCACAGCCTTTGAAGACATAACGAATGATGTATTCAGGTATCTTGAAGCTGATACTGACTTCTCTCTCAGAATATTAGTTCAACTGTATCAGAATATAGGTTCAGTTTTGCAGACCAGAGGTACTGCACTTAAAATAATAACGAAGGAACCACTTTGATGGTATAAATAATGCAATAAGGCGAAGTATAATAAAAACTACTGGCAAAGACGATTTAGATTCTCAAATGCTGGAGCTGACCTTAAGTTGCATTGAGAGTATAAAACAGCTTTTAAAGAAAGAATCGCACTCAATAAAAAATACACTAGAAAATTCCAGATGAACAAATTAACTCAAGCAAGGAAAACCGCTCGACATTTCTGGCATATTTTGAAACGGGAAATGCATTATTCTCAAAAAGAAGTAGAATATATCTTCCCCAAAACCTGGTATGAATACTTTAAATCTTTATTGATGGAGCCTGTGTGTGAGTTGGATGACTCTGACAATATTGTTAGTGAAGAACTACCTCACTTGCATGTTGATTTAAATATTACAACTACAAATGATGAAATTATGAGAAGATTACTTAAAATAAAAAAGAACAAAATCCCTGGACCTGATATGATACCTACTCGTTTTTATCAGTGCACGAAGGAAACGATCTTACCAACCATAACGCTCTATTCAACACAAGATTTGAATCCGGTTAATTTTCCAAACAGTGTGAGAAGAGGATCATCTGTCCTATATATAAATGCGGTGACAAGAACGATCCAAACAATTACAAAGGTATTTCTCTTATTGATACTCTATGCAAAGTCTTTACTGATATATTAAATACTCGTATGTACACGTGGGCGGAAGATAATTGTGTTTTAGACGAAACACGGGCAGGCTTTAGGAAAAAAAATACTCAGCATGTGACAATATCTTTATTATTCAGGCTTCAGCTCAGAAATATATATATCCAAAAGAAAAGGCAGATTTTATTGTCTTTTTATAGATTTTTTAAAAGCTTTAGACAAATTAGAGCATGATATAGTATGGTCGTCAATAATAGGTAAGGGTATGAATGGTAAATAGTAAACATTTTGATAGATATGCATAGAAATCTAACTACTACTTATTTAAAATATACATCAGGTACAAGGCAAGGTTGTGTTTTAAGCCCAATCATGTTTGTTTCCTTCTCCCTTTTTATTAATGATTGATTACACAACTGAAGCTAGAATTCAACAGAGGTGTATTTATTTTGGAAGATATTGATGATATTTTCGCAATACTTTACGCTGATGATGTTGCTAATTGCGCCGATACAGTAAAACTACTTCAAAACCAAACAAATGTTATCGAACGCTTTTGTGATAAAACTGATATGATGGTCAACCTCAATAAAAGTAAAATCATTGTTTTCAGAAATGGGGGATATCTCAAGCAAAAGGAGGTATGGGTTTTAAAAGAAGGTCGTATTGAATTATGTACCTTATTACGAATACATGGTTTTATTTTTCATCCCAAAGTTGGTTTGGACGAAAGGAAAGCAAATAGTAGCAGCTGAGGCAAAGAAAGCAACTTCAAAGATTATGAATTAGCAAAACCGATTCGACTGTTTTAGTGTAGAGGATGCATTTAAAAATGTTGATTGGGTGATAAAACCAATTGTTTGTCATGGGTCAGAAATTGGGGATATGAATTTAGTGGATATTGAAATTGTGCAACACACTTTTTGCAAACAGTATTTAGGTGTTCCTAAATCTACCAATGATGCGATTGTGTTGGAGGAGTGCGGAAGTTATCCACTTGTACCTCGTATCTTTTACGTCGCGTTAAATACTGGTTGAAGATCGTAAGAATGCCTTCAACTCGATACCCACACCAATGTTATTTAATGCTGAATAGATTAGATGAAACAAACCGTGTCACCTGGGCACCGAAGTTAATGACATGTTATTTCGTTTCGGTTTTGGGTATGTTTGGCTAAGTCAAGATGTTGGAGACGAAAAACAATTTTTCGCACTATTTTTGGCACAGGATTAAGGATTCAACACTACAAAACTGGCAAAGTAATATTAACAACCCACATACATATGGGTATTATAGCATAAAAGGAATTAGGACCGGAAAAATACCTCTCAAGTGGATTATCGTATTTCCTTAGGAAACTATTTGCTCAGTTTAGATGTGACAGGTAGGCATATCTGGATTGAGAGAAATAATAGATATTGTGAACTATACACATTAGTATGGCTGATGTAATTTGAGATCATTGAAATCGCTTGAAATCTACATTGCAAAATATGTGTAATTTTGATCACGTATTACAACAGGATAAAGAGACAGTGATAACTAAACCACCCTCTACGTTTTCTAAGGCATATCTTGAAGATAATCGGTTTTCAGAGTTAACGGAAAAAGTCGGATGATTTTCAAATCACAATTACAAATGCACCTAGTAAGCAGTCATTCCACTGATTCATTTATAAAGACAGTAATATGATGCAACACATGATAGCTTCGGTCTTAAAATAGCTGCTAGAAACTACATTATTTCAAAGGGATTTTAATGCCAGAAGGAATATGGAGTCGTTCCCTGCCATCTGCTGAGGTGATCCAGTCACCTCTTGTCCTTTATCGGTTTCGTTATCCATTTCTCACTAACTCATTTGTTGTTGATTCATTGGTTCAACTGATCACCATGTCTTGTCGGTGTGAGGTTATATACGCATTAGATGCCAGTGCAGGCGCTTTTGGAACTTGTTAAATTATCATTCCCGGTTTAATATCACCTTATAAGGTTTACAGCCGTTCCATTCTCTTTAGATGACATAATAGTTCATGTAGCTGGAATTCAACTTATATTAGCAGTTAAACTCCAAACCAAATTTAAGTCTTACGTGAGAATAGGGGTACAAGAATGCCTCCAGAACTCTAGAATTATTTATTATATGATAAAAACTAAACAATTTTTTAAATCTACAAGTATAACACCACCGTGGTATTTTACAAGTTTTTTTTTTTTGTTTCAGGATTAACTGGATTGGCGTATTGTTGATAAAATAGTTTCTAGTGGGATCATAAAGATGTCCAAAAAGATTGATGAATCGACATTTATTTCCCAGAGCCAGTCAGGAGTGGAGCAGGCTGAGTCGGATGAATTCATATCGACTGGTGATGGATTTCGTTTCATCGTTGGATTCGGTATATTCTCAAATGAAATTCCTGACATCAGTAAATTAGTATCTTCATAATCTGCAGTATTCAAACAATTGGAAGAAGAAGAGTATATTCAACTTGCATTAGTATTCATTGAGAACAAAAATGCCAAACTCCATGGAATCTGACCTTTGGATCCATTGGTGGATGCATCCGTCGGATTGTGATGGCTTTTCTCAAAAAGTTTATTTAGGACTTCCTTTCTTCTGTATATCTTCGGACATTGGTGACAAGAAACTTTTAAACCATTATGGACAATATTTGTATATTACTCCAGAGATTGACTGCACGTCACATATGACACAACGGCAGGCCATTGATGATGAAAAGTTATTGTAATGGGAAAGAGTAAATTAGTCGCAAATAAAGAACTGCATATTGATACCATAAACTGGACTTTTGCATCAAAATAGATAAATCTAAAATCTTTGGAAGCACTTATACCAACCTCAGTATACTTTCGAGTTAAAAAGTCATTATACTACACGTAATGCTGTATATTTACTCACCTGTCACAGTTACGGTATGCAATATGCAGTTGAGGCTAAATGGTATTTTGATGTTGAAATAAAAATGCAAAAAACCTTAAGGATATCTACAAGATTAAAGATGCACATGTCTCTGTCTTAAATACTTAAACCTACCCGATCACAACATAAACTGTATTCAGGATAAATGGACATAAAATATTCTTTCTGATACAGAGCTCTCTACTAGATAGAAAACATTTTTGGATATTGTAATTACACATTCTACATCTGCTTGTGATCAACAAATCAGTTTGAATGGGATTCTAGACATTTTCCATTCATCTATCGTACAGTAAATACGTAATGAAATACTTACATAAAAGCCTTTCTTGTGTTTTATGCCATCCAGAATTTTCAGGTCACAAATGAAAAGTCTCTTGGCGTCAATGACTTGCTGCAGTGTACAGCCCTCAAGCAATGGTCGCAACATTTCATCTGTTACACCTAACCTTTTCAAAATTACATGTATGAACACTATCAAAATACTATAAGGAAGGCACTTAAGCCATATAATGACTACATTAATGGTTACCAAGTGCAAATAATTCAATTGTCGTGATTCTTAATATCATGCAAATTGAACTGAAAATGAGAATTTCACAGTTTAATATGGTTCCACAAAATGCAATATGTTATGATTGCTCTGTGCTAATTAATCATACAAAAATACAATCATCAAATGAGCAAGAAATGTGGGTCACCATGACCTACCTTTTACAATATGAATAGAAACCTTTATAATGCGGCCCTATATAACTCGGGTATAGTGATCCTATTATAATGCGCATCGGTATAACACGGGCACTGATATAAGATGGGTATGGTCATGGGTCTCATTATGCTGGCTGAAGTATGTTTTTTTTATATAATGTATTAGATGACCAGATCTATATCACAGTAGACCTATCTTGTCTCCTATAAATAGCATTATAGTCACGACCCACTGTAGCTTCGTGAATCAACATGATAGCACATTTATGTTGCATTTGGAACATCAATTTGAAAGAGTATTTCCCTAAAGACATGATTATAAAGTCTAACATATTCTCAATCGTTTCTAAATTATTCGGCATCTTGCTTTTTATA
The DNA here is from genome assembly GCA_028554795.2 of Sinohyriopsis cumingii. NCBI lineage: Eukaryota > Metazoa > Mollusca > Bivalvia > Unionida > Unionidae > Sinohyriopsis > Sinohyriopsis cumingii. The sequence goes on from CM068829.1 coordinate 41,234,166, forward strand.
AAGCTCTCTGAATTCCTATTTACATAAATTTTCTCAAATCATAGTGACATCTGCTATGCTTCAATAATGTCAGATATTGTATAATTATTCAGACTTGAACCATAAATTCGGCTACATTTTCTCTTTATTTTCGGAACTTATCTTGGTCAGTTTTCAATATTAATTTATTTGTCTCCCTTTTCAGTGTCTCCCTTTTCAGTTCATGGAGAACAAAAAGGGTCTTTATGTCGCACAATACACTTTGAGAAATGCATGTCACAGTTAATAAAGTAAAGTATGGTTTAAAATTTCGATATCATTGTAGAAATGTTGATTAAGATGTTTTATTGGTCAACATTGTATAATAAGTGTAAAATAGGCCATGTATTTCTTTATTTTTGATTTTTTTATAAATATTTATCATGAGGTATCTATTATATAACGACCTATTTATAATGTTGTAAGTTTATACATCAACCACACTTGCACATCGAAAACAGATGTTTTATCTATTGAAGTGGATACCTCTTTTAAAGTAAATGTTTCTTAAATAACATTTTGCACTTACCATTTTTGATAAGGAGATGCATAATTTAATAATTGCTGGACAACTGGACAGCTTTTCCCTTTGTAATATGTATAACTTTTAAGTTGTAATAATTTGCTTATATTTCATCCAATTTTATGTGCTCTTTTACGATCAGCTTAAAATGTCCTCTAAGAAAGCGGTATAATTTTCCAGTGAAAAACTTGCAAGATACACGGAAAATGCTACGCTAATGAACAGAAATGTTTATCCTTCGTCAAATAAGTTATCACTTGTCCAACTGATGATGGCTATACTCACTTTTCTGGAAGTTTCGTACATAACTCAATCAATGAATGATTCACACTAGCAATCCGCTGCTGTCCAAAACACAGATCATTCCCCCAGCGTTTTGTCCCCTAGAAGTAAAAAGTGTCTTTTTCACCATGCAAGTCAAATGCAAATCTATTGTCTTTGGTAAGAACAATAACGAACAACAAACGTGTCAGAGTAAACAATTTTCACAAATGTAGCAAAGCAACTGAATCCATATAAATTGTTATGCATATAAGAAAGAACACAGTTGAAGAATACGTGTATGTTCATGTGTGTATATTTGTGAATATACATGTGTGTGTATCCATGTAAGCTGCTATGGTCAGGTAGGTCGAGCCGTTAAGACGTTTATTGCCGGTATGGCCGTACTGGATAGACGAAATAAGGAGTAGGTACCTCACCCGTAAGAGTTAAAATCTAATTGCACCATTAATCGATATCCCGTAGGAAATAGTCATATAGCCTCTGGGTCATAACAAGAAATATTCATATAGCTCCTGGGTCATAACAAGAAATAGTCATATAGCCCCTGGGTCATAACAAGAAATAGTCATATAGCCCCTGGGTCATAATAAGGAAACTATTTAGATCAATACTTAATAATAGTATATACACTTGCTTGGCATGAAAAGATGAATAATTACATGCATCTCGCAGTGACTTTGTGGTCCATCCAAATTCCAGTTGTTTGATAATAGGACTTTTAGATTTATATACCGATCTGGGTCAAAGCCTTCAAACACACCCCTCCCCACCCCCGGCCGCAACGACTTTGCCTCTCGGCACAAACGTTCACTCGAGTGCGTGCCAATGAACGCATCGCGCGAGTGAAACCCCCTCTGCGATTATCATGGCAAATTAGTTTTGAACCGTTTACTAGATTTGTACAGTTTGTAAATCCCACCCCTGTTTCGGTACTGCCCTGCAGTTTTGTGTTTTTGTGAATCATCTGATGTTTTCCATTCCACCACCACCATCTCGAACTTTGCCGTGGCAGTGGTTTTATCTTCGACGACCACTGAGTATATTTTAGTATTTGTATTCAGACTAATTTCTTCTGCTCTAAGTATTTCTGAATAGATATGTACTCGTTTGGGATGGTTGTAATGAATTAGTTTGCAGCGGCATCAGCAATACCAGTTGTTATTGCTATAACTCCGACATCAACGCCACCTGGAATGCCCAGGACAGTTGCTATAGTTCAAATTCTACCAATACCCATGCCAACAGTTCCGGTGACGATTCTGCAAATAGCATCTACAACCTTATCCATGCTCTCGTATTTTGAAAGTATATATGCTCTTTAAGTGGTATCATCTCACATCTGTTGTTCCACTTCCGTGATTTCTTTAGCGTTGATCGTTGTGAGTATCCAGCACAGTTCAATTAATAACGTGATCGCTATGTACGCGAGTGTATGATTACAACGTAGCTTTAACGATGTTTCAGTCATATCGCTACGATGTCTGCAGTGTCACAGTTTATAGTGATGTCTAGCACTGGGGCATCATGATGCAGGCATATATCATCATGTTTCACCCAGTCACATTATCCTGACATCAGTACAACCAGTCATAACACTAAATTCATAATGCTGAGCACCTGGTGATGCATATTCTTGAACCATTTTCAGATATCTTTGGTATTACTTGGCAGGGATTCGAATTCACGACCTACCGCAACCGAGGCGGACGCTCTAACCACTTTTTACACCAGAGTTGTGCATTTGCTCGACAGGCAAACCTTATCCAGATGCATCACTACCAGGTGCAGCACGCACAAGAACCAGTTAATCTCGTAGATGCTGCATGTTATAAGCATGGTATAAAGTACAAAATATTTAAGAAATCGCTGTACATCGAGGCGCTAATGTGGTTTCATTCATGGCTTGAACACGATCATGGAACCGGCTATCGTATAAAGAATGAATCATCAAATGAGTCGTTGAGGCCAAGGTTGCATTTGTTGGACAAATTACACTCATTTGAGGCAAAGCCCCGATAAAACAAACATGAATTCTGACTTGAATTTGACCGCAATATGTTACAGTCTTTCAGGTTGATGGAAGGGTAAAGCATCCGTTGGTAAGTTAACAAGTATGGCAAAAGTTAGTAATAGCGTTGCCAGAGTGAGGCTGGCCAAACAAACGTTGTTGCAGATTTGTTTACCTGACTCAAGATATATTTCCTGTTGATTTGTTGATGCGAGAGCTCCAAACGAATTCACCAGGCGGATATCCTGTTCTCCGACATGATCGATTTCACGGGACCAAATACAAATATGTGTTAACCGTCGCGTATGTAGCCAGAAGATACACATAGAAAAACGGAGCCGCTGACGTTCAAAGATTTAACACGTGTCGCACACACGTTCGAACGTATTTATTCACGTGACTAGCTGTTGCACGTGGATCCAAGCATTTTCTTGAAACCATTCCTGTCTCTTTGGCAAAACACCATATGCCGATTCGTCTTGGACACATCAGAGTGCAGAACGACCACGTTATCGTCAAATGACTCAACGGCATACTTGCTCATTCGGGTTCCAGTACATGCAAGAATTGTTCATTCTTTGATCGACCTCGCGAGAGGATGGAGTGCCTTCGCCTGTCATAGCCGTGTTGAACAATGAAATTCCACACACAATCGGGTTGAAATTATCTGATGAAATGCAGACTTAAACCGTGGAGGTCATGAGAGCGATGCCACCGCAACCACGGCGCTTCACTTACTTGAAGACAATTTGATTGGGCATCTGTACACCCCAGGGAAAGCTTAAAAACGGACAATGGGTTACTACTGACCCAGTATGATCCGTCAATCCATTCACGATCCCGCATCGGATTATTATTCCAGGACAACAAAAACACTATGATCTAGCGCCAGACCCATCCGAAGTCCAACAACGAGAGGTAAAGCCTTCAAAAGGAGCATTGGTGCGAGAAGAGTTGGGAATCGTTCTCGCAAATAAAAAACTTAGGCCAAGCCTTCTCGGACTTCAATCACGTGATGCCCGTACACAAAATTGGTGACTTCGCCGGGAAATTTAAAATTCAGTGCTTGAGAATCGACGAGGACAAACCCATACACGTCAGTGCCATGTTTTCCGTATGTGTAATCTTGCGCTGCTGATGTAGACATTCAAAGTATTTTTTGTGCGGGATATATTTTTCTACAGCCACGCGTGGAGTTCGTTTTGCCTCCTTAATATTTTATTATCGTACATGGACACCGCTCCGGTTGCCTAGTGGTTAGATCGTCCGCCTCGGATGAAGGAGGTCGTGGGTTTGATCCCCGACAGTTTCATACCAAAGACTTACAAAAATGGTACTAACAGCTGCATCGCTTGGCGCTCAGCATTAAGAGGTTAGTGTTAGGACTGGTCGGCCTGGTGTCACGATAATGTGACTGGGTGGGACATCATGCTACGTGGCTGCGTCATGACGCCACAGTGCTCTAGACATCACTATAAACTGTCACACGGCAGATATCGTACACACACACTCGTACATGGACACTAAAATTCAGTTTCTGGCTCAAACTTCGAACCAGCTTGGTACATTCGGTGAACATTACCGATGTGGAAGCTCGATGTATCGTACACGACAGCACACTGACACAGTGACAGCCACGACTGATTCATCAACATCAATTCTTAGGCCAACCGATAATCGGTTTGCACGTGGTGAAACTCGTACGAATAATCCAGGTCGACATCGAAGAAGTATCCGATCTCGCTGATGCTATTGTACCCATGTACGTGTTTCTGTATATCCATGGCGCGGGATCGATCCGCTGAAAAACTCAACTATTGGTATATGTGGCATCATCGCCCATGTATACATGTTCTTTTGATCCAGGTACAGAAGGTAATTGCTCGTGAATGTGGGGTATCCATCCACGCCCGGGTTATTCACGTGAGCCACGGTGTCTTGGCATTAAAATCATTTCCACAGACTCCACGTTTATCAAACAGATATTGATTGATGTCCGTTAGAAGTTCCAACTCAAATGCAGCTCATCCTAGGCAACTCACAGCGACGAACCTTGAACAGATTGACGTCCGCTTGTAAAGAAATCCAGACGCACGTTTGTTGACGAGTTTGTCCAAGGTGGAATTGAGGAACTATAGCAAATCAAGGAACTGAAGCTGGGACAGCCTTAACGACACTTATTTTTCCATGCTGAATACGAATTACACTTATTTGTGCATTCCTTGCCGTTGCGACTAATTGCATGATCAAGTGGTCACTGTACACGGCGCATTTTATTAAGCACAACTGGAATTCTTGTTGTAATGGAGTATTGTCTCGGCTCTAGGTTTCATGCACCGTGCACGGCTCCTCTGTACGTGCCAGTGATGTCACATGGATATGCATTTTTCATCAGTGGAACTGAAAGTCTCTTCGTATATACAGCAATTAGTCTCAGCAACAAGACTTGCTCATGTCCTCAAGGGTAATAATTATGTCCACAGGCGAGACGAGCTATTTTAGGATCCATTTAGCGTAAAGCTCAAGCGATTTAAGAAACACCTCAACTGAGGCTGGCCGCGATATTAAATTTGAGGCTCAGTTACTATTTACATCTGACAACAGTGTACCAGACCCGCAATGCGAGGGGTGTAAGGAAGTTTGCTTCACGTAAACCTTCAGTCATTGAACGTCCGCGTACATCGCATACGAAACTTGAACAGTGGTAAATTTCAAAATAATTTTGCCGGATTCTGGCATGACCGTACGCTGTGGCTTCTTACAGCGCCCCCTCCCCCAATAAACGTCAACGTCGTCAAGCAACTGCTGCGTGATGATTAAATATAAGCAATGTTCTCGTTAAAACTTTTTATCTTATGCCTGCCATTCAGGCAAAGCAACCGGGAAATATATTTGATCCGCACGTAATGGTCCATCGATGTTGTTCAGCAACAACTGATCAGCTGAAGTCTGAAATTATGAATGTTTGCTTTGTAACAGTAGGAATGGTTGCTTCGCATAAAAGCCGTTGTTTCAAGCGAATGCATTAACAGCGGTTCCGGAGATGAATTCATCGAACGTTCGGAACGTTGCCTCAGAAACCGGTTCGGGAAATTCTGTTATCAAATTTGAGTTTACCCCGGTTTTGTTGTTGTTATTTTCAACGCTAATCTGTGTTATCGCGTGCGGAATGCGCAAATACGAAAGCCCATTCGAAACATAAGTCGTCGTAATTTTTTCACATTTAATGCCGTCCACGACGGAACATAATCTGGCGTGGAATATACCTCGACACATGGAACGATTCGAACGTGAAATATCAAGCTCAACTTTCTTGCATCTGGAATGACTTTGCCCTAAATCTGCGTTGGTGTTTTTTTTTTTTTCTCCAATGGCTTGAGAATTAATTTCATCAATAATAACCTCAGTTTCTTCATGCTTTAAAGATTATACTTAGACGACTTAGAAGCCAAGGGGTTGTGTTTTAAAAACATTTCCTGGTCAATAAAGTTTTTCATCTAGGTCAATGGCATAATCATATACACACAAAAAAGCATATCCAGTTTAAACCCCAGAGGTGCCCTCGCGCTGTAATGTTGATATGATCGACAAAGGCATCTTCGAAAGAAGTTATAGCTCCGTTGCACGGCTTCTACGCGGATGAGATGATTATATGGTATAGTTCCAGATCAACAACGCATAACGATCGGAAATATCGAGGACTCCAGACACTGAACCGTGTGAGATTTTCGGTTTCTCATTATATAAGCGGTGAAAACTTGGTATCAAGCGCGGATAGAGAAAATGCCATAGCGTAAGTTGAAAGTTCCTGAAGTTGTGACTGTTATCTCGCGCAATGATTTTACGCGAGAGCAAGGATAGGACGCATCCTTGAGCGCAACTGCGGAGAAAAATGAGTCTGGTGCCATTAAACATTGTAAATGAGGGAGAAATTTGAAAATTGTGCACTGGCAAAGGTTAATGTACAGGCAGTTAATCATGTTTGAAGGTAGAACATTCTTTCAATTTATTGTCTCATAAATTCAAGCTTAAATTGCTTACGGCGGCGCACGAATCCAGTTGGGTAGGTCAATTGAGTATGTAAAAGACGATTGACAACGTGTTAGCATAATTGTATAGGCCCGGCGTGATTCTGCCGACCGTGGAGTGTTTGCCATAAAAAGCAGGCAAATGGGTATTGAACATAATATGTACTGCGGTCTTCCAAGAACAGTCAAGTGAGGAACCGAAAGTAGATACCAGTACGAAACTCACCCAGGGTGCTCCATCGGTGTTGGAAAAGAGAGAATTGATTACGTCAGTTTGTTTACAGAGTTAACTGAAGGTACCTAATCACCTTATTCGACACACTCCGCAAGGCCAATATCAAAACGGAACCCACCATATGTATCATAGCATATTCTAACTTGGAATACGAAGTCCAACAAGTAAGCGGGTCAGTGCAGTTAAAACCCCACCCTGACCTAATTGAAGCACTCAGAGATGTTACTAGACCTAAAATCAAGAAACAAATACGATCGTTCCGTGGGTTAATAGGCTTTTACAAGTAATGCGTTCCAAATTTCTCCGTCATGGCTTGTCCGTTGACGGATTTATCTCGGGAAGGACAATGCAATAAAATTGCCTGGGTTTCATGACAAGAAATAAAATTGAAAGCTCAAAATGAAAGCGTTGATCAGCTGACCAATCCCAAAGTTGCCAGGGCTGCCTAAATAGGTCGTGTTGTGAACTGATGCGTCCGACACGGGATAAGGTTCAATTTCAATACAGAAGCAATAGAGGACGAAGTTACACATAGCTTATACCTGTAGGAAATTGCTTTCTCGGGAGAAACCTTTATCAAATCAGCCTAAAGAAAGACAGATTCAACTACGTGTCTCGTGACTAACCCGTTGACATCTGTTCTCTGCTTGACGAATCGAAATTTCTCCAGGCTATGAAAGAGGTTTCTAGTAATTTTTCTCGAAAAAAAATATGTTGAGTTTTTTGTTTTCTTCGGTTTTTTATAAACATTACCCGACTTTCTTTTAACATTTTTGAATTTTTCTACAATACTGGAAAGTTATTTTGCTTGTTGATATCACGTCCCTATTGGGGTTCGGATGTCATGGACATAAGCTTACGAGATTGGGTAGTCATGTGACTAGCAATATAGATGGAAAGTACCACGTTTAAATTTCATCAACGATGTAGTTTTGTCTTGTCTGTCAGCTGAAGAAAGACACAATGAATATTATACTAACAATTTCTGAGACATCAAAGCATGGTCATATCGATTTCACTTAGATATGTCTTGATGTAAGGTCGTTTAGGTTTGCTAGGCCCGCTAGCTAGCGGCTACGCCTCGTTACTTTTTAAGAAGCTTCGGAGCCTTTTAATTACTGTATAATCACTTCCATGTTGATATATGCTGGATAATTTGAACTAATGTTTGGAAACAATATTATGAACTGTGAACTGTCGGACGGATTGACAACATCAAAAGATACAATATTTCTTAGAGTGTTCAAGTATCCACCTAGGTTTCGATTTCTTTACAATAACCACTGATGTCCGTGATCGTGCCACACGCAGAATTCTTTACTGTATCAGATTCTAAGCTCGCGCGATAGTGTGTATTTCAAAATCTCATAAACACGCGTTGTTGGTGTTATTGTTGTTGTTGGTATTACGCTTCAGGGTTCACATGTCAGTTCAGAATATGTAATTTCTATTTTTCCCATTATCTGAGAATGGTAGTCATTTGGAATTTATTTATGCGTATCTCATTATATCTTCTTTTTCTTTTAATAATAGGATACACGTATGCATCTTATGAGACGACGAAACCAGTGAATATACAAGATTCAATTAAAATGATTTTTATTGGGCAAACTATACAATTGCCATACAGATGAGTATTCATTTGGTACCCGATTCGCAATCACTCCGACGTTTAAGTATTTCCATAAGTGATCTACATTTGTTGTTGAGTTTAATTATAGTGGCGTGCGCACAGTTGTGCATGTGCCACTTTTTTCTGACTGCACTTCAGCCTGCTAGTTGTTTCTGGGGAAGGGGATGGTGCCACCTCCCCCAGGCTTTTATGGATTCAAAGAACCCTGATAGTTTGGCCTTAATCTGTGGGTCAATAAAGGTCCCTACAGTTGAATGGTTGGTTGTCATTAGTGAGAAGGAGAGCTCGGGAACGGTCCTGCTTGCTTTACATCGCTGGTTTCTTGTTGAATTTGCCTGGTGTTTCTTGCATTTTTTTTTCTTCTTCAAAATGTTCTAAAAAGGGGGGGGGGGATGTTCTATGCTGTTTATAGAGGTTCTTAGTAGAAATCATGTATGAAGAAAGATTTTCAAGGTTATTATGGTATTACTAGTCGAGGTGTTTAGGGTGTGTTTCCTACGTTATGTTATTTATAAGTTTTTAGATATTACCTCTTAAAATTATTTATTAATTAATGTTTTTAGAGATTGAATGTTATTTATACTTTATTTAGGAAGAGACCGGAGTCCTAGCCGATTACACGGTTCGTTAAGGACATCTAGGACCGGAATCCTAGCTGATTACTCGGTTCGTTAAGGACATCTAGGACATCCGATTTTGCGGTTTCCTTAGTTTTTTTTATAGGTGCTTCGTAAGTGAATTATTTTATTGATATTTTTATAAAATTGAATGATATGTTATGGGCTTTTATGTGGTGGCTTCTAAATTTATTTAGCTAGTTACTGGGGGTCTTTTGGGTTTGTGGGGATAGTAATTATATTTTGTTCCTAAGTCCTGCTGAGTCTATGAATTTATTTATATTTTTATATGCTGATTGTTTATTTTTATTAGAGTCCATAAGTAACTCTGGGTATGTGTGTGGTGATCCAATCTCTTTTTGGTTTTTGATAAATATTTTCCGAGCGGGTTGATATTTTGGGCATATATTGAATACGTGGTGTAGATCTTCGGTGGTGTGGCAGTTAAAGCAGTTAATGGTTGCTGGTTTGGGTCCAATAAACCTTCCAAAACTGCTTGCTAGTTTAGTTTTCCCAGTTATTATACTGTTTATGGTATTCTGTTCTAAATAGGTACCCTTAGGTAGCTGTATGTTCCTATCTACGTTTTTTTTTTGGTTTCATGGTGCTTTTTACCTTTTGTGGAGGAGTTCCAAAAATCTTGCTATGTTTGGTCTATATATGTTTGTGCGAAGCTTATTGCTTCTGTAGAGCTATAGTTAAGCTTGATAGAGTTTTGATCTCCTAGTTTGGTTTTTGCAACTTTGTCTGCTGTTTCGTTGCCAGAGATTCCAATGTGCGACGGTATCCACATGAGCTCGACTAATTGATGTGCTGTGGTGATATCGTCGATTAATTGGCATGGTCTGTCGGGGAATTGTTCCCTAGAGTGTGTATTGCGGTTTTGGATCGATTTGATAACGCTTAGGGAATCGCTTACAATGACTGCTTTAGGTATTTGGATGTCTTTGATCCATTGTAGTGATTCAAGTATAGCCAAGAATTCAGTGGTGTAAATGGAACAATAGTCAGGTAATCTGGATCCCGTTTGTATTTTGAATTTTGGAATGACTATTGCTGCTGCTGTTCTTGGTGGGTTGTTTCTTTTTGATCCATCGGTATATATTTTAACATATTCCGGGTATTTTTGGTTGATTTCGTTTACCAGTACAGGTTTTAGTAAGTTTTCTTGTCCTTCTTTATTGCCTAATTTGGTAGCTTCAGTGTTAATCCTTGGTGGTTTTTGTAACCATGGTGATTTGTTCTTGTCTGTATTGTTTCTTACCTGTTTTTTTAGTAGAGGTATCTTTTCTCTTAGTTCAAGGATTACTTTGCCACCTGGTGTGATAGGTATGATTTTGGACTTGAAGACAACTTTACATTTATTTATAGCTATTTTGGTGGGATGGTTGTCTGGGTGGGTATCTAATCGAATGGAGTATCGGAGGAGCAGTTCTTGCCTACGTAATTTTAAGGGTAGTTCTGTTAGTGTTTGTAGTTCTTCTAATGATGTTGAGGGGAGTGTTCCTGTGCATAATAGCAAGGCTTTTCTCTGGATAGTGTCAAGTTTTTGTAGAACAGGCTGCTTAACCAAGTTATATGCTTGGCAACCGTAATCCAGTTTTGATCTAATTAGGCGTTTATATATCGTGAGGAGGGTTTCCTGGTTGGATCCCCCGTCAGTCCCTGTGATGTTCCTGAGTAAATTGATATCTTTGTTACAATTCTGGGTGAGTTGTTCAATGTGCTGTTTCCATGTGAGGTGGATCTCAAAGAACATTCATAGGAATTTTACTACTGTTACGTATTTGATTAATTGATTTTGTATATAGAAGTTTGGATAGACTAGTTTGTTATTTCGTTTGGGTGTGAATATGATTGCCACAGTTTTTTCATGAGATATTTTGAAACCCCATTTGTCCGCCCATCTCCCTATGTTGTCTAGGCTCTGCTGGATTTCTTTAACGACTGTGTTATTGGCAGGATTTCCATTCCTCCATATGCCACTATCATCTGCAAATTGTGACAAGTTTATTTTTGCGGAGGCTGCATTGAGGTCAAGGTCGTTTACCAATAGGTTAAATAGTAAGGGACTTATTACACTGCCTTGCGGTGTTCCCTTTTCAAGTGAAAATTCTTCCGAATGGGTGTTACCTATTCTTGTGGTAATTTTCCGGCCTGTGAGGAAATCGCCAATCCAGTTAAACAAGCGTCCAGTTATTCCAAATTGGTTTAATTTGGCAATTAGTCCATTGGTCCATACTAGGTCGAACGCTTTTTCTAGGTCTAAAAATCCCGCTATAAGGTTGCAATCGGTTTTCCTATGTGCGTTAAAAGCGAGTTTGATGTCTGTTTCCAATCTGAGAAGTTGGTCAGTGGTGGACCGTTTGTTCCGAAAGCCACATTGATTTATGGAGAGTAGGTTATTGGTTTCTAGGTGGTGTTTTAACCTATTTGCGATTATTGTCTCCATTATTTTGCAAATATTGTTTGCAAGGGAGATGGGTCGGTACGAATTTATGTTGTTGGGATCTTTACCTAGCTTTGGGATTGATATTAATATGGCCTGTTTCCATTTGGTGGGTAGTTGGCCTTTATCCCATATCCTATTAAAGAGTTTGATTAGGGCTATTGTTATATTGATAGGTAGTTTTTTGTAGATAATGTAACCTAACTGATCCTTGCCAGGGGATGTTTCGTTTTTGGATCGTAGATTATCTTCCATTCATGTTTTGTGATGTAACTATTTAGGTGAGATTCTTTTGTTCCTTGGTTTTGAAACATTTGAGGTTGGGTTCCCTCCATTAGTCTTTGTGTTCTTGAAAGTTTCTGGTGTGATTATTGTTGCTACTCATGTTCGAAAAATGCTTCGCTAGGAGGTCTGCCTTATCTTTATTTGTTATGGTATTCTCAATTTTTGGGGCTGAGGTAGTTGCTTTCCCTTTTATGGCTTTTATCTTGTCCCATATTTGTTTTGAGTTTGATTTTAGACTCAGTTTAGAGCAAAAGGTTTGCCTTAGATAAATTTTAGCAGTTTTTATAGTTTCTTTTAGTGCTTTTTCTTTATCTTTATATTGCTGGAAGTAGATAGAATTTTTGGTGCGTTTATATTTATTTAAGGCCCTTTTATTTGTCTTTATGTGCTATAGTGCACTGTTTAGTCCACCATGGTACAGGGTTTTTATTTTGGATATTAGTTGTCTTTGGTATACATCGGTTTGCTGCCTCTATAATTGTGTCTGTTATGTTATCATAATACATGTCAATACTTGGGCTTTCTAAGTTATCTGGATTTACTCTAGCTAGTAATAATTGGAATTGGTCCCAGTCTGCTTTTTGGTACCTCCATTTAGGTGGGGTTTCGTTTGGAATGTGTTGAGTTTTTGTTTGAATATTGATTGTGATGGGGAAATAGTCACTTCCTAACGCATCTTTTTGATCCACCCACCAATTTGTGATTTGAGCAAATTTTGGGGTAGTGATGGTTAGGTCTATGGCTGAGAGAGTGCCATCCTCAGGGTTTAATCTAGTGTTCGACCCGTCATTTAAGATGACCAGATTGTTCTCAGTTATCCATTTCTCAAGCATTTTCCCTCTTTGATCTTTCTTTTCACCTCCCCATAATTCACTGTGTGCATTGAAGTCGGCACAGATCATTAGATTGTTGTTGTTGTTATTAGTGATTGCCTTTAGTGAGATTAGGTTGGTAGGGCAGAAGGTATCCCCTGGGTCGTATGCATTTATTATTTGAATGTTTCTGGTTCCTATATTTATCATTACTGACATTATTTCGATGCTATTATTGATGTTTAGGTTAGGGGGTACTTCTATTATTTCGTAGTAGATTAGTGTATCTATTAAAAAAATTGCTAGTCCACCCCCTTTCTGCCCCTTGGGTCTGTTTTTAAAGATTCCCTGGGTATAGCCTTGTAGATTGGGCAGGCGTTTGTGTTCTTGTGTTATGAGGGTTTCCTGTAGGCAGATTACGTCTAGTTTTACGGCCGTATTATTCAGTTTGTTCTGCAGTTCTGATAGGTTTTTAAAGATTCCTCTGCAGTTCCATTGCCAGATGGTGATTTTATTATTTTTGTACTATTCATTTTTGACGTTGTCTTTATCTGTTAGTCTTGTGGTCCAGTCAGCTAGTATGGTGAAAATGGTTTTGAGGGTTCTCATTATGCTACTGAGATCTTGCATTAGGGTTCCTGTTGTTAGGTTCATTACTTCCTGTATTAATTCTGTGTTTGGGTGTGGGTTAGGTTTGGGGATGTTTGGGGTGACAGTTTTGTTTGTATCAGGAGTGTTATCAGGGTGGTCTTGGTTTGTTACAATGTGGGTTGTAGTTTTTGGTTCTTTTGTTTTCTGATTCGAGGGTATGTTTTGTGGTGCAATGTTTTCTCTTCTGATTCTGCGTGGAGTGTTTTGGTGCTCATTGATTGTTTCAGAGGTAGATTTTGGTGTTTTGGGGTTGTTTTTACAAATAATGTTTTTGGCAAAATGATAGGTGAGGTGTTTTTCGTTCATCAAGTCCACTATTTGTTTCTCTTTTATTGCAAATCTGCATTCTGCCGATCTAGGATAATGGTGTTCTTTACAGTTAGCACATTTTTGTTTAATTGTGTGGCATTCTCCTTTGTGTTGACCTCCGCAGTACTTACATCTTGGTTTGAATCTACATCTGAGGGCATAGTGTCCCCAGTGCAGGCATTTTGGTGCAAAATCTTGGCCTATTTATGTAGTTTTCCAGTTGATGGTACACTCCTGACTGTCCTAGTTTTATTATTGAGTGTATTGGTTCGGTAGCCTCTATAACTGCTTTGTTTGTTTCTTCTCCCTTGTGATCTTTAAGACGATAGACTTTGGTGGTCTATGTTCCATTTGCTGTGAGTTTCTGAAGTAGGAGTTCATTGTTTATGTCCTTGTTGTATCTGTTTAGTGCTATTACCTTTTTAAAGATAGTGGTTTTAGTGGGTTCAGCCAGATTAGTTGTGGTTTCACTGTGTTTGGAGTTCGAAGTGACTCGTGTTTTCCTTTGAGTGCTATGTTGTCTCTCTACTTTGATCTTTATTAGGCCTATAGTTTCAATTTGGATAAATGTTTCCACCTGTTCAATTGTGCTGCATTAGGCAATCAGGTAGTTTCGCCTTGGTCTTATCAGTTTGAATTGTCCAGTGTGAATGTTGGCCCGTGCTGTCATAATACTACTGGTACTTAGACTAGTAATTATGTTGCACCTGCTGCTTATGTATATAGTGTGTTCGATGGAATGATAATTGTAAACTTTGTTTTGGGGTTTATGTTGTTGTTTTATTTCCTGTTTTGAGTTAACCTTACTTGTGGGATTGTTTTTGTTGTTTTGGGGTTTTATCGGGCCCTTGCCATTACCTAGGTATGTGTTTTGGGTGTTTTGGGTTGTTTGGGGTCTTTGGGTTGCCTTATTAGTGATGCTGCTGGGTAGTTTTGTAGTGTCTAATTCATTGGATTTGTTCCCATAGGTTGGTGGTTCCCTTGCTGTTATTATCCCAGATGGTCCAGGAGTTTGGCTTGAGTGTATAGTTTATTTCCTAATGTTTTGATTTATTGTTGTTTGCTTGATTTCCTTTGTTGGTTTGTTTGCATGTTTCTAGAATTGGCTATTTCATTTTTGGTGAAATTTGAGGTGCTGGTTATGGTTATGTTGTCTAATTGTGAGGAGTTAAGGTATGTAGGTTACTGTCAAATTCATTTGTTAGGTTTGGAATAGTGGTGTCTATATCTTCATTTGTGTGTGGTTTTTCCGCTTCCTTGAAGAGGATATGCGATAGTATTGGCATTGTATTTATATTGTTCCCTGGAGTGTAGTTTTGTATTTCTAGTAGTTTCTGTTGTTGGGGTGCGGGTGTGTTAGTTATGTCTGCTGGTTTGTGGTTTGTTTGGTCTGTGTTTGTGACCAAAATTTGGGGTCCCAGTGTGATGTTGGTTGGATTCGAGTTTGCTGTGGTTGGTACGACTAGGTTAATCTCGCTTGTTTTACATACTTTATTGATGCTGTTTGGAGTTGTGATACATGCAATATTTTTACTGATTTATTGATAGGGTTGTTTGGTGGTTTGTGTGTTTGCGTGTTTGGATTGAATAGAGCCATTTGTTTGGACCTAGTTTGCATTCTTCTACTTAAATTGCGTATAGCATTGAATGATGACTTTTGTTTAAGTCCTAACGCCCAGTCTTCTGTTCCGCTCCATGTTTCTCCTTTGTTCCTTTGTTTTCTGTTACGTGTAGCAGCAGAGTGGGCGAATCCAACAACTTTTAGACGCCTCCAAACGCCGAAAAAAAACTTTATAAAAACGCGTTGACGCTGTAAACGTAATTGGCGCGGCGTTTTTGTTGTCGTCGTCGTCAGAAGGGGCGCCGCCTACAACTTCCAAACGCCGAAATAAAACCGCGAGGGTGCTTCGTTGTAACGTAATTGTCGCCGTTGTTGCTGCGTGCTGTTGTCGTCGCCCCCTTTGCTGCTCTCTAGCTGAAAATTGTATCTAACCCAACTCCATACCGAGTTCGAGGATCATGTAAATTTATCGTTACAAATCCATGTGGTTTTGCCTGAGCACGACTAAAGAAATGTTTAAACTTATTTACATCCATATCACCACTGCACCAAGTCTGAAGTATATTTCGTAATGTGTGTGTGTCAACGCCGCTGAACAGCGCAATAATGTTACATTTATCCCTGATCACTTTTGGGATTTGTGTATATCGCTGGGTTACGTAAATCACATCAGAGTTTTTATGTCTACCGCGTGAAAGTATCCTGGCAGGGTTTGATTGTTCATCCACATCACATCATCGTACACGACTAAATTATTGATGCTCCCGTCAATATCATCAATACTTGGTGCTTCATCGATGTCAGTGGTAAATTCAACAGCATCATCGTCGCCGCTTATCGATTTTGCATTCTCGTTAAAATCTTTTAAAACGCTGTAGCATCGCTGATCGTCCACAGATGGAGCTACCAAGTACAACTTATCCCACTTCATCCACTTCATTATTAAATTAAGTAACAACTGCATCTTACCGCTCCCAGTTGGGCCTATAATTATCATTCGAATTGAATTTGGTAGCACCGAGTTATGTTTGATTGGCTCTCGTCGTTTTGTAGCAGAAAAGTCAGTGATCTCCATTAGATATATTATAAAATAATATAGATTTATATTGTGTGAAATGTAGAACACGTACCCCAACAGCAAACATAACAACCACTACAACAAAAAATAATCGACAAGCGCTTACAGGCAAATGTACGCGGTGTGGCACAGCGAAGTTCAAATTTATTTCGTCAGGTGGAGCGCCGAAACAAAAATCAGCGTCGAGTAAAAAAAAATGGAGGTGATATCGCGGCCAAGTTAGGAAAATTACCAGGGGCTATGTGGGCTAAACACCCAGGAGAAAAACATCTTCCAGGATATAATTACTGTGGTCCTGGAACCCGACTTGATATCAGGCTTGATGCCTTAAATCAACCCAATCCAGGTGAGTACCCGATAAATGCTATCGATAGCGCATGCCATGTCCATGATGTAGCTTACCGAAGTAAGGATCTACAAGATAGGCATCTCGCGGATGTGAAATTAATTCACGCGTTAAATGCCATCACTGATAAATCTTTCAAAGAAAAGTTAGATAGCTGGTTAATAAAATCTGCGATGAAATCTAAGCTTGTATTAGGCACTGATAATTAATTATAATGGAGTCAATTTATTATTCCCCAAGAGGATACTGGAGAGGTAGCGCAGCAATCGGCAAGGTTGCCAACGTAGCAGCGGTTACACGCGATACTGCTAAGAATTGGTTATCCAAACAGGCAATATGGCAAATTTGCCAACCACTGCCTAAACAAATTCACTTTGCACATTTCGATGTTAGTGTGCCAAATGAAGTTCATCAGGCTGATATATTATTTCTGCCACATGATACCATTCGTCGTCGAACATACAAGTACGCGTTAACTGTAGTTGATGTTGCAAGTAGATACAAAGATGCGGAACCATTAGCGACTAAAACAGCATCTGAGGTTGCTTCTGCGTTTGAACGAATTTATCAACGAGGACCTGGACCACAAGGTGGTCTGCGATGGCCAAATCTATTACAAGTTGATCCTGGCAAAGAATTTCAAGGCGCAGTATCGTCGTTGATGAAACAACATAACGTTACCATCAGACGAGGGCATACTGCAATTCACCGTGAGCAGGCAATTGTTGAGCGATTTAATCGAACACTTGCTGAGCGGTTATTTGGATATCAGTACGAGAAGGAATTCATTCAGTACAAGAGATCGCGCGAATGGGTGCAAAATTACCAAGCGTGATAGCTGCGTTAAATAATGAAATTACTCGAACAACCAACATGAAACCTGCCAACGCGGTCACTAAAAAACATATACCTGTGCAACGACGTGGTATTTCAGCGCAGCCAGCGCTGGGTGATGCCACTGTGAGATATTTATATGAACCAGGTGAACTTGAAGGTGGTAAAAAAAGAGCGACTGATCCTATCTGGAGTATTACCTCACACAAGATATCTAACATAACTAGATCTACTGGTGGACCAGCAATCTACAGGTTGGATTCGACTGCTCCTCAACGTGGATTCACACGTGAGCAATTACAAGTAATTCTCGAGGACACACAATTGCCGCCCCGATCACTTAACTAGCACCCAAGGCGCTGGCGCCTCTACGTCGATTACATTCAAGACAGGTCAGCCTCACATTTTGTCGTGTATGACCAAGATTGTTATCTTTTCTGTCTACGGTGAATTGTCTTGGGTGTTTACTCGAATACTGCCATAACATTATACAATTACAGCTCGCGCAGTGATTATTCTGCTGTTGTTTTAACGCGTTAATAAATTCAACATCAAGGTCGAAATCGCGATTAATTTTTTTTGTCACTCTGTTTGTAACCGGCTAATTTTTTTTTATTATGTCACTGTTGTTCTCATCGCTATCAGTTATTGACTCTTCCAAGACAATTCTTCGCAGTTGAGATATTCTTCTGACTCTGGACACAGCCAAGTAAACCAAGTTTGACCACTCAATTCGATCATCAACGATCCAGACAGTTGTATCACTGATAGTCAGTCATTGAGATGAATGTATGGTCATTTTGTATCGTAGCGTCTACGGGGATTTGTTCATTTTTAGTGCCTCTTTGACAGCATCAATGTCAACTAGCACAATATCATTCAATACTAAATTCTGTTCCCTTGACTCTATCATGTTTCCAGGAATATCAACATCTATATTCTGTAACCGCGTATCAGCTGGTCTATGACACAGCGGCGTTGGCAACATTGGAAATTTCTCCAGCTGTAATTGAAATAACTGCTTTTGAAGTGTGTCTCTGACTATCTTTCTACTTGCCACTATCAAATCGTCTGGTTTCCATGTTTTCCAAAAGTCGCTCATTGAAGTTTCAGGAATCATTTCGCGCATGATTTCACATTAAATTTTATTCGGTTGTAATCTGATTAATGTTTTAAATTCCTTCAACTTTGCGTCAAGTGCTCTATGATCATCAGACACTTCTTCATAATAATCAACAAAATCTTTTAACCATAAATGCGAAGATGGACCAAGAAAAGGTGGTGGCTGACCGTGATCGCCGCACATTATCACAGCTGTATTTTTTGTTAGCAGCCAATCCAGGAACAATTTTAATATATCTAACGACACTGTGCATATCTCATCCCAAATTATTTTCCCAGGAATATATTTTGTTCCCATTCGATCTGGAGTCCATACACCACCGCTGCATTTGAAAAAGCCGTGATAAGTGCAAGAATTGACTCCTCGTTGTTTCATCTCCCTGGCAAGTCTGTGTGTTGGTGTTAGCACAATCATATCTGAATTTCGAAATAATTCAATCGCTCGAGTTGTCTTACCAGAACCACCCGTTCCGTTCAAATAAACGGTTTTGTGTCTAGTGATTGGATCATTTACAGATGGTGCATTCGACATTTCTGATAATTCTGATTTGCAATAATCATCCTTAATTTCAACATCAGCGGATTCACAATATCCATGTAACATCTCCTTTTTTATTCTCCACGAACTCCATGATTCATCATTGCTTGTAAAACGAGTCAGTGATTCTGAATATCTTTTACTGATATAAAATGAATCCGTTGCAACTCTAACTGCAGTGTCAGGAAATCGATTTATCATTGAATGCAAGTTTATAGAAACATAAGCCAGCATCGAAGATCTTAAATGTGTGTATTGAGGTGACTCTCCGCTAATATAACTTACAATTGCGCCCAACTTTCCCCCGTCGGACAAGAGTGCGTCCTCCGGATTACAAAATATATTTCTCGCAGTGGCATCAGCAATTATAAAATTTAATTCAGCGTCATCGATAATCAATCGTGAGTGATGTAGTTTATCATCATATGCACCACCTTGGGTAAAATTACCGATTATTCTTCTCCCGAGATCTTTTGCTGTTTTTTCACTATTGCTGAGTTTAATCTTAAGAACTTTAGGAACCTCACCGACAATAACACCCATGGGAGTATTTGGGCTCTCTCGTGCATACTCTTCAATGACTTCATCAAGACTGATACGCTCCGGTGTTGGCAACCAAACTGAAGTCTGCGGTCAATATGATATAATTGCTTCACTGACCGTCAACGAGACCAGTATTCGGCTGTCAAGCATATATCGCAATAACACTATTGGTGCCCAACGCTTTTCACTAAACTGTCTGCCAAACCAAACATAACAGCATGGATGAAGTTTTTTAGCAAATTCAAACGACGTCACACGAGCAAATCCTGCCAGGGAAAAATCGCGTAAAGGACCGTTTATAGCAACTCGTGTCACCGAGTTCGTGTGATGTCCAAATCTTTTAAAGTATTCGTTACACTCGCCCATCCCGAGAAAGCTTCCCGGATAACACGCAATCGTATCAACTGATATCATCTCGCTGTAGTCATACTCGGTATTCCACAAACCGCCATGTCCATACTCGACACACCTCAATTGTATGTCTTCGAGAAACTCACTTCGGGTTGGTCTCCACGAATTTCTTTCTCTGGCGGTGTGAGCGGCAACACTCGGAACTGTAAAACAATTAGTTAATAACTGCTCAGTGTTTATAAAATCTTCGATTTTCATATATTTTTCTGCGAGTTTTTTCATTTGTTGTTGCAGAGATTCCGTCCGGAATGAGTCACCGTTAGGTTTTACTAATTGATCATACTCGCCATCTTCGGAACTTTTAAACAACCACATCGACACAGGGTCGTTTTTGCTTATCTGTTTAATAAAATCAAATATATTCCCCTGATAATATTTCACAACACGATCCCGCAGAAATATCGTAACTGCGTTAGTCCAAGCGTGAGCGTTATGATCAATGATATTTATTGGAGCTCGGTATCGATTATATTTCGATTTGTATAATACTTCCTCTGTTATCGTTGTTACGGTTATGGGAAATCTTAAAGCTTTTTCTAGCTCGGCAACATCGTTTATTGATGCTCCTATATCCTTCACTCGCTCAGCCCACGCTGATATCTTGGACTGTCTTAACGCAGTCAGACCGTTTCCGCGCATCGCATTTTTAAAATGTTCCATTACTCGCTCGGCTACACAATTCAGCCTTGACAATCTCATTGGGGTAAGTTTATTGATTTTTGGTTTTTTGTCGGATAGATTCCGTAAATGACTGCGGTCACAGGATACGCTCGAGCGTAATATGGTTTATCAATCCCAGTCAGCATTCCTGGTTTGGAATCTTTACTTAACAGAACAGTCTTTCCGCTAGCAAGGATAGGGTCATTTTAGTCACGGATAATCCAAGTATCGGACTCTGCTTGCACAATAAATTTTATTTTGAAAAAATATTTCTGATTATCAAAGAGATAATCAATAACTGTTTTCGCTCGTGCATCATTCATTGTAGCGTCCTTGACAGAGTCAGCGACACTGACTTCGTCAATGTTGGGTATAATTTTAAATGACGACCACACGTGAGATGCACCGTCGTTACGAAATTCTTTTTTGGCATTCCTGATAATATCAAACAGATCAGTCAGGGCTCGTCTCCGCGAGTCAGGGGTTAGTCTGTCAAGATCGAATCTGGAAGCTTTCCTAGTGCCAATGGCAGATAATCTTTCAAACTCCTTCATATTATATTTAAGACAAACATTTAAATAAGAAAATATTAGATATAGAATGAATAAATGCAAGTGGCTTCAAGTCGGATCCGTAATTCCTTGTAATAAATTCTGCAGAAAAGAATTCTGCGGGACACATTCCCAAAGCGTCCGAAGGGGAAGTTTAGGACCAATACCGTATCTGCGATGTGGTGTTGGGGTCAGGGTAAAACACAGTTATGTGCAAGTTTCAGAGGAAAGAGATACCGTGAACTTGAAAGATATTATAACAAAAAAAAAATAACAACGTTGCGCTAAAATGCGAGCGCGATTATATAACTAAGTTTTCATACAAATTATAAATTAGACAAATATATTATTATATAAATGAGCCAAGAATTTGTCTCACATCCTATCACTGATAACTACGAAGCAAATCGTGAGGGAATAGTCAGACATTGCGAGTTGAAAAAACCAGTTGGTGCTGTTAGTAATACTGGTTATCTCAGATTTACTGTTGGGGAAAAGAAGTATTTTTGTCATCGCTTCGTGTTCGAGGTATTTAACGGAGTGATCCAAGACGATCTTGTTATCGATCACATCAACGGTGGGACAACCGACAATAGTTTATCCAATCTGAGGGTTGTCACACAAAGCCAAAATTGAAGGTCTGGTAATACTGGCTGTAGTAATAAGAGCGCCAAGAGAGTTGTATCCATAAACTTAGATACGAATGAAGAAATAATATTTCAATCGATGAACTCAGCCGGCAAATATTTTGATATTGGTGAACCCTCAGTACGAAAAGTCGCAGAAAAAAGATACAAGTCTGCCATCTTAAAAGCATATAAACAAAGGATTGTTTTTCATTATTTACTTCACTAAAATCCGAGGATTTTTAATGTAAAATGGAAGATAACTCCGTTAAGCATATCTCATGCAATTAGTTGCCTCCCTTCGTCAGTGTGATTGCGCAACACTCCTTGAGATTGTGCAATACCCGAGCGGCATAACAATTAAGTCACAGTCTATAACACTTCCGCGTTTACAAGTACAGGTATTTTTCAAATTCTGTGTTAAAATTTAGAATTTGTTAACGATAATATACTACAAACGGGTAAACGGTTCTCCGTGTTACCTATACGGTCTCCAAGTACTTCCCCTTTGACTTCGTCAAGGTGACTTTATCAAAAACTGTCAACACGGGCGGGCGTATAATAAATAATATTTTTTTCACGGATAAAATCCTTGTTTTATTACATTCGTTTGGTTTTATGGTTCATCTGTATTTTTTCTGCGATTATATTTAAGAAAACAAGTACGTAAAACCGAGTGAGCTATTTTTGAACTTCCAAGTATCAGTCGGTTTATATACTATAGCGTCCGAATTATGTAAGGGGTTTTCGAAACCCATCAAAGTTGCACAACTTTCTGCGTTATCGCCCTAACGGGTGACATTTTGCCACTCAGCGGGATTGATTTTGGGGGAGGGTGTGCAACTTTGTTGGGCGTAGAATATAACCCCGTATCTGTCTGTGCCGTCCTTAGTTACTATACAATATCCTACTGTAAGTACATGTAAATACTATATGTTGTACTGTCCTACTGTAAGCTTGCTAAAATGCTGTTGCACTTTAGGAGTTTACAAATGTAAATATTATGTATAATAGTGTAAATACTATATGTTGTACTGTCCCTATATAAACCTGCAAGCATATCATTTAGGTAAGCTAGGGGCTCACATGGCGAATGTCTCGTCTTTCGCAAACACACCCTCTGGGCTCTCTAGACTGTTATTTGACAGGTTAGGGGCTCACATGGGTGTCGTGTTTCCGCTCCTGAGTTTGGTAGCCTATCATTTGATAAGCCAGAGACTCAAGGAGATGTGGTGTCCATTTTTTTTCTTTGAAATACATAATGTTATATATATGAATTACGGAAATATCAATGATGTGATTGTTGCTATTAAAAAATTAGAAGAGCGCGGATTTAATATATCACTAAATCCTGAAACAAGTATGTCTGATTTTGAATCACTATATGAAGCTAAATGCGCAGGGCGTTATATTCTTCCTGCTCAGTATCGATTTATAAAAAGAATTCAGAACAATTTCTATAAATCGCTGGCTACAGCAGAAGAAGCACAAATAAATGAATTTGTTTCATTGTCTCGTGCAATTGAAAAGATTAGGTTGAAATTAGCTCAAGAGTATGAAATAAAAAAGATAATAAATACTCGTGTAAGGAGATTAAAGGATTGTATGTCCGCTGATGAAATCAACGCTGACGAAATCAAGGAAGTAAATACCTCACCTTGACAAAGTCAAGCATCAAGGAAGTAAATATCTCACTTTGATTTACTTAGAAGTCACGTACTTGGAAATGAAATTGAAAGTAAAAAAAAAAATATCACTTTTTTTACTTGCATCAGCCTTGACTTCATCAAGGAGATAGTATTTTCGTTAGTCGGTGGGGTTTAATGCAGGAGTGTGCATACTTGAGAATTTGATCTCTGTCGCATACAATTGAAATAATATGCTCGCGTCTGAGACTATCTAACTGTTGCTGTGTTAGTAATAAGTCTTCGTCTCCGTATTCGTCAATAATGAATTTAACGTTAATTTTTTATTGTGCAAATGCAGTCCTAACTGCTTGCTCGATCGCTTGTTTGTCATACACGAAAACATTTATGTGGTGGTACATATTCATAAATCTAAGATCTAAATACGCGTATATATTCGAGGATTTGATGTATACAGCAATGCGCGATCACAATATGATCTTTTGCTAGTTGCTGTAGTTGTGTATCAGTCAGTATAAAATCGTCGTTGCCGTATTCATTTTTTCCGGGGTAACTTTCCCCCCGCTGACAGCTTCATCAATAAGTTCTTTGTTATGTATGAAACATTTTACGCGGTGATACATTATATAATACTTGCTTAAATAATTGTGAAATCGTAAACAATTTTTCAGTAAAAATATATATTTTTTTGCTTTTGACTAAATTCGCATGATTTTTACTAGTAAACACCCTATCAAAATCGAGAAATTGGACGATTTCTGTGATTTTACTAGTAAATTACTTTTCCAAATTAGCAAATTGGACGATTTCTGTGATTTTTACTAGTAATTACCCTATAAATTTCAGTGAATTTGCCAGCGTTGCAGAAAATATAAAATAAAATTAATTTTTCACTGAAAAATCCCTAGGATTGAAAATCATTTTACTAGCAGACTAATATGTAGTGTTTCACCTCGAAAATCAAGAAGATGACCACGCTGGTCTGTCAGCGCGAAATTTATTCTGGTCAGCCACGGATTATGACATCGCAGATAAACCGGATTGGATTGATCGGCTCTTGCACAATCAGAAATCCAGGTGGTACATCTTTCGGAGTAAATGAATAAAGAATAAATCCTTGCTGGGCTTGATTTGATACTGTCGTGTCCGTGCTGTAACTGCCATCAATGACATCACACACAAGATTGACCACGACCACTTCGGTTATATTTACGATGCCCGGGGATACATGCCGGCCGTCACCCGAAATATTATTATTGTGTCTGAGGATAGTTGGCTCCGGTAATGTTTTTCTGTGTTGTGCGAGTATGTCATCAAAGAACTCATTGATGAGGTCGGTGACGGATTTTCTTAACTCGGGCACGTTATATCCGGGAAGTTTAAAATTTGGCAGAGTGGCTTCTGTCAGTGAATAATGGGCTAGAAATTGTTGTTTATAGCGATTTATGTCATCAGTGTGATCAATTGTTGCCTGAATTGCTCGCTGGTTAATATATTCCATGTCGGCGGCAGGCTGATTTAATATTTCAATCCGCGTAATGATTTCGCTGCGTGAACTTGTTATATCAAAAAGATGTTCTTGGAAGCGCTGCCGTAGTCGCTCTAATTGTGTTTTATGTTCTTGATTAATGGTTTTAAAATATTCAATAATATCTCTTAGGTCAATAAAAACGGATTTAGTTCCTCCTGTGAGAAGTTGTTCATAAATAAAAATCCACCGAAAATGGTCCTTACGGTAGAAGCCAAAATCACTACCCAACGCTGCATTTTTTATACCATCCAGACGTTGTTTGTATGATGGTGTAATGTCATGGTATGATTGTGTGTTCGTTGTTTAATCAGACTTTATCGTATTGGTCGTGTCTGTGCGGCAACTTCAGGCCATCCTAACACTGTTCTGATCGAACTATTGTATATATCCACGGCGTAGTCTGGGGTGTTTATTTCAATGGCAGAAGACAGCGTTGGCTCATGAACAGTTATTGCCATTTTGGACTCCTTTGTTGTAATATTTTTTATTCGACGTTGTAATTCTTCATTGATTTCTCCGATTTGATAAGACCCGGTTGATAACCCAATGACGTTCCAGTCTGGTGTACCATCGGGTTTATTTTTATATGCAAACACAAACGAATTATTCGCTGGCAATCCACCAAACGACTTTGATCTGATATTGGGCCAACTGTGATATACTCGTAATTGTGCTAACGCGATCTCGCTTACTGGAATCGCAGTTGGAAAATTAATATTGAATTCTGGCTTAGTTGAGGTTACTGTTAACAAAGATGTTCGCGCCGGGCTTGTATTTGTGACTATCTGTTGAAGTAATTCCGTTGACATTGTTATTTATCTGCTGTCGCTTCAGATGACCAGTGTAGTCTTCATACATCCTTGCCATTTGCGCGAATTCGGAATCTGATATTGTTGTATCATCAAGACTGGATGATATCAGCGACGACAATTTCGAATAGGTGCTCGTGGCCGCGCTGTTTAACTTTTCATACTCGTGCAATTTTGTTAGCGCACATGAGGATATTTTTTTTCGCGATAATATTAGCAACTCCTGCAATTGTCGTTGATGCTGAAACTGTAATTGTGACCGCGATTGCAGTTGTCACTGGTGTTAACGCAGACAATAATACTCCTGTGGATGCAACTAACACTGACACCGAATATACTATTGTGTCTAACATGGTTACACGCCGTTTGTATTTTTTTACCTTTGCTGTGCATTCGTTAATAGTATTTTGTAACTCTGACTGCCATTCGCGTACTTGATCATATCTGTATTGTTGCGCATCCGATGCCATTTTATTATTTTACGCAGTAACCAATTGAGGCGTTTCAGCTACAAATTCCAAACACCACCAGTAAGATGTTGCGGTTAATTTCTTGTCGGCGGATTCCAGTATAAATGTTTCTTCGGCTCCCTTGTTTAATATGATAGTTACAACCCAGGAATACTTGTCAGTGGAATGTCTCCAGGGATATGTTGTGAAGATTTCAAATTTAGCGGTACTGAACACAGACAGTCTGTACACTCCAGTGACTGTTGCTGTATATTTGATAGTATTATTTTGTCGAGACCATGTTGCAAATCCAGATGATATCATGTATACTATGTTGGCAATATGCCCGGGAGTAACTCCAGTGGGGACTTTAATCAAACTGGTTTTGTTAACGATATCAGGAATCCCCGCTACGATATCCTGCTGTGTTTGTTTGATTGTGTCAATGTTGGTCTTGATATCAGAAAGCTTCATGTCGATGACGGGAGGAGTTCCAAAGAACTTATCCGTGGCATCATCGGTTTTTTGAAAGTTTCTTTGAAGTCTTGCAAACGCGTTTACATGAACATCATACTCAGTCCGCAACGTGGTTAGTTTATCGTCAATGGCGCTAGCGCCTGTGTCAACATATTGTTTGTTTGCAACATCTTCCGGGGATGTTGGATCTCTTAAAACGATTATTTTGTTTCCGTTCATGCTGAGTTCACCTGTCATTGTATCACCGTTTTTTTTTACTGCAACTTTCTGCATATCATCTCGAAGCGCCGCGGTTGATATCAGCGAATCTCTGATTTTTCCACTATCAGTGAACACAGGGATGTTACCCGGAGTAGCTCCAATAACCCTACGAATTATTTCATGTCATTTGATATCGCTGGTTTTTAGTTTTCCGTGCCGGTCCTGAAAAATAACAACCTCATCTGGGTCTATCCCAGTCAGACTTAAAAGATTATCATTTCATCTTTGGTCGCATATTTTGATAAATCTATATCAGCGCGCTTCACTTTTCTGTTGAGAAGAGATCTTCCGTAGATATCAACCATCATTTAATAGGAAACTGTTCAAATCGACCCGTGGTATACTCGTGCACAACTTTGTGAGGTGGTTTGGTTGACGCTGATATCGCATCAAGAACATTCAATACTTGTTGGCCACATATCGAAGGATCGGTCAGTGTTTGTGTTGGTAGAGTTGAGTACCACACTTTCGCAGGGACGTCTTTTGTATATCGGAGAAATTCAACTGGCGGTGCTAACCCATACGAATCAAAATAGATGATTCCACGTGGATCGATCGCGTAAGCGACCCAGTGAGTTCCTGGACCATCGCTGTTATCAAGATTAATAATTCCGGTTTCTGGATTATTCGGTTGTCGTGGTAGTTGATCTCGCATAAAGACGCCTCTGAATTTTTTTATATTTAATTGTTTAACAGCATCGAGCAAATCAAAATTGGACATCGGAGTAAAAACACTTAGAACCGTTTTGGGTACCATGACGGCGGAGTTCCTGGAAGTCTTAACCAGCGTCCCTTTCTTTGTATCCTTTCCCAGTGGCTTTCTTTAGTGCCATTCCAGCAGCTGTTCCAACAGCTCCTAGCGCGGAGGCTTTGGCAACAGCTGGGGCGGCAGCAGCTATTCCCAGTTTTCGCTTGCTTTGCCTTATTGAAATGATGAAGTTGTGTTTTAGTTAATGACAGTTTGTTTGGACCACCATTAGCGATTTGATCGTGTTTTAGTGTTATTTTTGTCCCACATGTGCTCGCGTTCTTCGATTGTAATTTCTTGACCTGACCAGGAGTCAGAGTGACATTAACGTGACTGTATGACATTTCTTATAACTTTGCGATTGATCAAATTGTCTACATGTTTTCCACTGGTGCATCAACGACTCTCATTCGACCACCAGCACCTTCAAGTAACATTGCTTTGTCACTGAGGATGACCGCAATTGCTCTAGCACCTCCAGGAACTGCTGGTGGACCAACTACTGCTTTTGGTACTCGAGCCAGGCGAGCTCGATAAACTATATCAACGACAGATTTTCTGAATAAATCCAAATGCTCCAGCGAAAAATAATAGATCGGATACAACGTTGTAAAATCACGCTGAGATATCTGCAACCCAGTGTCAACGTTTTGATCACGCCCATCATAAGACATCAATCGATAATATGCCCGTACAACATCATTTTGTTCAAAATTTAGATTAATGTCCTCAGCAGGTTCTTGATGTCCCTTTATTCTTAATGAAACTTCAGAAACTCAAAATGTGTCAAATATCATTGGACTTGCTTCTTGGTTATTTATTCTAGAATTTGCCTGAAACGCGATAAATATATGATGATATTCCCTGTTGTCATCCCAATTGCCACGTAAACAATCCAGCAGAGTTAATAGAAGTGCTATCTGTTGTCATTGCTAACCATGATAACAACGATTTTCCACCTTGATCCATAAAAGAAAGTAACCGTTGTTCTTCAGTGACTAATGGAGTCATTGTTGGCATCCATATAGTTTTGTTAACACTACTTTACCAGGATCAACTCCATCAGCTCGCCATATTGCATCATTATCAGAGTTTTTTCTGACGAGCACTACTGTATGCTTGGCACCAAATATAACCCTTTGGACATTTCTACAAAATCCAAAAATATGAGATAGTGGAATAGCACAGGAAAACTCTTCGTTGCCGTTCAGCATTGCTCGACGCGCGGCAAAACCCAAGTTGAAATTTTCGTTCATGGACACAACTGCATCCCCAGCAGCGTTCATCGTGAATTTGAAATTCAATTCTCCCCTGCGCGTTGGGTGTCTTTGCGTCATAGGAATAATATTGATAATCGCGCAAGGATTCATCCATTCTCACTGGTTTATCCATATCAAATGCTACGTTGGATACGCGTTGAAACATCTTATTGTAATGTGTTATTATCTAAAACGAAGACCACTTCCCGCTATTAAACTTGAAGCTATATCTTTTACTATTTCTTTGGAAGGTATCAGCGACGCTAGTTTTCGATTTGCATTTTCGTTTATTATTTTGCTAACATCTGCGGGCATGTCACGGTGCTTGGTAATTTTACCATCTGAGGTTTTCTGCGTATTAGTCGTGCTAGTCTCTCTTTGATTGCCAAGAACGCTTTGCCGGCAGCATCACTGATTACTCCAGGAGCTTTATCTTTAATAATATCAATAGCTTTTGATGATAACTGTTTTGCAATTGGCCCCGCCTTTGGAGCTATTCTTATAAACAATCCTTGAATAATATTTCCAAGTCCATCTCCATAATATGCACTGTAAACAGGATATCGCGAATTTACCAAATTCCCAAACCACTGCCAGTTGCTCCTTCTTCTGCTGTGCTTTTCTTAGATAAGGATCTTGCTTTTTTAAGAAACTCCTCTTTTCTAAGTTCCGGCGAAGAAGACTGTTGTTGTTCTATCTGTTGCAGAGGTGGAGGAATCTGATATGAAGGTTCCTGCTAGGGTGCTATTTGTTTCAGTGTTTCTTTTTTAAAGGCTCTTTATTTCTTCATCAAGAATTTTGTATTCTAAATCATCATCTCTGGCCTGTTTTTCGTTTTTATATATGCGATATATCCACTTAATAATATTGTCGTCGGATACTTTTTCTGAACCGGGTTTTAAATATTAGATTTATCAAATATACTAATTAATATTTTTTCAGGCAATTCTTCTCTTTTAGTATTTTTAATATCTTCAATAAAATTCTTCTTAAATTTTGCAATCAGTACAGTATTTTCCTTTATTGGTTTAGACGCGAGTTCAGTACGAATTTGTTCAATACCTTCAAGTATTTCTTCGCTGGGTTGAGCTGCAGCTATGTCAGCTGGAAGGTCTTGTAAAAGTTTTTTTTTTGTTTTTTTTTTTAGTTCTTCTAGCAATTTTTTGTCTGCGCGACAGTTTGTTTTAGCACTGGAAGAATACCTTTTGTTTCATCGCTAGCATCTCCCAGTAAAGCTCTTTCAGTGACCGCCGCAGCTTTCTCAGTAGCTGTTGTAACGGGTTTAAATAACTGTTCCACACCTGTCGCAAATTCAACTTGTGCTTCTTGCCGCGCTTGTAATTTTTGTCTTACAGAATCTCTCATAGGAAGAAATTTTTTTATTGCTTCTAGTCGCTCTCGAGCTAGTCTAGCGGAATGTGCTTCTCCGATGTTGGCCATTATTGTTAACTTAAATTTTTAATTCACAGCAGCAGAGGGGGCGACGACAACAGCACGCAGCAACAACGGCGACAATTACGTTTACAACGATGCACCCTCGCGGTTTTATTTCGGCGTCTGGAAGTTGTAGGCGGCGCCCCTTCTGACGACGACAATAAAAACGCCGCGACAATTACGTTTACAGCGTCAACGCGTTTAAAGGGTTTATTTCGGCGTTTGGAGGCTTCTAAAAGTTGTGGGATTCGCCCCCTCTGCTGCTCGTGTTCCTATCGTTCCTTTGTTTGAGAGTTCCTTTGTTCTGTGCAATTACTTTGTTCACGGCTTGGCGGTTATCTAATCGTTTCCTCTTCTTGGTATTATTTCTTTGTTCTTTTTTTTCCTGTTCCTTTATTCTATTTTAATTGGTGATGGTGGTGGCCGCACTCAGTAGAACTTTTAAAATTATACACCAAGCCGGTTTTACACAGTAAACAAATCAAGCTTTAAGCTAATCATATATCAATCGATAATGTCTTACATGTCCTCAGCGGTGGAGTTGCTCAATATGTGCACGTGAAGTGGCGGTGGTTATTTTCCACGTACGTGACACTCTGCCATGAGTAAACATGGATGCGATTAACTCAGTGGCGTACTAAGGGAAAAAGGCGCCCGGAGCGATGATGGAGGCCCAAAGAAGTTTGGAGCCCCAAGACCTCTGGCGCAACCGCCCCATCCGCCACCTTCCCCCACCTCCCTGGTTAGTACGCTACTGAATTAATTGCCCTGAAATGATGCATGGGGAAATGGAAAATCATTTGAGCTGTACTGAATTACGCTCTGCGATATGGCAGCCAAATAAAAACTAATTGCAATATAACCAAATAAAATACGAAACATTGTGACAAGTACACTGCCGCAAGGAAGTTTATTACATATGCCAGGTTTGTCTTAATAGGTACTTACCTCCTATATTTTTTCATCAACATCGTGATATTAATCCTTTGAACAAAGGTACGTAATTTAATAATATTGTGGCTCCATATTGTTCTGTCAGAATTGTCTACGAAATATTCGTCTGACTTGTCTATAAAAATTGGTCACAGTTGTTCTTTATCAAACCACATGAAACGGAGATGAGTCGGGGTTGAGTCAGAGTTGTTCCTAACTTAGACTTACGCCGAGTTCTCCCTAATTCGGAATAGTCAGTACTCAATCATGGGACCTATAAACACCAGTGGCCACTGCAAGGAGATAAGATGAGCACCTGATATTACAAGATAGTTAAAGGATAGCATTCCCCCGTGTAGTGCTAAATAAAGAAGTGAGAGAACGCAATAAAGAAATGAGGGAACGCATGTTCCTCAGTTCGGGGTTGGGGACAATGGCGATCGCAAAAAAAAAAAAGGAATGGGAACGCGCACAAAAGTTAGGGAATGCCTTTCCCACAGTACTAGATACCTTACATTCCCTTTAATGACACTAATTATTCTCAAAGCAAGAATGTATATGCTGCACTCAACGCTAACTATCATATGCTGACGTACCTGAGAAGGAAGATGGTATGATCCGTCCTTGAAGATATATGCCTTTCTTTTCTCAAACAGTTCTTGTTCTCTTTGCTCCTTAGAAGGGTCATCCCCGGGAAGACTTGTATCAATATGCACAATCTTGTAATGATAGTTAGCCTTTATCCACCGAAGAATTGGAAAAATAAACTCCTCATCTGTCCTTTGGTTGACCACCTTCACCGTCTCTACGTACCAGTTACTGCCAATGCCCGCATCATCACGCCACAACTCTATCATGCCAATTTCGTCAAGGTTTTCACATTGAATTGTAAATTCGTCAAGCTGACCTCGCTCGAAATCATTGTGTAAAAACGTATCTAACGCAACAGTGTCAGACTTCTTTCCATTTTTCCCGTACAAAATGATGAAAACGTTCGCATCGGTACCGCTATACAGCTTGTCTCCAGTTTTAACAAACAGCTTGTACTGGACTTTCTCCATGACTCGATGGCTGCACCAATCTCAACACTACTTCAAGATAAATTACGCCGGTCTGTTTTGAACGACAACGTAAAGTCATTCGCATAGACGGTTAAACGCGAATTGAACTAGAAGCCAACAGACCGTCAACAAAGTGAATTGTCAAACAGTGGAATGCGAAGACAGCCTTGGGAATGTGAGTAAACAGCCAGACGATAGTGGACTAACATAGATTTAAATACACCATGCATATATAACATGCTGTCCATATAACATAATGGCCTACTTACGTTGGGTTTTTGTGGGTGTGTGTGTGTCTTTTATATTTATTTTTATGACAAGAATACACAATCGTTATCAAATGTACGACGAAATGTATTACACTCTGGCTGTAATATATCACTTATATAAGAAAAACAACATGTATATAGAGCGAACTGTCATTACATAATGCTTAACAGAGATAGCAAAATTCGAAAAACATAATCGAAGGACTTGTTTTAAAGAATCGCGGGTTACCTGTATTCGTTAATTGATTATATTTATAAACGTTACACCTGAAAAGAAAATGAGGTATAATGTTTTATTTCGTCTAAAGCATAAGAACACGATGGAAGAGAGTGGTATCCATCACCTATTTCTTGCTACTGACAAAGTCTTCATTAGCCAATCTTCTAGTTGTGCAGTTCTAAACTTAATGAAGCGTGTACATATATTGTAGTAATGTCTAGTTTAAATAACCCCGTAATTAAGACCAGTAAATGACGTACTGATTGTAGCTGTTTCAACTCGTCCCTATTGACCGCCCCGGTGGCCTAAGTGGTTAGGGCGTTAGCCTCGGATGGGCGAGGTTCCATCCTCGGTCGAGTTGTACCAAAGACTTCTAAAAATGGTACTAGCATCTGCCTCGCTTGGCGTTCAGCCTTAAGATATTAGTGTTAGGACCGATCGGCCTCATGTCAGGAAGATGTTACTGGGTGTGACATCATCTTACATGTCTTCGGCAAGATACCCCAGTGCTAGACACACTATAAACTGCCACACTGAAGACATCGTAGCGTTATGACTGTAAAATTGTTAAAGCCACGTTAAAATCAAAATTACACACACATACACACACACACAAGCGCGCTCGTGTTTATTGATCTTTTAGTCGTAGTTCTACGTACCTTGTTAGCCATTTAACAAACACAAAACCTTAATTTTCTCCATGCGCAGTTTTCACAATCAGCAATGATTATGCATGACACCAGTATGTTCATCATAATCTAAGAATATTATATAATTCATAAACTCACCAGCAATTCGTTTTCTATTGTTATTGCTTCTACCTTATTTGGATTGTATAGCTTTTCCTCGTATTAAAATATAAATTTTAAATGAACCAAAGAATGAAAACTAATGTATCATATTAAAAAAGGATGGGTGTTTCTGACACTTTTGAAACAGATTCAGGCTTAGAAAATTCTACAATATATGAAGATTTATTATGTTTCCAAATGATCTCGATTCGCTGAATTTCGTTAACTTTGCCGGTGTAATTTTCAGCATATAGTCATTTGCGATAATATTTAATTTTAAATTCCAACGATCTGCGCGACTTTAATCTGGTCCGGTTGCTAAAATGGAACAAATGTAGAATTTACCTTTTAACGGTAAAATGTTTGGCCAGAAGAGAATGCAAGAGTAAGATAGTATTATTTCAGTTAGACTTTAAAAAAAAATGTAATACAGCTACAATAGTGTGGAAATCATTTAGTTATTTCACTTGTGTAAATATAGGTAGAACAAAGTAATAATTTTCCACAGTTGGTGCATAGCTTAAAAATAAGGATAACAATAAAAACAGGTACATATATATTTAACAATAGGCTGTTAAATCGATCAATTTTATGACCTGATAGTTTCTCCATATTGTAATTTTTTAAATAGTCCTTCATCATTCGCATATATATATATATATATATATATATATATATATATATATATGCTAAACAATAAAAAATAGGCGGTTAAATCGATCGTTTTTATGACCTGATAGTGTTTTCATATTGTATTAAAAAAAGTACTTCATCATTCGCAGCAATAAACGTTCCAGATAATTTCGACTTGTATTTGTCCTTTTGTGTTCCTCTTGTATGTGTGGGTTTTGTTTTTCTTTCTCAGGAAGTTGTGTGCTTCCTGGCCCATTGTGAATATTTCTTGCTGGAACTTTATACGCATCCTCATAAATCACGTATTAAACTAAAATTTTGTCAAATAAATGAATTCGCGGTGAAGTTCTAGCCATAGTTATCCGGCATTTCGAGGTACAGCTTATATATATATATATATATATATATATATATATATATATATATATATATATATATATATATATATATATATATATATATATATATATATATATATATATATATATATATATATATTGTTGTTGTTTCTGGGTAAGTATGAGGGTAAAGACCACTAGCTATAGAGTTACATTTAAAAGTTCAGAAACCGAAATCATAATATGTTTCCATTACATCTTTGAAACCAAAATTGCTTTATCAACAACAACAAAAATTTAGTAGCACTGATTTTTCATCCTCGCTAAGCACTTTTATTTTTTAAAACTATATCATCATCAAAAGGTCTTCGATGACATAAATACCCATCGACATTGAGAGGCTATAGCACGTGACTTTCTTAAACATCTACCTTGAGAGGTTTTGATGAATAACCCATATATACAATCAAGTTTGAAAACTATCTCTCAGTTTGCTTGATTTGTTTACTGTGTAAAACCGGCTTGATGTATAATTTTAAAAGTTCTAATGAGTACGGCCACCACCACCACCACTTAACATAGAAGAAAGGAACAGGAAAACAAGAGCAAAGAAATAAGATTAAGAAGAGGAAACGATCTGCAACCCGCCAAGCCGTGAACAAAGGAATTGCACAGAACAAAGGAACTCTCATACAAAAGAACGATAGGAACACGCAACAGAAAACAAAGGAACAAAGGAGAGACATGGAGCGGAACAGCAGACTGGGCGTTAGGACAAAAACAAAAGATAAGTCATCATTCAATGTTAGACGCAATTTAAGTAGAAGAATGCAAACTAGGTCCAAACAAATGGCTCTATTCAATCCAAACACGCAAACACACAAGCCACCAAACCCTATCATCAAGTTAGTAAAAATAATGGATGTATCACAACTCCAGACAGCATCAATAAATCATGTAAAACAAGCAAGATTAAAGCACATTGTACCAACAACAGCAAACTCCACTTCAACCAACATCACACTGGGACCCCAAATTCTGGTCACAAACACAGACCAAACAAACCACAAACCAGCAGACATAACTAACACCCCCACCCCACCAACAGAAACTACTAGAAATACAAAACTACTCTCCAGGGAACAATATAAATACAATGCCAATACTATCGCATATCCTCTTCAAGGAAGCGGAAAAACCACACACAAATGAAGATATGAACACCACTATTCCAAACCTAACAAATGAATTTGATAGTAACCTACTTACCTTAAACTCCCCACAATTAGACCACATAACCATAACCAGCACCCCAAAATTCACCAAAAATGAAATAACCAATTCTAGAAACATGCAAACAAACCAACAACAGGAAATCAAGCAAACAACAATAAATCAAAACATAAGGAAAGAAACTATACACTCAAGCCAATCTCCTGGACCATCTGGGATAATAACAGCAAGGGAACCACCAACCTATGGGAACAGATCCAATGAATTAGACACTACCAAACTACCCAGCATCATCACTAATAAGGCAACCCAAAGACCCCAAACAACCCAAAACCACCAAAACACATACCCATGTAAAGGCAAGGGCCGGCTAAAACCCCCAAAACAACCAAACCAAAACCCCACAAGTAAGGCAAACTCAAAACAGGAAATAAAACAACAACAGAACCCCCAAAATAAAATTCACAATTATCATTCCATCGAACACATCATATACATAAGCAGAAGGTGCAACATAATTACTAGTCTAAGTACCAATAGCATTATGACAGCACTGGCCAACATTCACACTGGATAATTCAAACTGATAAGACCAAGGCGAAACTACCTGATTGCCTAATGCATCACAATTCAACAGGTGGAAACATTTATCCAAATTGAAACTATAGGCCCAATAAAGATCAAAGTAGAGAGACAACATAGCACTCAAAGGAAAACACGAGTCACTTCGAACTCCAAACACAGTGAAACCACAACTAATCTGGCTGAACCCACTAAAACCAATATCTTTAAAAAAGTAATAGCACTAAACAGATACAACAAGGACATAAGCAATGAACTCCTACTTCAGAAACTCACGGCAAATGGAACACAGACCACCAAAGTCTATCGTCTTAAAGATCACAAGGGAGAAGAAACAAACAAAGCAGTTATAGAGGCTACCGAACCAATACACTCAATAATAACACTAGGACAGTCAGGAGTGTACCATCAACTGGAAAACTACATAAATAGGCCAAGATTTTGCACCAAATGCCTGCACTATGCCCTCAGATGTAGATTCAAACCAAGATGTAAGCACCTCACCTACCATTCTGCCAAAAAACATTATTTGTAAAAACAACCCCAACACACCAAAATCTACTTCTGAAATAATTAATAAGCATAAAAACTCTCCACTTAGAATCAGAAGCGAAAAAAGTGCACCACAAAACATACCCTCTAATCAGGAAACAAAAGAACCAAAAACTACAACCCACATTGTAACAAACCAAGACCACCCTGATAACACTCCTGATACAAACAAAACTGTCACCCCAAACATCCCCAAACCTAACACACACCCCAACACAGAATTAATACAGGAAGTAATGAACCTAACAACAGGAACCCTAATACAAGATCTCAATAGCATAATGAAAACTCTCAAAACCATTTTCACCATACTAGCTGACTGGACCACAAGACTAACAGATAAAGACAACTTCAAAAATGGATAGTACAAAAAATAATAAAAACACCATCTGGCAACGGAACTGCAGAGGAATCTTTAAAAACCTATCAGAACTGCAGAACAAACTGAATAATACGGCCGTAAAACCAGACGTAATCTGCCTACAGGAAACCCTCATAACACAAGAACACAAATGCCTGCCCAAACAACAAGTCTATATCCAGGGAATCTTTAAAAACAGACCCAAGGGGCAGAAAGGGGGTGGACTAGCAATTTATTTTATAGATACACTAATCTACTATGAAATAATAACTGCCCTACCAACGCAATCTCAGTAAAGGCAATCACAACAACAATCTAATTATCTGTGGCGACTTCAACGCACACAGTGAATTATGGGGAGGTGAAAAGAAAGCACAAAGATGGAAAATGATTCAAATATGGATAACTGAGAATAATCTGGTCATCTTAAATGACGGGTCTAACACTAGATTAAACCCTGAGGATGGCACTCTCTCAGCCATAGACCTAACCATCACTACCCCAAAAATTGCTCAAATCACAAATTGGTGGGTGGATCAAAAAGATGCGTTAGGAAGTGACTATTTCCCCATCACAATCAATATTCAAACAAAGACTCAACACATTTCAAACGAAACCCCACCTAAATGGAGGTACCAACAGGCAGACTGGGGCCAATTCCAGTTATTACTAGCTAGAGTAAATCCAGATAACTTAGAAAGCCCAAATATTGACTTGTATTATGATAACATAACATACACAATTATCGAGGCAGCAAACCGATGCATCCCAAAGACAACTAATATCCAAATTAAAAACCCTGTACCATGGTGGACTAAACAGTGCACTATAGCACATAAAGACAAAAAAGGGCCTAAAATAAATATAAACGCACCAAAAATTCTATCTACTTCCAGCAAGATAAAGATAAAGAAAAAGCACTAAAACAAACTATAAAAACTGCTAAAATTAATCTAAGGCAAACCTTTTGCTCTAAACTGAGTCTAAAATCAAATTCAAAACAAATATGGGACAAGATAGAAGCCATAAAAAGGAAAGCAACTACCTCAGCCCCAAAAATTAAAAATACCATAACAAATAAAGATAAGGCAGACATCCTAGCGAAGCATTTTTCGAACATGAGTAGCAACAATAACCACACCAAAAACTTTCAAGAACACAAAAAACTAATGGAGGGAACCCAACCTCAAATGTTTCAAAACCAAGGAACAAAAGAATCTCACCTAAATAGCGACATCACAGTACACGAATGGGAGATAGCCCTACGATCCAAAAACGAAACATCCCGTGGTAAGGGATGGTTACATTATCTATATAAAAAATACCTATCGATATAACAATAGCCATAATCAAACTCTTTAATACGATATGGGATAAAGGCCAACTACCCACCAAATGGAAACAGGCCATAGTAATACCAATCCCAAAGCTAGGTAGAGATCCCAACAACATAAATTCGTACCGACCCATCTCCCTTACGAACAATATTTGCAAAATAATGGAGACAATAATCGCAAAGAGGTTAAAACACCACCTAGAAACCAATAACCTAGTCTCCATAAATCAATGTGGCTTTCGGAACAAACGGTCCACCACTGACCAACTTCTCAGATTGGAAACATATATCAAACTCGCTTTTAACGCACATAGGAAAACCGATCGCAATATCATAGCGGTTTTTCTAGACCTAGAAAAAGCGTTCGACCTAGTATGGACCAATGGACTAATGGAATAACTGGACGCTTGTTCAACTGGATAGGCGATTTCCTCACAGGCCGGAAAATTACCACAAGAATAGGCAACACCCATTCGGAAGAATTTTCACTTGACAATGGAACACCGCAAGGCAGTATAATACGTCTCCTACTATTTAACCTAATGGTAAACGACCTTGACCTCAATGCAGCCTCCACATAAAACAAACTTGTCACAAATTGCAGATGATAGTGGCATATGGAGGAATGGAAATCCTGCCAATAAAACAGTAGTTAAAGAAATCCAGCAGAGCCTAGACAACATAGGGAGATGGGCGGACAAATGGGGTTTCAAAATATCTCATGAAAAAACTGTGAAATCATATTCACCCCCAAACGAAATAACAACCTAGTCTATCCAAACTTCTATATACAAAATCAATTAATCAAATACGTAACAGTATTACAACAATTCCTATGAATGTTCTTTGACAACCACCTCACATAGAAACAGCACATTGAAGAACTCATCCAGAATTGTAACAAAGATCTCAATTTACTTAGGAACGTCACAGGGACTGACTGGGGATCCAACCAGGAAACCCTCCTCACGATATATAAAAGCCTAATTAGATCAAAACTGGATTACGGTTGCCAAACATGTAACTCTGCTAAGCAAGCTGTATTACAAAATCTTGACACTATCCAGAGAAAAGCCTTACTATTATGCACAGGAACACTCCCCTCAACATCATTAGAAGAACTACAAACACTAACAGGATATCTAACCTTAAAATTACGTAGGCAAGAACTACTCCTCCGATACTCCATTCGATTAGATACCCACCCAGACAACCATCCCACCAAAATAGCTATAAACAAGTGTAAAGATGTCTTCTAACCCAAAATCATACCCATCACACCAAGTGGCAATGTAATCCTTGAACTAAGATAAAAGATACCTCTACTAAAAAAACAAGTAAGAAACAATACAGACAAGAACAAATCACCATGGTTACAAAAACCAACAAGGATTAACATTGAAGCTACCGAATTAGGCAATAAAAAAGGACAAGAAAACGTACTAAAACCTGTACTGGCAAACGAAATCAACCAAAAATACCCGGACTATGTTGGATCACAACACACATACCCAGATCTAGTTATGGACTCTAATAAAAAAATAAACAATCAGCATATAAAAATATAAATAAATTCATAGACTCAGCAGGACTTAGGAACAAAATATAATTACTATCCCCACAAAACCAAAAGACCCCCAGTAACTAGCTAAATAAATTTAGAAGCCCCCACATAAAAACCCAAAACATATCATTCAATTTTATAAAAAGATTAATAAATAATTCACTTACGAGGCAGCTATCAGAAACTAAGAAAACCGCAAAATCGGGTGTCCTAGATGTCCTTAACGAACCAAGTAATCAGCTAGGACTCCGGTCCTAGATGTCCTTAACGACTCCGGTCTCTTGCTAAATAAAGTATAAATAACATTCAATCTCTAATAACTTTAATAAATAACTAACTTAATGAGGCAATATCTAAAAACTTATACATAACATAACGTAGGAAGCACACACTAAACACCTCGATTAGTAATACCACAATGACCTTGAAAATCTATCTTCAGACATGATTTATACTAACAACCTCTATACACAGCATAAAACACCACCCACCCCCTTTTTAGAACATTTTAAGAATAGAAAAAAAAGAAAGAAAAATAGTACATAAAAAACGCAAAAAACATCAGGCAAATGCAACAAGAAACCAACGATTTGAAGCAACCAGGACCGTTCCCTAGCTCTCCTTCCCACTAATGACAGCCAACCATTCAACTGTAAGGGATCTTTATGGACCCACATATTGAGGCCAAACTATCAGGGTTCCTTGAACCCATAAAAGCCTGGGGGAGGTGACACCATTCCATTCCCCAGGAACAACTAGCATGCTGTGGTGCAGTCAGAAAAAAGTGGCACATGCACAATTGTGCGCACGTCACTATAATTAAACTCAACGACAACAAAAATGTATACAATACCTACATTGGGAGGAAAACATCATGCTTACATTCCAATATTATGACGTCATC
Organism: Sinohyriopsis cumingii; assembly: GCA_028554795.2. Classification (NCBI taxonomy): domain Eukaryota; kingdom Metazoa; phylum Mollusca; class Bivalvia; order Unionida; family Unionidae; genus Sinohyriopsis; species Sinohyriopsis cumingii. The sequence continues at coordinate 41,275,680 of CM068829.1, forward strand.
TGACGAAACGTTGTTTAATAATAATAATAATAATAATAATAATAATAATAATAATAATGATACCTTGTAACATTGTTTTACTTGGGTAGTTAGTATTATTTCTTAATTGCTTATGCCTCAAAATTATAGAAAATGGCTATTAATACCCACATATTTTGCTTTTGTAACAAGGACAGTGATATTTTGAAATTCACCTATTTTCCAGAACATTCCAGATAGATTCAGTGCTGAGTAAACTTGGGGTAACTTCCAGAACTTTCTAGAACATTCCAGTAGTATAAATGCAAGGGCCTTAAGCCAACCAGTTCAGTTTAGTTCCAGCTGCATAAGTGGATACATAGATGCATTTTCCTCATATAACATTAAGTGGCTTCAAGCATCCGGCAGACACAATTTGCTATGTCTGTGGCCAGTTTATCAAGACAAGAGTGAAAAAGTACTCCGTGGAGACATCTGCTAAGATGTTTGAAGCCTAAAAGGCATATTTTGGCATGCCAGTCCAGGATCAAGAAAACCCTGGGCACCTCATTTCACCTGCCTGCGAGCACTGCAAAAACTCTGGAAGGTAAGATTGACAATTGTTGCTCGGAATTTTATGTTATAAAATTTGTTAAAACTTTACAATTGTAAAAGATTTTAAATTTGAAATGTTTTGCAATTTTCACTGTTATTGAAAAAATATATCATATATGAAAATTTTTACGAGAATCTCTTACACGTTAGCCATGGGTGAAATAAATGTATTTTTGTAGGATGGTACAGAGGGGAAAAGAGAACCATGAAGTTCGCTATCCCAAAAATTTGGCGGGAACCCACTGACCACTCAAGCAACTGCTACTTCTGCATAGTGGACCCTTCCAAACATCGGACTGGAAAAAATGCACTGCTATCAAGTTTCCGGACCTTCCATCGTCCATTTCCCCGGCGCCACACTGCCCTGAGCTCCCCGTACCCATTCCTCCGGAGAGAGAACAGTCGTCTTTAAAAAAGACCAGCAAGTCAGAGAGCGAGGAATATGTTGTAGATCTAGGTGACAGTTTCAGCGGTGGAGCTAGAGGAGAGAAATTCATACTATCCCAACCAAAAAGACCTCAACGACTTGATCAGAGATCTTGGTCTCACCTAGTCCAATACCGAGCTTTTGACGTCTAGGCTCAGACAGTGGAACTTGTAGGATGAAAGTGTGCAAGTAGCAGATCAGAGGAAGGGTCACAAAGGTTTTTTCAGCTTCTTCACCCATCAAGATGGGCTCTGCTTCTGCCACAATATGACCAGTATGTTCGAAGCAATTGGAATCGTCTGTAACCAGAATGAGTGGCGCTTCTTCACTGACAGCTCATCCAGGAGCCTCAACGCCGTGCTGCTCCATAATAGAAACAAGTACCCATCCCTTCCCCTGACTCACTCGGTGCACCTCAAGGAGGATTACAACAACATCAAGAATTTGCTGTACGCCTTCAAGTATGATGCCTACGGCTGGGAGATCATCGGAGACTTCAAAATGGTGCCATTCTTGATGGGTCTCCAATTCGGTTTTACCAAGTTTCCCTGATATATTTTCCTTTGGGATAGCAGTGACACCAAGGCGCACTACCACAGGCGGAACTGGCCACAGCGGACCGAGTTATATATGGGGAGGAACAAAGTCCAATGGATGACACTGATGGACCCATGTAAGGGGCAGTGCCACCACTTTACACCAGACGGGGCCTTATGAAACAATTGGTCAGAACTCTAGATAAGGAGCCGGCAGATTTCAAGTACTTTCGAGACTTCTTCACAAAGCTGTCTGGGCAAAAGTCAAAGCCAGTGTAACATGCAATAGTATACACCCCCAGTCAGGAGTATACCTGGGGTTAAAGCGTCCTGGGCTAGATTATACCCGGGTATAGTATGGCCTGGGCCAATATATACCCCTGGGGTATATTATGGCCTAGGCCAATTCATACCCTCAGGCCAAATTATACCCCCATGATATCAATAGTGTTGAGCGATATACACAAGGATTCCGCTTTGTCAGATAAGTTAAGTGAGAAAGCTAACTGAACTAAAATCGTATAACTCTACACACAGACTTTTACTACGTCAACCAGAAAAACTTTAATCAGTAAAAAATATTAGACTTCCACAAAGATCAAAGATTACTACCACACTTCTCAGTAGTGTTTACACATTAAAATAAAATCACATATCTAAAATATTATAATGCAATTGTAACATAGTGCTCAATTAATTTGACTATTCATAATATAATAAAAGTCATGACGTCCTGAAACTTCAACTACTAAGACTGGCAAGTCCTCGCTATATTATAAATGTTCAAAGTTAAACACTGATAACAACATCAAAATGATCATGCTTGTTTAAGTGCATGTTCTGTTGTTGACTGCAGATTGAATCTTGCGGGATCAGTCAACCAATCCATGGAGTTGCCGACTTTTGTGTGGATGACGATGTCGCAACTCAATAGATTCGCTGTGGCCATGATCCTATGCATTTGTTTCCCAGACTCCATCACGAGAGATGCCAGAGGTATTTACATATTCATTCACATTGTGGTTCAAGTATTCCTGTAGTTCTTTGTCAAGTCTGTGTTCATGTGGTGGATGACTTTATCTCTGACAAGGGAGTGGTTCTTTTCTGATCCTGTTAAGATGTAGTTGATGGCCCGGAAGTAGCAGTTGCCATCACCTTTTTTTGTATATACGCCGTGGTTGTCAAAAGTCCCTTGTTCGTCCATAGTACACAACCTTACCAAGCGTAAGGCCAAGAGTGGTGCTAAGATACTTTCTTCCTGAACTTGGTAGTGGGTTGAAAGTCTTGGTCTGCTTGTGTTTCAGTGAGATATAGATGTCATCATTGTCTGGTTCTTCAAGTGGTCTTTTGAGTGTCTTTTGCTTTGGGCAGTCATTGGCAGGGCCACTCGGACAATCATCGGGGCACTGGAGTGGTGGAGAAGCCTGTTCATACTGGTAAATATTAAGGTTGCTGGCGTGGTAGGTGTTGCTCAGTATCTTGTCAGTCTTATTGTTCTTAAATTTTACTCGTCTCTTGCTCAAGGATTCCACAGTGGGTGGTTCCATCTTTGAACACATGCGATAAATACGGCGCTGATTCTTGATATAAATAGTGGAACCAGCAGTGAAGTCTTTGTTCTGTTGTGTAAGCGATCAAAGGCACGCTTATGGTGTTCCTGGGCAGAGAGGATGTTGGTACTGACTGTTGAACGGAGCTTTTATGGATGGTTGTCAACGTAGCAAGCATCAGTGAAGGCATCATCTGAAAGGAGCATGGAGCCAACATTGTCATCTTCTGAAGGTTTGAGGTCTATAGGAAGCTTGGCCTTCCGTCCATACATGACCTCAAATGGAGTGCACTTGGTTGAGGCATGCACGGATATATATATATATATACTCTTCATGTCCAGAGACAGGGTTAATCATGTGGCACACGGTAAGGTAGTGTCAATACATAGCCATTTATCGATATTCGCGGAAACTTTAAAGAAGGAATGATCATACATACATACATACATAACATGAAGAAGGAATCAAGAATCATGATACGATATGTTATAATATGATTTTCATCATAACCTTCTTCTCATCTCTTGCTATGAGAAGGGCTTACTCATAAGATAAGACATGTCTTTGACCACGTTCAGAGAGAGAGAGAGAGAGAGAGAGAGAGAGAGAGATAGAGAGAGAGAGAAGGAATTCAGACTCTCTAACAAGGGTGTCACCAATAACCGTGAAGATACGACTACATCTTGAGCAATTAGGTAAGGAATCGCTGTAAGAAAAGACATAGCTTTTCTGACTGGAGCAACGAATTAATTCTTCGTAAGCCTGATTCGCTATTTATATAGTTTTCTCGTTGGCTCAGTCTTAGTGAGAACATGCCCCTTTGAACGTTTCCATGGCGATCGTGTGAACCATCTGCGTAACGCATCCATTATTGATATCATAATAATTTGTATGTTCTGCAGCTTCCCTCCAAATCTAAATTGATGACATTTAGATACGAGCGAAATATATTTTGTGCTGACAATTGTTGAATTTTAGTTACGAGCAAAATGTACTTTGTGCTAATAAATGTTGACATTTAGTTACGAGCGAAATGTATTGTATATTTTGTGCTGACAATTTGTTGATATTTAGTTACGAGCGAAATGTATTGTATTATTGTATGGGTTTCTACACCTGCTTGTAAAGTGCAATCTTTATAAAATAGCATACAGTTATATTACACAGATATATAAATTTTATCTCCATATATTTTAGTGCAAAATTATTTTCAATATAAATTAATGAAAAATTACTTTTAATACAATTTAGAATAAATTTCAATCGTATTACTTTTACTTAAAAGTTCTGTCCTAATAATACCTTCAGGGTCTGAGCCGAGTCCTCGAGGCTCGACAGAGGAAAAATAAATTATATTCAAAAAGGTGAAAGATCAAATATACAATAATATTTGAAACAGTCGGTAAAATCCAAAATATACAATGGAAAAAACATTGCCAGACATTTAGTGAAGTTCAGAAATAAAACGAGAAAGCTACAAAATACTCATTGTAATGCAACCAAAAAAGAAGAAAATAGATATATTGAAAAGTACATTGCAAAGTATTTAGTAAAATTCAAATAAAAATAGAATGGAAAAGACACTTCACGACATTCAATAAAATTCAAAATTACAAGCAAAAAAGCATGGCACGACAGAAATAAAAATTGAAAAGATACAATGACAACAAAAGAAAGTTTTAAATATTACAATAAAATTCTGTTATTTACATTACGACTTTGTCTTGTTAAATAATTATTAAACTAATATTAATATGCAGTTCTTGTTTTCTTTATTTTTCTTTTTATATTTTAGTTTACTCGTTTTTGTTGTTGTTATTATCATTTTTACTTGTGTCACATCAGCAGAACATATTTATGGGTGACTGCTGTAATTATTTTTGCTTCAGCCACGTGTTGTGAAATGAATTCTCATTCTTCTGGGTATTACTAGTGAACCGATATTGAATTTATCGTCCTAATGCATACATACTATTAACAATGAGATACCAGCGACATTGAAGTAAAATGTTTGCGAACAGAATGGCGTAAGAATTTGTTATTAACCAATATTAAGGAAAGTGAAAATTTGAGTGTATTAACCGTTTGATATTAACCAAGAGTAAGGAAAGTGAAAATGTGAGTGTTGTGTTAGTCCTACCCTAATAACAATGACCTCTGTTCACTTGCAATCAAACCTGGACCTGCGCGTGCATGAAATAGAAATCACATTTAAACCAACCGAAGAGTAATAAGTGAACATATCATTATAATCGTAACACTGGTTCGGTGAGGTCCAGTGCAACTTTGAAATGGACTTACATTACCGACGTTACCTGTGACGTATGAAAGAGAATGTATCGCCGTTATCGTTTCAAATAAATTTGCCTTAGAAACTGTCCGTATGTAGGCCAATAGCTTTTGTAGTTGTTGTTGTAGGGTTTAACGCCATTTTTCAGCACACGAAAGGCTATACATGGCGACCAGTATTAATGGTGGAGGAAGAACCCGGAAAAACCCCTGAAAGAACCACTGACCCTCGAGAAGCTACTGACAAGCTTTCTCACATACCCACATTGGCCGAATCCGAGACTCGAACCTACGCAGACAGAGATGAGATGGCAGTGATCCGTAACGGAGTACGCTTTAGAAAATCGGCCACTCGGGGCCCCCTAGGCCAATAGCTGCTCATGTCTTATGAGAGCTATGCAACGCGGAAAACTCGGTTTCGAGCAACCACTTCGGCACTTTGACTAATTTAGCATTTTAACATACATATCTACATATATAATGAACAACACGACAACATCATTCGATGTTGCCAAGCCAGGGAAGGAAGCACCTCTTCCGACTGGTTTGAAGACATTCGAGCCATTTCTATGGCGGTATCGCCAAGACACATTACCATAAGGTACACATTCATACGATTCGTATGAAAACATGAGAAAGAAACCTCAATAACATTATCGAACCCAACTGGGCTGACAAAATAAACATCTGCATCAATATGTTTGAGACGGCTTTGCGGAAATTACAATTCTCCATAAGATAGGCAAATACGGTACGACCTTGTCATGTGTTTATGCAGCGAAATATGTATACACTGGTTTTAAATTTCAGTACGAACAGGTTTGATGTAAAAGCTTTGTCTATGGAATGCGTGTTAAAAAAGTGGGTTCATGTACACTCATTGTAGTAGAAACCTTAGCAAACGCGATAAATGTTACTGAAGTAGGTATAAAAAATGTTATTAATACTAAATAACAAATTAAATACAGCATATAGTAGATACGCTTTTGGAAATATTTTGAACTTAACGCACTAACCTTGTAATTTTACATTTCAAGAAACAAAATATGATGATACAAAAACATACCTATGTGAAAATAACCACAGCCCAGAAATATTCTTCCTAAGAAACGAATTATATGTTAATGGACAGTAAACAATACACGTATTGTCTGTAATATAGAAAGAGTACAATGGGTAAAAGTTAAAGTCACTATTACTGGGGAGAAAACTGTCAATGCGGCTGTCGTTGACTTGGGGCCTGGCGTAGATGTAGCTGTTGGACCCATGGAAATCTATTTTTTGCATGGATATATGTATTTCACCCTGGGTTGTAGGTAGCTCGAATTCGGGGCTGGACTAGGAATAGTATGCATACGATATGTTGGGAATTTCAGGTGTTACTGCAAGAAGAATTATCACCGGCGATGTATAAATTTTATCCTGGAAATCGTCTAAGTAATTCTGATGTACCTGGTGTTGATGTTTCAGAATAGACCCTTCTTGTGGGCAAAATGAACGAAAATGACAGAAGAGTTGTCCAGTCGCTCCGGAGTTGATGCAGCAGCATAGCTGGGCGGCGGTGTGAAGTCTGATGGTTGCAAGAGTTTCGGTGTGAGTCTGTTCCGTAGATTATAATTATGAGAAGTGACACCCTTATTCGTGATAATCTTCACTATTCTTTTGTTTCTTCTCCACCAACTGTTATGATATGTGTTGTATCATAACAAGGGTGTCACCAATAATCGTGAAGATAAGACTACATCTTGGGGAATGAGGTAAGGAATCGATGTAAGGAAATGACAGAACTGTTCTGATTCGAGCAACGAATTAATTCTTCGAAAGCCTGATTCGCTATTTATAGTTTTTCGTTTGCTCAGTCTTAGTGAGAACATGCCCCTTTGAACGTTTCCATGGCGATCGTGTGAACCATCTGCTCAATGCATCCAATATTGATATAATAATAATTTGTATGTTCTGCAGCTTCCCTCCAAATCTAAATTGATGATATTTAGATACGAGCGAAATATATTTTGTGCTGACAATTGTTGAATTTTAGTTACGAGCAAAATGTACTTTGTGCTAATAAATGTTGAAATTTAGTTACGAGCGAAATGTATTGTATATTTTGTGCTGACAATTTGTTGATATTTAGTTACGAGCGAAATGTATTGTATTATTGTATGGGTTTCTACACCTGCTTGTAAAGTGCAATCTTTATAAAATAGCATACAGTTATATTACACAGACATATCAATTTTATCTCCATATATTTTAGTGCAAAATTATTTTCAATGCAAATTAATGAAAAATTACTTTTAATACAATTTAGAATAAATTTCAATCGTAATACTTTTACTTAAAAGTTCTGTCCTAATAAATATATACCTCACATTCTTCCAGTCCAATTATATTGATTAACTGTTATATTTCCAACACTCCCAACAATATGTTCTAGTTCTTAAATCACAATGGTATTCTTATTTATTAAGCTGAAGCTAAAACATGCTTCAATAAACTCAGAAAAGGCGGTGATAATTGTTGTTCATGTTTTCCTGCTACAGGTAAAGACCAGAACGATAAGAAATTACCTGCAATAATATACCGAAAACTGCAATAAAATTACGTATTCCTGGGCCTACATGTTTTGATACCCTCCCCAGTGTTTTAGCCCCTAACCGGTTACTTCCCCGAGTGTAAGGGTTGACACTAGCTGCTCGTATGGATTATCGCCTACGTGATGTCCTTACTTGTTTTACAAACATACATCGCTTACATATTGTCCTCATTTATAGAAAATACCTACATTACCCACATAATGTCCTTACTATTGGACATACCTACATCGCCCGCATAATGTCCTCACCTATTTTACGTACCTACATCGACCACACAATATCTTCTTTTAATTTACAGTCCCAGATCGCCTACATAGTATCTTTGTCAATCTGCATGTTCACACGTTGTATACTTAATGTCTTCACTTAATTAACATACCCACAATGCATGCAAAGTGTCATCGGTGAATTTACACACGCTAGTTGTATACTATTATCAATTAATTTGAAAAAATCAAACTTTTATTATCCTGCGTAGCTAAATGAATGAATAAGATATTTCACATAAATAGAAGTGTGTATTTATTTGCAGAAGTACAACATCAGCTGCAAAATATTTATATCCTCAGTTAGTGGCAAAACATTTATAACTTCTGACGGTCGTATCTAGTTAGTGGCAAAAAAATTTTATCTTTTGACGGTAGTGCCCGTTAATGGCAAAACATGTATATCTTCAGATGGTAACACCCAAGAAGTAACAACATAATATTGCTAAAGTCTCATATTTTTTCTAAAGAGTTTAGTTGAAGAAACTTCTGTTTTTGCTATTTTGCACTTACATTAAACAATCATCCGAATATTAGCAAAGATGCCCCACCCCCAACAATAAAACCCAAAGCAAAAACCCCAAACACCCCAACCCCCCAAAAAATTAAAGTAGAAGAAAAGGCACGGTTACGAATATCAGTTTTGGATGCCTACGTAGACATGAAATGAGACTTGGCATTCTTCCATGGTTGACAATTGAAAAGTAAATATTAATTTAATATACAAGTGGGGCATATTCTGGCCTGAAGGGGTATGGTCTGGCCCAGGCTATTTTACACCCCCGGGCATAGTTTAGCCTAGGATACTTTTTCCATCGGCGTATACTCTGGCCTGGGCCAAACTATACCCGGGTTTAATCTGGGCAGAAGTTAATTTGGTCTGTTTCGCCTGTGTCTTCGTCGGACCACATATTAAGAAGATCATGGAGTGCTATGAATTCCATAAGAAGCTCACTGGTAAGGAGAAAGCGGCTTGGAACATCTTTGACGCAGTGGTTCGGGGCTTCCTGGGCAATCACAAGGCCAAAAACTACCTGGAGCTGATTGGCTCTGAAGAACTACGGCAAAATGAGCTGCAAGATGTCCCTCAAAGTCCATATCATTGATGCTCATCTTGATAAATTCAAGGAGAACATATGAGCGTACTTAGTGGAGCAAGGCAAGCGCTTCCACCAGGATACATTTGACTTTGAACGCCGCAGCCATGGACAGTATAACGAGAACCTGATGGGAGACTACATTTTGGGGCTGATTCCTGAAATTGATCTACAGTATAATCGCAAATCTCGAAAAACTACTCACTTCTAAATCTTGTTTTGGTTATTTTTGTTTTACTTTAGTATAAATACATGTCAATTTGTATTCATATATTGCTTTTTCTGACTTTATGTGAACGAAAAGACACAAAATTGCCCGTTTTCTCATTGAAAATATGTAAACTTCAAAATATTACTGTCCTGATCACAAAAGCAAAGTTTGTGGGGAATAATACCATTTTCCATTCTTTTTAGGCATAAGCAATTACGAAATAACGCTTACTACCCAGGAAAACAATTGTTTTGCATAGTGTAATCAACGTGTTCTGAAAATGTCAATCGTTATTGTTACAAACTGGATTCATTTTTAAAGCTACTATCGTTGTCACCCTAGGATGATAGTTTCGCATCTTAGTCCTAGCTGTTAGCCACAGATTTTAGCCTTCTATACTGGCCTCCCATGATGCTTTGCACACAATTGTGCGGTCTCGTTGTTTTCTGCATATGTTCGCTCCACGACTATGGTACGGGCTAAGCACGTATAGTCTTGTAAGTAGTTACTTTGAACAATACTGAGCTTAGAAATGCAAATTCCGGCCACTAATTACACTTTTCTACGTGGTCCGCTGCCTGTGTGATGTGAAAGGTGGGGCATGTGAAGATTCACTTTTCCATCGGTGATGTTAAACTTGTTATTTCTGCTGGTTGACGAAACTCGATCCAAAGAGGCAAAAATCAGTGAAGCGAAGACACTTATGTTATCGCCTTTTGTGATCGAACCCTAACGGGCCTTTCGGTATCACTCAGAAGTATTGAAGCAGAGATAATAACCATATTTGCTGAAACTTTGTGCACGTAATTCTGTGTCTTTATTGTTAATAATTTACATTTTGATACCTTTTTCACCCCTTGTCACTTCTGTGTGGTATTATGCTTGCGTGAATGAGAGAGTATAGTGGTGAGTCTATAAGCAATTCCTTTCCTTGTGTGCGATTGTATGTTTGTGTGAAAGCATGAATATAAAAACAAACGAACACTCCTGTCATTTTAAAGCCAAATTTTGTAATACCTAATTATGGAATCCTAATTAATGCATCTTTAGTCATGCTGTAATTGCTTGTTTTTTTATTTTTAAAGGGGGGTTCCAGCAAACTCTCAAATATTTGGCGTTTCGATTCGGACGGGATTATTTAGCAACACAATCGCCATGTTTGCTTGGGCCAGTCTATCTTTCCAAGTAACATATGTCGTTCACCGTCTTGGAAAATCTCGATAATTCCGTAAAATTTGGATTCAGATATCTTTGACCATATGCATACAATAGTTCCTCTTATTTCATTTATTTTAGAAATATTACAACTGGACATCATAGATAATTGACGCAGTCGACGCAGGTTTTACTGAAAGTGACAATTCCAGAAACCGGAAATTGATAGCGGGATTGTTTATTTTTTGTTATTTTTGTTTATTTATTTTGTTATATCGGGAGCTTCAGTTTGCGTTGAAAAGCCAATAGTTCGACAGTTTGGCGACTTCGTGGCGACAATCAGTTAGAAATTACAAATCAGTGAATGAAATGACTACGTTTTGTGCATTTTAAAAAATGTCCTTTATGAATTTGTGTTTTTAAAAGCAAAGAGGGTACAAAGAGGGTACAAATAAATGGGAGGTGAGCTATTTATAAAAGCATCAACATTTCAATGGTCATTTTATCTAAATTTCTGTAATTATGATGCTGATTTTTGTAGTAAATGTATTTTGTGCAAGTATTCATTTTATGTTTATGACATTTGAAGGAATTTAAAAAATATGTCCTGACGTTAATTCGACTTTGAAGCCTCAGTGAAATATATGCTCCGCGTCCTCTGATTCCGCACAGTTCATTAGCTCGTAGTTAATACCTTGTTTATTTTACATTTTTTTAATCTCCCTTGAAATTTGCCTTCGGTTGTTTTATTTGCTGAAACTATTATACCAAAATGCGTTGAGTATGAATCTTTGACGTGTGAAAAAATGGGAAAGATTGTGCGGCGAAGATTCGATAGAACTCTTGTGAAAAAGTGCCCAGAATGCAAGAAACAGGTTCGAATTCAACGCGTACAAAATTTACTGTCGTTTACTTGTACTCAAATCAAGTTCTTTATTCGATATACCTGTATATATATATATATGAGAATTAGTTTTCGAACATGAAATTTCGCTTTTGTACGGAACAAGACCAGATTTGAAGTAGGCATGGTTTAAAACAACAACTCAAGATGAGCACTGATTAGTTTGTTATAAAACACATCTGGATAAAACACAGAGCACACAAGTTTAAACATGAGCAAGCAAAGCATATTAAAAGGCAGTGATTAAAATTAAATTAAGAATCTGAATAAATTAAAACCACAATTTAAATTTAAACCGCATGCTCTGATACAGCATATGCAATACTTTTAGTCCTACAGTGTAAGACATAGCACATGTTGGTTTTGTTTTATTGCCGGAACAAAAATATCGGGTGATGTATCTTACTTAGTAGGACTAGCATTTTTTTAACGCTAACAGTAAGGCACTTGATAGAACACGGGACAAAGATATGAAAAACAATGGTAGCACAATCAATACTTCTTGTTATGAATGGAGGGGGTGAGGTATATTATTTGCAAATATTGCATTCTGCAGTTCTTACCACTCCAGGGTGGAAGTATTGGTCTGAATGAATTAAAATTTTGCTCTAAAGTGAATAGGTAGCTCATTTCATTGTTTGGCACTGGCGCATCTACAAATTTGTGCTAAGATAATGACGAGGTTTAAATTTTTGAGACTAATAATTATGAATATCTAATATTGTATTTATTGTGAGTAAAATATATTAAATCATCCAAACATTTGAAAGCAAGAATTTTATTCAAGTTTCAGAAGATTAACCCGAAGTCTGCACAACTTGAGGGTTGGCATTTTTGCCATAAGTAAGAGTTTATGATAGCTGCTTGTATTATAATCATCATGCACAATCTCAGTGCATGCTGTAGTATTTTTTAAAGTTTAGAAGTGTTCATGTCACTGCAAGAATGCCGGATAATGGACAGATATTGATAAATATAAGATTGTCAGTTTATTGAACCTAGTGTACATCAGACCGTTTAGGACAGTGAACCATAATGAACGTATAGGTAGAAATACTAACAATAAACAGGATTGATTCATCAGGAAGGAAGAAATTACGTTCATGGTATATTTATTTGAGAAGTCTATTTCCTTCCATAAAACTCCAATCTGTTAGTAAACTAAATGAACCAGCTGGATCTGGTTCTTCACAGGATACGTTTATTATCAATGCAGTTAGTAAGAAGCATGCTGGATCTTCACAGGATATGTTTAGTACCAATGTAGTTAGTAAGAAGCATGCTGGATCTTCACAGGATATGTTTAGTACCAATATAGTTAGTAAGAAGCATGCTGGATCTTCTCATTCTTCAAGTTCAAAACTAGCAAAATGGATACTAAGATGTCACACAAAAGAAACAAAATCTGTTCACTCTTTGCAAGAAAAGTGAAATGGTTTTCAAAAATGTTGACAATGATCCAGTTACAAAGCTGTATTGCTTGTTTATGAAGAGTGCCGTTTCATTGTTTGATGCAGCAAATATTATCATGAGCCAAGCTTTTAACTGATATAGACTCTCATGTAAGCCAAAATGATATTGCTATTCGTACAGAAGCAAGAGAACTCACTGAACACAATTCTACTCTTGCTGTGAAGGTGTTAGAGATTATCATTCTACGGTCTGTGGTTACAGTGCTCCATAAATTCCTATATGGAGATGAAGTGTTTTTAAGTGCTACAGGTGCACATGTAAATTAGACAGTCAATAAAGTGAGGATTCTTTGTAAAGAGATATATATCCCTTTCTGTTGCCACCCTAATGTCTACCTTGGATCATCTGGAAGGAGAATTTCAGAAGTATCAAGTTGGCATTCTACCTGACAATGTACTTCACGCAGACAAAGTTGATGTGCAATGGCACCTTATTTCCCAGCTAAAAGACCCAGTCACAGTTGGAAGATGTCAGGTTATGAAAGGAATATAGCTTCTTTATCATTTTAGTGCCGACTGTAAAAGATTGTTCAGTATTAAGAAAAATAAAACTGAATTCAGATCCAGATTCTATAACCCAGTGCTTAGTGGTGTGCAAAACATTCATGGTAGCAGCTGGTACAGAGTGTTTTGAACTGCGGCATGACAGTCTGTTGCCATCTACATATGAAAACTTGAATCGGTAAATGAGGTTAAAAGACCAAATAAATCACTTGGTACAAATGGTCATTGAATTTTTAGAATGTTATACATGGATTACTCTTTCTGCTTGGATTAATCTTTTCGTCCACTTGGATTTTGCTTCTCCAGGGGATGGCATGAATGCATCAGTCCCATTGAATACACTATGACTGGAATAACAGCTCATTCTGATTGTAATACAGTTGAATGTCAGCTAGCGCTCAGTTTGTAAAAAGGCAGAAACAAAGGAACTTCATGCGAAACGTTTGGTTTTGGCGCAGTCGTTTGAAGTCAGTCTTGTGTACACTATCATGTTAAAAAATAATGTAGTATAGTACAAATGCCTCATTGAAGGATACTGTATGCATATTAGGCCTGCAAATTAATTAATTGCTGATAAGGATACACACACACACACACACACACACACACACACACACACACATACGCACACACACACTTGAATTTCTGTGTTCCGGACATTTTGAAGGTTTTGACTGCTACATAGTCAGAGCAACCTGACATCAGTCATAGGATATCCCAAATATTATATTATTAAACATTGTCTTTGATTTGTTTATCCATTACACTTTCAAATAAACCCAAATGAAGTAAAAATCAGATGTCACTATAATTGTCTTGTTTACAAATCATTTTTCTTCTTGGACAATCAGTAAAGGTCGCTGACTAAATTCTCAAGTTGCTAGATCTTGTTTTACATAGTTTCTTTGTTAGTCATCAGAGATATAAATGACTAGATTGTTTACCATTTGGTTGTACTGCTTTCATACGGTTAAATGGGATAAGAAAAGGTCATGTTAATTCTATAGTGCTTGGCCGAGATCAGCGGCACCTTGCTCTGCTACTCAATTTAAAGTGAAAAAATTATAATAAAGTTTATATTAGAGCAGCCCGACTTAGGTATAAAATTGCAGTAATAATTAAAATACCTCCAGCATGAATTGGCTATCATAATTTTTGCATGCGTTGATGAGGATAAAATAAATCTTAATATTTTGCTATTTTTATACCGCCATTTTCTTACATCAGCATTATAAGAGCTGCATTTAACTTGGATTTTAGTAATGGCTTTGGTACTTGTACTTAGTCCAGAAGATACAGTCAATGCAGCATTATCGTTTTTGGTAACGCTCATAACCAAGACAAAGATACATTATCTCTCTTATCTCCTGTTATGTGCAGAACCATTTGACATAAATACATATATTTCTTCATCCATGTATTTATTTTGCCTCTATTTACTTTTTTTTTATAAAAAAGTTAAGCATTTTCCAACATCAGATATGTTTTATTTAAATTTATTTGAAAATTTATTGATTATTTGCCATCTTAGTTGGGATTTTGGTGTCCAAGTTATATGCGCAAGAAATGTAGTTTTTAAACAAAATATGGTTAAAAAACATATACCTGACCACAGATCACTGGCAAAAGAACTTCAGAAGATTTGAATAGGAAAATGTTCATCTTGTGTATGTTTTGCAGATAACAATATCCAATTATATATGTTCATTATATGTCACGTTACCCCTTTATGTCAAATTGCACAGAAAGCTTCAGTTAAAGATGCTGTGAAATGAGATATTGTGTATTAGTATGATTGTTTGTGCCAATATACCCACTTGTAATTTGTGCAAAAATCAACATCCAAGTTAAATGCCTAACTTTTTCAGTATGTGATTTAAGTCAAAATATGAATCTCTGAGGTCAGTTTTATAAATATTCATTAAATATAAGTTCTGAGATATATAACCAGTGCATACAAAATGTTTAATTTAATTTTTGGCATATATGTAACACTTTTGGGACCCATGATCACGGCCAAGCACTTCAGTCAGTAATAGTGCAGTATATTTAAAGATTAGTTGCTGCATTCATTATTTTAATTTTTTTTTAAAATTGGTAGTCATATATATGCCACAATTAGTCTATAATAAATATATGTATCAGGTCTGCTGCTTCAGAGATCATACTCAATTCAAGGCATAAGCATACCAAGAGAAATGTAATTCTGGACCATTGTTTGTAGTCAGATGAGATTCACTGTACAGTACATTATCATGATGCAACACATTGATGGATTTTTTATGTCATGGGATGCTGTGCTTTTGGGAGATGAACCATAATTTAGGCTCCTGCAGTGTTTCTTCCGGTCCAGTGTGACAGAAAGTCACGTCAAAGATTTAGAACTGAAGTGTTTGTTGACAGCCTTGTCAGAGCAGTGCAGTTTATGTAGATTATTCATGCAAGTGTACGTGACAGATTCCAGGACCTTGTAATTTAAATTTAATGCTTTCACTGTGAGCCTAAAATCGCTATGTTGACACTTCATTGTTGATTATGGTTAACCAGGAAACAACATTGATGGAATCATCTGTGCCGACAAAGGAATGAGTGAATGATTCTCAAGTACATTGCGTTAAAGAATAATAGTGGACAACAGCAGCTGAAATATGGACAGTTCCAGTGAAAGGACAATACCCTAATGTGTGTCATTACAAATTTCACAAGTACTGCCAGTGTCAAGCATGGAATGCAGTCAGTGAAAGGACAATACCCTAATGTGCTTCATTAAAAACTTCAAGTACTGCCAGTGTCAAGCATGGAATGCAGTGCAGATTTTCACACCCCAAATTTGTTGAAACAATTCTGCAGTGCAGGCTGAGTGTTTAGCCTCTTGAACTTAGAGAACAAACCTTGTAGGTGTTGAGGAAGTGGAAACTAAGTTGAAACTGATGTACATAACAACACAGCAAGAGAACTTTTTCACTTGACTGATGAGCTTTAAGCGAGTAGATTCACAATAGTGCAGATGTGGCGATAGTGATCATTGACAGAAAGACTATAAATAGATTTTGCTAAGAAAGAAAAAACTTGTCTAAAAATGGATCGAAAATAATAGGGATAAACTTGTGTTTGCTGCTCCTATTTGAAGAGTCATATTTAGGGGTTGCAATTTTTTTATTATAAATGAATATATATTACAAACGGGTGATTTTAAGTCCATCAAAATGTCCAGTTGAATTTGGGGGTAGGATTTAAAGATGCCTTTTCCACATTCAGTCTGGTCAGATTTTCATGTTGGTCTCATGTGGAGATATGCGACAAGCAAACCAAAATATCAGCAGACAAGCAACTTTTGTGGAAACGTTTATACAGTTAACTTTTGGTCATAGATTGTTTTTTAAATCTGAGAAATTTGTAAAAATACCTTAAGAAAAGCCACAATAACAAAATGAAAAGATCAATTTAGTAAGGGAGTAAGTTCGATCATTCTTCAGTAAATTCACCAATGTCTGTGCTGTCATATTGCTAGTTGTTTCTATGAAATGGTTTTCAAACTCCAAGGTTGATACAGATAAAATGGGTTTTGCAAGTGGATTGGTTTGAATAGGGATAGGCTATTAAAACTCCACATCTTGCTTGTGATACACTGCAGACAAGACATTTCAGGGAGGATTCAATACTTCAGCTCTCAAACTGAAGGAATTCATTGCAAAGCCTCCAACTTGACCTGCATAGAAACAAAAAATTTAGAGGGAAGAAAAAACAAATAAATTAGCTGCCTTAGATAAGTTCTAGAATTGTCAAATTGTTTTTAATGCGGATGTGATTATGATATTGTACAAATGAAGGGATTTGCAAGATTATGTACAAAATTTTGGTCAGTCCTTCAGTTGCAAGTTTGGATTAGTCTTTAAAAGAATCTAATATTAGTTTTTAAACTTTCCATTAGGAATACAAAGTGCATTCACCTTATATGTGCTTCTAAAAATAGTTTGCAATATATTGAGATGGTGTTGTTTTGAAAGTTTTTTTTACAATACTGTATGTTGAGATATTCTCTGCTTTAATAATATATTTTAGCCTAATTTTGTAATGTTTGAGACAGGCATAGAAATATATAACAGAAACAGATTAAATCAGAAGATTTGCATACATTGATCAGTAGACTGGCATCTGAATCATAGATTTGCATACATTGATCAGTAGACTGGCATCTGAATCATCAGATTTGCATACATTTATCAGTAGACTGCATCTGAACCATTAGATTTGCATACAATGATCAGTAGACTGGCATCTGAATCATTAGATTTTTTTATCAGCATGTATTTGTTTAGGGGATCGAAAAGACAAGTGCATTTTCTGTGATATGCATTCTCTCATGCTATAACAAAACAGAAACTATTGCAAGAATAATTAATACAAGCTGGCATATTATCAATGAAATGAAAATGTAAGAGTTGCATTTATCCTAGTTTATTGCAAAGAATTTTTTTAAAATGAAACCCACTAGAATTTATAGTTTTCTTCACAATATCACCGACTGATAACCACTCGTAACCTTCATTTTTATTATTGAATTTCACATTTAACCCTTTCACCACTAAGTAACTTTGCAGGCATTGTATTCCAAAACTTTTCTGGAGCTTTCGAACACTCTGGTGGGTCCAACTCTCCCAGAAAATTGAAATAAATCCCTTTGTGTCTACTAGTTTCATCCAGAACAAAAAACAAAGGAATTAATATAAAAGTAAACACATTCAGCCAGCATATTTTCAGATTAAATTTTCCTATGGATGGGTTTTGAATGCCTCAAGAGTACTTTCCAATATTTCTGAGGAAGGAGTTCTTTAGTGGGACTTGAGATGTATTCAAAAGTCTCGTAGTTTTTAAGCAGTAGGTTTTTTGTTCAGCATTAGGAGGAAGTGCTTGCTTGCTCAGTTTGAGATCAATTAAAAATATACAGTATATGAGAGCTTCTAAAAAGACCTTGAACAATGCAGTAACAATTAATACCAAAACATTTAAATTGTTGGTCTCCACAAAACAAAATTCCAAACTTATTTTAAGATTGTGGCAAGCTTGCAAAAGCATGCCTAATTCATTTTAAGCTTGTGCAAGCATATTAATTTTACAAGCTTATGCAAGCATATTAATTTTACAAGCTTGCGCAAGGTAACACTAATTAAAAGGTTTTGCAAGCATACTTTACAAGCTTGTGCAAAGTAACACTAATTAAAAGGTTTTGCAAGCATATTAATTTTACCAGCTTGTGCAAAGTAACACTAATTTAAAGGTTTTGCAAGCATATTAATTTTCCAAGCTTGTGCAAGGTAACACTAATTAAAAGGTTTTGCAAGCATATTAATTATACCAGCTTGTGCAAAGTAACACTAATTACAAGGTTTTGCAAGCATATTAATTTTACCAGCTTGTGCAAAGTAACACTAATTTAATGGTTTTGCAAGCATATTATTTTTACAAGCTTGTGCAAGGTAACATTAATTATAATGTTTTGCAAGCATATTAATTTTACCAGCTTGTGCAAGGTAACACTAATTAAAAGGTTTTGCAAGCATATTAATTTTACAAGCTTGTGCAAGGTAACACTAATTAAAAGGTTTTGCAAGCATATTAATTTTACAATCTTGTACAAAGTAACACTAATTAAAAGGTTTTGCAAGCATATTAATTTTACCAGCTTGTGCAAAGTAATGCTAATTACAAAGAACTGATATAGCATCAATTAAATTATTATATACATTTTAATGTGCGAAAAGTATGTAATATCAAATATTAAAATGAAAATGAAAACGTCAATATATGGTGTACATTAATTAATTAGATTGTAATATCACAATGAAATAATAGAACAGTCATCAAATCATTTAATAATATTTAGTCAAATCAAAACAAGAGCATATAGGTGAGATCTGTGGGGGAAACTGTTTACGTTTTTGTTTTTTGTGGCTTTAGAAACATTTTACTAATTCAATTCCATAAAGAAATCCATTTGGGGGAGGATGGTGTCAAATGGTTAGGTTCCCCCATTTTGTCTGTCAAAATGAATCACTATTGGTTAAAAAACGAGAGTATTAGCCTGATTTGAATTACAGTGAACCACCTTTTCAAAAAAAAATTCTCAATTTAATACTATATCCTGCTCCTGGTCTGGTATAATTCAGTATCATCCACTGAAATAGATTACATCAATGTGTTCTTAATCTATGTATCTGGGTGGGGGGAGGCTATTTATCTCGTTGGCAAAAGCATTTTAAAAAAATCACATAACAATTAAGTCTAGAAATAGAAAAGGGCTGTGATACGTATCAAAGGAATGATACTTTAGAGCTTTAAAACACAAAAAAATCCATTGAAACTTGATACATTAATCCTTTACCTCATAGAGCATAGTGACAAAGTGCAGCTCGCTATAAATAGAACACGTTACCTAGTCGACCGCATACGCATAGCCTGTCTGTGAACTGTTAAGCAATGTAGTGTATGTTACGTTTAACAGCAATTTCAACCATTTTACATTTTTGGTACACATCTATTACATGTAGAACAATTTAAGAGTAAAGTCCGATTGTTATAGCTGTGTAATTATTTAGCACGGAAGAATTTGTTATGTGCTTTAAATTCTTGACAGAACTTGTTCACCGTCAAGTCAGTGAGGACGCGTGACCAACCATAGCTGCCACTTCCGATACTCAACATTTGCAAGGTTTTCGTGTGCATCTACATCACTAAGTCATCTGAATTTGATAATTTATAAAAACTAATTGATGCTTACATCAATAACAGAGACTTTACCTAATTTATTGAATCTTTTCGTGGTTGTTATTCTAATCATGAAAGCTTTTTACGTACTGAACAAAATCCGCGGATGCCATTTCGGAGAGTGGAGATTACGACCCAGTTACTTTAAATAGCAGATATCGACCAGTGCTTGAATAGCGACCACGTGATATGACGTAATTGTCATTCGCAGAAGTAAATGTAGTATCTAATGGGGGGGGGGTCCCCGAAGGTGGTGTTACGAAAATTAACTCAAAATGGCTGATGTTTACAGCAGGCATCAAAGGGCACTTCCATGCGAATCTTGTAGAGGCGTCAAAAGGCGCCTTCATGCGAATGGAGTAGAGGAGTCCAAAGACACCTGCATGAGGTAACGGGTTAAGACATTTTAAAATATAATAACTGCCATCTTCTTTGAGAATGAAAGGAATTAGATACAACAACCTCTGAACAATTGTTGAATTTGATACGCAAGAGGAGAAAAAAGATCCTAAGAATAATGGAATTGAGATTGACATTAACCCCTGGTGACGAGTTTATGTGGCAGGAGGCATTAGCCTAATGCTGAGCTCTGTAACGTCAAGGTCATGCATGATACACTAAAGTGGGTGGTATTATAGAAAGGCAGACAGATGTAGCTCTACAATGATACCAAATAATCTGGACATTCTAGTTGCACTACAAAATACAGAGGTCAAAACCTCATCTTTTGGACCTGATTTTTTTTCCACCTTAAATTTGCCCATGGTCAGAATCTGATTTTGTGTATGGATTTTAGGCTTTTTGGTCTCACATCTAAGGCATGCTGGTATGAACTGCAGACAGATGACACCTTTGCAAAACCTAGAATAAGATGGGCATTTGGAAACCCACAAAAAGCCAAGAACTCCAACTTTTACCTTTCTTCTCAGGTGGCACTCTACAGTTTCATATTTTGCATAGGGTTAGGATTTTAAAGAAAAAGAATTTCCCTAGCTTTCCTCATTGGTTATACTGTCTATTTAAAAAAAGACCTTGCATATCTTAGGTATAATTAAAAAACCTTTAATTCCCTTTATTTTGGTGTATGATTGATGGGTGTACTATGGGTTATAGAGTATACAGCTTGGCCTTACTTACTTCAAATGGGCACCTTTCAAAAAAGTGCTAGCTCCACTTGGTCATTTTCACTTCCTGAACTTAAGAAGTAAATTGTATGAAAAAAGAGCTGATAACTTTTTTACATTTTATATATTTGGTTATTCATTCATTGCACTTTCAGAAGCTGGGATTGTCTAGTCTGGCAAAATTCATTTTCCCTATTTTAATAGCTGCTAAGTATAGTGTATTTTAGACTAATTCAGTCTGATTTTTTAACACAAGGTAGCAGTCATTTTAGTTAGCAGAGTGCTTAAATCATGTAAAATTTCCAAAGGTACAATATCGAAAGAAATATCATCCACATTACATTAATGTAGCATAGAGGTATGCCAACATTCTCTCCATTGTGCATGTTTTAAATGTGAACTACTTCACCTTACATACGTCACTCTCGCAAAAGTACATATTAACTGGTGAGCGCCCCCTCATGTGCGAGCCAAATAGCCAATGGAAAATGATGTTTCTAGCACAACTAGGCATTAGGTTATTGGAAAATCACTTGGAAGTTGATGTATTAGAATGCATTCAGAAATAGCTTTCAAAATGTGTTTCCTACTCGAATTTCAGGCGAAAACGACAAAAACCTCCAGGGGTTAATGTGCTAAACAAGCGTGCTTGTAGTTTTATAATCTTGTGACCCTATTGATTGTGTGAAGTAACATTACAATGTCATCTTTTGATGCAATTAAATCATAGAAGTGAAACAGTACACTGCCACCAAACTGCAGTCCCATAAACTGACAAACTTTTACTCACTAAGGTGATAATTCTGATTTCAAATTATCTCTCAGATTCTGGCATATGACAAGGAATCAGTTTATTTTGAAATATATTAATAATGTTCAACGTTAATTTAAAGAAATGGCCAAATACAAGTAATTAAAGGTTTTTGCATTTTTGCAACATTGAAAATAAATATTATTTAACTCGGGTGCATGATCAGATTATGTGAATTAAAAACAAACATCTTTTAATTTGACTTTAATTTCTTATACTGCACATAATATAGTCCCAACATTTCAGGAGTACTGATCTGATGTACAGCTGCCGTCTTTCTACTTTCATGACTGATTATTACAAGTTTGCAGACTTGGAAAATTTCCTTTCACAATAGACTGGTTCATGTTGGTTTCTGCAATGTGGATTTAGAGTACGAAGTAAAAAATCAAGTTTTTGTTACTTTTCTTTATTGATTTTAAAAGTGTCTTTAATTTTTCAGTGGTACTTTCAACTATAAACAGGTGTGTGGTAGACACCTTTCAAAATGGTATTTTTGTGCAACTGCTGATAGAATAACAGGTATGATATAAACATAAACTAACCCGTAAAGTGCTAGTCACGACAATAGTCGCACTGATGTTTGAGGTCTCGTAGTGCTTGTCGCGACTTAAGTTGTTTTCCAGGTAGGCAACAACGTACGGGTCCTATTACTTCAACTTGCCATGACTGCTTGTAAAACTATATTTGATTGGTTTATAAAGGCCCGGAACAAGCATTCTGTTGTACATTACTAAACATTGAGCAAAGAAGTTTTTCAAATACTCGCTTTTCAGCACATGGTACCTGAAAAAAATTAAAATGGCTGACACTGAATACGATGGTGATTTCTATCAACAAATACTGAATTCTGATTGTGATGACGACAATGATTTTGAAGGATTTGAGGAGGATGAAAATATTGGAGTTGGTGAAGTGTTGACGGAAATACCCATGAGTGATTTTGAGAAAGGAATCGACATGGAACTGGAGTCGGATGTACATGCTGGCTGGACAAGAAAAGATGGCCCCCCATTCACTGGTACTTCAAAATTAAACGTTGAAATGGCAAATAATGAACCTATCGACTACTTAAGACTTTTTTATGACGAGTTATTGCATTTGATAGTAGATCAAACAAATCGTTTTACAGATCAGAGAGTTCATGGGGCAGACTTGAAGGAGAACAGTCGCATGAAAAGATGGCAGCCTGTCACACCTGAGCAGCTAAAACTCTCTCATTGATTATAGCAATGGTTTTGGTACATAAATCTGATCTCGATTCATACTGGGCTATTGATGATGTGATATCAACCCCATACTTCAGAAAAAAAAACGTGTAGGGATAGATTTCTAGCTATTTTAAGTCATTTACACCTGCCAGACAACGAAAACAATCAAGGTGACACTTTACACAAGATCCGCCCAACGATTCAAAAAAAAACATTTGCTGAGGTTTATTCACCACATATGAACCTCAGTTTTGATGAAGCTACCTGCCCTTGGAAAGGTCGTCTGAAATTTCGAGTTTATAACCTGCCAAATCTAAAAAAAAATCATGAACATTTACTACTGACTCTGGGGGTATAAATTTACCTGACATCCATGGATTGCATGTTTACAAAACTTACCTTTTCTTTACCTGTGATTTTCACAATTTAGATATAACATTGTGACAGGCGTAGCATGTACATGGTTGAACTACAAAAGAATATTACATTTCTTAGATAGATTGAAGCTTTTCATTACAAAAACAAACAAAAATACAGATGAAATACAGTCAAAACTTGCAATTTTACCTGTATTTGCTCATGTACATGCAAATATGTTGAACTTGCGCATATACCTTTATGCTGATCTTAAAGTTTATATATCCACCATCATTTTTCATATAGGGTTTGTGTATCTATTGTCTATATTTATTGAAATGCATGCAGTTTAAAAACTGTGCAGTTTTATTAATTTTCTTATCTCAAACAATTCAGCACTGAGGGATCTTGTGCTGCAAAACAATATAGCACTTTAAGGGTTAAGTATTGATGCTGGATGTATGATTGATCTTCTGCTTTTTTCAGTAAACTTGTGGCTTGTAAAAACACCAACAAAATGTATTGATGAGTACGCTGAAACTCTTGGTACCCTCCAGTAGTTGCTGTGCTGATATTCTTTACCTAATGAACAGGAAAATGGACCCCTCATCCGAGCAATCCTCAGAATATAATGGATGAGGGACATTCTTTGAATGTGAAGATTTGAAAGGAAAAGATGCCTTTGACTTACCCTTTCACCTTGCCACTGTAAAACCCAGCGTTGCCAATGTCACATCCTTTATTCAAAGAAATCTGTTTTGTTGATGAAAACATTCAGTCAGCTAAGTATAAATTCAGTCATATAGCTAACGATGTCTACACTAACCTCTTAAGCTGAGCACCAAGCGAGGTAGCTGGAAATACCATTTTTTATAAGTCTTTGGTATGACTCGGTTGGGGTTCGAACCCGCGACCTCCTGCTTCTGAGGCAGATGCTCACTTAGGCCACTGGAGTTGTCTATGTATGTATAAATAATGTCTTCAAAGGGTGAGAATTGAACCCTTCTAGCTTTGTCAGGTATTGAAAGTAATGCACAGATGAAAGGTCCATTATTTTCTATACGATAAAAATTGTTAAAGGTTCAATTGGCATACTTCATAGCTTGTCAATAAAAGGGTAGTCGTAATAAGATTATTATATTACAGTCTGATCCTGGACTGTAAGCATCTCAAAGCAATCAACAGAAGGATATCCGGGCTTTAGATTTGTATGCGTTTCTGCAATCAAATACATGAAATGTCTTGGCAGCATCCAGTATGGTTATTAGAGTCAGTCATCAGCTATAGGCTTTAGAAGTTGAAGCACTTCTTGTAGATTGAGCTTTGAATTTCTTGGTATCAATTCCCACATTTCAGCCATCTTTTATAGTAACTGTTGAGATAGACGTTTATAAGTTTTAAATGAAACAAACACTTGCTTTTTACAATATCCAGAGGTCATCTGTCAGTTTTTTTTTCCCTTTCATCTAGACAAGACAATTTCTACCCGATATAGTAATACTTTTTTGATTTATTTGTGGCTCTAGAATGCTTGATATTTGGGTAGCTGATGCCTTGCTCAGTTCCTCCTGTTCTACCCTCTCTGGCATTGGTCTACATTGTATCTGCCCTGCCTAGTTCCAGCCCCTAACAAATATATACCCATACTGTCCCAGAGTATAAAATCTTTTAAAATTAAAATTGAGTTGTAGTATTCAAGCATTTTGGGAGCTGATCCCAAACAAACCACTCTCTGATGTAGGTTCCTCATTATTACACAAAGACTGATGAGATGAACTCCTGGCTGTAGAGTTTGGACTAATAATCCAGGCTATGTCCAGGGTAGGCTGGAAAACTGAGAACAATTCTAGCATGGAAAACGCTGGTAAATTCTAGCATGGAAAACGCTTGAGTATTTGGACTAATAATCCAGACTATGTCCAGGATAGACTGGAAAACCTGGATAATTCTAGCTGGAAAACGCTGGAAAATTCTAGCATGAAAAACGCTTGAGTATTTGGACTAATATTCCAGGCTATGACCAGGATAGGCTGGAAAACCTGGACAAATCTAGCTGCAAAACGCTGGAAAATTCTAACATGGAAAACGCTAGAGTATTTGGACTAATATTCCAGGCTATGTCCAGGGTAGGCTGGAAAACCATGGACAATTCTAGCATGGAAAACCCTGAGCAATTCTAGAATGGAAAACTCTGGACAACACTAAAAGTTTGCTGAAAATCGCATATTTTTGTTTCCCCACGAAAACAGCAATGCGACTTTTGTTTGATAATTTCAAGAGGAACATGATCCAAATTACCCCATCCAACTCCTTATATGGACTGAGGTGTTTATAACGTTTAAACAAGGAAACAAATTAAATACTATACATGTCATAGGTTAGCTTAATAGGTATTCAGTGGATAACGTGGCTTAAGTTCTAACAAATGTCATTACACTGCTCCTTATATCATCCGAGTTCCTATAAATACTTTCTCTAGCTATAGTATGAATTTATTCTAAAGTAATCTTAACAACAAAATAACAGAAATTACATTAATTTCTATCTCAGTTTTAATAGGTTTTTAAAAAAATGTTACAAGTGTTGTTTCAAAGTTCATTATCCAAATTTTTCATGTTTCTGTTGTCACCACTGGAGTCTGTGAAAGTGATGGTACTCCTGATGCTTTAACTTCTTGATTTCTCAGATACAAATCAATTTATAGAATCCAAAGCAAGATTTCAAATTTAATTCAATCACACACACACATACAGAGGGAAAGAGAGAGAATAAGAGTTATGCCTGAAACATTTCATGCAATTACAGTACTTTTTCAATCTCTGAGGTTGGCAATTCTAACGAGGCACTCGGCTTTATGATTAATTTAATAGACTTGAAAACCTGGGGTTTCCATCACAAATTCAACCGACTACGTAACTGCTCCTGTGACCAATGTAGTTGGAGTGCCTGCTGCGGGTGTGGGAGGTGGCAGGTTTGAACCCTTAGCCGAGTCATACCAAAGATTTATAAAATATGGTACTAGTAGCTGCCTCACTTGGGGCTCAGCATTAAGAGATTAGTGTTAGGACTGGTCAACCTGGTGTCAGGATAATGTGACTGGGTGGGAGTCACTGTGCTACATGTCTGTGGCATGATATCCCAGTGCTGGACGTCACTATAAATTGCCACACTGCAGACATCGTAGCGATGACTAAAATGTTTTTAACACATTAACCCCTAGCGACGCCTTTATGGGGCAGGAGATAGCCTAATGTCGAGCTCTGTAGAGTCCTGGTCATGCATGATACACTAAAGTGGATGGTATAATAGAAAGGTAGACAGATGTAGCTCTACAATGATACCAAATAATCTGGAATATCTAGTTGCACTACAAAATACAGATAGAAAAACTTCATTTTTTGGACCCGACTTTATTTTACGCAAAATTCGCCCGTGGTCAGAATCCCATTTTATGTATGAATTTTAGACTTTTTGGTCTCAGATCTAAGGCCAACCGGTATGAACTGCAAACAGATAGATGAGCCTTTGCAAAAAGCAGGATAAGATGGGCATTTGGAATAAAGAGTGGTCTCCATATGAAAATAAAATCTCTGGTTAGCCAACAAAGTCAAACTTTTACCCTTCTGCTCATGCGTGAGTCAAATAGCCAATGAAAAACTATGTTTCTAACACAACTAGGCAGTATGTTATTGAAAGTTGACCGGGGATTTTGGTGTTTTCGAGTCTATTCAGAAATGGCTTTCAAAATGTGTTTCCTACTCTATTTTCAGGCAAAAATGGCAAAAACCTCCAGGGGTTAATGTGTTAAAGCTACATTACTGAACACCTAAATCATGCACACACACACACACTGGCTACCATATACGTACTGTTGTGATCAACACCTGCAGGTCTGTAAATAAATGTTAACAAATAAGTCAGCCAACAAAATACAAGAAACGTCAGACCCAAATTTTTTCAATGTTTTCATTCCTTCAAATCTCTTACTCAAAAGTTACCCAATAAGAGCACAGCAATACCTGTGGTCCTTATTTGGGATTGAGTTTTTTCTTCCTTAACCATGCCCTGGAATATCAAGCAATCATGTTAATAAAAGTTGTTACAAAACTGGACAGACTAAAACAAAATGTCTTTTTGTCGAGTGCATGAAGAAAACGGTGTTATATCATGTGACACATCAAGGTCACATGGGATTTGGACAGAGGTGAAATGGCATGACGTGCAAAAGCTGCACGCCACTTTTATAATGTGGCTTAACTCTTTACCTCATGCAAGCATCTTTGGAAGCCTCTACTCCATTCGCATGGAAGTGCCTTGCCCTTGCTGTACACATCAGCCATTTTAAGTTGGTTTTCGTAGCGCCACCTTCTTAGTAAACACCCTATTAGATGCTACATTTATTTCTGCGAATGACAATTACGTCAGATTATGTGGTCACTGTTTATGCTCTGGTCGATATCTGCTATTTAAAGTAACTAGATTGTAATCTCCACTCTCCAAAATGGAGGTCGCGGATTTCATTGAGTACTTACAAAGTTTTCATGAGTAGAATCACAACTACAAAAGATTCAATAACTTAGGTAAAGGCTCTGATATTGATGTAAGCAGCAATTGGTTTTTATAAATTATTAAATTCAGATGACTTAGTGATGTAGATGCAGACGAAAACTTGTAAATTTCGAGCATGAGAAATGGCAACTACGGTTGGTCACGCGGCCTCACTGACTTGACGGTGAACGAGTTCTCTCAAGATTTTAAAGCACATAAAAAAATTCCTCCGTGAAAAATAGTTACACAGCTATAACAATCGGACTTTACTCTTACAATGGTTAAAATTGCTGTTAAACTTAACATACACTACATTGCTTAACAGTTAACAGGCAGGCCTACGGTTATGGAGTCGAATAGGTAACAGGTGTTCTATTTATAGTGCGCTGCACTTTATAACTATGCTCTATGAGGTAACGGGTTAAGTCTAATAATTGGATCCAGTGTTCTGGCAGTTTTAACATTTAGATGGAGGTTTCATGTACTTTAGTTTCTCCTGAATGCAATAAGCTTTCTTTGCTCTTTTGTTTACCAATAATGTTGGCCAGAATGTAACATTTCAATGGAATGATGCATTATATGAATAATGTTAATCCTTAAATCTTAATGCATCTGATATGATCTTCCTTGTTAATAGTCAAAAACCTCACATGACATTGGAACCATTTACTTTACTAATTTAGCAGATGAAAAGAATTTGTTAACAAGTAGTCTTGTACCTGCTAAATATGGGAGAAACATGTGACAGAACCTTTGGATGTCACCTACTCGGGTAATGGAAAACAATGATCTAAAATGAGACCAGTTGTTCTGGAAACACTTAAGCTCTACAGTATGAATTTTCAAGTAATTATTCAAAGCATTTCAGAATATCTATCAATCATCTTGAAGATGAAATTATTTGTTACGCACTGAAACTAAGTGTAACTGACCTTTCTTTAACTGCCATGTTTTTGTAAGTCCTGGACATCCAATTCTGTTGCTGGAATTACATCCAGTATGTCTTTCAGCCAGAACATCAGGTGTATCTTGAACTCAGATTCCTGTCTGACTATTGCTGTCTTTTGTTCCTGACTCAAGTACTTTTTTCCCCACCAGGCTAAAAAAAATTAAAAAAAATTTTCCCCACCAGGCTAAAAAAAATAAAAAAAATTTAAGTCCCCCAAACTGATTTATGCATCTAATATTTTTGCATCGTCAATAACAAGCCAATTCAAAAAGCCAAAATTTACCTTAAATATATGCAAAATGTTGTAATATGAAAATCTCCTTCATAAAGTTTTGAAAGAATTTAAATTTAATTATACAATTAAAAAAATTATGCTCAAGTAGGTAAACGTTTGCAGTTGGTTTTAGAAAGATGGTTTTATACTTTGGTTCCTGAAAATGGACTAAAAGGTGCCACAGGTAACTTCTCCACAATGAAACTTGGGGCATCATCACGATCTGTAAATGATCAAATCCAAATATTTTTTTTTAAAGGCTTTATCAAATATCTCAAAATCATGTAGCTCCAACGTTTCATAAATCACTGTTTACACCCATTAATATTAACACTTTCATCACTGACTAACTTTGGGAGCATAGAGTCCTCAACACTAAGTACCTTTGGAGTTGTAAAGCAAAAGGACTTGTGGATTTCGAAATGACACAACTTTGCCAATTTTAAAGATATCTGGCTGGATTAGGTGTCAAAATCAAGGTTAAAAATACAAAATTTCTGACTAATTGACTGAAATGTGCATATCTATTACAACTGCTAAAATACAGGTGCAAACGGGTAACACAACATGTAAAATACAAGTAATTATCTATTTACCTCTTAGAAAACTTAGAAAGTTCCCAAAACTTGTTCAATTGGCCCTAGATGTACTCGTGATTAATTCCAGTAGCAACACAAGTCTTTCTTTCAGGTATTTGACAGGTAGAAGCTAGTCATATTCTAGTTAAAGTTAATCGGAAGTAAAACAATAAATATAACAAAGCTGTTTTTCTTTTATCTCCAACTAAATTAAAACTAATAACACCAGCATAATAATTGAATTTATAGAAGAATCTATCATTTATAATGTCTGTACATGTAATATTTATTCATTTGTCACCTGCAGACTACACAGGTAAGTCTTCACTGCCAGTAATACACCTTTGTATGAAAGTCTAAGGGTCACCGAGTGGTCTAGAGCGCTCTCCATTATGGATCACTGCCATCTCACCTCTGTCTGCGTGGGTTCGAGTCTTGGATTCGGCCAATGCTGGTATGTGAGAAAGCTTTCCATTAGCTTCTTGTGGGTCGGTTGTTCTTTCCAGCGTTTTCCTGGGTTCTTCCTCCACTATTAATACTGTCCATGGCCTATCGTGTGCTGAAAAATGGCATTAAACCCCACAACAACAAAATTGTATGAAAGTCCACAAAACAGGTGCTCCTTGCATTACGACACAGTTTAACTTAACACAGTCTGTCAGCACTTTCACTTCGCACAGGTCAGTGTGCTTTCTCATCCAGTCTTTCTTCATCAATGTTCAGTTGTCTTGGTCTTTTGAAGGCTCTTCTTACTTGATGAATATTTCCAATCGACTCATGGGCTACATCCATGCGAAATGACAAGTCTCTTGCCCTTTTTCCGGGTGATTTATGATCCATAACTGAACCCTCCAAGACGAAGACATTGTACAATGCACACTCTCTCAGTTTTATCTCTATCCGACGATACCATCTCATGGTTTTCTTTTCTTTATTCAGACTTGTGCTCTGGTCTAACCTGTCCACACCTCCCATGTATTTGACATAATCTGTCACTATGTGTACAAGGAAGCTGAGTCCTTGTTCCGTTTTTATTCAGCCGCTCTGTATTTTGACTGGAAGATAGTAGACAATGCGATTGTCTTTCCAGTAGGATGCTAGCAATGGCCCATTCATGAGCCAGTCTGATATTCCTCTACATATTCTTCTTGCAGCAGGATTTTATTGTACCAGGGTTTTAGGATGATCTTAACGATTTGTTCCACACAGGTATGTTCTTCCTTGGTACAGGTAATCGGTACCTGGTTATTCCGTACCAAAGTCGTTTTGTACCCAATGGAAATTGGTCTTTTCGTACCCCAAGGTGCTTGTTGTTTCGCACCAATTAATTTACAAGTGTACAAGAAAAACGGAATTTAAAAAATATTCACATTGCCAGTAAGAAGAAAAAAACGTTCGCCAGGTTTAAATAACTGAATAAGTCCATTATTTTTGTATAGTTCCAATTAACAATTACTTGTCATATTTCTTGGTATTATTTAGTAATGA
The DNA here is from genome assembly GCA_028554795.2 of Sinohyriopsis cumingii. Lineage (NCBI taxonomy): Eukaryota > Metazoa > Mollusca > Bivalvia > Unionida > Unionidae > Sinohyriopsis > Sinohyriopsis cumingii. The sequence continues at coordinate 41,307,366 of CM068829.1, forward strand.
CTAACGTGTCCGATAAATTACAAATGGTTATCCCCTCAAAACAACTATACATTTTGCGATCTTTTGATAATGGAGCTGAATGCAGATACAATAGTGTCGTTTGTGTAAGTTTCTCTTCTCCAAGACCCAATACTGGTGTTAATTTCAATTTTTGTCGCTTGCTTTTAAAGGTGTTGAACGTGTATATTATGCAGGCAATCAAGCCATTTTTGGTGGGAGGGGGAGACAGCCGATCGCATTGGCATACTTTTGCACAATTTTGCTGACTTTTGTTATCCTCCACATAAATAAGAGAGAGAGAGAGAGAGAGAGATTTAATTTGACACTGCATTTTACATATATTTACTTTTGTTGTTTTGAAACAGATTTAATTATTAAAATAATCGAAGATATGTATGCATGCTTTGATTGAGCCAGCATTGAAATATATTCAATTGAGCCAGCATTGAAATATATTCAATACAGCACCCTATGTAATACGGCATATATTTTTCCCAGATTAGAACAGTAAAAATTACCATCCAAAGAATAACTGAAGGAGATCTCTCAGTAAGACGAAAGAATAGCTCGAAAAGGTTTCATAAATAACAAAAGACCAACAACATTATTCCGAAATGTACATTCTGGAGTTTTATTACATGTCTACATGAAGAAAATATAATTACAATATGCATGGTATAATAATGCAATTAAATTGCCTTGTCATTCAGTTGTCGGGCCATATATACTGCTGCAACGTTTCAGTAATTTTGAGAAGGAGATGATGCCGTTCTGATACTCTTCCCACACCGAGAATATTCTCGCCTGCATTTGTTTTTTTTCTGGTATCTTCTTAGCTTTTTTCAATACCAGTTGAATCTGTGTTACAACTGAAGTGGCTTCATCATATAAAAGACTTGACTAGCACATAGAATGGAAGATTGGCTTTGCCGGCTTTCGCATATATCCTACGATGCCAACTCATAACATCATTGTTGGTTTGTACAGCTTTTCGGAACACAGACCATGAGTCAAACAGGAATGTGATGTTCGTAATCCAGGTTGACTCTACATAGTCAACCCAACTATATAACAAGGGAATCATCTTGGACTCATCCTCAAGATGGGCAAAGGCAAGGGCTAAATGTTCTGCAGGCAAAAATGGTAACGCCATCACCTTGAAAAGAGACGCATAATGAAAGCAATTCATTAATAAGATAACACAGTATAATGACAAGTATAACAACATAGAAAATATGTATGAAATATCTTTTTATGATATTTGTGGTTACATTGGAAATGACTATATCACTGGGTACGAAACAACCAGCACCATGGGTACGAAATGACCACAAATCGACTTTGGTACAGAACGACCATGAGCCCAGGTAATCAGCCAGGTGAGGGCTTGTATAGAAATTGTCAATTGGATTGGTAAGAGCAATTACCACCTTAGATGACGGGCCAAGGTTTCCATTCACAACTTCTGCATTTTTTTCCAACATAAACGTCAAAATTAAAGCAATATGACGTCAAAACGTCTGCCAGAACCCATATCTTTATTCCAAACTCATCCGGCTTATCTTTCATGTATCGTTTCAAGCTCAGTCTCCCTTTAAAAGGTACCATTGCTTCATCAACTGTAACTCATTTGTAAGGGACATATTCAGACTGGAATTCATGTCTTAAATGGTCTAACAAATATCTCATCTTGTGTAATTTGTCATTTGCAACACACCTGTCGTCAATGAAGTGCAGGTAGCATCTGATCTGAAAAAATCGATCTCTGGACATAACTTGGCCAATTTTGGATCCCAGAAGCCAGTGCTTATCACTTCCCAACCAATACAACTCATCCCTGGCAAATTTCATGGTGTTCATAATAATTGAAATTCCATAAAATGCCTTGATTTCATCCAAATTGAGATCTGTCCACACACCTGTATCGCCTCTGGCACGTTTGATTGTCGCATTCAAATTCGTCAGACAGACGTTTCCAAAAACATCATCTGAATAGAATATTTGAAAATATTCCAAAGCTTTCCTGGAGCCATTTAACACTTTGGTGGGTCCAACTCTCTCTTTTTGGTTTTCAAACTTCATCCAAACAAAATCACGTGGAACGTACACTTCCTCCGGTTCAAAACCTTCAAAGTCCTCTTCATCGCCATCACTGTCATCCACAAGCACATTCCATTGCGTCTCCAGATGCCTTCTCTCATTTTCATCCAACTTTACTAGGTCGAAATCCTGATAATTCTAAATCGGACACTTCACTCTCATCTGATCTTTCTTCAAACTCCACCATTTTGCATACAAATTTCACCATTCAGAAAAGTCGTTAAAAGTACCTACTTTGTTCGATATTTCCAATCGTATACGAGCTAAACTCACGAGATAATCCAAATATAATATCTACATTACAAGTAGGAAGTTATTACAGGTACCCCAAAATTTGTATAGTCGGGTACTATAACGTTAGAGAAGAACACTGCCCCAAACCAGTAAAGCGGTCCATAGTGTTTGCAGACTTACTTCCCCTGGACCGGAAAACTGGTCCATAATGAAGAAATGGTTAAAAACAATTTTTGATTCATCCTATGTAATATCTTAAAGTGACCTAACACTTCACATGCACAACATGCATTTCAGTTCGAAAGTGGAGGAAGTGCCTGCTATTAAATACAATAATTTCTTAGATCTTACATTCAAAAATGATGAGGGTTGGTTTCTCTGGTCTACATTTCTTTGGTTGAGCTGAAACAGAAGTAACATTCTATCAAGAAATATATGGAACCAAAACTCGCATACTGAAATGGCGGAGTTGTAGTTTTGTCATCTTCAGTGATGCTACATGAGAGACACACAGCTTAACGCATAGTTGTTTCAGTTTTCCACTAAGGTGAACAATCGTTTTCTATACTGTTTTGTAATATTATTAATGTTTTCTTTTATCTTAATAGGTGTTGTCTAGTGTTGTAAAGCGCTTAGAGCTTCTAAAGATTAGGTGCTATGCAAAGTCCTCGTTATTATTATTATTGTTAGACAAACTAATGATGTGTATTTTATTTATCGGAAAATATCATTTCATTCTACCAGTTCACATTATGTTAACACGTTCAAGTTGAAAATGGTTTATTGTTCAACAACAGCAAAACAAGATGCTATTGGAAGTCTGTATTTTAGGTGGCATGAATATGGAAAATATTATTTTTGCAGCATATCTTTTAAGATAAAAGATCATTGCCCATTTTTAATTTATTAACATTCAACTGGTGAATATATCTGTGTTAATAAATAGGTCAGGATAATGGAATGTGTCTGAATTTCACTGACTTAAACTTCTTGAGCATCATTTATAAGTATGATATCACCCCTTTTTACAGTAACCGACTTATTGTCATAACAAGGTGAACAAAGTGAACTTTTAATATGATGAATCCAGCTCCTGATGTTCCTGACTTCATATTCTGGAGACTGGCATTTGGTCTGCAAGTTCTTATTTTCAGCTTCAAGGGCAGTTACCCTATGCTTACAAGGACAAGAGTTCTAGAAGATTTACTTGTTCAAGGCAATCAAAATTTCATTATTGGTTGGAAAATAATGTCTTCAGGGAACAAAATCTATTTTGTTTTGTACTTATTATACAGGATCCATATCATTAGACCTTAACTTGTACTCCGGTCATTAGTGCTGCAAAACCATGTAATTCACACTTGCTACCCATATGAAATCATGCGCCTGTATCATAGGCGTACGGGGGCCCTGAGTGGCCGAGTGGTCTAATGCGCTCTTCGTTACGGATCACTGCCATCTCACCTCTGTCTGCGTAGGTTCGAGTCTCGGATTCGGCCAATGTGAATATGTGAGAAAGCTTGCCAGTAGCTTCTCGAGGGTCGGTGGTTCTTTCCGGGGTTTTCCCTGGTTCTTCCTCCACCATTAATACTGGCCGCCATGTATAGCCTATCGTGTGCTGAAAAATGGCGTTAAACCCAACAGCAACAGCAACAGCAATCATAGGCGTACGACAGACGTATTCTGCACCTAAAATATGGGTTCTCTTTGGTTTATGAGAAAAGTATAATACTAGCGTACTTTAGGCATATACAGAGACGAATTATTTAAATTAGTATGCCTGTATTCAGATACATAAATGTAATAAGGTGTATTACAGGTGTAAATCACAGGCATAAAACATTCAAGTGCAGGTGTAAAACATATCAGAGTGATATTACAGATGTAAACCATACAAAAGTACAATCGTAAAGCAAACCCAAAATTATAGGCGTAAAACATTGGCATAAACCAGACCTTGAGTATGGGCATATTTTATATTCATTTCAAACAAAGCTTAATATGCAAGAGGCATATTATTTGAAAAATGTACATCCAGCTAATTTACTCATGAAGCAATGAAAGAAAAAAAATAGAGGAATAGTGTAGTTGATTTTAATAACGTCATAACACAAATACATTTGTTGGCAGAATCATTCATAGCAACACAGCCATGTTCTTTGTCTGCTGAACAAAGATGTTTTATTGTGATTCTGCAATCATCAAGTTTTGTCTACATTTTCTTATCGAACAACTAACGGTTTCAGTCACAGCATCATTCAACTCAGTCATTGATGGGTTTATTACTCCACATTGACTACACCATGCATTCAAATATTCTGAAATAAAGATACACAGTATATGGTAAACAAAAATGAATTCATTTAATGAAGAAAGTAAAAATATTGATTTTAATTTATGTATTTGATATTAATTTGTAGGGAATACGTTATGAAAATGGATGGGTTATTTTGTTGTTTAATGGCACATTACACATGTTATTGGCTATATTATGTCAAGGAAATGGGAGCTAAGTACTTTTCCCCAAGGATACGCAAAGACAGCTTACCCATTTCTGAGTACCAAACCTTTGCCTCTTGGATTACAAGGATGACACTCAGCCACCGAGCTACAGTGGCTCACTTTTCAAAACTAAGTCATATTTTAGCATATCAATTCTGACAAATTTTAAATAAAAAATGTTTGGGGGTTTGGTGGCTTTATAGCACAGCAACATGTTTAATGTTATGTTGTGTTGAGGGAAAAGAAAGTGAGAAGGACACGTACATGTGAATCAAAGTCCCACCCTGTCACGAGTCCGGTACCTTAACCAATAAGCCACCATGGTTCAAAACGAAGGAATATAATCAGATAAATCAATTGTTACAATATTATTAACATATGCAGAGAAAGCATATATTGTTGAAATATCAGTTTCATGCATTAATTATATTTGCTGCCAAATATCATTCACGGAATATGATATATTTCAAATAAAACCAAAAGCAAATTATACAAATAGAACTTTAAAAAGAAACTCTCACAAATTGTGGATAACGATGCTCATCAGTAATGCATCTCACCTTTACATAGGGTTCAGTACTTGCGTGTTTTGTCTCAGGGAGACCTTAGATCTCCTTCCTTAGATTTCAGCAGCCCTTGACCTTGGGAAAAGGCCATTTCCTTTTCATTAAACACCAATGGTAGCAATTTTTCAGTAAGGGTAAATCCTGCATGGCTTGCTTTCTTGGCATGGTTTAAGGCATGCCTCAGTCTGATTCTGTCCACCATAACATCATAAGAACATGGGAGTTGATGTTTTCAGAAAATGAAAAAGAATTGTATGAAAATATTATTAACAAACTTTTGGAAATAACTGATCAAACTTACAAAGTACATGTATACAGTTTTAGGTTAAATGTTGCATTGCAGATTAGTTTTCTAGAAACAAACAAATGTCAAAATACAAGTATGCCAATCCTTTTTAAAATTGAAGCACATGTTTAGTACTCATTGACAAACTCCTTGTCCATTGTGGTACACTAAAGAACTAGCAGTTCCAGCTAGGTCAGTTTTTCCATATCAAGTGGAGGTCTTACAGTGCCTCCTCATTTAAGTTTTTTCTTTCTTTCCTGTTCTTGAAGAAATCTTTACCTCATCCTTAGTGAAGATCTTAAGACATAAAACTTTTAAAACGTTTTGATCGCATTTCAAGTGAATGCACACTTTTTTATGTTGCCAATGGTATCTTCCTGCTGAGCAGAAACACTGCTGCATTCTCCCTCTGCTGAAGGCTGTTCGACTTCTTGAACACTTGACTACTGTTCTCCATATACTTCCTGCAGAGAATATCTCCAAGTTTTCTTTCCGTCGTAAATATTTATTATCTTCCTTGAGAGCCTTAACATCATCTTCCAGCTTTCTAATGTATCTATCCCTGTATTAAATTAGATACAAAGCGATAAACAACAATGATACTATTTTGTTTAATGTCTTAATATTTACTAGATGTCATCATGTGTAAACAGTTAAATGTTGCAGATTTCACAAAGCTTAGTATTCATAATGCAAAATAGAGATTTCTAATACAGCTAGAGCCCACTATTAACATTTCAGCCGAACCTGGGTAGCAACTAGCTTATTCTAATAAAAATCTGAAGCAGGAAGTACCAATGTGGAATAGGAAAATCTCACCAGAGAGGTCAGGATTTAATGAGGGATGATAAAATAGCCATACCATTATGCATGTACGGTATAAAAAAAATTACCTAATGGAGAATTAAATGACATTTTGCTGATTACCGGTAGTTTTTTGTGCATAAAAGTTTGTATTTTATCTCATTGTAAAGATGAAAGGTAGCACCCCACCCACTCAATAACTCATGAAAATAAAGACCAGAATACTGTGAAAATTATGTGCATGTTGTCACTGTATTCCAATGTTTTCCTTCAAGGCGTCAATCATAATAGGGTTCCTCCTCTCACCAAGGGCAATGTACTATGACTTTCATGACCCTGGCTGTTATATATCCTGGTTTATTGCACAGAATGCCCATGACCACATGAGCTTATAGCAAAGCTTGACCATTGACCCCCAAAACAATAGGGCTTCTCCCTGGGGCAATATATGTCATCTCAAATCTGATGTACATTAAATAAACCAATACACATATACATGTCAAGCTTTATTTTTACTCATTTTATAGCATTTCTGTAGATAGAAGAAAACTCCAAATAGAATCAATGTAAAATATTCAACCCCCTGTTAACATCTTGGATATCTGAATATTATGAAACTTGCAGATTTAATGCGGAGTGACCCAAATAACATTTCTGACAAACAGAAATGAAATGGGATTTGCAGTTTTGGAAAAATTCAGACTTTGCTCCCAGAATAAAAATTCCAGACAAATAATTAAATTGACTTTGCAGTTTGGGAAACGTTATTTAAACTTGACCAATTTGAAATCAGTGGGCAGAATCCAATTAAATTTAGCAAATTAAGGATATTAAATTTGTAGCTACCTTTAAAAAATGTAAAGATAGAATACAAGACAAGGGAGTATTGCATACTTTGTGGTACCAATCCATCCATTTTGGGTGACTTCTTGTTAGGAGTCGAGTCTTCTCAGGAGTGATCTTATTTGGAGTGGCCATTTTCTTTGGTGCTATCTTTAGCGTGGCCATCTTATCTGGGGCAGCAGCACTCTTCTTTGAGATTAACTTGAAAGGAGGGGTTTGTCAGTCATTGATGTGACTGTATAAGAAATATTTTAAAGAATTTGCTGTGGGTTGCATAAAAGGCAGCATTTAATCAAACAGTAACATTCTTAATTAAGCTTTAATAAGCATATTAATTTTCAGTTACACAAGCCAAGGTGGTAGCTTATACGGCTTGATGGATATTTTGTCTATGTTCTGCTATTGCAGGACAACAGGGAATTTTCCCAATCATTAAGTATTAAACTCGTTAGTGTTTGCAAATATTGTTGGTGAAATAAATGTTTAAGATATTAATTTTAGTTTCAATTTTAATCCATATATTCATTTATTCAGTCATAAAAATGTTCAAAATAAGAATGTCAACAATTGTCTTTTGGTAAGACATCATTGTCATCAAGGTAATAACATTTCTTTAATATAAATTCGTTTTCGTTATTTATAGTTATGAGAAATATTTTAAATAATGTGCTGAAAAGCAGTTTATATATTGGAAATAAAGAGTACCTACATGGGCTACAAAAGTATTTAATAAAAATTTAGTGTTATCAAAACTTTAAATATGCATGTAAATATATCTATGTTCAATTAAGGTATCCATTTATACATCCCTACCTTAAAACAAGTCAAGTTTGCGGCTGCAATGGAAATTTGAATTATTGCATTCTATCAGAATCTATATTGTAACTAATCAAGTATGTGGTCCCTTGAAAATAAAATCTTTACTATAAGTAGTAGTAGTATTTTGATCTTAGACCTGATTGTGAATGCTTATTGTTTATTGCTTTTTGTTTGTTATAATGGAGAGGTCATTGCTACCTTTTCTTTTTCTTTACCTTCAGCAGGACAATGATCCTAAGCACCAGTGGATTAAAGCATGTATTGCACATGGTCTGTAAGGATAAAACAAGGATGATAATTTTCATTTCAATCATGTTTCAATTCTTGATTGTGAATGTTAGCAGGCTTTATTGCGCCATCTAGTGTCTTAGGTTTTAGTCACATGATTCCCCCTGCTGGTTAATAAATGATGGGCCAACTGTACATGGTTGCACTGGTGGTGTGGCATGATAAAATGTAATGTGAAGTTCCTTACAAAGTGAAGCAGGAAAACCCACCCAGCCAGAGCAAGCACATTTGGCCCTTAAAAGGCAAGAAAGGGGAATCTCGAAAAAGATAGGAACTTTGTCTTTCATTGACCCGAGTAGGGGCGCTTCAAGGCCTGTTCAGAATGCATGAAAATATTTAAATTGTTATCATGGTCTTGCAAGTATATAGACAGTAACTAAAGATATCTCTTTTCTCTTTATTCTGCCCCTCTTTGTCTGTCAACTTGAGGGAGTGGTGGCCCACAGCAATGACACAGGTTGTGAACTAGTTGGTGATCCCATAGATAACTTGGGCAAAAATCTAGTCGGCACTCCTGAAATTGACTCAGTTGACAACATAAGCTACCACTTTGTTGGCAATGCAGAAGATGATCCAGCCAATGACTTAGACTGTGATCCAGAAGACAACCCAGTTGTTGACTTGGACAGCAATTGAGAAAGCGACCCACTGAGTTGATGATGTAGTTTGCAATCTGGTGGTGGCTAGCAGCCAGAAAATGACGATACCCTGCTGGGGCAGACATCTGTCACATTCTGGAGCACCTGACCTCAGACAGATACAGCAGATTATCACAGATGTAAAGACCTATCCAAAGGCACCAGAGAAAGCAATTTTAAGAATGGTTTAAGTGAGTATTTAAGTAAATGGATTATGAGATGTGTTGAATGCATTGTGTATTTTTGGTACTTTGCATTTACTCATCAAATTATTCTGCGTATGAACTTTATTTAATCTTTTATATTGATAGCACTGTTCACACATGGAATTTTTTAAAAATTTCTATATCGACTGGTTATCAGTTAATTGTATATACTTAACAATATTTTATATGCTATTTCAGGAAGTTAGGTTGTAAATTCAGCCATGTGTGATTATATGTGAGCTGCATTTAGATTATACTTACAGGCTGATCATTTCACTTTTTTTTGGGGGGGGGGGGAAGGATACATGTAAATAATTTGAAGGGGGATGGAGAAAAACAAAAGCAATTAACAGATTTTACATTTGATACTACACTGTATTTAAAATTAATGTAAATGTGCTTGACATACTTTTGTGAATTTAGACCATTTCCTTCATGAGATATGTATTGAATGAATAGAGAATATTTGCTTGAAACGAGTGAATAACTCAGTATTTTCATGAAAATAGCAGAGCTTTTCACCCACGAGATGAAATTAATCCGTTATTCACTTTTTTCAAGCAAATATTCTTTTTATTTTATGCTCACATACGTTGGCTACCTAAAGTTTGTGACACAGTGAATTAGCAGATTTCTTACGGTAATGTTAGCTTTTTACATACATATTCTGCTGTGCTATGTGTACTTGTGCACAAAATTAGTTCCACATAAGACTGATCAAAATTAACTGATATTTCCAGAATAACAAACTATAAGTTTCAAGGATAACAGACATGGATAATCAATCTGCTAATAATTAATTATTAATGATGAATTTGCTAAGGAACAAAATTAAAGGGAGGTAAGTATGTTCTGACCCACAAAAGTAGTTCCTGTAGTGAAAAAATTGTTGTTTTTTTTCACTACAGTGAAATATCATTATTTTAATTAGAAAATCATGTAATTCACTGCTTAGCATAAAATGAAAGCACTTATTTATTTCCTTGAACGTAAACACTGGTACTTTTCTCTTGCTACATGTAGGTCCGAGTTGGCAAATAAAATTTATGAAGATAAATGGCATCAATTGTTTGAAAGAGTGGCCTTCCGGTACGTATTTATTTGGAGAATTCAATAGATTTTAACCAATCTATATTTAAAAAAATATTAAATCTGCTGACATCCAGCAAAAGTGTTCATACCTGTATGTTTTCGGCCTGTTGTCTTTTATGACAGTTGGACCAAAAGAAAAGAAAGTCTTTTATTTAGTCTTTGATACTTGTACGTGGCGTAGTCTGTTCTTACTAATCTGATGTTTTGGTATATTCAATGTGGCATAGTCTGTCCTTACTAATTTGATGTGTTGGTATGTTCAATGTGGCATAGTCTATCCTTACTAATCTGATGTGTTGGTGTGTTCAGTGTGGCATAGTCTGTCCTTACTAATCTGATGTGTTGGTGTGTTCAATGTGGCATAGTCTGTCCTTACTTGATGGGCTGGTGTGTTCAGAGAGGCATAGTGTGTCCTTACTAATATGATGTGTTGGTGTATTCAATGTGGCATAGTCTGTCCTTACTAATCTGACGTGTTGGTGTGTTCATTGTGCCATAGTGTGTCCTTACTAATCTGGTGTGTTCAGCATTAAGAGTTAAATATTGTTTTTTATCTAAAGTTATGTGGGGGATAATCTTTTATACAGGTATGCTCAAGGCCATGTACACAGTACTTTTGACTCCTTTTTTAGAAAGAAAAATGATACTATAGATATTCACTGAAAGATAATGGTGGTATTATTATATTATTATTATTATTTTATTATAGAAAGCAATATAAATGGTTTGCAGAAGAAGTCATATTGCCAAGGATCCTAGGACACAGGAAAATTGATGCTACATATTGAAGAGTTTTGGTACCATGATGACAGTGGGAGTGTTTTCACTCAGTACTACCTCTAATTTACTATATTCATTGTTTGCTTTGATACAAAATGTATTATTATTTATATTTTGTACCATATTTATTTTAAAAGTGACTTCTTTAGTACTTTTTACATTCATCTAGAACATTGTACATTTCAATTTTCATAATTTCCTTTTTTATATATGTATCTTCTTTTCATGCTAATCTTTTAAAACTAAATTGCTTAGTTTTCATTTCCTAGGGCCCAATTTGTCCTTCTCTGTATTTAGTTCCAAAGTGAATGCATTGTGATCAGATATATTTACTTCTTTCCATACTACAATCTTTTCTACACGTAATTTTCCCATTTCAGATATATAAAATCTGTCAAGTCTAAATCTTTAAGTTCTTTCATATGTATTTGTGAATTCTGTTCTCACTAGGATGATTGATACATTTTTAGTGAATTTTTTTTAAAATTGGCTCTCGTATTAGTTTATCTATCTCTGATATCCCTTCAAGCTTTCCATTTTGGATTCAACCTAAATTACCTGCAGTTATAAAATTGTCTGTTCAATAGTTCTGAGTAAAATCTTGAAATTTTTCAATAAATTTTAATGTTATGATATTACAGTGACATGTGCACGTTTAGTATGTGTCATCCATTTATTTTCCTCGCATGTACTAGCCTACCTTTGAAATTGTTGTATTGCGATTTTTCCACAAGGTTGTTTTATGATATATATATATATAGTTACTTGTAATATTGTTGCATTCAGCAATATCATTCAAAAGATATGTTCCTCTATGATGTCATTCGAGACAGTTTTGAATTAAAATTCTTTTAGTTATGATATGGTTCAAAGATAAATGTTTAATGTACATTTTCCTCTCGTATTTGGCCGTCTTGTTTTCTTTTGTTTGAAATGTCTTCTCTTTTTGTACTAATTCCTGCTTTTGGTTTTTCTCCAAAGAGTTTTTTTTCCTATTCATTTCCATTGTGATTCCATTTCTCCCAATTGTTCCATTTTCCCTTTGGATTCAAAGTTTTGGGTTTATTAATTATTTTTAGCAAGCGATGGTGGTGTTGCATTTGGTATTGGCCATTTGGTGTGTGTCCCCTTGTATTGGCCATTCCACCATGTTGTGTGCGTGCTCTTTCTGTTTTTGGAGAACCCCAAATGGAGATGAAATGTATAAATTCTTCCAGATCTGAATAATTTTGTCTGACTTGTTTTCCACATTTTGTTTGCTCTCTTTCTACGGAGTTAAGTGTCGACGTAGAGACATCTCAGTTTTCATGGGATGGTTCCTCTAGGACATATTATAGTTTGCATAATTTGACATTATTTGTGCACCCCTTATGACCTTGAGCTACAAGGTCTTTGAGGTGTTCTCGTTTCATCCAGAACTTGTAAGCTTTCTTACATTTGTATGACCCTCCCCCATCCCCACAACAAGATCTGGTTCAGGTATTGAAAGAAAAAAAAAACAAAAAAAAAAAAACAAAAAAAAAACACAAAGCAAAAGAATTTTGAGCAAACATTGGTTTAAATATATGTTTTGAATAGGGTATGACTTGTGGTTTGTTTCTTAGTGTTAGTTTTTTGATGGAGTGGTGTAATTTTTTATCCTGGTATCGGTCCATTTCTCAATGTTCCTTTTCCTTCTGCTCCTTGGTTGTAATGTTTTCATTTTTAAAATATAGATGGTACTCACCTCCTTGGATTGCATTGCACCTATTGGATGTTTTCCATGATATTTGTTAACTATTACTGCCAGGTATCCTTGCCATTGATTCTTTTTTGTTCAGTGTATGTTATTTGTGTATTGCTGTATCATATTTTCATTTGCTGTATCCCATTTTTGTTTGTTTTATGTCTCATTTTCATTCATTGTTACTTTTAAACTTTAGTATAAAAATAACAAACAAAGATAGGAAAACCTGTAGCATAGAGAAGTCTCACAATATGGGAGATATTGATATATTAATACTGAGAAAGATTTTGAGGAGACCTACCTTTTAGTAAAAAATGAATCAAAAAAGTACAAAGTTAAAGAAAAATGAATAGGAAATTGTTCTCCTTTTGTACTGTATGTATGCTGAGCATTTGTTTTTGCAGCTGGTTCTGTTTCATAGGTGGATGGGGGGTTCTGTCAAATTTTTTTTCTGTATTTTCCTCCCATCATCAAAATAGTTTGGGGACCAATAAATGAAAATGGAAAGATGAACTGATATTCCATTGTTTTCAAAATTTCCTTGTTCTTGTTCCTTGTTCAATATAGACATTTGTAGAAATTGTTTTATAGGGCCTTTCATTTCTGTTGCTTGGATTGCTCCAGAATGGTCTTATGTTTTGGAGCAGCACCCTGACATCACTTTCCTCCAGTTTGAAGAGAACGATATCGATTTGTTGTCTCTGTATGAAATAATATTTGTTACAATTTTAACTTTTTAAATGCATGTAAGAAAAACCCAAAACAATGGCCACAAGTTCAAATAAAGACTGGAAGTATTCCACTTCATTAAATGGGGATATGTTTATATCCAGATGAAGTCAACTATCTGTTAGGATACATTTGTGTTTGTGGATAGTATATGTACATTTTTTGTGTGGGTGTGGAGACTATTGTTTGTCCATGTGCTATGTACCCGATTTCCTTTGTCTCCTCTGCAGGCCTGTCTACCTCTTGCGTGCCACATTACTGAGCCCTTTACTTTCCAAGGTTGCATGGGTCCCTGTCTGTATAATATTTTGTAGCTATCTGTGTGTTATATCTATGTTCTCTAAATCTACTTTCCCTTCTGTGTTTCTGTTAATTGTACAATTCGAACTCATTAATCAAGCCTAGTTTGTTCCTAGTGAATATGACCAATTTTTGGAGTTTTCCAGATAATTGCACGATGCACATTTTTATTTTACTATGTTTTCATGCCGCATACATGTACATGTATTATCTCTCTAAATATTCAATAATGGTTGAAATAAATTAATACATATATTGGCTTGTATTTATTTCACTTTATTATAATATGCATTTATATATTAGTTCAAACAGTTGCAGGCAAATCTGGTTTACGCTGGTTGATCTCCGCTCATCTCCTCTTGCTTGGTGGTGTTGCCATAATACATGTAATAAATACAACAAATACAAATTGATACCTTGCAGTTAAATGTATTATGGTAAGTTAATCAAATACGGTGCTTTTTACATCGTATTTTACAATTGTTATAGCTGCTAGTGAACAAATAATTGATGTCACCTTTTATTTTTTAATGCAGTCCGATACTGCCCAAAACTTAAATGCATCAACTTTATTTGTACTACTATCATCAAACAGTGATAGGGGCCCCGTGTGGTCTAAAGCGCTCTCCGTTATGGATCACTGCCATCTCACCTCTGTCTGCATGGGTTCGAGTCACAGTTCGGACAATGTGGGTATGTGAGAAAGCCTGCCAATAGCTTCTCGTGGGTCGGTGGTTCTTTCCAGAGGTTTTCCCGGGTTCTTCCTCCACCATTAATACTGGCCGCCATGTATAACCTATCTTGTGCTGAAAATGACCTTAAACCCTACAACAACAACAAAATCAAACAGTGATTGTTAAATACAACTGGTAAACAACCAAGAGATTTAATGACCGACACACTTAATTTGTTAAACATATGTCAAAAGCATGACGATTTGATCCCAGTGTTTATTTGCCCATAATGTAAACCTCTTCTAGTGGAGAAATCTACTGGGTCTTTGCCTCACCATCATTTTAATTCAATTTTCCTTGAAAGGTCAGAACATTTACAGAATGATTGATCTTCTACGAGTCAAAAATGTGTTGGTCTTGCCAACAATCTTATCAGTTTTTGGTTTTTATATTTTTATATTTTTTTGAGGATGTAATTTTCAATATATAATATTAACTACATGTTGTCTATGTTCTACTGTAGTCAATTGACCACATCATAAAATATTTTTAACTATAAAATTTATCAGGATAGAGTACGTCTCCTTATAATCCAGTTTCCTGTTAGTAATATTTCTTGATTTATTTTAAAATCAGATGTTTTGCTAAAGTTGTCCAAAAAAATTCTCGAACTGTTTTGAAGAGAAATCAAAAAATTAATTTTATTAATAATTTGCAGAGACACATATGCTGTGGCAATTTTAATTTATTTTTAGATTTGATATTTTAATTCTTTTCATATTATCATGATTGTTATTCTTTTTGCATAAAACCTCTACTGTGATCACATAACGGAGCATGGATGGGCTCAACCCTGGCAGAGATGTTTCTATAGTGAAAGTTTCGGTCTTAGCTCCATGTACTTGTACACTTAAGTATACATTTGAGTAAAGATATTCTTTCCATCAACAGAATTTATTAGGAAATTCGTAATTTTTCAACACAAATAAATTCAAGTCTATTTTACTCTTTTATCGAAGAGTGTAACTTCATAGTGGTCTGATAACTTTAAATAAGGCAAGTTGCATTCTTTAGCATACGTTTTCCTATTTTTGGATATGTAATAGCATTTGAATCTACTTCCGCTTATTGTTCCTTATATAAAGTATATTTTTCCCTTAGGTTTTCTGTATGTATTGGTTATTTTGTTTTCATTTTAAAAGCTTAAAATTATATCTTCCAAAAATCTAGTACTCCTATTTCAGCTTTCACAGAGTTAAAATTGCTAGAAGATGTAAAATTCCATGGAGTAGTTTTGTGTATAATCTGATAATTTCTCCATAAACTCGACCGTTTTTTTATTGCGCTGCATATATATATTTAGTAGTGCGATCCATTACTTTCTACATGCAATAACCGTCCGTTAAAGTATTCTGCCAGTTCCTATTGTTGCATCATTTTAGATAATTTGTACAGAATTTAGACTCTTCTATACGTCATTTGTATTGTTTGAAAGTGTTACCGTGTTTTATACACTTTTCACTTCATTCATGTTGTGATTTTGTTGTAGCAGGATAATATTGAAGTCTCTGGTTTCTCATACGTGTCCTCTCAAATTACATCAGATCACACTGTAAATGATTCCACAGATAAGAGGAATGAATAATTTTGTTTGCCTCTTGCTAATTTCACTTGACCTAAGGCACAATGAAATGCCCAGGATATAGCTCACAAGTGTTCTGAGTTTGTAAATAAGGCTTGAATTTGAACACGAATATCAGTAAAACATATTATATAAAACTTAAAACATAAAAAACTCAAAATTCTGTTCTTGATCATCGACAAAATTGAAGCACACAATACAAGTTACATGTACAACAAAGGGATCATCATCATCTTCAATTACAATCGTCATTGTTTTGCGTTAATAGGGATGTGATGTGATGTGATTTTGATTTTTAACGTAGCTTTAACAATTTTTCAGTCATATCGCTACAATGTCTGCAAGTCGCAGTTTATAGTGATGTCTAGCACTGGGGCATCATGCCGCAGACATGTAGCATGATGTCCCACCCAGTCACATTATCCTGACACCGGTCCGACCAGTCCTAACACTAACTTCTTAATGCTGAGCGCCAAGCGAGGCAGCTGCTAGTACCATTTTTGTAAGTCTTTGTTATGACTCGGCCGGGGATCGAACCCACATTAATAGGGAATCAGGCAACTTAAAAGCACTTCTTGATTGTATCAGGTGTCGTCACTGACCAGGCTTTCAAAATCCAGTGGACAGCATCCAACAAATTAATTTGCTCACCAAGTTCACTGTCTGGACAACCAATCATAGCGACATGACAACGCAGCAGATATTTCAGTTGTCAGGACATGAAAGCACGATTTATGTTATGCTGTGGTCAGGAGGCTGCAAATGCGATGTTGTTTGCTGGTAGGAATTTATTATTCTGGTTTCATATATCGGTATATACTATTTCTTTCATGTGTTTACAAAAAATAAATTAATAATGTAAATGTATCTTTTTCAGTTATTGTAATGATTCATTATATTTGGCCGTTGAATAGATAGTTCTAACCTGCCAATCAAACTAAGCACATTTTTGACCATTCAAAAATAGGCTTTGAATTCACAACTCAATTACGCGTTGCTATCCACCATGTTTGCTCACAAAGGAAAGATCAACTGTTCCCATCGGAATCAATATGCTTGACCATGGAATGGAACAAACACAAGGAATCCAATCCAGAACAATCCGCAACAAAATCCATTGTAAAGAGAAGCTTTGCATACTACTGAGCAGGCATCAACTTTATCAGTTATGGGTAAACTACGGCATGCAGGGCCAGATCCAGCACGTAACCTAGAATAGGCTGTGGCTTTAAAAAGTGACTTAGACGGCTCATGCCCTATTAGAGTTGCTCATGCCGGATTTACACGAATACTGGTAAACCCACCACAATTTCATAGAATCATCTTGAAACAATAGAAACGATCGAATCTGAAGCATTACCCAACAATGCCCCATCATTCAAGACAGTTATATACATATTAGTTCCTATGTATGTTTGCTGTTTGTTATTTAAAAAGCTGCAACTACGTACATGAATAAATTCATTAAATAATTATCTAAGTTTTGTTTCGTCATTTGTACCATATATTAAATGAAAATACTCTTAACACCAGTGTAAGATATCTCTGAGAAACAATGTTCTTTGAAAAAATTACCGAATCATAACCCTTTGCATAAATAGTTGCCATTCTTTATATTATTTGTGTGTGCCGAACTTGTTAAGCAAGATTTAAGAAATAAGAACCGTCTATCTGAGAATCTCATTCTCTTGGTCTGTTCACATGCTTGTTCGCAAATATACATTAAATACGACTCTATAGGGATATAGTAAGAGTCATTTCAAAATAGCCATTTAAGGATTGCTTAAAATAGCATGCAGTAGCTTGGAATAGGTGTCGTAACTGAGTTATGGCTCCATTATGACATGGCAACAGTCACTTTAGGACTTCCCTACGTTCAAAATAGTCTTTTTAGGACAACGTTCTAAACATTGGCATGAAGATCATGCATACATTTTTATGGAGCTTTTATATCCATGACAACCTAGATACAGTCCCATGAGATATATCCTACTTTAAGAATCTTGATGTTCTTTTGGGCCTAAATTCTGAAACTTCCATTAAGACATGAATAGAAGTATCCTTCATTAGAGTGAAATATGCCCCCCGCCACCAGTAAACGTGTCCTCGGTGAATAGTTCTGTGTAATATTCTTGAACAAAATGTTTTGACCCAGTCTGTTCCATGAACATAAATTAAACTACACTTGCTAGAATTATATCGCAATACAAATTGTATTGGTAAACTGGAACAAGTAAAAGATTAAATAAATAAATAAATAAAGAATAGTGAAAAATCAAATTTTAATATATTGTAGTATCAAAATATATAAATACCACAATCGAAAATAAAAAAGGTATATGGTACTATTAGCACAGAAAATTGATCAGCATTCATAAATCTGAAAATTTGCTTTTCCAAATAACCGTTTCGGTTCCATCGGCAATTAGATTTTCATCAAATTCTTGCATTACACCTCAGTTCCAAAATATATTCATAAAGGCAGTATGCAAACATCAATTCATTTAGGCAAAATACTTGAAAATGTTACGCAAGTATCATGCAAGAGCTTTCATAACTAAAATTATGGATCCTCGTAGTCCCTTCAAACCCTCGTACCCTAACAAGCATTTACGCATAAAATCAGAAATCTTCAATGAAGTCACGAATCGACAACTTGGGTGACAATAGTAACAATCCCATTAAACCTTTTTCAAGCATTTGTTCTAGACCTAGTTCCAGTTGCCGACATTCATGCACAATGCGATGACTTTGGAATAGCCTTTATTGCTATGTTAGTATATATAAACCAAACCTTGGTCTCTTAACAAGGCATAGAGAAACTTTGTTTTGTTGATAAAATGCGAACGGCTGAGCCAAAGTTCACCAAAGGCTAAACGTGCACAAATGCTGGTAACTGTACTAGGAGTACCTCAAAATTATGCTTTAGCAGTAAACCCCATTGTTAATATTATATAGCATCACCTTGCCAATAATGTGTTCTTTTCTTTCCTTTTCTACTTTAATATTAAAAATTAATATCACAATGAGTACATAATACTCGAAAATGGGTGTTGCAACAATATTAGATACATCACACGTTAATAGTATGACTTGGTCTTTTTTATTACTTCCAAATTCATTCTGTTGATGGGTTGCTATATAGATAGTTTTAAGTTATCTGTGCTGATTGCACAATGCAGCGAGTTATAAGTGTATATAGTCAAAGATTAAATAAATGTCAACACCACTGTAATGATTTATAAGTGAATATAGTCTAAGATTAATTAAACATGAGCACTGCCGCAGTGATTCATCAGTGAATATAGTATTATATTACCTAAGGTCAGTACTGCTTTTTGACAATGCAAGAGTATCTCAAGACCGTCACTGTACAATGATCACCAATTTTCTGAGTTCTGATTACACCTGTAATCTGTTTTCTGAGGTGTACTGTATTCATTTATATTAGTGATAATAAATGTTTGAGCTTGAAAATTGCTAAAGTCTGGCTGGGGAGCACTGATGTTAACTATGGAATTCGACTTGTGAAATTTTCATTGCCTTTTACGTTAAGTTGTTTGTCTTTACCAATTTGGTTGGTCTGGTTGACCTACTGTATAGAACAAACCTGCGTTTTTATTCAATTTGATATTCCTATCTGTCAGACTGTTGAACAAGTTTGCATTTTCACCGTTTTGTCTCTTGAACATACTGTTTGTGTTTTCATTCAATTTCATTTCTCTAGCTGACATTCTGTTAAGATTCAGTTTGGATTTTCAGGCAGTTTTATTTTTCTGATTGACATACTGTATGCAACAATTTTTTTCTCCATTCAATTACATTTGCCTAGCTGACATACTGTGCAAGACAATCTTGTTATTTTGGCTAATTTTATTTGTTTAGTTGGCACACCGTATACAGCATCTTGTGTTTTGATTTATGCTTTCATTTGGCTAGTTGACATACTGTATACAACGGCTTGTATTTTCATTCACTACTTTCTTCTGAATGATGGTCAATAATGTACTGATGTGTAAACATAACAGAAGAAAATTATAATATAATCACAAAATGTATTTCAATGAATTCACAGTAATTCTATACAGCTATTAAATTTCCAAATGTTTTAAAGTGAATTCACAGTATTTCCTTGACAGCTACTATTCCACTTAAACTGAATACACAGAGCACTGTAATTGCAACAAAAACTTAAATTAAATAAATGAATTCTCTATAACTTCCAAGACTGGTGGTACTAATATGAGTGGCTAATTAATATAAAATAATTATATAGGTTAGTAAAATGCATTAGAGAAAATGCAATATGAGGCCTGAATGACTCGTATTGGCTTTTCGAAATCTCTATCAGTAAACAAGATCAGGAAATTAGGTCAGCATGGCCTTTAACTAAAACTCTTGTCTTTGTCAGATCACGTGATGTTTACTTGTACTCACAATAGGACTCAACCGTGGAACTTTATGAATGAATCTATGCATTTGATACATGACGCATCTTTAAAGGGCAAACTACAATCATCAGCTATTAGTATTAAAATGTAATTGGCTAAATAACTCTTACAAAAACTATTATTCTAAAAAAGAATACACATAATACAGTTATACATAACAGTATGCATGTCCGGCATCTGTACAATACAATTTTTTACTGATCTGTTTTACGTTGGAGATACATTTCTCGAGTTTAACATATGAACAAGATTAGCAAACTCTCAGTCAACATATGGTTTTAAATATTTGATGTGCATCAAATGCCTTTATAACTGTAAAAAAATGTAAATAATATTTGGATAATCTGTTCCAAATGTTATAGTTTTGACAAATTTTTGTTAATAGAGAAATTATTCTTCAATCAATGCTCTAACATAATCCATGAATGATTTACCTTGTTTGTGCCAAAATAACATGTATAACTGATTGCATTTCAGTTGACAAATAACTCGTTTATTATTATTAAATAAGCTGGTTTTTTGTAAAACTAATTTTGTACACAAATATTTGATGCAATATTTTAAAATGACTGTCTCAATTTTACATCATTAATGTCATCAAATAAATAAAACAGTGTATCTATATATCCAAACTACCTGCTCCTGTCTAGACACATACTCTTTTCTTCAGCAATAACACTAAGAATATATGCACCCTTTTATATTTTTCAAAATGTATGGCAAATGTGTGTTTGCCAGTCTTTGATACAAAACTGACTTTTAAGTTAGTATTAGAAGCACAAAAAGAATTGACTACATTTTTCCAAACATTGTTGCTAAAAGTTTTGAAGCAGTAAGAGGCTGTCCATTTAGTTTGTATGCATGGAGAGGGGATGGGGGGGGGTAACACAAATGCATATGGGGGGTTTAATGAAAATGTATGTACGCATAGAAAAGGGGAGGTGAAACCTCGATAATAATTTGTCTAATAAGCAATCTGTTCGACTGGTTTAGTTGGCGTTTGAATTTTAGCGGACACTAGACAAACTGTTTAAAGTTACGCAGCTTATATCTTTGATGCAGCCAGACATTCAATGTCGGTGGACTATCCGTTTTATTAAACACGTTAATGTTATGAATCCTTTATAGTTTCTGCGTGGATTAAATATAGGCCGTTCCATAGAATTGGTGTGTGTGTGTGTGTGTGTGTCAAACATGCGTATGGAGGTGGGGTGTGTAAAAAAGTATGCATGTGTACAGGGAGGGGTCAAACTTTGCCAAATTTTTGAGTAAGTAGTCAATGGATGGCCCCTAGGTGGTTAATGTGACCAAGTAAATATATTCTAAAAATGAGTGCACAGTAAAGACATGCTATTGTTTTCATCATAAATGGCATTCTCAACCACAAGATCTTCAATGCAGTAAAAAGTATTAACTTGAATAATCTTTATGCCTCTAAACATATAATCATGGGAGAACCCGTCTTTTAACATGATCTGTTATTAACTTCCAAATAACATCTATTAAGAAAACAACACTTGTTCATTTTTTTTCTGTTGAGAAATTGGTGTGAATCAAGCAAAGAATGAATCTAAATAAAAGAATGATTATTTATACTAATTTTCCAATTAAAGTTTTTATTCTCTCGTTTTTCCAACTTTTAAGCATTGATCTGTCACTTGAATTATTCGAGTTAAATTTAAATCCCAAATAACATGTACTAACTTTAAATAATTACATCAGAAACTTTAAATGATTCATGATTGCAATGTGTCCAAGATTAGTTTTCAATAATACCCAAACACAAATTGTCAGTTTTATTAAGAATTATTTCACAACAAGCAAAAAATATATTAGTATCGTCAGCATATTGATTTAATGTATGTTCAGTGTTATTTATAGTAATTCATTCATATCATTGTCTTTTCTCATTTTCCCACAAATTTCAACAAGCAACATAAAGACGAATTGAGAAATAGGCTCACATTGTCTGCAGTTTGAGTTTGTAATAATGGGATCAGAATGTATCATTTTTGCAATATAAATAAATCCATTATAAAAAAGAATTACATCCATTTTTAGCACTAAATCACCAAAATAAACATACCTTTTTGATAACAGTATAAATAAAAGGATATTTTATCAAATATCTTGTCAAGCTAGACAAAAAATAAAGTGTCATAAAATTCTGATATTTCCCACAAATAAATCCGTTTTTGGAGTGCATGTATTGCTTTCTTCAACACACTTTTTAATATTTGCCATATAACCTGAAGCAATCTTATAATTCAAATTTGATAATAATATTGGCTGCTAATTCTCTAAAACGTATCTACATTTATTTGGCTTTATGATCTAATCGAAGGGAGGAAACCAATTATAAGAAGAATGTATCGGGCAATCTAGTTCCTCAGACATTTGACAGCAAATGTTTGAATCAGGTCAGTGCACGTAATCAGAGAGTGTACAGAAAACATTGAATTGAAAATGAACCAAACTGAAAAGAAATTTCAAATGCTGATCGAGTTTGGTACAAGGTCTGGGTCCAAGAATGGATAAGGTGGGTTTCTCTGGTTGTTTCTTCCTTTGATTGTTATACTGATCTCTGCCAGTTCTTTCTGAAACCTGAAAAAAGAAAAATTGAAATGACTACAAATGAATGTTGAATATCTTATTTTGTACTTTGACCATCTGAGTAAAATTGTCCCCTACCCAATGGGATTATCATCTAAATATAATGTGTTTCTGATTATGTCATGCTAGATCTGAGAATACACTGTTATATTTAGGTGTATATTATGTAAATGAGTTATCTGGCAGGGAGTCAGAGATAAGTTCCAACCTATTAATATAATTTCTATAAATAGCTAAAGATGCTCATGAATGAAAACAGTCATATTTATTTTCTGCATGTCCAATCTGCATTTTGTGATCCAGCATCTGCTGTTAACAGCTGAAAATATTGAAAATTTTATATATATATATATATATATATATATATATATATATATATATATATATATATATATATATATATATATATATATATATATATATATAAGGTTTCCAAGAAAAGGTTCAAATTATTTTCTCAAATTAAGAATATTGACTCCACATTACAACAGCACTCTAAGAAGTATGCTTAACTTCTATATTTTATTTCCACTTCAGTTATTGATGTTTTTCATATTATCAGCAATATACATTTGAGTACTATTTTTTAATTTTTGCAAGTGTTTGACGTTTTTCACACTACCACCACAACCTTCACAGCAGCAATTCTCTCTAATAGCTCGGAGGAGGGTGGGGTTATAAAAAACATAAGAAAAAGAATGAGAGGTTATTGAGTCCACTTGATAATCAATTCTTACTCTTCCACGACTTTCATGGCCTTGGGATCAAATATGTACTGGACTTCAAAGTCTCCAAGCTGTTTTGTTCCATGACTGCTGAGGATCTTGGTCACAATCATTATGTCCAGTGTGGTGGGTTTGTCTGGCAGATTATTAATTACATCCTGCTCTGTCAGCGGCTCCTATAGTAAGAAATGTAGTTAATATAGCATCCTGCTCTGTCAAGAGATCTTATAGGAGTAAGAAATGTGGGCTATATAAACTGCTGTCAGGGGTCGCTACAGTAGTAATACATGTAGGTTATATAACATCTGGTATATGAGATCAGAGGCTCTTACAAGAGTAAGAGTGTGTGATTTGGATCTTTATCGTAGCTTTAACAATTTTTTAGTCATATCGCTACGATATCAGCTGTATGGCAGTTTATAATGATGTCTGGCACTGGAGCATCATGCCGCAGACATGTAGCATGACGTCCCGCCCAGTCACATTACCCTGACACCAGGCCGACCAGTCCTAACACTAAGTTCTTAATGCTGAGCGCCTAACGAGGCAGCTGCAAGTACCAATTTTATATATGTTTGGTACGACTTAGGTGGGGTTTGAACCCACGACCTCCTGCACCCGAGGTGGACGCTCTAAAAATTATGCCACCGGAGCAGTACAGTAGTAAGAAATGTGTTATATAACATCTGGCCTTATTATTGTATAACAGCATCTCACCATTTTTGAATACATCCAACTGTATATTAATGTATAAATGTATATACAAGCTCAAAACAATCTTATACTGGATGCTATCTCACCTCTATGTGCGTGAGTTCAAGTCTCAGGGCTCGACCACTGTGGGTATGTGAGAACGTTTGCCTGTACGAATCTTACCTTCATAGGTTACCGCAAGAAATATAGACTCAAGGGTGTTATATGTGGATGATCATACCAGCATCACAAGTTATAAATATGTAAGTTAAAGATAGCCACAATAATTTTAAAAATTCTTTCTTATTGCCAAAGGAGCTAACCCACCTGAAAACATGTTGCGAAGCTCATACGATGATAAATTTAAGGAGACATACCTTAGATGATGGGGGTTTTCCTTTCATCAGACCAGGATAATTTGGTGGAAAAGCATACTCATCGTACTGAGGAAAGTTGGCGGCAGCATGAGCAACACTGCATGTATATATGATACAGGTCAGGGTCTGGATAATGTGATCAACTGTTGTGAATTTGTCATTCTCTCCTGGTACACCCTATAAAATGAAATAGTCATCTGGGTTGCAATGAAAAGCTTAAACAAACAAACAAAGAAACAAATACAACACTAAAGTAATGGTGTGTCAAAAGAGAGTCATACGTTCTACATATCTATAAATCAAAAAGGGCAGACAATCTTACAAAAATAGTGGGAGTCAATATATGCACATCATAAGACAATGATCATAACATGCATCAAGTATGATTGAAATTCATCGTAGCTGAAATAACAAGATTTTGTCATATAATGCAGCCAACTTTATTGAACTGTCGATGTCCTGTAACTTTTCCAAAAACTAACGTGGCTACAATGATTGGTCAACATACAAACCATCTGATGAAGTTCGTAATATACTATGCTTCAAGTCAAACGACAAATCATCTAAAATAAGAATTGATTTATTCACAAGATTCAGCTTAAGCTAACAAAAGGAAAAAATTCTCAAAAACATGTTTAAGAGGTACATTGCTTTTGTTGATGGTCATTATATTTACCAAGTTTCATGGCAATCCATTAAAACCTGTGGGACTAGTTCTGTTTTAAAGATTGATAAACTGTATCCTGATGAACAGACACGAGAAACTCCATATGCCCACACGTTCATCATTTCATCATGGTAAACTAACCAGTACACGTTGATTTTCCTGATGATAATGATATATCTAAACAAGTGGCCATCTCAGTATTGCCCAATAGAAATACCAATGCTTAAAGATTTCCTAGACAGCATGTTTCTTGTGATGGATAGACCAAACAGGGATCTGACGTAGCGAAATCTTGATAAATCGGATCTTGGTTGAGAAAATATTCATGAATTGCTTACAGACCGCAAAAGAGAACAATCTTGATAACCTTTCTCTTTCACAATTCTTTATCTCTAGTTTTGTTTTTGCATGTCCACATCTCCATCTGGACATTACATTTCACACATAAGTTAGACATCATGGCAGTTTTGCAGAATATATTACTACAAACGTGTGCATATACATGGGCACTCAAAGATGATTATTTTCAACGAAGTATAAACGTAAACACAGCATAACAACTTATATGTTTCTTACAACTCTGTGATCTTAAACTGTATAACAAAAATGATACAAACGAACATTTTGAGTAAAATTTAACAAATAATTTATTTCAGTAACATACAAAGTAAAGATTCAAAGACTCTTACATGATTGTGAATTAAATATCTAATAATCATGAATGTCATATCAGTGTCCAAAAGTATAGAATATGTAGAAATAAATTCCAGTAATCTTGTGTGCCGTAATGTATCATAATGATATAATCCCGAATTTCGTAGAATGAGTCCTTTATAATCCCAAATTAGTGTTTTAGTCCAGAACGTCAGTCAGTACTTTATAAATGAATATTTTTTATTAAAAAAATCATCTCAAATTATATCTGAACACAACAATAAGTGATTACAAAATCTGAGCACGAAAGAGGAACAAATAATATTTGATCAAAAACCTCTTTATCAGTATATGCAGTCTGTCATGTGATCTAACTGGCAAAATAATGTTCTGCAAAACTGTTCATTTCTAAAGGAAAAATTGACTAACTCCTAAACAAGATCAGGTAATGATTTGAAGTTTAGTAAACGTATTATTTATTTGTTAGAATCATGACAAAGCTCGGGTACACAATATGAATTAAATATCCACAACATTTTGGACGTGTATGAAAACAGATTTAGTCAATAAATTCATCAGTGCAATTAGGACTAGTGACATATTACAATCTATACGCATATCAAATATATCCAAGCATAGAAAAAAGCTTGTCTAATCTTTAATAGAACTGAAGAAATAACTTCAGGCCATTATATACATCAAGGTGCTCTAACACAATCTAGTAGACTTTGTGTTTGGTGATGGTGTTTGGTGATTACCATCACTTTACCAAAACGAACGGTGTATGTTCGATTTAGCCTGTTCCCTTTAACAGTAATCTATTCACCTGCAATGTGATGAGAGTTAATTGTGCCCTTTAACAGTATTCTATTCACCTGCAATAAGATCAGAGTTAATTGTGACCGTTTGACATTATTATATTTACCTGCAATGTGATGAGAGTTAATTGTGCCCTTTAACAGTATTATATTCATCTGCAATGTGATGAGAGTTAATTGTGCCCTTCGACATTATTCTATTCACCTGCAATGTGATCAGAGTTAATTATGCCCTTTAACAGTATTATATTCACCTGCAATGTGATGAGACTGTATTGTGCCCTTTAACAGTATTATATTCACCTGCAATGTGGTTACATTTTAATATGTCATTTAATAGCATTATATTCGCTTGCAATGTGCTTAAATTTTATAATGAATAGTAAAAACATTATATTGATTTGAAATGTGGTTACAGTTGTTGTGCCCATTAACAAAATCATATTCACTTTTAATGTGGTTAAGGTTTTATGATAACCATTAACAATATGATACTCACTTGGAATGTGGTTACAGTTTTCTGTGCCCATTAATAGCATTATATTAACTTGCAATGCGGTTGCAGTGTTTGTGCGCATTAATAGAATTATATTCACTAGTAATGTGGTATTTTAATGTTTGTGTCCATTAATAACATTATATTCACTTGCAATTTGATTAGTGTTTTGCCCATTAATAGGTTTATATTCACTTGCAATGTGGCTGCAGTTTTTTGTTTTCTCATTAAAAGAATTATATTCACTTGCTATGTATTTGCAATGTATGTGCCCATTAACAGAATTATATTCATTTGCAATGTGGTTAGATTTCTGTGTTCATTAATGGAATTAAATTCACTTGTAATGTGGTTACATTTGTTGTATCCATTAATAGAATTAAATTCACTAACAACGTTGTTATAGTTTTTGTGCCCATCAATAGAATTATATTCACTTGTAATGTTGTTAAAGTTTGTGTGACCGTTAATAATGTTATATACGCTTCCAACGTGGTTAAGTTTTTATCCCCTTGAATATAATTACTTTCACTTGCAGTGTGTATGTCCATTAATAAATTTATATTCACTTGTAATATGGTTGCAACATTCCAATAAAGAAGCACAGTACTAATTTACCTGCAGACCACATCCTCCCTGCTCCCGTGGCTTGGTCATTTCTTCCCTCCAGTTCTGGAGCTCCCAGTCTCCTGCTATTTTCTCAGGTGTATCTGCATAGGAAGGAGATTTAATACAAAATAGCAACTTTTTTCTTTGTTACTGTTTCTTTTTTTAATATTCATCTCAAGGAATTAATACAGAAAATCCTTGCTTGAAAGACCACTGTTTTGGAAGGCTTTCTCTCGTTTAAGACCGGAATTTTAATGTATGGATTTATTAAGTTACTTTATGATAAGATCTATGTTTAGACAACATCCATCATGAAAGAGCATATTTGGTTGCAAATTGTTAGTATATAGAGACAGTTCTTTTCCCTTTACCCAGTGGCCTGATCTACAAAGCCACGTGGTCTTCAAATCATAGCATATTTGAAGTGTTGTTTTTTGTATTGTATTAACTCTGACAAGTATACATTAAGCATGTAAAATAAACAAGCAGGCCTAGTTGCCAACAAGGTTGAACCCAAGACCTCTTTCAACAAAATCATTGGCAACAAAAACCCAGCTTGATCAAGACAAGCTTGTGACCATCTAGTGTACCACCTAATTGGCCTTAAAAATGCACGACTCTTTTAGAGTAAAAATGTATCAGTATAAAAGGTTTACATAGACTCAAAGTAGCAAAAGTTTCTTTAAAAGTGTAAATTACAATTTGTGACTTTGATAAACCATTCACATACATGAAAGAATCACTTTCCGCTCGTACGTTATAATACACAGATGTCTGATCAACGATGCAAACAAAAAATGGTTTCTAGTACCCTTTGAAGAGAACATGATTTGTGTTTTCTTGTGTCACTCTGCAGATATGCATATTGTCTAATAAGGGTGTATTACGAGGGCAAAATCAAAATAATCCACCCTCACTCAATCCCATTCCATCGTTCAAAACTTGGTCCACATATTGGATAACTTTATATCATATCACGTTCTACAAGATTTATCTTGATCTGAGTTACATCCCGTACATTATAATAATGCTAATATTAGTTCCTTTGTCAATGCTCATTATACAATCCTACTAAATGAAAATCTGAATATAGATAACCACATTTAGTAAGTTTTAGTATAAAAACTTGGATGGATAAACTGCTGGACAGCAAACTGAAATGGACGGCATAACGATTTTTTTTTTTATAAAAATGTTTTATTCTGTTGAAATGAAATAGCTTGCATGAAATTTTTCTGCACATTTGATTGGAGAGCTGATCTCTTAAAATGCTATTAAAACAAGTAATTTGAGATCTATTTATTGAAAATGAGCTTCAAGAAAGATGGTGGTCTATCTGAAAATTTATATATTTCCAATTTCTGTAGTAGAAAAGTTTGACCAGGTAAAGTCCCTTCCTAAAGTTTGCAGTGACACAGCAATAAGATTCCCGTTATCAGTTTCTTGATACCAAGTTTGCGCAACATTTTATAAAACCATTATGCAGGAGCAGATGTTTATAAAACCTGGTTGACGTTTAGATAACAAATTATGTGTTGATAAAAAGCAATCATAGTAGCTTATGCTATGTATATCTGTATTGTGTGTATTAAATTCATTATACTGATTGTATTTGGGTTCATTTAGTTAATAACATTTGTAATGCTGACATTCTAAACATCATAGTTTGTACTCTTACAGATGAGTCATATAGGTCGTATTTTGGTTTCATTCATAAAAGTCCAAGGTCGATGTACTGAAACAATTCAAAATAATATCACGTTATCCAAGGAGAACATTTGTTGTGTAGACTGAAATAGCTGATTTTTTTAAAAATGAATTTGAGCATTTCAGAAATTTTATTGATTCATTTTAAAGCTTTGTATTTTATTTTGTTGCTACATTGTACTGTCTTCCTACATAAAGACAGTTTTATACAGAATTTACTGTTCTTGACGTTGCACTGGACATGGAAGAGAAAAATCGATAGTTTGATTTACTTGTTTAAATTTGATATCATTTGTTGGAAATACAGTTCTGTACCATTTATTCAAAGACATTTGGATAATTTTAGCTGGATGAATTTATCATAAAACCTTCAAGGATATTTGGATTTATATTGTTTTTATTGTGAAATATTCAAGGACATTTGGATTTAGATTGGATTTATTGTGAAATATTCAAGGACATTTGGATTTTAATTGGATTTATTGTGAAATATTCAAGGACATTTAGATTTATAAACATAGTGATTCTGCCTGTGATATTGGTAAATAAGGACATCACAGTTTTCATCGGAATACATTTGGAAAGTATTCGGATTATTTGGATGTATTGGAATTGGTAGAACATTTAGGAGTTTAAGGAATTCATTAACCAAGGTAACTTATTTTAATTCTTTTATTTGGTATTTTAGGAAAATAATGTATATTTTAAATTATACAAAACTTGATGACTATAGCTCCTCCTTGTTTTGCAGTTTAAGCCACTAGAGATTGTAACACTACGAACATGTTATCCTAGTAGTTTTGGACGATATGGAAAGAACTACAAATCGACCTATAATTTGATTTATCATTTCATGCCATCTTTCTGAAGACAGCAGTTACTTGAGCTGACTTATACTGGTCTGAAGCAACCCAGCTTTGATAGCAAAGTTCATAATCATTGCAATGCTTTTATTGATACAGTGAACGCCAATTTTTAAAAATTAAGCACAAATTCCAGCTTTACCAGTAGATTTCGTATGATGAAAAGATTTCAGAAATTGACAGACATATTAATTTTTTAATGGGTCGAATTGCAGACTGAGTGGCTTCTACTTATTTCATAGATACAAATTATCTAAATATCGAAGTTAAAACAGTAATAGAACTGTTAGTTACTTTCATGAATCCTGTATCAACATTGGTTGTGCACTCGCATTAGAGGTTTTACATTTCTTTGCTATCTGTAACTGTTTACTTGACAACTGTTAAACAGTTGGGGATTGGTACTATATGCTAGAATATTTTCAAAACTCATTTTTGTATTGACGCATTGACCTACGATATCTTATAGACCTTTCTTTCCTTTTTGAATAAGACTGCTCACAGTATTCCTCTACGTTTTAGAAGAATGTTGAGATTTTATTTTCACATGTATATTATCTCTTATTCTTTATTCTAGACTTGCAGTCTAGCTTGTTTCAAGTGTCACTGAGTGACATTATCTATCGGTGTCCAAGGAATCTCAACAAGATCCTTGTAGAATTGATTGATGTTCAAAATTGGGTACATCAATACCTAAACATTTACCGTCAAAGTTATTTTCAGATCGGTAAGTAGGTTTACTAATAATTGGTCGAGGATATTGGTCACTAAGACCTATACAACGTAATGCATGGCGTATAATCCGTTCCGCATGATGGTCCGTAGCAATATTTCAACAGTTTCGAAACTGCAGATGACAGAACTTGTAGGAATATATTTTAGTTTATCAAATGTTTAATTATACTCCTTTCATCAAGTATTCTTTGTGAAGGTCTTTTATGTGTCTTTAGATCAGGGGTCTCAAATACGTGGCCCGCCGAGCCGTATCCTGTGGCCCGCAAAATGATAGGCGTTGCAAGGCGTCATGAGAGATAACAAAGGTGGTGCGGCCCTTGAACCATCGAAAATGTTCTCATGCGGCCATCGGGGTGGTTTGAGTTTGAGACCCCTGCTTTAAATGGTGTTTTGGTTTGTGGACATTCCTTTCGAAATATCTGTAGATGTATTTAAAGGGTATTTTGGTTTATTGTTCGCACATGATGCAATATTATTAATATAACTATCGCAATACTATTTGTTAATTAATAATCTGTTGCTATTAATGTACTGCTCATTTACACATTGGTTGTGCTAGAACATAACGCAGGCAGTGAAATATAAATCAATATCTTGCATTTGTATAGCGAAACTACATACAAAACACAACTCCTGACAGGGTGATACATTGCATTGCAAGTTAGTACCAATGATGTGCTCAATTTCATCTCTTGGATCGACAGTAAAGTCATACGAAAACAGCAAATGCAGCATGGATAAAACTCCAATTTAATTCACTCTCCTAACATGTTTCTTGTTTTCCATAGCATAAAATCCAGTTCAAAACAGTTCAGTAAAGTGTCTTATCGGTAACACGTTCATGTAAATTAAAAACTTGTTAGATATTTTTCCTGATGGTTGATGATGCTAACCTCAAGAATTTATCCATTACGTCTACTGGAAATTTGATGAAAAGTAATGTTTTTGAGCACTATCATCCTGCACGCAATTAGTCAGCCATCTTAATTAGTATTAGTTTAATGCTTCAATGCTGTACAAAATAAATGTGAGCATTTTTGTGCCTAACTATTTAGCACTACCCTTATTGAACACAGCTCGTTACTATATATCAGTTTACGACGTATATAAGACTGATGCCAAAATCCTCTTCCAAGGCAATCGGAGATGTGTTTTACTCGCAATTGGAGGGTACAGCTTGAAAATTCCCATGTCTGGCAATCTAGGGGAATTACAGATCCCATGTCCAGTTAGTTACAAATCCTATGTCTGGCAATCTAGGGGAATTACAGATCCCATGTCCAGTAAGTTACAAATCCTATGTCTGGCAATCTAGGTGAACTAAAGATCCCATGTCCAGTAAGTTACAAATCATATGTTTGGCAATCTGGAGGAATTACAGATCCTATGTCCAGTAAGTTACAAATCCTATGTCTGGCATTCTAGAGAAACTTCAGATCCCATGTCCAGTAAGTTACAAATCCTATGTCTGGCAATCTAGGGGAATTACAGATCCCATGTCCAGCAAGTTACAAATCATATGTCTGGCAATCTAGGGAAATTACAGATCCCATGTCCAGTAAGTTACAAATCCTATGTCTGGCAATCATGACAAACTAAGAATCCTGCTGACAGAGTAAAATCTTATTCAACTTGCCCGGATTTTTATATACAATTGGAATGCAAATATTTCGATTTTTTGTGTACCTTCATAAACAAATCTCTCTCATGAGCAAGAAAGATTTACCAAGCCTAGTCAGAATGGATATATTTTCGTTGCTAATAGTAACACTTACCATAATAGAGGTGGGCGTATTTGGAAACATACTTGTTGATTGCATCATACAAGAGCAGGGCATCGTCTCTGAAGTGGTACCCTGGTAAAACATTCTGACTGTACACCTGCAAAAATTACTTTTTCTTACATAATTTGAAATAAAACAAAGTGAAGTATGTCATTTCTGTCCCCCCCCCCCCCACCGTAATGAAAACACCAAAATACATAGAGTGAAGACATCGAGCTGTGGCCCTGAGTGACAGAGTAATAGAGCTAATGGCATGCATGAAAAGTAAACAAGTTGATATATCTCATCAATGAGAACAAATAAAGAAAAAAGATTTGAAACTCTTCAAAAAATGCTGTTCAATTACTATGCAATTTTTGCACTAAAAAAAATGCAATATTAGGGAAAAAGTAATTTATCTAGAAATATTTTAAAACTGTACCAAGTTAATGGTGAAAACATTTATATTATATTCATGACGAACGAGACCAATCAATTTACATATTTCTCGTTCAGGTGGAAAGTAGTTTTAAAAATTAGCTCAAGATAAAGTCAACATTCAGATTCTAAATTTGTGGATAAATTAAAAAATACAGACTGAAACATGTAAGGCAAGAAGGACAAACGTTGACAGCTCTTTATAGGGAGATAAAGAAACGTTCTTCTTGCAAGAAACATAAAATAAACAGCTGCTTGAATCAACAGCTACAGTCATACAACCAATGCAAATTCCAAAGAAACAGAAGCACTTACAACAAATTAACCATTTAACACCAGCAAGTAGGACAAAAGCAAGCCTATATAGTTGACTACAATGAAATAATTTTAAGTGGAAAATTTCCATCGACAAAGCACACATTATTCATGCTGCACAAAATAGAAATTATCTGGTTATATAATACTGTTAAAATAGTCAAATTAGAAAGACCCAGTGATATCAAATGCTGGTACGTAACTATCTAGACTAAGTAGACAAATGCAGAACATCAGAAGATGTAAATCACAAAACTTAAATGCAACACTATTACAATTTCATGAAATTAATAAAGTACAAGCATATGGACATTCAACGACTTTAGAAAATAACAATAGAGAACATTTATTAACATTATTTTAAGTGTCTGAGAATTGTTACCCTTAGGTAAAAAGTTAAAACAACTCTCAAAACCAAGAAACGAAAGATTTACTGTAATATATATATATGTGTGTGTGTGTGTGTGTGTGTGTGCTAGCAGGTATAAGTCTTGGCTTATATAATCCATAAAGGTTTAACAGGAGGTGGAGAAAATGGTAATAATGGTAGTGATTAAGGTCATAGTAAAATTTGTGGTGAGATTCAACTAGTAATTAATACTATTGACGACAATTCGGTTAACTAAATAAACAGCACTACATAGATTGGTAGCATTTCTTGTCTACATAATTCTTAACAACCTCTTTTAAAGAACTGTTACAGGCTGCTAATGAGCTGCTGGTATTAAATATTTTACCATTTCAGCATTGATAGCAGTGTTTATTTCTATCTGAACTGTATCTAATTACTTTCTAAAAATCCAATAATATTGGCAGATTTAATCGTCATATCACTAGGCATACGAAATTCCGTAATCATTTGCTATAATCTAATGCTTGAACCAGAATCATATTGCTGAAATCATATTGTAATGTTTAATTGTTATTCTACATTTCAGCCTTGCTCATCAAGAATTCATTTTTAAAAAACGTTGATCTCAGTGTCTTGAAAATGGAAACATACCATGTAAGAGATGTTCTGTTTGGTACTTCAGCATCTAACATACGTATCGTATAAGACTTGACTCTATGGCATATCTTCTATTTTGTAAAGAGCATTTAACAGACATATCGTAAGAGACTTGATATCTGACTTAGTCCAAATGTGTTCCCTTTTCTGTCAACCATTACTGTCTTTCAGAGAAGGAACATGCACATCCTATTATTGCATGACTTGTCATCAGTCATTGTATTTTTTCAGTTTTTCAGTTTGTTCCAGTATTTAAATGTCACAGCATTATAAGTATAATATCATTTTATATGCATCTTTCATATAAACTGGAGCAGGTTCTCCAAACCCCTGATATACAGTTGCATGGTCTTCGGGCCTATTATCAATTAAAAACCCTAATATACAGTTGTATGTTCTTCAGGCCCAATGCCAATAAGACCTTGATGTACAGTTGTATGTTCTTCAGGCCCATTATCAATAAGACCTTGATGTACAGTTGTATGTTCTTCAGGCCCATTGCCAATAAGACCTTGGTGTACAGTTGTATGTTCTTCAGGCACATTATCAATAAGACCCTGATGGACAGTTGTATGTTCTTCAGGCCCATTGCCAAGAAGATTTTGATTGTTTTCATTAATATGTATGTAGTCATGATGAGCAGGAATGTTATAGTTATTGCAGATAAAGTTAAATTGTTTCTCATCTATGTAATGTGCATTCCATTAAATGATTGATTAACAGGTCAGGTAATTGTATCTGAACGTTAACATGAAACCTATATATTGATTTTACTTGCCCATTTATACTTTGATATGGTTATTATCCATTATGATATTCTATCCCAGCTGCTGCCAGCAGTGCTGTTTAAATGATTCTGGCGAAATTTGATATCACACTCCGGTATCTGTTCAATGAACCCGAAGTGTCAAATTTTAAACTGTATTTATCAAAGAATATTGACTGGCTTGTTTGTAAAATAAGTTTCGATGTAGTGTGATTTTTCAGACCCAGCTCTCATGCATTCATCTCCAATACGAGTTCAAGCTACAACAATGAAAGCTCGAAGGTTAGATTTTAGAATTATGAGACTTTGAAATTTGCTAAGAAAATTTGTGTGGTGAATGCTCCGGCATAGGTGTTGCTTTCTTTTTTTAACTTGGTGTTAGAAGAGGGCTGTGTGCTGGGAAATGTTTATGAAATCTTCTGGTAGGTGCAGTAGCATTGTGTTCTGTAACCAAAAACGTTTTATAAAAATATGTTTGGGGTGGGTGAGTAGGATATATTTTTTCATACAATTTATATTGATGATGGTAAGGGTTAGTTACATGTTATATACATTAACTACTAAGCTGAAATGGCTGGGAAGTTTTAAATACGTTAAATAACAGTGTGACGGATGAAGGCACACATAACATGTTTTCCCTGCTTTTATTTCCAAAAGGGAGGCAGGCAAATTTAGAGAAGATGAACCGATTACCCATAATATCATAAATGGGTAAATACGATTATATCCCATAATATCATAAATGGGTAAAGGTGGCGCTCTACAGTTTCATATTTTGCATAGGTTAGGATTTTAAAGAATAAGAATTTCCCCGGCTTTCCTCACTGGCTATTTAAAAAGACCTTGTATATCTTAGGTATAATTCAAAGAACCTTTAATTCCCATTATTTTGGTGTATGATTGACGGATGTAAAATGGGTTATAGAGCATACAGCTTGGCCTTACTCCAGATGTGTACCTTTCAAAAAGTGCTAGCTCCACTTGGTCATTTTCACTTCCTGAACTTCAGAGGTAAATTGTATAAAAAAGAGCAGATAACATTTTTTTTTACATTTTATATATTTGGTAATTCATTTATTGCACTTTCAGAAGCTGGTATTGGCTAGTCTGGCAAAATTCATTTTCCCTATTTTAATAGCTGCTATGGATAGTGTACTTTATACTAATTCAGGCTGATTTTTTAGCACAAGGGAGCAGTCATTTTGGTTAGCAGTGTGTTTAAATCATGTACAATTTCCAAAGGTACAATATCCAAAGAAATATCATCCACATTACATTAATGTTGCATAGAGGTATGCCAACATTCTCTCCACTGTGCATGTTTTAAATGCAAACAACTTCACCTTACATACGTCACTCTCTCAAAAGTACATAAAAATGGTGAGCGCCCCCAAATACGATTATATCCCACAATATCATAAATGGGTAAATACGATTATATTCCGTAATATCATAAATGGGTAAATATGATTATATTCCGTAATATCATAAATGGGTAAATACGATTATATCTCACAATATCATAAATGGGTAAATACAATTATATTCCGTAATATCATAAATGGGTAAATACTATTATATCCCGTAATATCATAAATGGGTAAATACGATTATATGTCATAATATCATAAATGGGTAAATACGACTATATTACAATGAACATCCTTTCAGAAAGTTCTTCAAAATTCTGGGTTTTAAATTAGGTTAATCTGAAAAGAAATCTTATTTTTATAAATATGATGAAAGCAATAGTATGTACGTTACAATTTCAAATGTATCAATTACTTTTAAATATATTCAGAAAAATGCGAAATAAAAACTGTGAAAATAAAAATGAAATAGTAGATGAAGATATGTTGCTTAGTTTCAATAAAACCTAGGCCAGGATTTACAAGAAAAAAATAGTTCATATTTTTCTTTATGACATACTTGCATGGAGTATGTATCTGCACCATAATCATAAAAGAACAAAATTATCTATATTATCTATATTCTAAACTCTATAGTAGATTACTGGAAAATTCTTATGCAAATTACCCCTCTCCGTTTCAGATCTTCTGGCAAAGTGCCGTGTACATCCATCCTCCACATTTTGAAACTGAAACGTTAAAAACACTTCAATAATTAGTCAATGGTTTAAGATTCGTAAAAAGATATTTATAGTAAATTTATTGTGGTTTATATTGACTTTGTGGGTAACAAACTAATCCTTAATATAACGTATCTATCAAGATGGTATATATCATGATTTAATAAGATATTTCTGTTTTGATGTATGGTGTCAGATACTGAAATATTAAATCTCTCAGCACCATAATACATGTATTGAGGTTTCGGAATCGGGTATATCTGTGTTATTGTCCGCATGAAACACAGTTTTAAATATGCCACCCATGTGTATGGTCTAGATATGAAGGTGTAGAGCTTTAAGTGTCAATATCTGTTTAGGGTTGTTACCAATGTAAATCAGTCAATCAGATCACAATAATAATTAACACTCCTCAATGAAATGGGCTGAGATGGAGTTCTTCTACACCCCATACCCCTTTTTTGTAACGCTCTCTTGGTCTTAAATATTATTCAGTTTCTACACAGGTTTTAACTTGCTAGAAATCCAACCGTACAGGATATGTGGTCACAGACAATCAAACGAAATTCCCACAGACCATCATGAAAATATTAAAATAATCAGATCAGTCCTACATCTTAAGAATGATTGATCTGAGAGGAACCTTTCAAGCAAAAATGAAAATGGTATGATGCATGACTTGTTTTGATAAAAATTTCTTTCTAGTGCCCACAATAAAAATCTGATTTGTTGTTATTTTCTCATTTACATCAAGTAGTTTCAGTGCGATAATAGAAAAAGATTAAGAATAGCTGTGACTTCAAGCCTACTAATAGGCATACATTATCGATATGCAAACCTCGTTTGAAAACAGATTAATTAATTCCAGTAATTATTTTCAACTAGTGAGTGGGCTTCATTTTCTAAAATAAAGTAATTAATATACCACCATCATACCACAAATAGACTAGTTCTGCAGCTCATTAATTACTTAGTTACCTGTGACCATATGCAAGTAAAATAACTTGTACTTGGGATTCAACTTGACCTATCCTCCATCTAGTCTGGGTAGAACATAGAAAGAGTTAAAATTTTGGAATGACGAGTAATGTTGCTGATTTTTGCTGGTTTGTAGACTTTTAAATTAAGCTGAACAAATATTAACTTAATACCAAATTACACAATGCATTATGCACTAGTCTCAAATGGCAGTATTATGAATTATGCTTCCGTAAAACAACGTCAGAGTTTCAGAGTATTTTCCTAATAAGCTTGATCCTAACATCATCAACAGTAATTAAGATAACATGTTGCATGCAGTATGTCGAAATATGTACATGCATCTACTAATGACTCCTATAAAAAAAAGTAACCTTTGATTTCTGAGAGAAGAAAAAGTATTCTACACTGAATACTAACCCTTTTGCGACGAGGTCCAATAGTCCGTCAGATCCAGCGTTCATGGTCTTGTCTATCCAGCCATTTGGAGCCACCAATAACTCAAAAGCACGACTGTAGAAAAGAAACAATGTCCAACAACGACAAATTGATGAAAATTAATGATGATATATAATGGGCCTCACGGGTAAGTTGGTGAGTGTTTGTAATTTTGTGGTACATGTACTAAAGGTGTTACATTAGGGTGTCACAACAACAACCGTTCAGGTGTATCCCATGCCGTTGCAAACATTTTTTTTTCAGTTCACAGAATAAATTAACTGCAGATAATTAAAAAGCTTCTGTATTCTAGAAAATGCAAAACTACGTTAGCCCACATCCGAATATTTAAGTATTTCCTTGCAAATTAGTTTGGAGCCAAAATAGTTTCCCTTTTTTTACAAAGAAATGAGGCAATATTCTTGGAACACAAAGTGAACTGGATTCATTCCTGTTTAGCTTAAACGTTTTCTATTATTTTAATCTGCATCTTGTTTGTATCTTAATGCAATGTATCTGCGTAAAGTGAACACATAATGTAGCCTTTGTGCGTTTGCATTCTTTCATTGTGTAATTATTTTCTCATTTACCTTATACATGGTCAATGTATTAATTGACATTTATATATAGACAGTGCTATACTTAATTTATTCCGTTATAACTTTGTATTTGCCTTAGGTTTGATGTTCTTATACCATTCTTCACTGCAGAATTACATGAAATTGGCAACATTGATAATTTTCTAATTATCCTTCAAAGGTCTTTTAACTTTATATAGTTTTCTCTCCAAAATGTTTACACAGATGAGAGTGATTCACCTTACTCTATAACAAATTACATGTAAACAATTTGGGGTAACATAAGTAGATCATTTTTGCAGGATATATGAAATAATGGAAATTTCACAAGATCTTCTGAACGTCAAAACAACTGGCAATTACATGCAACGAAGTTGAGACTCCTCAGCTTGGGGATTTTGCTGTATTTCACTTGTGGAGATTCTGGACATCTTCTCTTTTGGTTTAATGAACATTTGAGTGTGGGTATGAATCATACAGTCAGATGATTCTGGATTAGATACCCTGGTGTGTTCAGGAGCAATGAACCTTTCTCCAACAGCCTTGCTACAATATAATTGTAATTGTCCAACTTTGTTGTGCTCCATAGCAGCAAACCAAATGAAATTATCTTAAGTTATGTGAAATCCCGGCATCACCCATAGAAGTACAATATACTAATTACGTGTCTACCTTGACACCAAATATTTTAAGAAAGAAATAAATGTATCTTACGTGTTGATAGCGATAAGATATAGGAAGTGTGGCGCAAGCAGCTTGAATAGCGGATGAGACTGCGACAGATTTCTGTGGGTGATTACAACAATTCCCTCCATCAGCAAGTGAGTAAAACCTGAAAAATGAAATGATGATGATGATGATGATGATGATTATTATTATTATTATTATTATTATTATTATTTCAAAACCGGCAATAAATATTTGCTTTTTCATCAGAAACTGTTTGTAAATTTTAAGAACAAGAATAAGAATATATATATATATATATATATATATATATATATATATATATATATATATATATATATATATATATATATATATATATATATATATATATATATATATATATATATGTGTGTGTGTGTGTGTGTGTGTGTGTGTGTGACTCCCTCGATAACTCAATCCAGTATAAATCGCGAACACGCTTTTAATGTGGGGCCAGGCATGGATCTTGTTCGTTTTGCAATAAAATAAAAAACAAGTACCTCTGTTTGTTAGAGGTAAAGAAACTAGTGATCAAAATTGGGAAATAAAGCCGTGATATATCGCTAGTTTTAGAAATGGTGTTAGTACCGGAAAATTTGCATCAACGTCATGAAGGTTTCAACCTTTAAAAACAGTGGTATAATTTGTTACATTTTCTTTCCAAACAAAAATCTTCATCATTATAAATAAAAATATTCGAAAACATTATTATCAATGAAAACATCACCAATGCCTATTGCTGGCAGCATTTGATGCTACATGTCTGCGGCATTATTCCCCAGTGCTAGAAATCACTATAAACGGGCACACTGTGGACATTGCAGCGATATGACTGAAACCATTTTAAAGCTACGTTAAAAATCCAAATCACACACACACACACATTTCTGAGGGAACCTAATTAAGTGACGACCTTGTTTTGATCTCCGACTTGCGGAAGAATTTTGTTGTATTGTATTGTTATACTCAATTAAAAGTGTACTTGCTTTGTATTAACACTGTAAGTACCTTTGTTGTATCAAATCAAATAACAGGATGGACTAAAAGAAAAGTATAAAGACAGGCAAAAATCCTACCTGGATAAGAGCTAGCGGTCACGGTCATGTGTCAGGTCAACTCATTTCAATTGATCAATCGAAAACTGTTCTAATTATTATTAAGTACTATAATTAGACTGCTTGAAATTAACCTGCTTATTCACAAATATGATCAAAGACAGTAAGGCCATTATTTTGAACAAGAGAAATGAGCAGTGAATAAGAAGCTTTGTTGCACAGATACGCTTTTCTATGGAGAATGCATAGATACGCTGTTCTATGGAGAATGCACAGATACGCTGTTCTATGGAGAATGCACAGATACGCTTTTCTATGGAGAATGCATAGATACGCTTTTCTATGGAGAATGCATAGATACGCTTTTCTATGGAGAAGCTATTTTCTGCATTTATAATCAGCTTATAATTCCTGAACTGACACAAAGACATTTCCTCAGGGATGAGAAGTTTCACAATAAATTGCAATCAAATCACGGTATCAATATTTTACTAATGAAGTAATTTTTAAAAACCGGATTTCGACGTCGACGGTTGTTTAACAAAACAAATGTCCCTGAAATCTTTTTTTAGAAGTCAACAATATGAAAAACTAGTGACGTAATTCACTATTTCTCTGCATACATGTGATGTTTGTGAGACCTCGTGGAAAATATAGGTTATGGTAATTGAAATTAAAGGTAATCTATACAAAAAGAGCAAAGGATTTCATTAGATAAACTCTTTATTGACAACTGTTCCCAACGATATTATACAAGGAGTATTGAATCATTAAACAGCTCTGTAACTCAACCCCCATCTCTTGCTTTTCTTTTCGATGACCAGCAGGAATGGCATCCCCTTTGTCGTTTTGTTGCGGTTCCTCTGTAACTAGTGCACTTGGTATATTGCAGTCTAAATTTTTGGACCCCAATATGGGCGAGTTATCGAGGGCGAGATTTTGTCCAATTTTGGTCACATGTCTGATTATTTGCAGTTTGCTTGATTATAAAGATTTCAGT
The DNA here is from genome assembly GCA_028554795.2 of Sinohyriopsis cumingii. NCBI lineage: Eukaryota > Metazoa > Mollusca > Bivalvia > Unionida > Unionidae > Sinohyriopsis > Sinohyriopsis cumingii. The sequence continues at coordinate 41,350,140 of CM068829.1, forward strand.
GCTTTAAGAAATGACTGCTATCCTACCCAGGTGAGTGAGATAATAAAGATTTCAGTGCTTTAAGAAATGACTGCTATCCTACCCAGGTGAGTGAGATAATAAAGATTTCAGTGCTTTAAGAAATGACTGCTATCCTACCCAGGTGAATAAGATAATAAAGATTTCAGTGCTTTAAGAAATGACTGCTATCCTACCCAGGTGAGTGAGATAATAAAGATTTCAGTGCTTTAAGAAATGACTGCTATCCTACCCAGGTGAGTGAGAGCCTGATGGTATGCTGCATCAGCATTGTTGTACCACATCTTCGCCAGCATCCAGGTGTATGGGGGATCTGTCGGCAGGAAAACCTGTAAACGATATGCACTTGATATATCAGCATTATGATGTACGAAGGATAAGAATCCTTTGGATTGAGCAATAAATGGACAGAAAGAAGAGAACTGAACCGAGTAGCGAAAGATGGACAAAGAATCTTACTTCAGTGCTCATCTATATGCGAAGTTTATCAAGATATGTTATTGATCATGTGGACCATTAGTGGTTTTCATTGATAGCATGGACCACGAGAGACTCTTAATCATAACATGGTCCATACCTGTTTGTAATGATATCATGAGCCACAAGTTGTTTTTATGATGACATGAGTCAGAAATGGTTGTTAATGATGAGTAGTTTTTAATGGTGATATTGGGCATGAATGGATCTTATGATAACATGAAGCCATGCGTGGGGTTTAGTGATAACATGGCCCACAAGTGGTTTTTAATGATAATATGAACCATGAGTGGATTTTTTGGTCCGCGAGTGGTTTTAAATGATAACACTGCCCATGAATGGTTCTAGCATGGGTCATATATTGTTTTTGATGATGACATGGCCATGAATGGTGTTTAAGGAATGCAGGAGACAGGAGTGTTTCTTTTTAGTGATAACGTGGTTCATGAGTTGTTTTTAATGATGCAATGAGCCATGAGTCGCTTTTAACGATAGCATGGGCCATGAGTGCTTGTTTTAATGATAAAACGAACCAAGAATGGTTTTTGATGGTAGCATTGGCCATTGGTGCGTTTTAATGATAACATGGCCCATGAGTGTTTCCTGATGATAAAATGGGACATGAGCTGTGCTTAATAATGGCATGGGCAATGAATGGTTTTTAATTATACCATCCGTCATGAGTAGGTTCAGTAATGACAGGTCATGAAATGGTTCGTAATGATAAAATGGTACATGAGTAGCTTTTATTGATAACATTGGTCATGACTAGCTTTTAATGATAACATGGACCACGATTTGTTTTAGCAATAGATATATTGAAAGTTTGATATATTCATGTTTCACTTTATAACATATTGAGATTATGTTATTTAAATGACAGCAAATACATTACATTACTTAAAAATGAAAGCAGACAAAGTATATCATTGGGTATAATTTTACACACAATTTGAGACACTTACCACAATATTTTTTCAGCATTCGATGGAAGAGATCAAATGGATATTTAACTACATTATCAACAATAATTAAAGACAAGTAATGTGTTTAAAACAATATTTCTTTCACCCATAAATAATATGAGGGCTTTCTGATGTTATTCCCGTTTCATCTTAATCAAAGTTTTAGTGTACTTGCTCATATTTCTTTTCTTTCCAACTCACTCTCTGGTAATTGTGTTATAATATGGCATTTTACATTGCAAAAAAACTCTTAGGCAACTGTTGTATAATGGGCCAATGGCCTACAGAAAAGAAACTTACGGGATTGTTTGGTCCTTTCTGCTGGTACAGTTGTATTGCTATAGGAACCAGCTCCTGGTTGCCATTCACCAGGAATAATGCAATAGGAACACACATCTGAGAAAATTGATAGAGTTTAAAAATTAAAAACAATATATATATATATATATATATATATATATATATATATATATATATATATATATATATATATATATATATATATATACTGCCGTATTTCTGAACGTACATCGACATGTATCATGGAATGCCGCTATTATATTAAATTATATTAGTAGCCAATGACTCAATGTCCTGAGGCAGGGACCTGATCATTTCACTACTAATATTTTGCATGTCTTTGAGAATGTGGTGTGACAAATACATTTTCAACAATGGCTGTACATGGTGGCAGCATTTGTGATGGTTGGCCGTCGATAAGGAGCCTTACACTGAATCGGTCTGTTGTATTTTGGCCAATCAGTTGACTCCTGTATGGAGATGTAGTCAATTATTTTGTATATTTTGTATATTTATTTAGAAATAAGCTGTTTTCTTGATTTAATTAAATAATGAGTAATACCGGCGAGCCAAATCTCAAAGCGTTATTGCTTCTCTTCATACAGAAGCCAGCCAAAATCGTGACTCACTGATATCGCAGCTACTTGAATTATTGCACTGGCTATGCAAGATTACTATTACAAGGGGTTATATAATAAGTCATGCAGTTGTAATTTAAAATGGTGTGGCTTGTATATTCGCTTCTTGTGGAAGGTATGCGCACATATTTATCCATCAGCCTCTTTACTTTATATAAGAGTTGTTCCTTTACTTTCTAAGCATACTATTAGTCAGTGGCTGAGAGAGAAAAGGCGCCAAAAACTACCGATGGTAAGATTAACATTTTTAGTCCAACTGTCGGAAAATAATGTTTCTTAATGATTGAGGAGATGACGATGCCGAATTTGGATGTACATGAAAAAATGGAATTTGATGATGTAAGTTTGTTGTAAATTACAAGTGCGTGGCACCAGGGACGTCATTTTGGGAGGTCGCAGGGGGGCACTTGCCCCCCCCCCCAGTTTGCATGTGCTGTAAACTTGTTTTAGCCCATATACAAAAATTAATAAGCCCGTCAAGTTTTGCCCCCCCCCCTCAAGTTTTGTCCCCCTCCCTCCGAAAAAAGTTGAAATGACGTCCCTGCGTGGCACGCAAACAATTTGAGACATGTTTGGTTTTATTGGTGGCGCTCACCAGATAATAAGTACTTTTGAGAGAGTGACGTATGTAAGGTGAAGTAGTTCGCATTTAAAACATGCACAGTGGAGAGAATGTTTGCATACCTCTATGCTACATTAATGTAATGTGGATGATATTTCTTTTGGATATTGTACTTTTGGAAATTTTACATGATTTAAGCACACTGCTAACTAAAATGACTGCTCCCTTGTGTTAAAAAATCAGTCTGAATTAGTCTAAAGTACACTATACATAGCAGCTATTAAAATAGGGAAAATGAATTTTGCCAGACTAGACAATACCAGCTTCTGAAAGTGCAATGAATGAATTACCAAATATATAAAATGTAAAAAAAGTTATCGGCTCTTTTTTATACAAATGACCTCTGAAGTTCAGGAAGTGAAAATGACCAAGTAGAGCTAGCACTTTTTTGAAAGGTGCACATTTGAAGTAAGGCCAAGCTGTATACTCTATAACCCATAGTACACCCATCAATCATACACCAAAATAAAGGGAATTAAAGGTTCTTTGCATTATACCTAAGATATACAAGGTCTTTTTTAAATAGCCAGTATAACCAGTGAGGAAAGCCGGGGACATTCTTTTTCTTTAAATTCCTAACCCTATGCAAAATGCGAAACTGTATAGCGCCACCATTAACATATAGGCCCTCTAGTATGTCGCTTGACACACTAGGGGCTCATATAGGGTTCTATTAAACCATTGTAATTGATATGGACTGATTGCGTTTTCTTAATCATAAGAAATTAGCATGCAAGAGCTTACAACTGGTAGCGTCCTAATAATCTCCAACAAACCAATTCACAAATACAAACCCAGCGGTGATATTTCCATGTATCTTAAACAATTACATTGGAATATATAAATGGGGAAATGTATACAGATGCGTGTAGTATTTTGAAACATTTTATGGGTATGTACAATCGTGATATCACTACTTCAGATCAGTAGAATGTATATAATATTATGGAAAAGAATAAATAACTATTTCGATTAAATGCACCAGACATAATTATCAAAGATTTCCAAAAGGAGTTTCTGAACATATTGATAAATTTGTTAACGTAGGAATTATAGGAATTATTTTGGAGAAGCAATGATGTCAACTTATCGAATACTATCAGAAAAAAAACTGACAATACATTAGTTTATATTCTTCAAGACAAGAATAAATACAGATAGTTAAATAGATAAAGAGGATGAAATTGAAATGTAAAGCGAATATAGTAGCATAAGTAGTGACGATCATAAAGGGTAAATGAATTTGATATTTTAATGCGCGATGGCATCCACACTCGCCAATCTTCAAAAGTGTTACGAAATAATGTACAACAGAGCAGAAGAAGAGGAACAACGCAATCATTGGAGTTGGACAAACATTAGACAAGATTCTCAGAACCTATTGCTGAAAACAACGAAACAAAAATTGTTGATGGTATTTACAAATGCTTCAATGCATTGTATGTTATTGGATACAAATGCACAATGTCTGATCGTATTCGAGTTGGTACCATACTCAGTAATGGGTAATTTGGGCTCACACTATGTTGGAATATATCGTTGCGTGACGGTATTTCTACTATCGAATATAAGCATGCAAAGAAAGTTAATCCACATTTGAACAAACAATCATGGGCTACTATCATGATCTTTATTTGCGCACTTATGTGTTGCTGCTCACTGATGTATTTGAAGCATTTTGTGACACCGGTGTGTTGCTGCTCACTGATGTATTTGAAGCATTTTGTGACACCGGTGTGTTGCTGCTCGCTGATGTATTTGAAGCATTTTGTGACACCGGTGTGTTGCTGCTCGCTGATGTATTTGAAGCATTTTGTGACACTGATGTGTTTCTGCTCGCTGATGTATTTGAAGCATTTTGTGACACTGATGTGTTGCTGCTCGCTGATATATTTGAAACATTTTGTGACACTGATGTGTTGCTGCTCGCTGTGTATTTGAAGCATTTTGTGACACTTATGTATTGCTGCTCGCTGGTGTATTTGAAGCATTTTATGACACCGGTGTGTTGCTGCTTGCTGGTGTATTTGAAGCATTTTGTGACACTTATGTGTTGCTGCTCGCTGATCTATTTGAAGCATTTTGTGACACTGATGTGTTGCTGCTCGCCGATGTATTTGAAGCATTTTGTGACGCCGATGTGTTGCTGCTCGCTGGTGTATTTGAAGCATTTTGTGACACTTATGTGTTGCTGCTCGCTGGTGTATTTGAAGCATTTCATGACACTTATGTGTTGCTGCTCGCTGGTGTATTTGAAGCATTTTGTGACACTTATGTGTTGCTGCTCGCTGATGTATTTGAAGCATTTTGTGACACTGATGTGTTGCTGCTCGCTGGTGTATTTGAAGCATTTTGTGACACCGGTGTGTTGCTGCTCGCTGGTGTATTTGAAGCATTTTGTGATACTTATGTGTTGCTGCTCGCTGATGTATTTGAAGCATTTTGTGACACTGACGTGTTGTTGCTTGCTGATGTTTTTGAAGCATTTTGTGACACTGATATATGAGTTAGACCCTGCACATTATGTATGTTACGTCACCTCGAATGGCCTGGGTTGCATTGTTCTCAAAACTTAAAATCGAGCTCGAATTTCTCACTGATGTTGACATACATCTGTTTGTCGATGACTCACTTCGTTGTGAAATTGCAGTGGCAAATCACAATGCACGCGCGCAAACAACGAAACACATCTGTTACCATCGGAACCGTGGTCAGTGCTCCGACGTCAGTTTATATCCGTGAACGAATCAGTACGTAAATTTACAAAATGTACCAATCTTGTCCTAAATCTCTTGACCACAAAATAAATATGGTGTCCGTGTACAACATCTGCAGTGTTATTTATGATTAGGAATACGCACAAGTAAAGTCCATCGAATACTTGAATTTCACTAACAAAGCATGGATAACGCCCTACATACAGATGAATAGGAAACGGACGCTACAAATTAGTTTCAGGAGGACTTTTTCAAGCCCATGAATAATTCCATATTTGGAAAAACAATGGCGAATTTATGAAAGCGAATTCGAGTCGAAATTCTTCGTGATAATAATAATAATACTTTATTCAGTAATTGAATCCACCTGCCCATATTACAAAATACAATACAAGTCAATATAATGTGCGCCATGGTTTAAAGAAGTTAAATATGGTGTTCATCATGAGTATAGATACATAATTTCCAATAATAGGTGCATTATGGTATTCACATACATTTCCCCTGAATATTCTCCAATATATAACAATATTAATAAAGATGGAATTTAATTATTAAGCCAGAGGTTATTTACGATCAAAAGCCAATATAGAAATTGTTATCTTTCTTATCGGGAGATTTTAATGCTAGAATTACTAATTTTGAAGATTTTTAACCCTGAAGATACTCTTAATTTTGTGTATGGATGCAATGTTGGTTTTGTGTATGGATTCAATGTTGATTTTGTGTATGGATGCAGTGTTGGTTTTGTGTATGGATGCAATGTTGATTTTGTGTATGGATGCAGTGTTGGTTTTGTGTATGGATGCAATGTTGATTTTGTGTATGAATGCAGTGTTGGTTTTGTGTATGGATGCAATGTTGATTTTGTGCATGGATGCAATGTTGATTTTGTGTATGGATGCAGTGTTGGTTTTGTGTATGGATGCAATGTTGATTTTGTGTATGGATGCAATGTTGATTTTGTGTATGGATGCAGTGTTGATTTTGTGTATGGATGCAATGTTGATTTTGTGTATGGATGCAGTGTTGATTTTGTGTATGGATGCAATGTTGATTTTGTGTATGGATGCAGTGTTGATTATGATACAGATAATTTTTCAATGCAGATGCATTCAAAAGACGATAAAGTGTATAACAATTTTGGCTTCTCGTTAATAGATTTATGTGGAAATTTTAATATTTTCATATTATGAATGGAAAGTTCTCTAATGATAACAACGATCCGCTCACACGCATAACTCATAACGGTTGCAGCATAGTTGACTATATAATAGGTTCCATTGAACTATTTAGGTATATCACCAGCTTTGGGATAGGTACTAGAGATGAATCAATACATGTTCCAATATACTGTTCAATTAGATTAGCTCAGCATCTGCTAAATGAAGATAATGTTTCCTAAACTCTGGATGTTAATGATCATCAAACCTATTGTGATGTTGAGAAAATTAATATTCATACTTGTATTGTTACTAAATGGAAACATTTTCGTCTTACTGAAGACAATATACGGTCATTTGTAAGAATGTTTAGCACAGCCTTTGAAGACATAACGAATGATGTATTCAGGTATCTTGAAGCTGATACTGACTTCTCTCTCAGAATATTAGTTCAACTGTATCAGAATATAGGTTCAGTTTTGCAAACCAGAGGTACTGCACTTAAAATAATAACGAAGGAACCACTTTGATGGTATAAATAATGCAATAAGGCGAAGTATAATAAAAACTACTGGCAAAGACGATTTAGATTCTCAAATGCTGGAGCTGACCTTAAGTTGCATTGAGAGTATAAAACAGCTTTTAAAGAAAGAATCGCACTCAATAAAAAATACACTAGAAAATTCCAGATGAACAAATTAACTCAAGCAAGGAAAACCGCTCGACATTTCTGGCATATTTTGAAACGGGAAATGCATTATTCTCAAAAAGAAGTAGAATATATCTTCCCCAAAACCTGGTATGAATACTTTAAATCTTTATTGATGGAGCCTGTGTGTGAGTTGGATGACTCTGACAATATTGTTAGTGAAGAACTACCTCACTTGCATGTTGATTTAAATATTACAACTACAAATGATGAAATTATGAGAAGATTACTTAAAATAAAAAAGAACAAAATCCCTGGACCTGATATGATACCTACTCGTTTTAATCAGTGCACGAAGGAAACGATCTTACCAACCATAACGCTCTATTCAACACAAGATTTGAATCCGGTTAATTTTCCAAACAGTGTGAGAAGAGGATCATCTGTCCTATATATAAATGCGGTGACAAGAACGATCCAAACAATTACAAAGGTATTTCTCTTATTGATACTCTATGCAAAGTCTTTACTGATATATTAAATACTCGTATGTACACGTGGGCGGAAGATAATTGTGTTTTAGACGAAACACGGGCAGGCTTTAGGAAAAAAAATACTCAGCATGTGACAATATCTTTATTATTCAGGCTTCAGCTCAGAAATATATATATCCAAAAGAAAAGGCAGATTTTATTGTCTTTTTATAGATTTTTTAAAAGCTTTAGACAAATTAGAGCATGATATAGTATGGTCGTCAATAATAGGTAAGGGTATGAATGGTAAATAGTAAACATTTTGATAGATATGCATAGAAATCTAACTACTACTTATTTAAAATATACATCAGGTACAAGGCAAGGTTGTGTTTTAAGCCCAATCATGTTTGTTTCCTTCTCCCTTTTTATTAATGATTTGATTACACAACTGAAGCTAGAATTCAACAGAGGTGTATTTATTTTGGAAGATATTGATGATATTTTCGCAATACTTTACGCTGATGATGTTGCTAATTGCGCCGATACAGTAAAACTACTTCAAAACCAAACAAATGTTATCGAACGCTTTTGTGATAAAACTGATATGATGGTCAACCTCAATAAAAGTAAAATCATTGTTTTCAGAAATGGGGGATATCTCAAGCAAAAGGAGGTATGGGTTTTAAAAGAAGGTCGTATTGAATTATGTACCTTATTACGAATACATGGTTTTATTTTTCATCCCAAAGTTGGTTTGGACGAAAGGAAAGCAAATAGTAGCAGCTGAGGCAAAGAAAGCAACTTCAAAGATTATGAATTAGCAAAACCGATTCGACTGTTTTAGTGTAGAGGATGCATTTAAAAATGTTGATTGGGTGATAAAACCAATTGTTTGTCATGGGTCAGAAATTGGGGATATGAATTTAGTGGATATTGAAATTGTGCAACACACTTTTTGCAAACAGTATTTAGGTGTTCCTAAATCTACCAATGATGCGATTGTGTTGGAGGAGTGCGGAAGTTATCCACTTGTACCTCGTATCTTTTACGTCGCGTTAAATACTGGTTGAAGATCGTAAGAATGCCTTCAACTCGATACCCACACCAATGTTATTTAATGCTGAATAGATTAGATGAAACAAACCGTGTCACCTGGGCACCGAAGTTAATGACATGTTATTTCGTTTCGGTTTTGGGTATGTTTGGCTAAGTCAAGATGTTGGAGACGAAAAACAATTTTTCGCACTATTTTTGGCACAGGATTAAGGATTCAACACTACAAAACTGGCAAAGTAATATTAACAACCCACATACATATGGGTATTATAGCATAAAAGGAATTAGGACCGGAAAAATACCTCTCAAGTGGATTATCGTATTTCCTTAGGAAACTATTTGCTCAGTTTAGATGTGACAGGTAGGCATATCTGGATTGAGAGAAATAATAGATATTGTGAACTATACACATTAGTATGGCTGATGTAATTTGAGATCATTGAAATCGCTTGAAATCTACATTGCAAAATATGTGTAATTTTGATCACGTATTACAACAGGATAAAGAGACAGTGATAACTAAACCACCCTCTACGTTTTCTAAGGCATATCTTGAAGATAATCGGTTTTCAGAGTTAACGGAAAAAGTCGGATGATTTTCAAATCACAATTACAAATGCACCTAGTAAGCAGTCATTCCACTGATTCATTTATAAAGACAGTAATATGATGCAACACATGATAGCTTCGGTCTTAAAATAGCTGCTAGAAACTACATTATTTCAAAGGGATTTTAATGCCAGAAGGAATATGGAGTCGTTCCCTGCCATCTGCTGAGGTGATCCAGTCACCTCTTGTCCTTTATCGGTTTCGTTATCCATTTCTCACTAACTCATTTGTTGTTGATTCATTGGTTCAACTGATCACCATGTCTTGTCGGTGTGAGGTTATATACGCATTAGATGCCAGTGCAGGCGCTTTTGGAACTTGTTAAATTATCATTCCCGGTTTAATATCACCTTATAAGGTTTACAGCCGTTCCATTCTCTTTAGATGACATAATAGTTCATGTAGCTGGAATTCAACTTATATTAGCAGTTAAACTCCAAACCAAATTTAAGTCTTACGTGAGAATAGGGGTACAAGAATGCCTCCAGAACTCTAGAATTATTTATTATATGATAAAAACTAAACAATTTTTTAAATCTACAAGTATAACACCACCGTGGTATTTTACAAGTTTTTTTTTTTGTTTCAGGATTAACTGGATTGGCGTATTGTTGATAAAATAGTTTCTAGTGGGATCATAAAGATGTCCAAAAAGATTGATGAATCGACATTTATTTCCCAGAGCCAGTCAGGAGTGGAGCAGGCTGAGTCGGATGAATTCATATCGACTGGTGATGGATTTCGTTTCATCGTTGGATTCGGTATATTCTCAAATGAAATTCCTGACATCAGTAAATTAGTATCTTCATAATCTGCAGTATTCAAACAATTGGAAGAAGAAGAGTATATTCAACTTGCATTAGTATTCATTGAGAACAAAAATGCCAAACTCCATGGAATCTGACCTTTGGATCCATTGGTGGATGCATCCGTCGGATTGTGATGGCTTTTCTCAAAAAGTTTATTTAGGACTTCCTTTCTTCTGTATATCTTCGGACATTGGTGACAAGAAACTTTTAAACCATTATGGACAATATTTGTATATTACTCCAGAGATTGACTGCACGTCACATATGACACAACGGCAGGCCATTGATGATGAAAAGTTATTGTAATGGGAAAGAGTAAATTAGTCGCAAATAAAGAACTGCATATTGATACCATAAACTGGACTTTTGCATCAAAATAGATAAATCTAAAATCTTTGGATGCACTTATACCAACCTCAGTATACTTTCGAGTTAAAAAGTCATTATACTACACGTAATGCTGTATATTTACTCACCTGTCACAGTTACGGTATGCAATATGCAGTTGAGGCTAAATGGTATTTTGATGTTGAAATAAAAATGCAAAAAACCTTAAGGATATCTACAAGATTAAAGATGCACATGTCTCTGTCTTAAATACTTAAACCTACCCGATCACAACATAAACTGTATTCAGGATAAATGGACATAAAATATTCTTTCTGATACAGAGCTCTCTACTAGATAGAAAACATTTTTGGATATTGTAATTACACATTCTACATCTGCTTGTGATCAACAAATCAGTTTGAATGGGATTCTAGACATTTTCCATTCATCTATCGTACAGTAAATACGTAATGAAATACTTACATAAAAGCCTTTCTTGTGTTTTATGCCATCCAGAATTTTCAGGTCACAAATGAAAAGTCTCTTGGCGTCAATGACTTGCTGCAGTGTACAGCCCTCAAGCAATGGTCGCAACATTTCATCTGTTACACCTAACCTTTTCAAAATTACATGTATGAACACTATCAAAATACTATAAGGAAGGCACTTAAGCCATATAATGACTACATTAATGGTTACCAAGTGCAAATAATTCAATTGTCGTGATTCTTAATATCATGCAAATTGAACTGAAAATGAGAATTTCACAGTTTAATATGGTTCCACAAAATGCAATATGTTATGATTGCTCTGTGCTAATTGATCATACAAAAATACAATCATCAAATGAGCAAGAAATGTGGGTCACCATGACCTACCTTTTACAATATGAATAGAAACCTTTATAATGCGGCCCTATATAACTCGGGTATAGTGATCCTATTATAATGCGCATCGGTATAACACGGGCACTGATATAAGATGGGTATGGTCATGGGTCTCATTATGCTGGCTGAAGTATGTTTTTTTTATATAATGTATTAGATGACCAGATCTATATCACAGTAGACCTATCTTGTCTCCTATAAATAGCATTATAGTCACGACCCACTGTAGCTTCGTGAATCAACATGATAGCACATTTATGTTGCATTTGGAACATCAATTTGAAAGAGTATTTCCCTAAAGACATGATTATAAAGTCTAACATATTCTCAATCGTTTCTAAATTATTCGGCATCTTGCTTTTTATAAAGCTCTCTGAATTCCTATTTACATAAATTTTCTCAAATCATAGTGACATCTGCTATGCTTCAATAATGTCAGATATTGTATAATTATTCAGACTTGAACCATAAATTCGGCTACATTTTCTCTTTATTTTCGGAACTTATCTTGGTCAGTTTTCAATATTAATTTATTTGTCTCCCTTTTCAGTGTCTCCCTTTTCAGTTCATGGAGAACAAAAAGGGTCTTTATGTCGCACAATACACTTTGAGAAATGCATGTCACAGTTAATAAAGTAAAGTATGGTTTAAAATTTCGATATCATTGTAGAAATGTTGATTAAGATGTTTTATTGGTCAACATTGTATAATAAGTGTAAAATAGGCCATGTATTTCTTTATTTTTGATTTTTTTATAAATATTTATCATGAGGTATCTATTATATAACGACCTATTTATAATGTTGTAAGTTTATACATCAACCACACTTGCACATCGAAAACAGATGTTTTATCTATTGAAGTGGATACCTCTTTTAAAGTAAATGTTTCTTAAATAACATTTTGCACTTACCATTTTTGATAAGGAGATGCATAATTTAATAATTGCTGGACAACTGGACAGCTTTTCCCTTTGTAATATGTATAACTTTTAAGTTGTAATAATTTGCTTATATTTCATCCAATTTTATGTGCTCTTTTACGATCAGCTTAAAATGTCCTCTAAGAAAGCGGTATAATTTTCCAGTGAAAAACTTGCAAGATACACGGAAAATGCTACGCTAATGAACAGAAATGTTTATCCTTCGTCAAATAAGTTATCACTTGTCCAACTGATGATGGTTATACTCACTTTTCTGGAAGTTTCGTACATAACTCAATCAATGAATGATTCACACTAGCAATCCGCTGCTGTCCAAAACACAGATCATTCCCCCAGCGTTTTGTCCCCTAGAAGTAAAAAGTGTCTTTTTCACCATGCAAGTCAAATGCAAATCTATTGTCTTTGGTAAGAACAATAACGAACAACAAACGTGTCAGAGTAAACAATTTTCACAAATGTAGCAAAGCAACTGAATCCATATAAATTGTTATGCATATAAGAAAGAACACAGTTGAAGAATACGTGTATGTTCATGTGTGTATATTTGTGAATATACATGTGTGTGTATCCATGTAAGCTGCTATGGTCAGGTAGGTCGAGCCGTTAAGACGTTTATTGCCGTTATGGCCGTACTGGATAGACGAAATAAGGAGTAGGTACCTCACCCGTAAGAGTTAAAATCTAATTGCACCATTAATCGATATCCCGTAGGAAATAGTCATATAGCCTCTGGGTCATAACAAGAAATATTCATATAGCTCCTGGGTCATAACAAGAAATAGTCATATAGCCCCTGGGTCATAACAAGAAATAGTCATATAGCCCCTGGGTCATAATAAGGAAACTATTTAGATCAATACTTAATAATAGTATATACACTTGCTTGGCATGAAAAGATGAATAATTACATGCATCTCGCAGTGACTTTGTGGTCCATCCAAATTCCAGTTGTTTGATAATAGGACTTTTAGATTTATATACCGATCTGGGTCAAAGCCTTCAAACACACCCCTCCCCACCCCCGGCCGCAACGACTTTGCCTCTCGGCACAAACGTTCACTCGAGTGCGTGCCAATGAACGCATCGCGCGAGTGAAACCCCCTCTGCGATTATCATGGCAAATTAGTTTTGAACCGTTTACTAGATTTGTACAGTTTGTAAATCCCACCCCTGTTTCGGTACTGCCCTGCAGTTTTGTGTTTTTGTGAATCATCTGATGTTTTCCATTCCACCACCACCATCTCGAACTTTGCCGTGGCAGTGGTTTTATCTTCGACGACCACTGAGTATATTTTAGTATTTGTATTCAGACTAATTTCTTCTGCTCTAAGTATTTCTGAATAGATATGTACTCGTTTGGGATGGTTGTAATGAATTAGTTTGCAGCGGCATCAGCAATACCAGTTGTTATTGCTATAACTCCGACATCAACGCCACCTGGAATGCCCAGGACAGTTGCTATAGTTCAAATTCTACCAATACCCATGCCAACAGTTCCGGTGACGATTCTGCAAATAGCATCTACAACCTTATCCATGCTCTCGTATTTTGAAAGTATATATGCTCTTTAAGTGGTATCATCTCACATCTGTTGTTCCACTTCCGTGATTTCTTTAGCGTTGATCGTTGTGAGTATCCAGCACAGTTCAATTAATAACGTGATCGCTATGTACGCGAGTGTATGATTACAACGTAGCTTTAACGATGTTTCAGTCATATCGCTACGATGTCTGCAGTGTCACAGTTTATAGTGATGTCTAGCACTGGGGCATCATGATGCAGGCATATATCATCATGTTTCACCCAGTCACATTATCCTGACATCAGTACAACCAGTCATAACACTAAATTCATAATGCTGAGCACCTGGTGATGCATATTCTTGAACCATTTTCAGATATCTTTGGTATTACTTGGCAGGGATTCGAATTCACGACCTACCGCAACCGAGGCGGACGCTCTAACCACTTTTTACACCAGAGTTGTGCATTTGCTCGACAGGCAAACCTTATCCAGATGCATCACTACCAGGTGCAGCACGCACAAGAACCAGTTAATCTCGTAGATGCTGCATGTTATAAGCATGGTATAAAGTACAAAATATTTAAGAAATCGCTGTACATCGAGGCGCTAATGTGGTTTCATTCATGGCTTGAACACGATCATGGAACCGGCTATCGTATAAAGAATGAATCATCAAATGAGTCGTTGAGGCCAAGGTTGCATTTGTTGGACAAATTACACTCATTTGAGGCAAAGCCCCGATAAAACAAACATGAATTCTGACTTGAATTTGACCGCAATATGTTACAGTCTTTCAGGTTGATGGAAGGGTAAAGCATCCGTTGGTAAGTTAACAAGTATGGCAAAAGTTAGTAATAGCGTTGCCAGAGTGAGGCTGGCCAAACAAACGTTGTTGCAGATTTGTTTACCTGACTCAAGATATATTTCCTGTTGATTTGTTGATGCGAGAGCTCCAAACGAATTCACCAGGCGGATATCCTGTTCTCCGACATGATCGATTTCACGGGACCAAATACAAATATGTGTTAACCGTCGCGTATGTAGCCAGAAGATACACATAGAAAAACGGAGCCGCTGACGTTCAAAGATTTAACACGTGTCGCACACACGTTCGAACGTATTTATTCACGTGACTAGCTGTTGCACGTGGATCCAAGCATTTTCTTGAAACCATTCCTGTCTCTTTGGCAAAACACCATATGCCGATTCGTCTTGGACACATCAGAGTGCAGAACGACCACGTTATCGTCAAATGACTCAACGGCATACTTGCTCATTCGGGTTCCAGTACATGCAAGAATTGTTCATTCTTTGATCGACCTCGCGAGAGGATGGAGTGCCTTCGCCTGTCATAGCCGTGTTGAACAATGAAATTCCACACACAATCGGGTTGAAATTATCTGATGAAATGCAGACTTAAACCGTGGAGGTCATGAGAGCGATGCCACCGCAACCACGGCGCTTCACTTACTTGAAGACAATTTGATTGGGCATCTGTACACCCCAGGGAAAGCTTAAAAACGGACAATGGGTTACTACTGACCCAGTATGATCCGTCAATCCATTCACGATCCCGCATCGGATTATTATTCCAGGACAACAAAAACACTATGATCTAGCGCCAGACCCATCCGAAGTCCAACAACGAGAGGTAAAGCCTTCAAAAGGAGCATTGGTGCGAGAAGAGTTGGGAATCGTTCTCGCAAATAAAAAACTTAGGCCAAGCCTTCTCGGACTTCAATCACGTGATGCCCGTACACAAAATTGGTGACTTCGCCGGGAAATTTAAAATTCAGTGCTTGAGAATCGACGAGGACAAACCCATACACGTCAGTGCCATGTTTTCCGTATGTGTAATCTTGCGCTGCTGATGTAGACATTCAAAGTATTTTTTGTGCGGGATATATTTTTCTACAGCCACGCGTGGAGCTCGTTTTGCCTCCTTAATATTTTATTATCGTACATGGACACCGCTCCGGTTGCCTAGTGGTTAGATCGTCCGCCTCGGATGAAGGAGGTCGTGGGTTCGATCCCCGACAGTTTCATACCAAAGACTTACAAAAATGGTACTAACAGCTGCATCGCTTGGCGCTCAGCATTAAGAGGTTAGTGTTAGGACTGGTCGGCCTGGTGTCACGATAATGTGACTGGGTGGGACATCATGCTACGTGGCTGCGTCATGACGCCACAGTGCTCTAGACATCACTATAAACTGTCACACGGCAGATATCGTACACACACACTCGTACATGGACACTAAAATTCAGTTTCTGGCTCAAACTTCGAACCAGCTTGGTACATTCGGTGAACTTTACCGATGTGGAAGCTCGATGTATCGTACACGACAGCACACTGACACAGTGACAGCCACGACTGATTCATCAACATCAATTCTTAGGCCAACCGATAATCGGTTTGCACGTGGTGAAACTCGTACGAATAATCCAGGTCGACATCGAAGAAGTATCCGATCTCGCTGATACTATTGTACCCATGTACGTGTTTCTGTATATCCATGGCGCGGGATCGATCCGCTGAAAAACTCAACTATTGGTATATGTGGCATCATCGCCCATGTATACATGTTCTTTTGATCCAGGTACAGAAGGTAATTGCTCGTGAATGTGGGGTATCCATCCACGCCCGGGTTATTCACGTGAGCCACGGTGTCTTGGCATTAAAATCATTTCCACAGACTCCACGTTTATCAAACAGATATTGATTGATGTCCGTTAGAAGTTCCAACTCAAATGCAGCTCATCCTAGGCAACTCAACCTTGAACAGATTGACGTCCGCTTGTAAAGAAATCCAGACGCACGTTTGTTGACGAGTTTGTCCAAGGTGGAATTGAGGAACTATAGCAAATCAAGGAACTGAAGCTGGGACAGCCTTAACGACACTTATTTTTCCATGCTGAATACGAATTACACTTATTTGTGCATTCCTTGCCGTTGCGACTAATTGCATGATCAAGTGGTCACTGTACACGGCGCATTTTATTAAGCACAACTGGAATTCTTGTTGTAATGGAGTATTGTCTCGGCTCTAGGTTTCATGCACCGTGCACGGCTCCTCTGTACGTGCCAGTGATGTCACATGGATATGCATTTTTCATCAGTGGAACTGAAAGTCTCTTCGTATATACAGCAATTAGTCTCAGCAACAAGACTTGCTCATGTCCTCAAGGGTAATAATTATGTCCACAGGCGAGACGAGCTATTTTAGGATCCATTTAGCGTAAAGCTCAAGCGATTTAAGAAACACCTCAACTGAGGCTGGCCGCGATATTAAATTTGAGGCTCAGTTACTATTTACATCTGACAACAGTGTACCAGACCCGCAATGCGAGGGGTGTAAGGAAGTTTGCTTCACGTAAACCTTCAGTCATTGAACGTCCGCGTACATCGCATACGAAACTTGAACAGTGGTAAATTTCAAAATAATTTTGCCGGATTCTGGCATGACCGTACGCTGTGGCTTCTTACAGCGCCCCCTCCCCCAATAAACGTCAACGTCGTCAAGCAACTGCTGCGTGATGATTAAATATAAGCAATGTTCTCGTTAAAACTTTTTATCTTATGCCTGCCATTCAGGCAAAGCAACCGGGAAATATATTTGATCCGCACGTAATGGTCCATCGATGTTGTTCAGCAACAACTGATCAGCTGAAGTCTGAAATTATGAATGTTTGCTTTGTAACAGTAGGAATGGTTGCTTCGCATAAAAGCCGTTGTTTCAAGCGAATGCATTAACAGCGGTTCCGGAGATGAATTCATCGAACGTTCGGAACGTTGCCTCAGAAACCGGTTCGGGAAATTCTGTTATCAAATTTGAGTTTACCCCGGTTTTGTTGTTGTTATTTTCAACGCTAATCTGTGTTATCGCGTGCGGAATGCGCAAATACGAAAGCCCATTCGAAACATAAGTCGTCGTAATTTTTTCACATTTAATGCCGTCCACGACGGAACATAATCTGGCGTGGAATATACCTCGACACATGGAACGATTCGAACGTGAAATATCAAGCTCAACTTTCTTGCATCTGGAATGACTTTGCCCTAAATCTGCGTTGGTGTTTTTTTTTTTTTTTCTCCAATGGCTTGAGAATTAATTTCATCAATAATAACCTCAGTTTCTTCATGCTTTAAAGATTATACTTAGACGACTTAGAAGCCAAGGGGTTGTGTTTTAAAAACATTTCCTGGTCAATAAAGTTTTTCATCTAGGTCAATGGCATAATCATATACACACAAAAAAGCATATCCAGTTTAAACCCCAGAGGTGCCCTCGCGCTGTAATGTTGATATGATCGACAAAGGCATCTTCGAAAGAAGTTATAGCTCCGTTGCACGGCTTCTACGCGGATGAGATGATTATATGGTATAGTTCCAGATCAACAACGCATAACGATCGGAAATATCGAGGACTCCAGACACTGAACCGTGTGAGATTTTCGGTTTCTCATTATATAAGCGGTGAAAACTTGGTATCAAGCGCGGATAGAGAAAATGCCATAGCGTAAGTTGAAAGTTCCTGAAGTTGTGACTGTTATCTCGCGCAATGATTTTACGCGAGAGCAAGGATAGGACGCATCCTTGAGCGCAACTGCGGAGAAAAATGAGTCTGGTGCCATTAAACATTGTAAATGAGGGAGAAATTTGAAAATTGTGCACTGGCAAAGGTTAATGTACAGGCAGTTAATCATGTTTGAAGGTAGAACATTCTTTCAATTTATTGTCTCATAAATTCAAGCTTAAATTGCTTACGGCGGCGCACGAATCCAGTTGGGTAGGTCAATTGAGTATGTAAAAGACGACTGACAACGTGTTAGCATAATTGTATAGGCCCGGCGTGATTCTGCCGACCGTGGAGTGTTTGCCATAAAAAGCAGGCAAATGGGTATTGAACATAATATGTACTGCGGTCTTCCAAGAACAGTCAAGTGAGGAACCGAAAGTAGATACCAGTACGAAACTCACCCAGGGTGCTCCATCGGTGTTGGAAAAGAGAGAATTGATTACGTCAGTTTGTTTACAGAGTTAACTGAAGGTACCTAATCACCTTATTCGACACACTCCGCAAGGCCAATATCAAAACGGAACCCACCATATGTATCATAGCATATTCTAACTTGGAATACGAAGTCCAACAAGTAAGCGGGTCAGTGCAGTTAAAACCCCACCCTGACCTAATTGAAGCACTCAGAGATGTTACTAGACCTAAAATCAAGAAACAGATACGACCGTTCCGTGGGTTAATAGGCTTTTACAAGTAATGCGTTCCAAATTTCTCCGTCATGGCTTGTCCGTTGACGGATTTATCTCGGGAAGGACAATGCAATAAAATTGCCTGGGTTTCATGACAAGAAATAAAATTGAAAGCTCAAAATGAAAGCGTTGATCAGCTGACCAATCCCAAAGTTGCCAGGGCTGCCTAAATAGGTCGTGTTGTGAACTGATGCGTCCGACACGGGATAAGGTTCAATTTCAATACAGAAGCAATAGAGGACGAAGTTACACATAGCTTATACCTGTAGGAAATTGCTTTCTCGGGAGAAACCTTTATCAAATCAGCCTAAAGAAAGACAGATTCAACTACGTGTCTCGTGACTAACCCGTTGACATCTGTTCTCTGCTTGACGAATCGAAATTTCTCCAGGCTATGAAAGAGGTTTCTAGTAATTTTTCTCGAAAAAAAATATGTTGAGTTTTTTGTTTTCTTCGGTTTTTTATAAACATTACCCGACTTTCTTTTAACATTTTTGAATTTTTCTACAATACTGGAAAGTTATTTTGCTTGTTGATATCACGTCCCTATTGGGGTTCGGATGTCATGGACATAAGCTTACGAGATTGGGTAGTCATGTGACTAGCAATATAGATGGAAAGTACCACGTTTAAATTTCATCAACGATGTAGTTTTGTCTTGTCTGTCAGCTGAAGAAAGACACAATGAATATTATACTAACAATTTCTGAGACATCAAAGCATGGTCATATCGATTTCACTTAGATATGTCTTGATGTAAGGTCGTTTAGGTTTGCTAGGCCCGCTAGCTAGCGGCTACGCCTCGTTACTTTTTAAGAAGCTTCGGAGCCTTTTAATTACTGTATAATCACTTCCATGTTGAGCCCCCTCCAACCCCCAACCCCCCCCCCCCGCAGATAACACTAACCTGACCAGCTATCCTATATTGCGCCGTCAGATCGGGATCTATGTCGTTTTTTTCCCGACAGGTCAATCGTAACAAATTGAATAGACCCAGCTGGGCCTTTACAGTTTGTTCTTTGACTCGACTGATAAACGAGTATATACAGTTAGTAGATGGTACCATGTGGTTTAAAACCGGTCGCTTTTATCGATGTACACCTTCATTTCAAAGGAAGATTATAATTAAATACATGAGAGGCCATGTTCACGCCTCATTTCAAATTTTAATTTGTCAGGTTATAGTACTGATGGATATCATCTACAATAACTTAGTTTCAATGAGAGAGATATTAATATTCCCTTTCTGGAGAATGGTTCATTTTGTACACCTCTTTTGATTGTACCCATTATACCCATGATACAGTACAAATAAATCTACTACTGGTTTTTGGTAGTACTTATGTTATTCATCGTTGCTAAGCAATGTCTTTACAGCCTGTTTATAGTGTTATGCCTGGAGCATGGATCAGAGCTTCTGACTGTTTGGTGGACTGGAACTCCATACTGGTCAGGTTTACAAATCAAGATTGTGACTTCATTAAACTCAAATGATATAGTTATTCTGCATGGCATAAAAATAAAAATAGAAGACACTGAATTGGCAACAACAGAGGAAATTGTATGAGCATTAGGGGTAGTGTTTGAGATTTGTGATAAAAGGTACACAAAATGTTGATCTTTTTTTTCTTTATTACATCAATCACAACTTACGGAAAGACCCGGTACGTATAATTTTCCGGGTTTAGTAAAGTCATGCAGATAGTATCCCGCCTAACCAAATCTGGCCATGCATAATACCTGCACTTGTGACGATGTGAACAACGGTAACGAAAACATAGTGTAACCTGAAAAAATTATAAATAAAGAGTAACACTACCGAATGACCAAAGTGGCCGACAGTTTTATCTTTCAGCTGAATACTAACATGGGGTTGGGTCCCTCAAAAACATGATTCCTAAAGCTCTGTAAAGTTTAATTACAAAGACTTTTTAAGAGCTTCCAATGCTTTTAATGTGAGTTGTGAAAGTCCCCATTGTGAACTGTAAAGGCTAGTCCTACTGGCATATGTATAAATTGCTTACCGAGGGTTCATAGAAGATTTCCTTTGTATATACATTTCTAAGATCAATCAAACTCTTCCAGTTCCCACTCGTCAACATAATAATCTTGCTGGTAACAATAAGTTCTGCCTTCAGCTTCAAAATGTTCCACTGAAAGTATAAAATAACAATTGCACGCGTGGATGACGTACAAATTTCAAATGTGATGTTAAGTCAGCTGGCTACAAATGTAGATTCTTGAACCTCCTCCCCGTGACCTGGACCTTTGACTTTTAAGCCGATGTAGATTTTTAAACTTTATAGAGTATCGCGGCAGAATGTATTGCTGTACCAGTTTAGATTGTATGAAGAGAAACAAATTGTCAATACAACTATACTAAAAGCGGCCAGCCAGCCATCAAACAATGATCACGTAGAAAACACAATTACTACTGTGTAGAGTATTTCTTGCCTTTTGCATCGACGGTGAGACAAAAGTTACGCACGTTTGCCTAAAACTATAATCTATCAATATTAATGCCAAATGATTGCATATTTAAAATCTAAATTCAGATATTTATTGAAACATGGAGCTACTGAGTGAAACAGAGACGAAGAAAGTGAGCTCTGAGATCAGTCTGCCATACTTGAAATAGGATACTGAACTTTGGCAATCTTCCAGTAAAAAGAAAAGTGACATGCAGTTTCCTGACTGCATTTATTATTACCATTAAATATCCAGATGTTCAGTCAAACAGATAAAATCAGTGTCTTCTCTAGAATTCTGATGATTGTATATGCGCTAGAATATAAAATAACTTACTTTGTAACTAAACGAGAAGGCTTCATCTTCTGGCATAGATTTCACCTGCAAAAAAACAAAATATGAAACAAATCTATATTTACTCAATGATGTTGCATTAATTTGGAAGCTAATAATGGTGTACGCTTAATTAACCTCAAACCCAAAGGCAAAGAAACACATAACACTAATGTTCCAGTTCATTCTGTACACGATTCGTTTTAAATACACGCGAGTGACAATTAAGCTTATCAGTAAAACAAAATTTGTCTTGCTATTTATTGTGCAATGTATGAAGGCATTTATACAGAATTGTTGAGGACTCAATATGAACAACATAGTGGAGAAACTATTTTTCTTCCTGCAGTCACGGCGACCTTTACCTTTAATCTGTTGACCTAAGAATCAATATACTTCTTTTATAGTGCAGGCCATTCAAAACATTTGGTCCAGGCATGTGACGTAGATCTATGTTACTGTGCGCAAAAACCATTTTTTCTTCTTTCGCAGTGACCTCGTCTTCTGACGTTTCACCTAGATACGAAGGTCTTTATTATGGCATGCGTAAATCATCCACAAAGTTTGGTCCACGTATGGAATGTTGTTGTTGTAGGGTTTAACGACATTTTTCAGCACAAGATAGACTATACATGGCGACCAGAATAAATTGTGGTTGAAGAACCCGTGAAAACCCCAGAAAGAACCACCGACCCAAGAGAAGCTACTGGCAAGCTTTCTCACATAACCACAATAGCCAAATCCGAGACTCGAACCCACGCAGACAGGTCATATGGCAGTGATCCGTAACGGCTTGCGCTTTAGACCACTCGGCCACTCTGGGCCCCCGTATGGAATGTTGAACTAATGCTAGTGTGCAAAAAGCACTTCTTTTCTTTATGTCACAGTGACACTGGCTTCTGACAGTTTGACTGGTAAAATTATTAGGTTTGCTCCCTGTCGAAGTGCAAGCAATCCACAAGGAATAGTAACCACGGATGATGAAACCTTCCATTGTATCTGTGGATGGTGGAAATACAGAGAAACCTTTTTTCTTCTCGAAGTACAAGCTGACCACAGTAATCCCCTCAGCCAATGTTTGTATAAAATCTGAGTAAGCGTGCAGTAGCGTATTAAAATGTTTTCAAAATGCACGTTGTCATCATATAAGACACAGAATCACTATCAGTGAAATATAACAGAAGTACATATACTTGCATTGTAATTTTTAGTTCCCTATGTTAAACATTATATGATGTTAAAACGTATAAGCCTTGGATTTAAAAAAACGATATTTTAAAGATTAAAAATGTTCATTTTCTTTGACCAAAATGGGCAAACCATAGGACACTACTGTCTTTATTCATGTTTACTGATCGAATTTTTTTTTTGTGGGCGGGGGGTCTCTTTATTGGATAACTGTGTAAATATAAGAAAAACTCATAAATAAGGTGCCAATTTCATCCACAAATTTTCTTTGTCAAATGTTCCGGAAAATATCATAAACGACAACAATCGCAACTTCAAAAACAACTACTATTATTACTGCTGATACTACTGCTATAGAAACAAAATGAATAGCTTGTCTTATTGCTGAATGAATTGTACCCATTCTTTCTCCTCTCCCCCTCATCTTACCCATTCGTAATTCGCAATTTAAAAAGTAACGTGTAAGTTTTTGGGATGGTAGTGGATCTCACGGAAAGACCCTAGGGAGAAGACTTACCCACAACGTCTGGTAAGTGTATATGCTGGATAATTTGAACTAATGTTTGGAAACAATATTATGAACTGTGAACTGTCGGACGGATTGACAACATCAAAAGATACAATATTTCTTAGAGTGTTCAAGTATCCACCTAGGTTTCGATTTCTTTACAATAACCACTGATGTCCGTGATCGTGCCACACGCAGAATTCTTTACTGTATCAGATTCTAAGCTCGCGCGATAGTGTGTATTTCAAAATCTCATAAACACGCGTTGTTGGTGTTATTGTTGTTGTTGGTATTACGCTTCAGGGTTCACATGTCAGTTCAGAATATGTAATTTCTATTTTTCCCATTATCTGAGAATGGTAGTCATTTGGAATTTATTTATGCGTATCTCATTATATCTTCTTTTTCTTTTAATAATAGGATACACGTATGCATCTTATGAGACGACGAAACCAGTGAATATACAAGATTCAATTAAAATGATTTTTATTGGGCAAACTATACAATTGCCATACAGATGAGTATTCATTTGGTACCCGATTCGCAATCACTCCGACGTTTAAGTATTTCCATAAGTGATCTACATTTGTTGTTGAGTTTAATTATAGTGGCGTGCGCACAGTTGTGCATGTGCCACTTTTTTCTGACTGCACTTCAGCCTGCTAGTTGTTTCTGGGGAAGGGGATGGTGCCACCTCCCCCAGGCTTTTATGGATTCAAAGAACCCTGATAGTTTGGCCTTAATCTGTGGGTCAATAAAGGTCCCTACAGTTGAATGGTTGGTTGTCATTAGTGAGAAGGAGAGCTCGGGAACGGTCCTGCTTGCTTTACATCGCTGGTTTCTTGTTGAATTTGCCTGGTGTTTCTTGCATTTTTTTTTCTTCTTCAAAATGTTCTAAAAAGGGGGGGGGGATGTTCTATGCTGTTTATAGAGGTTCTTAGTAGAAATCATGTATGAAGAAAGATTTTCAAGGTTATTATGGTATTACTAGTCGAGGTGTTTAGGGTGTGTTTCCTACGTTATGTTATTTATAAGTTTTTAGATATTACCTCTTAAAATTATTTATTAATTAATGTTTTTAGAGATTGAATGTTATTTATACTTTATTTAGGAAGAGACCGGAGTCCTAGCCGATTACACGGTTCGTTAAGGACATCTAGGACCGGAATCCTAGCTGATTACTCGGTTCGTTAAGGACATCTAGGACATCCGATTTTGCGGTTTCCTTAGTTTTTTTTATAGGTGCTTCGTAAGTGAATTATTTTATTGATATTTTTATAAAATTGAATGATATGTTATGGGCTTTTATGTGGTGGCTTCTAAATTTATTTAGCTAGTTACTGGGGGTCTTTTGGGTTTGTGGGGATAGTAATTATATTTTGTTCCTAAGTCCTGCTGAGTCTATGAATTTATTTATATTTTTATATGCTGATTGTTTATTTTTATTAGAGTCCATAAGTAACTCTGGGTATGTGTGTGGTGATCCAATCTCTTTTTGGTTTTTGATAAATATTTTCCGAGCGGGTTGATATTTTGGGCATATATTGAATACGTGGTGTAGATCTTCGGTGGTGTGGCAGTTAAAGCAGTTAATGGTTGCTGGTTTGGGTCCAATAAACCTTCCAAAACTGCTTGCTAGTTTAGTTTTCCCAGTTATTATACTGTTTATGGTATTCTGTTCTAAATAGGTACCCTTAGGTAGCTGTATGTTCCTATCTACGTTTTTTTTTTGGTTTCATGGTGCTTTTTACCTTTTGTGGAGGAGTTCCAAAAATCTTGCTATGTTTGGTCTATATATGTTTGTGCGAAGCTTATTGCTTCTGTAGAGCTATAGTTAAGCTTGATAGAGTTTTGATCTCCTAGTTTGGTTTTTGCAACTTTGTCTGCTGTTTCGTTGCCAGAGATTCCAATGTGCGACGGTATCCACATGAGCTCGACTAATTGATGTGCTGTGGTGATATCGTCGATTAATTGGCATGGTCTGTCGGGGAATTGTTCCCTAGAGTGTGTATTGCGGTTTTGGATCGATTTGATAACGCTTAGGGAATCGCTTACAATGACTGCTTTAGGTATTTGGATGTCTTTGATCCATTGTAGTGATTCAAGTATAGCCAAGAATTCAGTGGTGTAAATGGAACAATAGTCAGGTAATCTGGATCCCGTTTGTATTTTGAATTTTGGAATGACTATTGCTGCTGCTGTTCTTGGTGGGTTGTTTCTTTTTGATCCATCGGTATATATTTTAACATATTCCGGGTATTTTTGGTTGATTTCGTTTACCAGTACAGGTTTTAGTAAGTTTTCTTGTCCTTCTTTATTGCCTAATTTGGTAGCTTCAGTGTTAATCCTTGGTGGTTTTTGTAACCATGGTGATTTGTTCTTGTCTGTATTGTTTCTTACCTGTTTTTTTAGTAGAGGTATCTTTTCTCTTAGTTCAAGGATTACTTTGCCACCTGGTGTGATAGGTATGATTTTGGACTTGAAGACAACTTTACATTTATTTATAGCTATTTTGGTGGGATGGTTGTCTGGGTGGGTATCTAATCGAATGGAGTATCGGAGGAGCAGTTCTTGCCTACGTAATTTTAAGGGTAGTTCTCCTGTTAGTGTTTGTAGTTCTTCTAATGATGTTGAGGGGAGTGTTCCTGTGCATAATAGCAAGGCTTTTCTCTGGATAGTGTCAAGTTTTTGTAGAACAGGCTGCTTAACCAAGTTATATGCTTGGCAACCGTAATCCAGTTTTGATCTAATTAGGCGTTTATATATCGTGAGGAGGGTTTCCTGGTTGGATCCCCCGTCAGTCCCTGTGATGTTCCTGAGTAAATTGATATCTTTGTTACAATTCTGGGTGAGTTGTTCAATGTGCTGTTTCCATGTGAGGTGGATCTCAAAGAACATTCATAGGAATTTTACTACTGTTACGTATTTGATTAATTGATTTTGTATATAGAAGTTTGGATAGACTAGTTTGTTATTTCGTTTGGGTGTGAATATGATTGCC
Source organism: Sinohyriopsis cumingii (assembly GCA_028554795.2). Classification (NCBI taxonomy): domain Eukaryota; kingdom Metazoa; phylum Mollusca; class Bivalvia; order Unionida; family Unionidae; genus Sinohyriopsis; species Sinohyriopsis cumingii. The sequence continues at coordinate 41,377,090 of CM068829.1, forward strand.
ACAGTTTTTTCATGAGATATTTTGAAACCCCATTTGTCCGCCCATCTCCCTATGTTGTCTAGGCTCTGCTGGATTTCTTTAACGACTGTGTTATTGGCAGGATTTCCATTCCTCCATATGCCACTATCATCTGCAAATTGTGACAAGTTTATTTTTGCGGAGGCTGCATTGAGGTCAAGGTCGTTTACCAATAGGTTAAATAGTAAGGGACTTATTACACTGCCTTGCGGTGTTCCCTTTTCAAGTGAAAATTCTTCCGAATGGGTGTTACCTATTCTTGTGGTAATTTTCCGGCCTGTGAGGAAATCGCCAATCCAGTTAAACAAGCGTCCAGTTATTCCAAATTGGTTTAATTTGGCAATTAGTCCATTGGTCCATACTAGGTCGAACGCTTTTTCTAGGTCTAAAAATCCCGCTATAAGGTTGCAATCGGTTTTCCTATGTGCGTTAAAAGCGAGTTTGATGTCTGTTTCCAATCTGAGAAGTTGGTCAGTGGTGGACCGTTTGTTCCGAAAGCCACATTGATTTATGGAGAGTAGGTTATTGGTTTCTAGGTGGTGTTTTAACCTATTTGCGATTATTGTCTCCATTATTTTGCAAATATTGTTTGCAAGGGAGATGGGTCGGTACGAATTTATGTTGTTGGGATCTTTACCTAGCTTTGGGATTGATATTAATATGGCCTGTTTCCATTTGGTGGGTAGTTGGCCTTTATCCCATATCCTATTAAAGAGTTTGATTAGGGCTATTGTTATATTGATAGGTAGTTTTTTGTAGATAATGTAACCTAACTGATCCTTGCCAGGGGATGTTTCGTTTTTGGATCGTAGATTATCTTCCATTCATGTTTTGTGATGTAACTATTTAGGTGAGATTCTTTTGTTCCTTGGTTTTGAAACATTTGAGGTTGGGTTCCCTCCATTAGTCTTTGTGTTCTTGAAAGTTTCTGGTGTGATTATTGTTGCTACTCATGTTCGAAAAATGCTTCGCTAGGAGGTCTGCCTTATCTTTATTTGTTATGGTATTCTCAATTTTTGGGGCTGAGGTAGTTGCTTTCCCTTTTATGGCTTTTATCTTGTCCCATATTTGTTTTGAGTTTGATTTTAGACTCAGTTTAGAGCAAAAGGTTTGCCTTAGATAAATTTTAGCAGTTTTTATAGTTTCTTTTAGTGCTTTTTCTTTATCTTTATATTGCTGGAAGTAGATAGAATTTTTGGTGCGTTGATATTTATTTAAGGCCCTTTTATTTGTCTTTATGTGCTATAGTGCACTGTTTAGTCCACCATGGTACAGGGTTTTTATTTTGGATATTAGTTGTCTTTGGTATACATCGGTTTGCTGCCTCTATAATTGTGTCTGTTATGTTATCATAATACATGTCAATACTTGGGCTTTCTAAGTTATCTGGATTTACTCTAGCTAGTAATAATTGGAATTGGTCCCAGTCTGCTTTTTGGTACCTCCATTTAGGTGGGGTTTCGTTTGGAATGTGTTGAGTTTTTGTTTGAATATTGATTGTGATGGGGAAATAGTCACTTCCTAACGCATCTTTTTGATCCACCCACCAATTTGTGATTTGAGCAAATTTTGGGGTAGTGATGGTTAGGTCTATGGCTGAGAGAGTGCCATCCTCAGGGTTTAATCTAGTGTTCGACCCGTCCTTTAAGATGACCAGATTGTTCTCAGTTATCCATTTCTCAAGCATTTTCCCTCTTTGATCTTTCTTTTCACCTCCCCATAATTCACTGTGTGCATTGAAGTCGGCACAGATCATTAGATTGTTGTTGTTGTTATTAGTGATTGCCTTTAGTGAGATTAGGTTGGTAGGGCAGAAGGTATCCCCTGGGTCGTATGCATTTATTATTTGAATGTTTCTGGTTCCTATATTTATCATTACTGACATTATTTCGATGCTATTATTGATGTTTAGGTTAGGGGGTACTTCTATTATTTCGTAGTAGATTAGTGTATCTATTAAAAAAATTGCTAGTCCACCCCCTTTCTGCCCCTTGGGTCTGTTTTTAAAGATTCCCTGGGTATAGCCTTGTAGATTGGGCAGGCGTTTGTGTTCTTGTGTTATGAGGGTTTCCTGTAGGCAGATTACGTCTAGTTTTACGGCCGTATTATTCAGTTTGTTCTGCAGTTCTGATAGGTTTTTAAAGATTCCTCTGCAGTTCCATTGCCAGATGGTGATTTTATTATTTTTGTACTATTCATTTTTGACGTTGTCTTTATCTGTTAGTCTTGTGGTCCAGTCAGCTAGTATGGTGAAAATGGTTTTGAGGGTTCTCATTATGCTACTGAGATCTTGCATTAGGGTTCCTGTTGTTAGGTTCATTACTTCCTGTATTAATTCTGTGTTTGGGTGTGGGTTAGGTTTGGGGATGTTTGGGGTGACAGTTTTGTTTGTATCAGGAGTGTTATCAGGGTGGTCTTGGTTTGTTACAATGTGGGTTGTAGTTTTTGGTTCTTTTGTTTTCTGATTCGAGGGTATGTTTTGTGGTGCAATGTTTTCTCTTCTGATTCTGCGTGGAGTGTTTTGGTGCTCATTGATTGTTTCAGAGGTAGATTTTGGTGTTTTGGGGTTGTTTTTACAAATAATGTTTTTGGCAAAATGATAGGTGAGGTGTTTTTCGTTCATCAAGTCCACTATTTGTTTCTCTTTTATTGCAAATCTGCATTCTGCCGATCTAGGATAATGGTGTTCTTTACAGTTAGCACATTTTTGTTTAATTGTGTGGCATTCTCCTTTGTGTTGACCTCCGCAGTACTTACATCTTGGTTTGAATCTACATCTGAGGGCATAGTGTCCCAAGTGCAGGCATTTTGGTGCAAAATCTTGGCCTATTTATGTAGTTTTCCAGTTGATGGTACACTCCTGACTGTCCTAGTTTTATTATTGAGTGTATTGGTTCGGTAGCCTCTATAACTGCTTTGTTTGTTTCTTCTCCCTTGTGATCTTTAAGACGATAGACTTTGGTGGTCTATGTTCCATTTGCTGTGAGTTTCTGAAGTAGGAGTTCATTGTTTATGTCCTTGTTGTAGCTGTTTAGTGCTATTACCTTTTTAAAGATATTGGTTTTAGTGGGTTCAGCCAGATTAGTTGTGGTTTCACTGTGTTTGGAGTTCGAAGTGACTCGTGTTTTCCTTTGAGTGCTATGTTGTCTCTCTACTTTGATCTTTATTAGGCCTATAGTTTCAATTTGGATAAATGTTTCCACCTGTTCAATTGTGCTGCATTAGGCAATCAGGTAGTTTCGCCTTGGTCTTATCAGTTTGAATTGTCCAGTGTGAATGTTGGCCCGTGCTGTCATAATACTACTGGTACTTAGACTAGTAATTATGTTGCACCTGCTGCTTATGTATATAGTGTGTTCGATGGAATGATAATTGTAAACTTTGTTTTGGGGTTTATGTTGTTGTTTTATTTCCTGTTTTGAGTTAACCTTACTTGTGGGATTGTTTTTGTTGTTTTGGGGTTTTATCGGGCCCTTGCCATTACCTAGGTATGTGTTTTGGGTGTTTTGGGTTGTTTGGGGTCTTTGGGTTGCCTTATTAGTGATGCTGCTGGGTAGTTTTGTAGTGTCTAATTCATTGGATTTGTTCCCATAGGTTGGTGGTTCCCTTGCTGTTATTATCCCAGATGGTCCAGGAGTTTGGCTTGAGTGTATAGTTTATTTCCTAATGTTTTGATTTATTGTTGTTTGCTTGATTTCCTTTGTTGGTTTGTTTGCATGTTTCTAGAATTGGCTATTTCATTTTTGGTGAAATTTGAGGTGCTGGTTATGGTTATGTTGTCTAATTGTGAGGAGTTAAGGTATGTAGGTTACTGTCAAATTCATTTGTTAGGTTTGGAATAGTGGTGTCTATATCTTCATTTGTGTGTGGTTTTTCCGCTTCCTTGAAGAGGATATGCGATAGTATTGGCATTGTATTTATATTGTTCCCTGGAGTGTAGTTTTGTATTTCTAGTAGTTTCTGTTGTTGGGGTGCGGGTGTGTTAGTTATGTCTGCTGGTTTGTGGTTTGTTTGGTCTGTGTTTGTGACCAAAATTTGGGGTCCCAGTGTGATGTTGGTTGGATTCGAGTTTGCTGTGGTTGGTACGACTAGGTTAATCTCGCTTGTTTTACATACTTTATTGATGCTGTTTGGAGTTGTGATACATGCAATATTTTTACTGATTTATTGATAGGGTTGTTTGGTGGTTTGTGTGTTTGCGTGTTTGGATTGAATAGAGCCATTTGTTTGGACCTAGTTTGCATTCTTCTACTTAAATTGCGTATAGCATTGAATGATGACTTTTGTTTAAGTCCTAACGCCCAGTCTTCTGTTCCGCTCCATGTTTCTCCTTTGTTCCTTTGTTTTCTGTTACGTGTAGCAGCAGAGTGGGCGAATCCAACAACTTTTAGACGCCTTCAAACGCCGAAAAAAAACTTTATAAAAACGCGTTGACGCTGTAAACGTAATTGGCGCGGCGTTTTTGTTGTCGTCGTCGTCAGAAGGGGCGCCGCCTACAACTTCCAAACGCCGAAATAAAACCGCGAGGGTGCTTCGTTGTAACGTAATTGTCGCCGTTGTTGCTGCGTGCTGTTGTCGTCGCCCCCTTTGCTGCTCTCTAGCTGAAAATTGTATCTAACCCAACTCCATACCGAGTTCGAGGATCATGTAAATTTATCGTTACAAATCCATGTGGTTTTGCCTGAGCACGACTAAAGAAATGTTTAAACTTATTTACATCCATATCACCACTGCACCAAGTCTGAAGTATATTTCGTAATGTGTGTGTGTCAACGCCGCTGAACAGCGCAATAATGTTACATTTATCCCTGATCACTTTTGGGATTTGTGTATATCGCTGGGTTACGTAAATCACATCAGAGTTTTTATGTCTACCGCGTGAAAGTATCCTGGCAGGGTTTGATTGTTCATCCACATCACATCATCGTACACGACTAAATTATTGATGCTCCCGTCAATATCATCAATACTTGGTGCTTCATCGATGTCAGTGGTAAATTCAACAGCATCATCGTCGCCGCTTATCGATTTTGCATTCTCGTTAAAATCTTTTAAAACGCTGTAGCATCGCTGATCGTCCACAGATGGAGCTACCAAGTACAACTTATCCCACTTCATCCACTTCATTATTAAATTAAGTAACAACTGCATCTTACCGCTCCCAGTTGGGCCTATAATTATCATTCGAATTGAATTTGGTAGCACCGAGTTATGTTTGATTGGCTCTCGTCGTTTTGTAGCAGAAAAGTCAGTGATCTCCATTAGATATATTATAAAATAATATAGATTTATATTGTGTGAAATGTAGAACACGTACCCCAACAGCAAACATAACAACCACTACAACAAAAAATAATCGACAAGCGCTTACAGGCAAATGTACGCGGTGTGGCACAGCGAAGTTCAAATTTATTTCGTCAGGTGGAGCGCCGAAACAAAAATCAGCGTCGAGTAAAAAAAAATGGAGGTGATATCGCGGCCAAGTTAGGAAAATTACCAGGGGCTATGTGGGCTAAACACCCAGGAGAAAAACATCTTCCAGGATATAATTACTGTGGTCCTGGAACCCGACTTGATATCAGGCTTGATGCCTTAAATCAACCCAATCCAGGTGAGTACCCGATAAATGCTATCGATAGCGCATGCCATGTCCATGATGTAGCTTACCGAAGTAAGGATCTACAAGATAGGCATCTCGCGGATGTGAAATTAATTCACGCGTTAAATGCCATCACTGATAAATCTTTCAAAGAAAAGTTAGATAGCTGGTTAATAAAATCTGCGATGAAATCTAAGCTTGTATTAGGCACTGATAATTAATTATAATGGAGTCAATTTATTATTCCCCAAGAGGATACTGGAGAGGTAGCGCAGCAATCGGCAAGGTTGCCAACGTAGCAGCGGTTACACGCGATACTGCTAAGAATTGGTTATCCAAACAGGCAATATGGCAAATTTGCCAACCACTGCCTAAACAAATTCACTTTGCACATTTCGATGTTAGTGTGCCAAATGAAGTTCATCAGGCTGATATATTATTTCTGCCACATGATACCATTCGTCGTCGAACATACAAGTACGCGTTAACTGTAGTTGATGTTGCAAGTAGATACAAAGATGCGGAACCATTAGCGACTAAAACAGCATCTGAGGTTGCTTCTGCGTTTGAACGAATTTATCAACGAGGACCTGGACCACAAGGTGGTCTGCGATGGCCAAATCTATTACAAGTTGATCCTGGCAAAGAATTTCAAGGCGCAGTATCGTCGTTGATGAAACAACATAACGTTACCATCAGACGAGGGCATACTGCAATTCACCGTGAGCAGGCAATTGTTGAGCGATTTAATCGAACACTTGCTGAGCGGTTATTTGGATATCAGTACGAGAAGGAATTCATTCAGTACAAGAGATCGCGCGAATGGGTGCAAAATTACCAAGCGTGATAGCTGCGTTAAATAATGAAATTACTCGAACAACCAACATGAAACCTGCCAACGCGGTCACTAAAAAACATATACCTGTGCAACGACGTGGTATTTCAGCGCAGCCAGCGCTGGGTGATGCCACTGTGAGATATTTATATGAACCAGGTGAACTTGAAGGTGGTAAAAAAGAGCGACTGATCCTATCTGGAGTATTACCTCACACAAGATATCTAACATAACTAGATCTACTGGTGGACCAGCAATCTACAGGTTGGATTCGACTGCTCCTCAACGTGGATTCACACGTGAGCAATTACAAGTAATTCTCGAGGACACACAATTGCCGCCCCGATCACTTAACTAGCACCCAAGGCGCTGGCGCCTCTACGTCGATTACATTCAAGACAGGTCAGCCTCACATTTTGTCGTGTATGACCAAGATTGTTATCTTTTCTGTCTACGGTGAATTGTCTTGGGTGTTTACTCGAATACTGCCATAACATTATACAATTACAGCTCGCGCAGTGATTATTCTGCTGTTGTTTTAACGCGTTAATAAATTCAACATCAAGGTCGAAATCGCGATTAATTTTTTTTGTCACTCTGTTTGTAACCGGCTAATTTTTTTTTATTATGTCACTGTTGTTCTCATCGCTATCAGTTATTGACTCTTCCAAGACAATTCTTCGCAGTTGAGATATTCTTCTGACTCTGGACACAGCCAAGTAAACCAAGTTTGACCACTCAATTCGATCATCAACGATCCAGACAGTTGTATCACTGATAGTCAGTCATTGAGATGAATGTATGGTCATTTTGTATCGTAGCGTCTACGGGGATTTGTTCATTTTTAGTGCCTCTTTGACAGCATCAATGTCAACTAGCACAATATCATTCAATACTAAATTCTGTTCCCTTGACTCTATCATGTTTCCAGGAATATCAACATCTATATTCTGTAACCGCGTATCAGCTGGTCTATGACACAGCGGCGTTGGCAACATTGGAAATTTCTCCAGCTGTAATTGAAATAACTGCTTTTGAAGTGTGTCTCTGACTATCTTTCTACTTGCCACTATCAAATCGTCTGGTTTCCATGTTTTCCAAAAGTCGCTCATTGAAGTTTCAGGAATCATTTCGCGCATGATTTCACATTAAATTTTATTCGGTTGTAATCTGATTAATGTTTTAAATTCCTTCAACTTTGCGTCAAGTGCTCTATGATCATCAGACACTTCTTCATAATAATCAACAAAATCTTTTAACCATAAATGCGAAGATGGACCAAGAAAAGGTGGTGGCTGACCGTGATCGCCGCACATTATCACAGCTGTATTTTTTGTTAGCAGCCAATCCAGGAACAATTTTAATATATCTAACGACACTGTGCATATCTCATCCCAAATTATTTTCCCAGGAATATATTTTGTTCCCATTCGATCTGGAGTCCATACACCACCGCTGCATTTGAAAAAGCCGTGATAAGTGCAAGAATTGACTCCTCGTTGTTTCATCTCCCTGGCAAGTCTGTGTGTTGGTGTTAGCACAATCATATCTGAATTTCGAAATAATTCAATCGCTCGAGTTGTCTTACCAGAACCACCCGTTCCGTTCAAATAAACGGTTTTGTGTCTAGTGATTGGATCATTTACAGATGGTGCATTCGACATTTCTGATAATTCTGATTTGCAATAATCATCCTTAATTTCAACATCAGCGGATTCACAATATCCATGTAACATCTCCTTTTTTATTCTCCACGAACTCCATGATTCATCATTGCTTGTAAAACGAGTCAGTGATTCTGAATATCTTTTACTGATATAAAATGAATCCGTTGCAACTCTAACTGCAGTGTCAGGAAATCGATTTATCATTGAATGCAAGTTTATAGAAACATAAGCCAGCATCGAAGATCTTAAATGTGTGTATTGAGGTGACTCTCCGCTAATATAATTTACAATTGCGCCCAACTTTCCCCCGTCGGACAAGAGTGCGTCCTCCGGATTACAAAATATATTTCTCGCAGTGGCATCAGCAATTATAAAATTTAATTCAGCGTCATCGATAATCAATCGTGAGTGATGTAGTTTATCATCATATGCACCACCTTGGGTAAAATTACCGATTATTCTTCTCCTGAGATCTTTTGCTGTTTTTTCACTATTGCTGAGTTTAATCTTAAGAACTTTAGGAACCTCACCGACAATAACACCCATGGGAGTATTTGGGCTCTCTCGTGCATACTCTTCAATGACTTCATCAAGACTGATACGCTCCGGTGTTGGCAACCAAACTGAAGTCTGCGGTCAATATGATATAATTGCTTCACTGACCGTCAACGAGACCAGTATTCGGCTGTCAAGCATATATCGCAATAACACTATTGGTGCCCAACGCTTTTCACTAAACTGTCTGCCAAACCAAACATAACAGCATGGATGAAGTTTTTTAGCAAATTCAAACGACGTCACACGAGCAAATCCTGCCAGGGAAAAATCGGGTAAAGGACCGTTTATAGCAACTCGTGTCACCGAGTTCGTGTGATGTCCAAATCTTTTAAAGTATTCGTTACACTCGCCCATCCCGAGAAAGCTTCCCGGATAACACGCAATCGTATCAACTGATATCATCTCGCTGTAGTCATACTCGGTATTCCACAAACCGCCATGTCCATACTCGACACACCTCAATTGTATGTCTTCGAGAAACTCACTTCGGGTTGGTCTCCACGAATTTCTTTCTCTGGCGGTGTGAGCGGCAACACTCGGAACTGTAAAACAATTAGTTAATAACTGCTCAGTGTTTATAAAATCTTCGATTTTCATATATTTTTCTGCGAGTTTTTTCATTTGTTGTTGCAGAGATTCCGTCCGGAATGAGTCACCGTTAGGTTTTACTAATTGATCATACTCGCCATCTTCGGAACTTTTAAACAACCACATCGACACAGGGTCGTTTTTGCTTATCTGTTTAATAAAATCAAATATATTCCCCTGATAATATTTCACAACACGATCCCGCAGAAATATCGTAACTGCGTTAGTCCAAGCGTGAGCGTTATGATCAATGATATTTATTGGAGCTCGGTATCGATTATATTTCGATTTGTATAATACTTCCTCTGTTATCGTTGTTACGGTTATGGGAAATCTTAAAGCTTTTTCTAGCTCGGCAACATCGTTTATTGATGCTCCTATATCCTTCACTCGCTCAGCCCACGCTGATATCTTGGACTGTCTTAACGCAGTCAGACCGTTTCCGCGCATCGCATTTTTAAAATGTTCCATTACTCGCTCGGCTACACAATTCAGCCTTGACAATCTCATTGGGGTAAGTTTATTGATTTTTGGTTTTTTGTCGGATAGATTCCGTAAATGACTGCGGTCACAGGATACGCTCGAGCGTAATATGGTTTATCAATCCCAGTCAGCATTCCTGGTTTGGAATCTTTACTTAACAGAACAGTCTTTCCGCTAGCAAGGATAGGGTCATTTTAGTCACGGATAATCCAAGTATCGGACTCTGCTGCACAATAAATTTTATTTTGAAAAAATATTTCTGATTATCAAAGAGATAATCAATAACTGTTTTCGCTCGTGCATCATTCATTGTAGCGTCCTTGACAGAGTCAGCGACACTGACTTCGTCAATGTTGGGTATAATTTTAAATGACGACCACACGTGAGATGCACCGTCGTTACGAAATTCTTTTTTGGCATTCCTGATAATATCAAACAGATCAGTCAGGGCTCGTCTCCGCGAGTCAGGGGTTAGTCTGTCAAGATCGAATCTGGAAGCTTTCCTAGTGCCAATGGCAGATAATCTTTCAAACTCCTTCATATTATATTTAAGACAAACATTTAAATAAGAAAATATTAGATATAGAATGAATAAATGCAAGTGGCTTCAAGTCGGATCCGTAATTCCTTGTAATAAATTCTGCAGAAAAGAATTCTGCGGGACACATTCCCAAAGCGTCCGAAGGGGAAGTTTAGGACCAATACCGTATCTGCGATGTGGTGTTGGGGTCAGGGTAAAACACAGTTATGTGCAAGTTTCAGAGGAAAGAGATACCGTGAACTTGAAAGATATTATAACAAAAAAAAAATAACAACGTTGCGCTAAAATGCGAGCGCGATTATATAACTAAGTTTTCATACAAATTATAAATTAGACAAATATATTATTATATAAATGAGCCAAGAATTTGTCTCACATCCTATCATTGATAACTACGAAGCAAATCGTGAGGGAATAGTCAGACATTGCGAGTTGAAAAAACCAGTTGGTGCTGTTAGTAATACTGGTTATCTCAGATTTACTGTTGGGGAAAAGAAGTATTTTTGTCATCGCTTCGTGTTCGAGGTATTTAACGGAGTGATCCAAGACGATCTTGTTATCGATCACATCAACGGTGGGACAACCGACAATAGTTTATCCAATCTGAGGGTTGTCACACAAAGCCAAAATTGAAGGTCTGGTAATACTGGCTGTAGTAATAAGAGCGCCAAGAGAGTTGTATCCATAAACTTAGATACGAATGAAGAAATAATATTTCAATCGATGAACTCAGCCGGCAAATATTTTGATATTGGTGAACCCTCAGTACGAAAAGTCGCAGAAAAAAGATACAAGTCTGCCATCTTAAAAGCATATAAACAAAGGATTGTTTTTCATTATTTACTTCACTAAAATCCGAAGATTTTTAATGTAAAATGGAAGATAACTCCGTTAAGCATATCTCATGCAATTAGTTGCCTCCCTTCGTCAGTGTGATTGCGCAACACTCCTTGAGATTGTGCAATACCCGAGCGGCATAACAATTAAGTCACAGTCTATAACACTTCCGCGTTTACAAGTACAGGTATTTTTCAAATTCTGTGTTAAAATTTAGAATTTGTTAACGATAATATACTACAAACGGGTAAACGGTTCTCCGTGTTACCTATACGGTCTCCAAGTACTTCCCCTTTGACTTCGTCAAGGTGACTTTATCAAAAACTGTCAACACGGGCGGGCGTATAATAAATAATATTTTTTTCACGGATAAAATCCTTGTTTTATTACATTCGTTTGGTTTTATGGTTCATCTGTATTTTTTCTGCGATTATATTTAAGAAAACAAGTACGTAAAACCGAGTGAGCTATTTTTGAACTTCCAAGTATCAGTCGGTTTATATACTATAGCGTCCGAATTATGTAAGGGGTTTTCGAAACCCATCAAAGTTGCACAACTTTCTGCGTTATCGCCCTAACGGGTGACATTTTGCCACTCAGCGGGATTGATTTTGGGGGAGGGTGTGCAACTTTGTTGGGCGTAGAATATAACCCCGTATCTGTCTGTGCCGTCCTTAGTTACTATACAATATCCTACTGTAAGTACATGTAAATACTATATGTTGTACTGTCCTACTGTAAGCTTGCTAAAATGCTGTTGCACTTTAGGAGTTTACAAATGTAAATATTATGTATAATAGTGTAAATACTATATGTTGTACTGTCCCTATATAAACCTGCAAGCATATCATTTAGGTAAGCTAGGGGCTCACATGGCGAATGTCTCGTCTTTCGCAAACACACCCTCTGGGCTCTCTAGACTGTTATTTGACAGGTTAGGGGCTCACATGGGTGTCGTGTTTCCGCTCCTGAGTTTGGTAGCCTATCATTTGATAAGCCAGAGACTCAAGGAGATGTGGTGTCCATTTTTTTTCTTTGAAATACATAATGTTATATATATGAATTACGGAAATATCAATGATGTGATTGTTGCTATTAAAAAATTAGAAGAGCGCGGATTTAATATATCACTAAATCCTGAAACAAGTATGTCTGATTTTGAATCACTATATGAAGCTAAATGCGCAGGGCGTTATATTCTTCCTGCTCAGTATCGATTTATAAAAAGAATTCAGAACAATTTCTATAAATCGCTGGCTACAGCAGAAGAAGCACAAATAAATGAATTTGTTTCATTGTCTCGTGCAATTGAAAAGATTAGGTTGAAATTAGCTCAAGAGTATGAAATAAAAAAGATAATAAATACTCGTGTAAGGAGATTAAAGGATTGTATGTCCGCTGATGAAATCAACGCTGACGAAATCAAGGAAGTAAATACCTCACCTTGACAAAGTCAAGCATCAAGGAAGTAAATATCTCACTTTGATTTACTTAGAAGTCACGTACTTGGAAATGAAATTGAAAGTAAAAAAAAAATATCACTTTTTTTACTTGCATCAGCCTTGACTTCATCAAGGAGATAGTATTTTCGTTAGTCGGTGGGGTTTAATGCAGGAGTGTGCATACTTGAGAATTTGATCTCTGTCGCATACAATTGAAATAATATGCTCGCGTCTGAGACTATCTAACTGTTGCTGTGTTAGTAATAAGTCTTCGTCTCCGTATTCGTCAATAATGAATTTAACGTTAATTTTTTATTGTGCAAATGCAGTCCTAACTGCTTGCTCGATCGCTTGTTTGTCATACACGAAAACATTTATGTGGTGATACATATTCATAAATCTAAGATCTAAATACGCGTATATATTCGAGGATTTGATGTATACAGCAATGCGCGATCACAATATGATCTTTTGCTAGTTGCTGTAGTTGTGTATCAGTCAGTATAAAATCGTCGTTGCCGTATTCATTTTTTCCGGGGTAACTTTCCCCCCGCTGACAGCTTCATCAATAAGTTCTTTGTTATGTATGAAACATTTTACGCGGTGATACATTATATAATACTTGCTTAAATAATTGTGAAATCGTAAACAATTTTTCAGTAAAAATATATATTTTTTTGCTTTTGACTAAATTCGCATGATTTTTACTAGTAAACACCCTATCAAAATCGAGAAATTGGACGATTTCTGTGATTTTACTAGTAAATTACTTTTCCAAATTAGCAAATTGGACGATTTCTGTGATTTTTACTAGTAATTACCCTATAAATTTCAGTGAATTTGCCAGCGTTGCAGAAAATATAAAATAAAATTAATTTTTCACTGAAAAATCCCTAGGATTGAAAATCATTTTACTAGCAGACTAATATGTAGTGTTTCACCTCGAAAATCAAGAAGATGACCACGCTGGTCTGTCAGCGCGAAATTTATTCTGGTCAGCCACGGATTATGACATCGCAGATAGACCGGATTGGATTGATCGGCTCTTGCACAATCAGAAATCCAGGTGGTACATCTTTCGGAGTAAATGAATAAAGAATAAATCCTTGCTGGGCTTGATTTGATACTGTCGTGTCCGTGCTGTAACTGCCATCAATGACATCACACACAAGATTGACCACGACCACTTCGGTTATATTTACGATGCCCGGGGATACATGCCGGCCGTCACCCGAAATATTATTATTGTGTCTGAGGATAGTTGGCTCCGGTAATGTTTTTCTGTGTTGTGCGAGTATGTCATCAAAGAACTCATTGATGAGGTCGGTGACGGATTTTCTTAACTCGGGCACGTTATATCCGGGAAGTTTAAAATTTGGCAGAGTGGCTTCTGTCAGTGAATAATGGGCTAGAAATTGTTGTTTATAGCGATTTATGTCATCAGTGTGATCAATTGTTGCCTGAATTGCTCGCTGGTTAATATATTCCATGTCGGCGGCAGGCTGATTTAATATTTCAATCCGCGTAATGATTTCGCTGCGTGAACTTGTTATATCAAAAAGATGTTCTTGGAAGCGCTGCCGTAGTCGCTCTAATTGTGTTTTATGTTCTTGATTAATGGTTTTAAAATATTCAATAATATCTCTTAGGTCAATAAAAACGGATTTAGTTCCTCCTGTGAGAAGTTGTTCATAAATAAAAATCCACCGAAAATGGTCCTTACGGTAGAAGCCAAAATCACTACCCAACGCTGCATTTTTTATACCATCCAGACGTTGTTTGTATGATGGTGTAATGTCATGGTATGATTGTGTGTTCGTTGTTTAATCAGACTTTATCGTATTGGTCGTGTCTGTGCGGCAACTTCAGGCCATCCTAACACTGTTCTGATCGAACTATTGTATATATCCACGGCGTAGTCTGGGGTGTTTATTTCAATGGCAGAAGACAGCGTTGGCTCATGAACAGTTATTGCCATTTTGGACTCCTTTGTTGTAATATTTTTTATTCGACGTTGTAATTCTTCATTGATTTCTCCGATTTGATAAGACCCGGTTGATAACCCAATGACGTTCCAGTCTGGTGTACCATCGGGTTTATTTTTATATGCAAACACAAACGAATTATTCGCTGGCAATCCACCAAACGACTTTGATCTGATATTGGGCCAACTGTGATATACTCGTAATTGTGCTAACGCGATCTCGCTTACTGGAATCGCAGTTGGAAAATTAATATTGAATTCTGGCTTAGTTGAGGTTACTGTTAACAAAGATGTTCGCGCCGGGCTTGTATTTGTGACTATCTGTTGAAGTAATTCCGTTGACATTGTTATTTATCTGCTGTCGCTTCAGATGACCAGTGTAGTCTTCATACATCCTTGCCATTTGCGCGAATTCGGAATCTGATATTGTTGTATCATCAAGACTGGATGATATCAGCGACGACAATTTCGAGTAGGTGCTCGTGGCCGCGCTGTTTAACTTTTCATACTCGTGCAATTTTGTTAGCGCACATGAGGATATTTTTTTTCGCGATAATATTAGCAACTCCTGCAATTGTCGTTGATGCTGAAACTGTAATTGTGACCGCGATTGCAGTTGTCACTGGTGTTAACGCAGACAATAATACTCCTGTGGATGCAACTAACACTGACACCGAATATACTATTGTGTCTAACATGGTTACACGCCGTTTGTATTTTTTTACCTTTGCTGTGCATTCGTTAATAGTATTTTGTAACTCTGACTGCCATTCGCGTACTTGATCATATCTGTATTGTTGCGCATCCGATGCCATTTTATTATTTTACGCAGTAACCAATTGAGGCGTTTCAGCTACAAATTCCAAACACCACCAGTAAGATGTTGCGGTTAATTTCTTGTCGGCGGATTCCAGTATAAATGTTTCTTCGGCTCCCTTGTTTAATATGATAGTTACAACCCAGGAATACTTGTCAGTGGAATGTCTCCAGGGATATGTTGTGAAGATTTCAAATTTAGCGGTACTGAACACAGACAGTCTGTACACTCCAGTGACTGTTGCTGTATATTTGATAGTATTATTTTGTCGAGACCATGTTGCAAATCCAGATGATATCATGTATACTATGTTGGCAATATGCCCGGGAGTAACTCCAGTGGGGACTTTAATCAAACTGGTTTTGTTAACGATATCAGGAATCCCCTTCTACGATATCCTGCTGTGTTTGTTTGATTGTGTCAATGTTGGTCTTGATATCAGAAAGCTTCATGTCGATGACGGGAGGAGTTCCAAAGAACTTATCCGTGGCATCATCGGTTTTTTGAAAGTTTCTTTGAAGTCTTGCAAACGCGTTTACATGAACATCATACTCAGTCCGCAACGTGGTTAGTTTATCGTCAATGGCGCTAGCGCCTGTGTCAACATATTGTTTGTTTGCAACATCTTCCGGGGATGTTGGATCTCTTAAAACGATTATTTTGTTTCCGTTCATGCTGAGTTCACCTGTCATTGTATCACCGTTTTTTTTTACTGCAACTTTCTGCATATCATCTCGAAGCGCCGCGGTTGATATCAGCGAATCTCTGATTTTTCCGCTATCAGTGAACACAGGGATGTTACCCGGAGTAGCTCCAATAACCCTACGAATTATTTCATGTCATTTGATATCGCTGGTTTTTAGTTTTCCGTGCCGGTCCTGAAAAATAACAACCTCATCTGGGTCTATCCCAGTCAGACTTAAAAGATTATCATTTCATCTTTGGTCGCATATTTTGATAAATCTATATCAGCGCGCTTCACTTTTCTGTTGAGAAGAGATCTTCCGTAGATATCAACCATCATTTAATAGGAAACTGTTCAAATCGACCCGTGGTATACTCGTGCACAACTTTGTGAGGTGGTTTGGTTGACGCTGATATCGCATCAAGAACATTCAATACTTGTTGGCCACATATCGAAGGATCGGTCAGTGTTTGTGTTGGTAGAGTTGAGTACCACACTTTCGCAGGGACGTCTTTTGTATATCGGAGAAATTCAACTGGCGGTGCTAACCCATACGAATCAAAATAGATGATTCCACGTGGATCGATCGCGTAAGCGACCCAGTGAGTTCCTGGACCATCGCTGTTATCAAGATTAATAATTCCGGTTTCTGGATTATTCGGTTGTCGTGGTAGTTGATCTCGCATAAAGACGCCTCTGAATTTTTTTATATTTAATTGTTTAACAGCATCGAGCAAATCAAAATTGGACATCGGAGTAAAAACTCTTAGAACCGTTTTGGGTACCATGACGGCGGAGTTCCTGGAAGTCTTAACCAGCGTCCCTTTCTTTGTATCCTTTCCCAGTGGCTTTCTTTAGTGCCATTCCAGCAGCTGTTCCAACAGCTCCTAGCGCGGAGGCTTTGGCAACAGCTGGGGCGGCAGCAGCTATTCCCAGTTTTCGCTTGCTTTGCCTTATTGAAATGATGAAGTTGTGTTTTAGTTAATGACAGTTTGTTTGGACCACCATTAGCGATTTGATCGTGTTTTAGTGTTATTTTTGTCCCACATGTGCTCGCGTTCTTCGATTGTAATTTCTTGACCTGACCAGGAGTCAGAGTGACATTAACGTGACTGTATGACATTTCTTATAACTTTGCGATTGATCAAATTGTCTACATGTTTTCCACTGGTGCATCAACGACTCTCATTCGACCACCAGCACCTTCAAGTAACATTGCTTTGTCACTGAGGATGACCGCAATTGCTCTAGCACCTCCAGGAACTGCTGGTGGACCAACTACTGCTTTTGGTACTCGAGCCAGGCGAGCTCGAATAACTATATCAACGACAGATTTTCTGAATAAATCCAAATGCTCCAGCGAAAAATAATAGATCGGATACAACGTTGTAAAATCACGCTGAGATATCTGCAACCCAGTGTCAACGTTTTGATCACGCCCATCATAAGACATCAATCGATAATATGCCCGTACAACATCATTTTGTTCAAAATTTAGATTAATGTCCTCAGCAGGTTCTTGATGTCCCTTTATTCTTAATGAAACTTCAGAAACTCAAAATGTGTCAAATATCATTGGACTTGCTTCTTGGTTATTTATTCTAGAATTTGCCTGAAACGCGATAAATATATGATGATATTCCCTGTTGTCATCCCAATTGCCACGTAAACAATCCAGCAGAGTTAATAGAAGTGCTATCTGTTGTCATTGCTAACCATGATAACAACGATTTTCCACCTTGATCCATAAAAGAAAGTAACCGTTGTTCTTCAGTGACTAATGGAGTCATTGTTGGCATCCATATAGTTTTGTTAACACTACTTTACCAGGATCAACTCCATCAGCTCGCCATATTGCATCATTATCAGAGTTTTTTCTGACGAGCACTACTGTATGCTTGGCACCAAATATAACCCTTTGGACATTTCTACAAAATCCAAAAATATGAGATAGTGGAATAGCACAGGAAAACTCTTCGTTGCCGTTCAGCATTGCTCGACGCGCGGCAAAACCCAAGTTGAAATTTTCGTTCATGGACACAACTGCATCCCCAGCAGCGTTCATCGTGAATTTGAAATTCAATTCTCCCCTGCGCGTTGGGTGTCTTTGCGTCATAGGAATAATATTGATAATCGCGCAAGGATTCATCCATTCTCACTGGTTTATCCATATCAAATGCTACGTTGGATACGCGTTGAAACATCTTATTGTAATGTATTATTATCTAAAACGAAGACCACTTCCCGCTATTAAACTTGAAGCTATATCTTTTACTATTTCTTTGGAAGGTATCAGCGACGCTAGTTTTCGATTTGCATTTTCGTTTATTATTTTGCTAACATCTGCGGGCATGTCACGGTGCTTGGTAATTTTACCATCTGAGGTTTTCTGCGTATTAGTCGTGCTAGTCTCTCTTTGATTGCCAAGAACGCTTTGCCGGCAGCATCACTGATTACTCCAGGAGCTTTATCTTTAATAATATCAATAGCTTTTGATGATAACTGTTTTGCAATTGGCCCCGCCTTTGGAGCTATTCTTATAAACAATCCTTGAATAATATTTCCA
This sequence comes from Sinohyriopsis cumingii, assembly GCA_028554795.2. Taxonomy (NCBI): domain Eukaryota; kingdom Metazoa; phylum Mollusca; class Bivalvia; order Unionida; family Unionidae; genus Sinohyriopsis; species Sinohyriopsis cumingii. The sequence continues at coordinate 41,395,710 of CM068829.1, forward strand.
AGTCCATCTCCATAATATGCACTGTAAACAGGATATCGCGAATTTACCAAATTCCCAAACCACTGCCAGTTGCTCCTTCTTCTGCTGTGCTTTTCTTAGATAAGGATCTTGCTTTTTTAAGAAACTCCTCTTTTCTAAGTTCCGGCGAAGAAGACTGTTGTTGTTCTATCTGTTGCAGAGGTGGAGGAAACTGATATGAAGGTTCCTGCTAGGGTGCTATTTGTTTCAGTGTTTCTTTTTTAAAGGCTCTTTATTTCTTCATCAAGAATTTTGTATTCTAAATCATCATCTCTGGCCTGTTTTTCGTTTTTATATATGCGATATATCCACTTAATAATATTGTCGTCGGATACTTTTTCTGAACCGGGTTTTAAATATTAGATTTATCAAATATACTAATTAATATTTTTTCAGGCAATTCTTCTCTTTTAGTATTTTTAATATCTTCAATAAAATTCTTCTTAAATTTTGCAATCAGTACAGTATTTTCCTTTATTGGTTTAGACGCGAGTTCAGTACGAATTTGTTCAATACCTTCAAGTATTTCTTCGCTGGGTTGAGCTGCAGCTATGTCAGCTGGAAGGTCTTGTAAAAGTTTTTTTTGTTTTTTTTTTTAGTTCTTCTAGCAATTTTTTGTCTGCGCGACAGTTTGTTTTAGCACTGGAAGAATACCTTTTGTTTCATCGCTAGCATCTCCCAGTAAAGCTCTTTCAGTGACCGCCGCAGCTTTCTCAGTAGCTGTTGTAACGGGTTTAAATAACTGTTCCACACCTGTCGCAAATTCAACTTGTGCTTCTTGCCGCGCTTGTAATTTTTGTCTTACAGAATCTCTCATAGGAAGAAATTTTTTTATTGCTTCTAGTCGCTCTCGAGCTAGTCTAGCGGAATGTGCTTCTCCGATGTTGGCCATTATTGTTAACTTAAATTTTTAATTCACAGCAGCAGAGGGGGCGACGACAACAGCACGCAGCAACAACGGCGACAATTACGTTTACAACGATGCACCCTCGCGGTTTTATTTCGGCGTCTGGAAGTTGTAGGCGGCGCCCCTTCTGACGACGACAATAAAAACGCCGCGACAATTACGTTTACAGCGTCAACGCGTTTAAAGGGTTTATTTCGGCGTTTGGAGGCTTCTAAAAGTTGTGGGATTCGCCCCCTCTGCTGCTCGTGTTCCTATCGTTCCTTTGTTTGAGAGTTCCTTTGTTCTGTGCAATTACTTTGTTCACGGCTTGGCGGTTATCTAATCGTTTCCTCTTCTTGGTATTATTTCTTTGTTCTTTTTTTTCCTGTTCCTTTATTCTATTTTAATTGGTGATGGTGGTGGCCGCACTCAGTAGAACTTTTAAAATTATACACCAAGCCGGTTTTACACAGTAAACAAATCAAGCTTTAAGCTAATCATATATCAATCGATAATGTCTTACATGTCCTCAGCGGTGGAGTTGCTCAATATGTGCACGTGAAGTGGCGGTGGTTATTTTCCACGTACGTGACACTCTGCCATGAGTAAACATGGATGCGATTAACTCAGTGGCGTACTAAGGGAAAAAGGCGCCCGGAGCGATGATGGAGGCCCAAAGAAGTTTGGAGCCCCAAGACCTCTGGCGCAACCGCCCCATCCGCCACCTTCCCCCACCTCCCTGGTTAGTACGCTACTGAATTAATTGCCCTGAAATGATGCATGGGGAAATGGAAAATCATTTGAGCTGTACTGAATTACGCTCTGCGATATGGCAGCCAAATAAAAACTAATTGCAATATAACCAAATAAAATACGAAACATTGTGACAAGTACACTGCCGCAAGGAAGTTTATTACATATGCCAGGTTTGTCTTAATAGGTACTTACCTCCTATATTTTTTCATCAACATCGTGATATTAATCCTTTGAACAAAGGTACGTAATTTAATAATATTGTGGCTCCATATTGTTCTGTCAGAATTGTCTACGAAATATTCGTCTGACTTGTCTATAAAAATTGGTCACAGTTGTTCTTTATCAAACCACATGAAACGGAGATGAGTCGGGGTTGAGTCAGAGTTGTTCCTAACTTAGACTTACGCCGAGTTCTCCCTAATTCGGAATAGTCAGTACTCAATCATGGGACCTATAAACACCAGTGGCCACTGCAAGGAGATAAGATGAGCACCTGATATTACAAGATAGTTAAAGGATAGCATTCCCCCGTGTAGTGCTAAATAAAGAAGTGAGAGAACGCAATAAAGAAATGAGGGAACGCATGTTCCTCAGTTCGGGGTTGGGGACAATGGCGATCGCAAAAAAAAAAAGGAATGGGAACGCGCACAAAAGTTAGGGAATGCCTTTCCCACAGTACTAGATACCTTACATTCCCTTTAATGACACTAATTATTCTCAAAGCAAGAATGTATATGCTGCACTCAACGCTAACTATCATATGCTGACGTACCTGAGAAGGAAGATGGTATGATCCGTCCTTGAAGATATATGCCTTTCTTTTCTCAAACAGTTCTTGTTCTCTTTGCTCCTTAGAAGGGTCATCCCCGGGAAGACTTGTATCAATATGCACAATCTTGTAATGATAGTTAGCCTTTATCCACCGAAGAATTGGAAAAATAAACTCCTCATCTGTCCTTTGGTTGACCACCTTCACCGTCTCTACGTACCAGTTACTGCCAATGCCCGCATCATCACGCCACAACTCTATCATGCCAATTTCGTCAAGGTTTTCACATTGAATTGTAAATTCGTCAAGCTGACCTCGCTCGAAATCATTGTGTAAAAACGTATCTAACGCAACAGTGTCAGACTTCTTTCCATTTTTCCCGTACAAAATGATGAAAACGTTCGCATCGGTACCGCTATACAGCTTGTCTCCAGTTTTAACAAACAGCTTGTACTGGACTTTCTCCATGACTCGATGGCTGCACCAATCTCAACACTACTTCAAGATAAATTACGCCGGTCTGTTTTGAACGACAACCTAAAGTCATTCGCATAGACGGTTAAACGCGAATTGAACTAGAAGCCAACAGACCGTCAACAAAGTGAATTGTCAAACAGTGGAATGCGAAGACAGCCTTGGGAATGTGAGTAAACAGCCAGATGATAGTGGACTAACATAGATTTAAATACACCATGCATATATAACATGCTGTCCATATAACATAATGGCCTACTTACGTTGGGTTTTTGTGGGTGTGTGTGTGTCTTTTATATTTATTTTTATGACAAGAATACACAATCGTTATCAAATGTACGACGAAATGTATTACACTCTGGCTGTAATATATCACTTATATAAGAAAAACAACATGTATATAGAGCGAACTGTCATTACATAATGCTTAACAGAGATAGCAAAATTCGAAAAACATAATCGAAGGACTTGTTTTAAAGAATCGCGGGTTATCTGTATTCGTTAATTGATTATATTTATAAACGTTACACCTGAAAAGAAAATGAGGTATAATGTTTTATTTCGTCTAAAGCATAAGAACACGATGGAAGAGAGTGGTATCCATCACCTATTTCTTGCTACTGACAAAGTCTTCATTAGCCAATCTTCTAGTTGTGCAGTTCTAAACTTAATGAAGCGTGTACATATATTGTAGTAATGTCTAGTTTAAATAACCCCGTAATTAAGACCAGTAAATGACGTACTGATTGTAGCTGTTTCAACTCGTCCCTATTGACCGCCCCGGTGGCCTAAGTGGTTAGGGCGTTAGCCTCGGATGGGCGAGGTTCCATCCTCGGTCGAGTTGTACCAAAGACTTCTAAAAATGGTACTAGCATCTGCCTCGCTTGGCGTTCAGCCTTAAGATATTAGTGTTAGGACCGATCGGCCTCATGTCAGGAAGATGTTACTGGGTGTGACATCATCTTACATGTCTTCGGCAAGATACCCCAGTGCTAGACACACTATAAACTGCCACACTGAAGACATCGTAGCGTTATGACTGTAAAATTGTTAAAGCCACGTTAAAATCAAAATTACACACACATACACACACACACAAGCGCGCTCGTGTTTATTGATCTTTTAGTCGTAGTTCTACGTACCTTGTTAGCCATTTAACAAACACAAAACCTTAATTTTCTCCATGCGCAGTTTTCACAATCAGCAATGATTATGCATGACACCAGTATGTTCATCATAATCTAAGAATATTATATAATTCATAAACTCACCAGCAATTCGTTTTCTATTGTTATTGCTTCTACCTTATTTGGATTTTATAGCTTTTCCTCGTATTAAAATATAAATTTTAAATGAACCAAAGAATGAAAACTAATGTATCATATTAAAAAAGGATGGGTGTTTCTGACACTTTTGAAACAGATTCAGGCTTAGAAAATTCTACAATATATGAAGATTTATTATGTTTCCAAATGATCTCGATTCGCTGAATTTCGTTAACTTTGCCGGTGTAATTTTCAGCATATAGTCATTTGCGATAATATTTAATTTTAAATTCCAACGATCTGCGCGACTTTAATCTGGTCCGGTTGCTAAAATGGAACAAATGTAGAATTTACCTTTTAACGGTAAAATGTTTGGCCAGAAGAGAATGCAAGAGTAAGATAGTATTATTTCAGTTAGACTTTAAAAAAAAATGTAATACAGCTACAATAGTGTGGAAATCATTTAGTTATTTCACTTGTGTAAATATAGGTAGAACAAAGTAATAATTTTCCACAGTTGGTGCATAGCTTAAAAATAAGGATAACAATAAAAACAGGTACATATATATTTAACAATAGGCTGTTAAATCGATCAATTTTATGACCTGATAGTTTCTCCATATTGTAATTTTTTAAATAGTCCTTCATCATTCGCATATATATATATATATATATATATATATATATATATATATATATATATATATATATATGCTAAACAATAAAAAATAGGCGGTTAAATCGATCGTTTTTATGACCTGATAGTGTTTTCATATTGTATTAAAAAAAGTACTTCATCATTCGCAGCAATAAACGTTCCAGATAATTTCGACTTGTATTTGTCCTTTTGTGTTCCTCTTGTATGTGTGGGTTTTGTTTTTCTTTCTCAGGAAGTTGTGTGCTTCCTGGCCCATTGTGAATATTTCTTGCTGGAACTTTATACGCATCCTCATAAATCACGTATTAAACTAAAATTTTGTCAAATAAATGAATTCGCGGTGAAGTTCTAGCCATAGTTATCCGGCATTTCGAGGTACAGCTTATATATATATATATATATATATATATATATATATATATATATATATATATATATATATATATATATATATATATATATATATATTGTTGTTGTTTCTGGGTAAGTATGAGGGTAAAGACCACTAGCTATAGAGTTACATTTAAAAGTTCAGAAACCGAAATCATAATATGTTTCCATTACATCTTTGAAACCAAAATTGCTTTATCAACAACAACAAAAATTTAGTAGCACTGATTTTTCATCCTCGCTAAGCACTTTTATTTTTTAAAACTATATCATCATCAAAAGGTCTTCGATGACATAAATACCCATCGACATTGAGAGGCTATAGCACGTGACTTTCTTAAACATCTACCTTGAGAGGTTTTGATGAATAACCCATATATACAATCAAGTTTGAAAACTATCTCTCAGTTTGCTTGATTTGTTTACTGTGTAAAACCGGCTTGATGTATAATTTTAAAAGTTCTAATGAGTACGGCCACCACCACCACCACTTAACATAGAAGAAAGGAACAGGAAAACAAGAGCAAAGAAATAAGATTAAGAAGAGGAAACGATCTGCAACCCGCCAAGCCGTGAACAAAGGAATTGCACAGAACAAAGGAACTCTCATACAAAAGAACGATAGGAACACGCAACAGAAAACAAAGGAACAAAGGAGAGACATGGAGCGGAACAGCAGACTGGGCGTTAGGACAAAAACAAAAGATAAGTCATCATTCAATGTTAGACGCAATTTAAGTAGAAGAATGCAAACTAGGTCCAAACAAATGGCTCTATTCAATCCAAACACGCAAACACACAAGCCACCAAACCCTATCATCAAGTTAGTAAAAATAATGGATGTATCACAACTCCAGACAGCATCAATAAATCATGTAAAACAAGCAAGATTAAAGCACATTGTACCAACAACAGCAAACTCCACTTCAACCAACATCACACTGGGACCCCAAATTCTGGTCACAAACACAGACCAAACAAACCACAAACCAGCAGACATAACTAACACCCCCACCCCACCAACAGAAACTACTAGAAATACAAAACTACTCTCCAGGGAACAATATAAATACAATGCCAATACTATCGCATATCCTCTTCAAGGAAGCGGAAAAACCACACACAAATGAAGATATGAACACCACTATTCCAAACCTAACAAATGAATTTGATAGTAACCTACTTACCTTAAACTCCCCACAATTAGACCACATAACCATAACCAGCACCCCAAAATTCACCAAAAATGAAATAACCAATTCTAGAAACATGCAAACAAACCAACAACAGGAAATCAAGCAAACAACAATAAATCAAAACATAAGGAAAGAAACTATACACTCAAGCCAATCTCCTGGACCATCTGGGATAATAACAGCAAGGGAACCACCAACCTATGGGAACAGATCCAATGAATTAGACACTACCAAACTACCCAGCATCATCACTAATAAGGCAACCCAAAGACCCCAAACAACCCAAAACCACCAAAACACATACCCATGTAAAGGCAAGGGCCGGCTAAAACCCCCAAAACAACCAAACCAAAACCCCACAAGTAAGGCAAACTCAAAACAGGAAATAAAACAACAACAGAACCCCCAAAATAAAATTCACAATTATCATTCCATCGAACACATCATATACATAAGCAGAAGGTGCAACATAATTACTAGTCTAAGTACCAATAGCATTATGACAGCACTGGCCAACATTCACACTGGATAATTCAAACTGATAAGACCAAGGCGAAACTACCTGATTGCCTAATGCATCACAATTCAACAGGTGGAAACATTTATCCAAATTGAAACTATAGGCCCAATAAAGATCAAAGTAGAGAGACAACATAGCACTCAAAGGAAAACACGAGTCACTTCGAACTCCAAACACAGTGAAACCACAACTAATCTGGCTGAACCCACTAAAACCAATATCTTTAAAAAAGTAATAGCACTAAACAGATACAACAAGGACATAAGCAATGAACTCCTACTTCAGAAACTCACGGCAAATGGAACACAGACCACCAAAGTCTATCGTCTTAAAGATCACAAGGGAGAAGAAACAAACAAAGCAGTTATAGAGGCTACCGAACCAATACACTCAATAATAACACTAGGACAGTCAGGAGTGTACCATCAACTGGAAAACTACATAAATAGGCCAAGATTTTGCACCAAATGCCTGCACTATGCCCTCAGATGTAGATTCAAACCAAGATGTAAGCACCTCACCTACCATTCTGCCAAAAAACATTATTTGTAAAAACAACCCCAACACACCAAAATCTACTTCTGAAATAATCAATAAGCATAAAAACTCTCCACTTAGAATCAGAAGCGAAAAAAGTGCACCACAAAACATACCCTCTAATCAGGAAACAAAAGAACCAAAAACTACAACCCACATTGTAACAAACCAAGACCACCCTGATAACACTCCTGATACAAACAAAACTGTCACCCCAAACATCCCCAAACCTAACACACACCCCAACACAGAATTAATACAGGAAGTAATGAACCTAACAACAGGAACCCTAATACAAGATCTCAATAGCATAATGAAAACTCTCAAAACCATTTTCACCATACTAGCTGACTGGACCACAAGACTAACAGATAAAGACAACTTCAAAAATGGATAGTACAAAAAATAATAAAAACACCATCTGGCAACGGAACTGCAGAGGAATCTTTAAAAACCTATCAGAACTGCAGAACAAACTGAATAATACGGCCGTAAAACCAGACGTAATCTGCCTACAGGAAACCCTCATAACACAAGAACACAAATGCCTGCCCAAACAACAAGTCTATATCCAGGGAATCTTTAAAAACAGACCCAAGGGGCAGAAAGGGGGTGGACTAGCAATTTATTTTATAGATACACTAATTTACTATGAAATAATAACTGCCCTACCAACGCAATCTCAGTAAAGGCAATCACAACAACAATCTAATTATCTGTGGCGACTTCAACGCACACAGTGAATTACGGGGAGGTGAAAAGAAAGCACAAAGATGGAAAATGATTCAAATATGGATAACTGAGAATAATCTGGTCATCTTAAATGACGGGTCGAACACTAGATTAAACCCTGAGGATGGCACTCTCTCAGCCATAGACCTAACCATCACTACCCCAAAAATTGCTCAAATCACAAATTGGTGGGTGGATCAAAAAGATGCGTTAGGAAGTGACTATTTCCCCATCACAATCAATATTCAAACAAAGACTCAACACATTTCAAACGAAACCCCACCTAAATGGAGGTACCAACAGGCAGACTGGGGCCAATTCCAGTTATTACTAGCTAGAGTAAATCCAGATAACTTAGAAAGCCCAAATATTGACTTGTATTATGATAACATAACAGACACAATTATCGAGGCAGCAAACCGATGCATCCCAAAGACAACTAATATCCAAATTAAAAACCCTGTACCATGGTGGACCAAACAGTGCACTATAGCACATAAAGACAAAAAAAGGCCTAAAATAAATATAAACGCACCAAAAATTCTATCTACTTCCAGCAAGATAAAGATAAAGAAAAAGCACTAAAACAAACTATAAAAACTGCTAAAATTAATCTAAGGCAAACCTTTTGCTCTAAACTGAGTCTAAAATCAAATTCAAAACAAATATGGGACAAGATAGAAGCCATAAAAAGGAAAGCAACTACCTCAGCCCCAAAAATTAAAAATACCATAACAAATAAAGATAAGGCAGACATCCTAGCGAAGCATTTTTCGAACATGAGTAGCAACAATAACCACACCAAAAACTTTCAAGAACACAAAAAACTAATGGAGGGAACCCAACCTCAAATGTTTCAAAACCAAGGAACAAAAGAATCTCACCTAAATAGCGACATCACAGTACACGAATGGGAGATAGCCCTACGATCCAAAAACGAAACATCCCGTGGTAAGGGATGGTTACATTATCTATATAAAAAATACCTATCGATATAACAATAGCCATAATCAAACTCTTTAATACGATATGGGATAAAGGCCAACTACCCACCAAATGGAAACAGGCCATAGTAATACCAATCCCAAAGCTAGGTAGAGATCCCAACAACATAAATTCGTACCGACCCATCTCCCTTACGAACAATATTTGCAAAATAATGGAGACAATAATCGCAAAGAGGTTAAAACACCACCTAGAAACCAATAACCTAGTCTCCATAAATCAATGTGGCTTTCGGAACAAACGGTCCACCACTGACCAACTTCTCAGATTGGAAACATATATCAAACTCGCTTTTAACGCACATAGGAAAACCGATCGCAATATCATAGCGGTTTTTCTAGACCTAGAAAAAGCGTTCGACCTAGTATGGACCAATGGACTAATGGAATAACTGGACGCTTGTTCAACTGGATAGGCGATTTCCTCACAGGCCGGAAAATTACCACAAGAATAGGCAACACCCATTCGGAAGAATTTTCACTTGACAATGGAACACCGCAAGGCAGTATAATACGTCTCCTACTATTTAACCTAATGGTAAACGACCTTGACCTCAATGCAGCCTCCACATAAAACAAACTTGTCACAAATTGCAGATGATAGTGGCATATGGAGGAATGGAAATCCTGCCAATAAAACAGTAGTTAAAGAAATCCAGCAGAGCCTAGACAACATAGGGAGATGGGCGGACAAATGGGGTTTCAAAATATCTCATGAAAAAACTGTGAAATCATATTCACCCCCAAACGAAATAACAACCTAGTCTATCCAAACTTCTATATACAAAATCAATTAATCAAATACGTAACAGTATTACAACAATTCCTATGAATGTTCTTTGACAACCACCTCACATAGAAACAGCACATTGAAGAACTCATCCAGAATTGTAACAAAGATCTCAATTTACTCAGGAACGTCACAGGGACTGACTGGGGATCCAACCAGGAAACCCTCCTCACGATATATAAAAGCCTAATTAGATCAAAACTGGATTACGGTTGCCAAACATGTAACTCTGCTAAGCAAGCTGTATTACAAAATCTTGACACTATCCAGAGAAAAGCCTTACTATTATGCACAGGAACACTCCCCTCAACATCATTAGAAGAACTACAAACACTAACAGGATATCTAACCTTAAAATTACGTAGGCAAGAACTACTCCTCCGATACTCCATTCGATTAGATACCCACCCAGACAACCATCCCACCAAAATAGCTATAAACAAGTGTAAAGATGTCTGTTACCCAAAATCATACCCATCACACCAAGTGGCAATGTAATCCTTGAACTAAGATAAAAGATACCTCTACTAAAAAAACAAGTAAGAAACAATACAGACAAGAACAAATCACCATGGTTACAAAAACCAACAAGGATTAACATTGAAGCTACCGAATTAGGCAATAAAAAAGGACAAGAAAACGTACTAAAACCTGTACTGGCAAACGAAATCAACCAAAAATACCCGGACTATGTTGGATCACAACACACATACCCAGATCTAGTTATGGACTCTAATAAAAAAATAAACAATCAGCATATAAAAATATAAATAAATTCATAGACTCAGCAGGACTTAGGAACAAAATATAATTACTATCCCCACAAAACCAAAAGACCCCCAGTAACTAGCTAAATAAATTTAGAAGCCCCCACATAAAAACCCAAAACATATCATTCAATTTTATAAAAAGATTAATAAATAATTCACTTACGAGGCAGCTATCAGAAACTAAGAAAACCGCAAAATCGGGTGTCCTAGATGTCCTTAACGAACCAAGTAATCAGCTAGGACTCCGGTCCTAGATGTCCTTAACGACTCCGGTCTCTTGCTAAATAAAGTATAAATAACATTCAATCTCTAATAACTTTAATAAATAACTAACTTAATGAGGCAATATCTAAAAACTTATACATAACATAACGTAGGAAGCACACACTAAACACCTCGATTAGTAATACCACAATGACCTTGAAAATCTATCTTCAGACATGATTTATACTAACAACCTCTATACACAGCATAAAACACCACCCACCCCCTTTTTAGAACATTTTAAGAATAGAAAAAAAAGAAAGAAAAATAGTACATAAAAAACGCAAAAAACATCAGGCAAATGCAACAAGAAACCAACGATTTGAAGCAACCAGGACCGTTCCCTAGCTCTCCTTCCCACTAATGACAGCCAACCATTCAACTGTAAGGGATCTTTATGGACCCACATATTGAGGCCAAACTATCAGGGTTCCTTGAACCCATAAAAGCCTGGGGGAGGTGACACCATTCCATTCCCCAGGAACAACTAGCATGCTGTGGTGCAGTCAGAAAAAAGTGGCACATGCACAATTGTGCGCACGTCACTATAATTAAACTCAACGACAACAAAAATGTATACAATACCTACATTGGGAGGAAAACATCATGCTTACATTCCAATATTATGACGTCATCTGACGAAACGTTGTTTAATAATAATAATAATAATAATAATAATAATAATAATAATAATAATGATACCTTGTAACATTGTTTTACTTGGGTAGTTAGTATTATTTCTTAATTGCTTATGCCTCAAAATTATAGAAAATGGCTATTAATACCCACATATTTTGCTTTTGTAACAAGGACAGTGATATTTTGAAATTCACCTATTTTCCAGAACATTCCAGATAGATTCAGTGCTGAGTAAACTTGGGGTAACTTCCAGAACTTTCTAGAACATTCCAGTAGTATAAATGCAAGGGCCTTAAGCCAACCAGTTCAGTTTAGTTCCAGCTGCATAAGTGGATACATAGATGCATTTTCCTCATATAACATTAAGTGGCTTCAAGCATCCGGCAGACACAATTTGCTATGTCTGTGGCCAGTTTATCAAGACAAGAGTGAAAAAGTACTCCGTGGAGACATCTGCTAAGATGTTTGAAGCCTAAAAGGCATATTTTGGCATGCCAGTCCAGGATCAAGAAAACCCTGGGCACCTCATTTCACCTGCCTGCGAGCACTGCAAAAACTCTGGAAGGTAAGATTGACAATTGTTGCTCGGAATTTTATGTTATAAAATTTGTTAAAACTTTACAATTGTAAAAGATTTTAAATTTGAAATGTTTTGCAATTTTCACTGTTATTGAAAAAATATATCATATATGAAAATTTTTACGAGAATCTCTTACACGTTAGCCATGGGTGAAATAAATGTATTTTTGTAGGATGGTACAGAGGGGAAAAGAGAACCATGAAGTTCGCTATCCCAAAAATTTGGCGGGAACCCACTGACCACTCAAGCAACTGCTACTTCTGCATAGTGGACCCTTCCAAACATCGGACTGGAAAAAATGCACTGCTATCAAGTTTCCGGACCTTCCATCGTCCATTTCCCCGGCGCCACACTGCCCTGAGCTCCCCGTACCCATTCCTCCGGAGAGAGAACAGTCGTCTTTAAAAAAGACCAGCAAGTCAGAGAGCGAGGAATATGTTGTAGATCTAGGTGACAGTTTCAGCGGTGGAGCTAGAGGAGAGAAATTCATACTATCCCAACCAAAAAGACCTCAACGACTTGATCAGAGATCTTGGTCTCACCTAGTCCAATACCGAGCTTTTGACGTCTAGGCTCAGACAGTGGAACTTGTAGGATGAAAGTGTGCAAGTAGCAGATCAGAGGAAGGGTCACAAAGGTTTTTTCAGCTTCTTCACCCATCAAGATGGGCTCTGCTTCTGCCACAATATGACCAGTATGTTCGAAGCAATTGGAATCGTCTGTAACCAGAATGAGTGGCGCTTCTTCACTGACAGCTCATCCAGGAGCCTCAACGCCGTGCTGCTCCATAATAGAAACAAGTACCCATCCCTTCCCCTGACTCACTCGGTGCACCTCAAGGAGGATTACAACAACATCAAGAATTTGCTGTACGCCTTCAAGTATGATGCCTACGGCTGGGAGATCATCGGAGACTTCAAAATGGTGCCATTCTTGATGGGTCTCCAATTCGGTTTTACCAAGTTTCCCTGATATATTTTCCTTTGGGATAGCAGTGACACCAAGGCGCACTACCACAGGCGGAACTGGCCACAGCGGACCGAGTTATATATGGGGAGGAACAAAGTCCAATGGATGACACTGATGGACCCATGTAAGGGGCAGTGCCACCACTTTACACCAGACGGGGCCTTATGAAACAATTGGTCAGAACTCTAGATAAGGAGCCGGCAGATTTCAAGTACTTTCGAGACTTCTTCACAAAGCTGTCTGGGCAAAAGTCAAAGCCAGTGTAACATGCAATAGTATACACCCCCAGTCAGGAGTATACCTGGGGTTAAAGCGTCCTGGGCTAGATTATACCCGGGTATAGTATGGCCTGGGCCAATATATACCCCTGGGGTATATTATGGCCTAGGCCAATTCATACCCCTCAGGCCAAATTATACCCCCATGATATCAATAGTGTTGAGCGATATACACAAGGATTCCGCTTTGTCAGATAAGTTAAGTGAGAAAGCTAACTGAACTAAAATCGTATAACTCTACACACAGACTTTTATTACGTCAACCAGAAAAACTTTAATCAGTAAAAAATATTAGACTTCCACAAAGATCAAAGATTACTACCACACTTCTCAGTAGTGTTTACACATTAAAATAAAATCACATATCTAAAATATTATAATGCAATTGTAACATAGTGCTCAATTAATTTGACTATTCATAATATAATAAAAGTCATGACGTCCTGAAACTTCAACTACTAAGACTGGCAAGTCCTCGCTATATTATAAATGTTCAAAGTTAAACACTGATAACAACATCAAAATGATCATGCTTGTTTAAGTGCATGTTCTGTTGTTGACTGCAGATTGAATCTTGCGGGATCAGTCAACCAATCCATGGAGTTGCCGACTTTTGTGTGGATGACGATGTCGCAACTCAATAGATTCGCTGTGGCCATGATCCTATGCATTTGTTTCCCAGACTCCATCACGAGAGATGCCAGAGGTATTTACATATTCATTCACATTGTGGTTCAAGTATTCCTGTAGTTCTTTGTCAAGTCTGTGTTCATGTGGTGGATGACTTTATCTCTGACAAGGGAGTGGTTCTTTTCTGATCCTGTTAAGATGTAGTTGATGGCCCGGAAGTAGCAGTTGCCATCACCTTTTTTTGTATATACGCCGTGGTTGTCAAAAGTCCCTTGTTCGTCCATAGTACACAACCTTACCAAGCGTAAGGCCAAGAGTGGTGCTAAGATACTTTCTTCCTGAACTTGGTAGTGGGTTGAAAGTCTTGGTCTGCTTGTGTTTCAGTGAGATATAGATGTCATCATTGTCTGGTTCTTCAAGTGGTCTTTTGAGTGTCTTTTGCTTTGGGCAGTCATTGGCAGGGCCACTCGGACAATCATCGGGGCACTGGAGTGGTGGAGAAGCCTGTTCATACTGGTAAATATTAAGGTTGCTGGCGTGGTAGGTGTTGCTCAGTATCTTGTCAGTCTTATTGTTCTTAAATTTTACTCGTCTCTTGCTCAAGGATTCCACAGTGGGTGGTTCCATCTTTGAACACATGCGATAAATACGGCGCTGATTCTTGATATAAATAGTGGAACCAGCAGTGAAGTCTTTGTTCTGTTGTGTAAGCGATCAAAGGCACGCTTATGGTGTTCCTGGGCAGAGAGGATGTTGGTACTGACTGTTGAACGGAGCTTTTATGGATGGTTGTCAACGTAGCAAGCATCAGTGAAGGCATCATCTGAAAGGAGCATGGGGCCAACATTGTCATCTTCTGAAGGTTTGAGGTCTATAGGAAGCTTGGCCTTCCGTCCATACATGACCTCAAATGGAGTGCACTTGGTTGAGGCATGCACGGATATATATATATATATATATATATATATATATATATATATATATATATATATATATATATATATATATATATATATATATATATATATATATATATATATATATATATATATATATATATATATATATATATATATATATACTCTTCATGTCCAGAGACAGGGTTAATCATGTGGCACACGGTAAGGTAGTGTCAATACATAGCCATTTATCGATATTCGCGGAAACTTTAAAGAAGGAATGATCATACATACATACATACATAACATGAAGAAGGAATCAAGAATCATGATACGATATGTTATAATATGATTTTCATCATAACCTTCTTCTCATCTCTTGCTATGAGAAGGGCTTACTCATAAGATAAGACATGTCTTTGACCACGTTCAGAGAGAGAGAGAGAGAGAGAGAGAGAGAGAGATAGAGAGATAGAGAAGGAATTCAGACTCTCTAACAAGGGTGTCACCAATAACCGTGAAGATACGACTACATCTTGAGCAATTAGGTAAGGAATCGCTGTAAGAAAAGACATAGCTTTTCTGACTGGAGCAACGAATTAATTCTTCGTAAGCCTGATTCGCTATTTATATAGTTTTCTCGTTGGCTCAGTCTTAGTGAGAACATGCCCCTTTGAACGTTTCCATGGCGATCGTGTGAACCATCTGCGTAACGCATCCATTATTGATATCATAATAATTTGTATGTTCTGCAGCTTCCCTCCAAATCTAAATTGATGACATTTAGATACGAGCGAAATATATTTTGTGCTGACAATTGTTGAATTTTAGTTACGAGCAAAATGTACTTTGTGCTAATAAATGTTGACATTTAGTTACGAGCGAAATGTATTGTATATTTTGTGCTGACAATTTGTTGATATTTAGTTACGAGCGAAATGTATTGTATTATTGTATGGGTTTCTACACCTGCTTGTAAAGTGCAATCTTTATAAAATAGCATACAGTTATATTACACAGATATATAAATTTTATCTCCATATATTTTAGTGCAAAATTATTTTCAATATAAATTAATGAAAAATTACTTTTAATACAATTTAGAATAAATTTCAATCGTATTACTTTTACTTAAAAGTTCTGTCCTAATAATACCTTCAGGGTCTGAGCCGAGTCCTCGAGGCTCGACAGAGGAAAAATAAATTATATTCAAAAAGGTGAAAGATCAAATATACAATAATATTTGAAACAGTCGGTAAAATCCAAAATATACAATGGAAAAAACATTGCCAGACATTTAGTGAAGTTCAGAAATAAAACGAGAAAGCTACAAAATACTCATTGTAATGCAACCAAAAAAGAAGAAAATAGATATATTGAAAAGTACATTGCAAAGTATTTAGTAAAATTCAAATAAAAATAGAATGGAAAAGACACTTCACGACATTCAATAAAATTCAAAATTACAAGCAAAAAAGCATGGCACGACAGAAATAAAAATTGAAAAGATACAATGACAACAAAAGAAAGTTTTAAATATTACAATAAAATTCTGTTATTTACATTACGACTTTGTCTTGTTAAATAATTATTAAACTAATATTAATATGCAGTTCTTGTTTTCTTTATTTTTCTTTTTATATTTTAGTTTACTCGTTTTTGTTGTTGTTATTATCATTTTTACTTGTGTCACATCAGCAGAACATATTTATGGGTGACTGCTGTAATTATTTTTGCTTCAGCCACGTGTTGTGAAATGAATTCTCATTCTTCTGGGTATTACTAGTGAACCGATATTGAATTTATCGTCCTAATGCATACATACTATTAACAATGAGATACCAGCGACATTGAAGTAAAATGTTTGCGAACAGAATGGCGTAAGAATTTGTTATTAACCAATATTAAGGAAAGTGAAAATTTGAGTGTATTAACCGTTTGATATTAACCAAGAGTAAGGAAAGTGAAAATGTGAGTGTTGTGTTAGTCCTACCCTAATAACAATGACCTCTGTTCACTTGCAATCAAACCTGGACCTGCGCGTGCATGAAATAGAAATCACATTTAAACCAACCGAAGAGTAATAAGTGAACATATCATTATAATCGTAACACTGGTTCGGTGAGGTCCAGTGCAACTTTGAAATGGACTTACATTACCGACGTTACCTGTGACGTATGAAAGAGAATGTATCGCCGTTATCGTTTCAAATAAATTTGCCTTAGAAACTGTCCGTATGTAGGCCAATAGCTTTTGTAGTTGTTGTTGTAGGGTTTAACGCCATTTTTCAGCACACGAAAGGCTATACATGGCGACCAGTATTAATGGTGGAGGAAGAACCCGGAAAAACCCCTGAAAGAACCACTGACCCTCGAGAAGCTACTGACAAGCTTTCTCACATACCCACATTGGCCGAATCCGAGACTCGAACCTACGCAGACAGAGATGAGATGGCAGTGATCCGTAACGGAGTACGCTTTAGAAAATCGGCCACTCGGGGCCCCCTAGGCCAATAGCTGCTCATGTCTTATGAGAGCTATGCAACGCGGAAAACTCGGTTTCGAGCAACCACTTCGGCACTTTGACTAATTTAGCATTTTAACATACATATCTACATATATAATGAACAACACGACAACATCATTCGATGTTGCCAAGCCAGGGAAGGAAGCACCTCTTCCGACTGGTTTGAAGACATTCGAGCCATTTCTATGGCGGTATCGCCAAGACACATTACCATAAGGTACACATTCATACGATTCGTATGAAAACATGAGAAAGAAACCTCAATAACATTATCGAACCCAACTGGGCTGACAAAATAAACATCTGCATCAATATGTTTGAGACGGCTTTGCGGAAATTACAATTCTCCATAAGATAGGCAAATACGGTACGACCTTGTCATGTGTTTATGCAGCGAAATATGTATACACTGGTTTTAAATTTCAGTACGAACAGGTTTGATGTAAAAGCTTTGTCTATGGAATGCGTGTTAAAAAAGTGGGTTCATGTACACTCATTGTAGTAGAAACCTTAGCAAACGCGATAAATGTTACTGAAGTAGGTATAAAAAATGTTATTAATACTAAATAACAAATTAAATACAGCATATAGTAGATACGCTTTTGGAAATATTTTGAACTTAACGCACTAACCTTGTAATTTTACATTTCAAGAAACAAAATATGATGATACAAAAACATACCTATGTGAAAATAACCACAGCCCAGAAATATTCTTCCTAAGAAACGAATTATATATTAATGGACAGTAAACAATACACGTATTGTCTGTAATATAGAAAGAGTACAATGGGTAAAAGTTAAAGTCACTATTACTGGGGAGAAAACTGTCAATGCGGCTGTCGTTGACTTGGGGCCTGGCGTAGATGTAGCTGTTGGACCCATGGAAATCTATTTTTTGCATGGATATATGTATTTCACCCTGGGTTGTAGGTAGCTCGAATTCGGGGCTGGACTAGGAATAGTATGCATACGATATGTTGGGAATTTCAGGTGTTACTGCAAGAAGAATTATCACCGGCGATGTATAAATTTTATCCTGGAAATCGTCTAAGTAATTCTGATGTACCTGGTGTTGATGTTTCAGAATAGACCCTTCTTGTGGGCAAAATGAACGAAAATGACAGAAGAGTTGTCCAGTCGCTCCGGAGTTGATGCAGCAGCATAGCTGGGCGGCGGTGTGAAGTCTGATGGTTGCAAGAGTTTCGGTGTGAGTCTGTTCCGTAGATTATAATTATGAGAAGTGACACCCTTATTCGTGATAATCTTCACTATTCTTTTGTTTCTTCTCCACCAACTGTTATGATATGTGTTGTATCATAACAAGGGTGTCACCAATAATCGTGAAGATAAGACTACATCTTGGGGAATGAGGTAAGGAATCGATGTAAGGAAATGACAGAGCTGTTCTGATTCGAGCAACGAATTAATTCTTCGAAAGCCTGATTCGCTATTTATAGTTTTTCGTTTGCTCAGTCTTAGTGAGAACATGCCCCTTTGAACGTTTCCATGGCGATCGTGTGAACCATCTGCTCAATGCATCCAATATTGATATAATAATAATTTGTATGTTCTGCAGCTTCCCTCCAAATCTAAATTGATGATATTTAGATACGAGCGAAATATATTTTGTGCTGACAATTGTTGAATTTTAGTTACGAGCAAAATGTACTTTGTGCTAATAAATGTTGAAATTTAGTTACGAGCGAAATGTATTGTATATTTTGTGCTGACAATTTGTTGATATTTAGTTACGAGCGAAATGTATTGTATTATTGTATGGGTTTCTACACCTGCTTGTAAAGTGCAATCTTTATAAAATAGCATACAGTTATATTACACAGACATATCAATTTTATCTCCATATATTTTAGTGCAAAATTATTTTCAATGCAAATTAATGAAAAATTACTTTTAATACAATTTAGAATAAATTTCAATCGTAATACTTTTACTTAAAAGTTCTGTCCTAATAAATATATACCTCACATTCTTCCAGTCCAATTATATTGATTAACTGTTATATTTCCAACACTCCCAACAATATGTTCTAGTTCTTAAATCACAATGGTATTCTTATTTATTAAGCTGAAGCTAAAACATGCTTCAATAAACTCAGAAAAGGCGGTGATAATTGTTGTTCATGTTTTCCTGGTACAGGTAAAGACCAGAACGATAAGAAATTACCTGCAATAATATACCGAAAACTGCAATAAAATTACGTATTCCTGGGCCTACATGTTTTGATACCCTCCCCAGCGTTTTAGCCCCTAACCGGTTACTTCCCCGAGTGTAAGGGTTGACACTAGCTGCTCGTATGGATTATCGCCTACGTGATGTCCTTACTTGTTTTACAAACATACATCGCTTACATATTGTCCTCATTTATAGAAAATACCTACATTACCCACATAATGTCCTTACTATTGGACATACCTACATCGCCCGCATAATGTCCTCACCTATTTTACGTACCTACATCGACCACACAATATCTTCTTTTAATTTACAGTCCCAGATCGCCTACATAGTATCTTTGTCAATCTGCATGTTCACACGTTGTATACTTAATGTCTTCACTTAATTAACATACCCACAATGCATGCAAAGTGTCATCGGTGAATTTACACACGCTAGTTGTATACTATTATCAATTAATTTGAAAAAATCAAGCTTTTATTATCCTGCGTAGCTAAATGAATGAATAAGATATTTCACATAAATAGAAGTGTGTATTTATTTGCAGAAGTACAACATCAACTGCAAAATATTTATATCCTCAGTTAGTGGCAAAACATTTATAACTTCTGACGGTCGTATCTAGTTAGTGGCAAAAAAATTTTATCTTTTGACGGTAGTGCCCGTTAATGGCAAAACATGTATATCTTCAGATGGTAACACCCAAGAAGTAACAACATAATATTGCTAAAGTCTCATATTTTTTCTAAAGAGTTTAGTTGAAGAAACTTCTGTTTTTGCTATTTTGCACTTACATTAAACAATCATCCGAATATTAGCAAAGATGCCCCACCCCCAACAATAAAACCCAAAGCAAAAACCCCAAACACCCCAACCCCCCAAAAAATTAAAGTAGAAGAAAAGGCACGGTTACGAATATCAGTTTTGGATGCCTACGTAGACATGAAATGAGACTTGGCATTCTTCCATGGTTGACAATTGAAAAGTAAATATTAATTTAATATACAAGTGGGGCATATTCTGGCCTGAAGGGGTATGGTCTGGCCCAGGCTATTTTACACCCCCGGGCATAGTTTAGCCTAGGATACTTTTTCCATCGGCGTATACTCTGGCCTGGGCCAAACTATACCCGGGTTTAATCTGGGCAGAAGTTAATTTGGTCTGTTTCGCCTGTGTCTTCGTCGGACCACATATTAAGAAGATCATGGAGTGCTATGAATTCCATAAGAAGCTCACTGGTAAGGAGAAAGCGGCTTGGAACATCTTTGACGCAGTGGTTCGGGGCTTCCTGGGCAATCACAAGGCCAAAAACTACCTGGAGCTGATTGGCTCTGAAGAACTACGGCAAAATGAGCTGCAAGATGTCCCTCAAAGTCCATATCATTGATGCTCATCTTGATAAATTCAAGGAGAACATATGAGCGTACTTAGTGGAGCAAGGCAAGCGCTTCCACCAGGATACATTTGACTTTGAACGCCGCAGCCATGGACAGTATAACGAGAACCTGATGGGAGACTACATTTTGGGGCTGATTCCTGAAATTGATCTACAGTATAATCGCAAATCTCGAAAAACTACTCACTTCTAAATCTTGTTTTGGTTATTTTTGTTTTACTTTAGTATAAATACATGTCAATTTGTATTCATATATTGCTTTTTCTGACTTTATGTGAACGAAAAGACACAAAATTGCCCGTTTTCTCATTGAAAATATGTAAACTTCAAAATATTACTGTCCTGATCACAAAAGCAAAGTTTGTGGGGAATAATACCAATTTCCATTCTTTTTAGGCATAAGCAATTACGAAATAACGCTTACTACCCAGGAAAACAATTGTTTTGCATAGTGTAATCAACGTGTTCTGAAAATGTCAATCGTTATTGTTACAAACTGGATTCATTTTTAAAGCTACTATCGTTGTCACCCTAGGATGATAGTTTCGCATCTTAGTCCTAGCTGTTAGCCACAGATTTTAGCCTTCTATACTGGCCTCCCATGATGCTTTGCACACAATTGTGCGGTCTCGTTGTTTTCTGCATATGTTCGCTCCACGACTATGGTACGGGCTAAGCACGTATAGTCTTGTAAGTAGTTACTTTGAACAATACTGAGCTTAGAAATGCAAATTCCGGCCACTAATTACACTTTTCTACGTGGTCCGCTGCCTGTGTGATGTGAAAGGTGGGGCATGTGAAGATTCACTTTTCCATCGGTGATGTTAAACTTGTTATTTCTGCTGGTTGACGAAACTCGATCCAAAGAGGAAAAAATCAGTGAAGCGAAGACACTTATGTTATCGCCTTTTGTGATCGAACCCTAACGGGCCTTTCGGTATCACTCAGAAGTATTGAAGCAGAGATAATAACCATATTTGCTGAAACTTTGTGCACGTAATTCTGTGTCTTTATTGTTAATAATTTACATTTTGATACCTTTTTCACCCCTTGTCACTTCTGTGTGGTATTATGCTTGCGTGAATGAGAGAGTATAGTGGTGAGTCTATAAGCAATTCCTTTCCTTGTGTGCGATTGTATGTTTGTGTGAAAGCATGAATATAAAAACAAACGAACACTCCTGTCATTTTAAAGCCAAATTTTTTAATACCTAATTATGGAATCCTAATTAATGCATCTTTAGTTATGCTGTAATTGCTTGTTTTTTTATTTTTAAAGGGGGGTTCCAGCAAACTCTCAAATATTTGGCGTTTCGATTCGGACGGGATTATTTAGCAACACAATCGCCATGTTTGCTTGGGCCAGTCTATCTTTCCAAGTAACATATGTCGTTCACCGTCTTGGAAAATCTCGATAATTCCGTAAAATTTGGATTCAGATATCTTTGACCATATGCATACAATAGTTCCTCTTATTTCATTTATTTTAGAAATATTACAACTGGACATCATAGATAATTGACGCAGTCGACGCAGGTTTTACTGAAAGTGACAATTCCAGAAACCGGAAATTGATAGCGGGATTGTTTATTTTTTGTTATTTTTGTTTATTTATTTTGTTATATCGGGAGCTTCAGTTTGCGTTGAAAAGCCAATAGTTCGACAGTTTGGCGACTTCGTGGCGACAATCAGTTAGAAATTACAAATCAGTGAATGAAATGACTACGTTTTGTGCATTTTAAAAAATGTCCTTTATGAATTTGTGTTTTTAAAAGCAAAGAGGGTACAAAGAGGGTACAAATAAATGGGAGGTGAGCTATTTATAAAAGCATCAACATTTCAATGGTCATTTTATCTAAATTTCTGTAATTATGATGCTGATTTTTGTAGTAAATGTATTTTGTGCAAGTATTCATTTTATGTTTATGACATTTGAAGGAATTTAAAAAATATGTCCTGACGTTAATTCGACTTTGAAGCCTCAGTGAAATATATGTTCCGCGTCCTCTGATTCCGCACAGTTCATTAGCTCGTAGTTAATACCTTGTTTATTTTACATTTTTTTAATCTCCCTTGAAATTTGCCTTCGGTTGTTTTATTTGCTGAAACTATTATACCAAAATGCGTTGAGTATGAATCTTTGACGTGTGAAAAAATGGGAAAGATTGTGCGGCGAAGATTCGATAGAACTCTTGTGAAAAAGTGCCCAGAATGCAAGAAACAGGTTCGAATTCAACGCGTACAAAATTTACTGTCGTTTACTTGTACTCAAATCAAGTTCTTTATTCGATATACCTGTATATATATATATATATGAGAATTAGTTTTCGAACATGAAATTTCGCTTTTGTACGGAACAAGACCAGATTTGAAGTAGGCATGGTTTAAAACAACAACTCAAGATGAGCACTGATTAGTTTGTTATAAAACACATCTGGATAAAACACAGAGCACACAAGTTTAAACATGAGCAAGCAAAGCATATTAAAAGGCAGTGATTAAAATTAAATTAAGAATCTGAATAAATTAAAACCACAATTTAAATTTAAACCGCATGCTCTGATACAGCATATGCAATACTTTTAGTCCTACAGTGTAAGACATAGCACATGTTGGTTTTGTTTTATTGCCGGAACAAAAATATCGGGTGATGTATCTTACTTAGTAGGACTAGCATTTGTTTAACGCTAACAGTAAGGCACTTGATAGAACACGGGACAAAGATATGAAAAACAATGGTAGCACAATCAATACTTCTTGTTATGAATGGAGGGGGTGAGGTATATTATTTGCAAATATTGCATTCTGCAGTTCTTACCACTCCAGGGTGGAAGTATTGGTCTGAATGAATTAAAATTTTGCTCTAAAGTGAATAGGTAGCTCATTTCATTGTTTGGCACTGGCGCATCTACAAATTTGTGCTAAGATAATGACGAGGTTTAAATTTTTTAGACTAATAATTATGAATATCTAATATTGTATTTATTGTGAGTAAAATATATTAAATCATCCAAACATTTGAAAGCAAGAATTTTATTCAAGTTTCAGAAGATTAACCCGAAGTCTGCACAACTTGAGGGTTGGCATTTTTGCCATAAGTAAGAGTTTATGATAGCTGGTTGTATTATAATCATCATGCACAATCTCAGTGCATGCTGTAGTATTTTTTAAAGTTTAGAAGTGTTCATGTCACTGCAAGAATGCCGGATAATGGACAGATATTGATAAATATAAGATTGTCAGTTTATTGAACCTAGTGTACATCAGACCGTTTAGGACAGTGAACCATAATGAACGTATAGGTAGAAATACTAACAATAAACAGGATTGATTCATCAGGAAGGAAGAAATTACGTTCATGGTATATTTATTTGAGAAGTCTATTTCCTTCCATAAAACTCCAATCTGTTAGTAAACTAAATGAACCAGCTGGATCTGGTTCTTCACAGGATACGTTTATTATCAATGCAGTTAGTAAGAAGCATGCTGGATCTTCACAGGATATGTTTAGTACCAATGTAGTTAGTAAGAAGCATGCTGGATCTTCACAGGATATGTTTAGTACCAATATAGTTAGTAAGAAGCATGCTGGATCTTCTCATTCTTCAAGTTCAAAACTAGCAAAATGGATACTAAGATGTCACACAAAAGAAACAAAATCTGTTCACTCTTTGCAAGAAAAGTGAAATGGTTTTCAAAAATGTTGACAATGATCCAGTTACAAAGCTGTATTGCTTGTTTATGAAGAGTGCCGTTTCATTGTTTGATGCAGCAAATATTATCATGAGCCAAGCTTTTAACTGATATAGACTCTCATGTAAGCCAAAATGATATTGCTATTCGTACAGAAGCAAGAGAACTCACTGAACACAATTCTACTCTTGCTGTGAAGGTGTTAGAGATTATCATTCTACGGTCTGTGGTTACAGTGCTCCATAAATTCCTATATGGAGATGAAGTGTTTTTAAGTGCTACAGGTGCACATGTAAATTAGACAGTCAATAAAGTGAGGATTCTTTGTAAAGAGATATATATCCCTTTCTGTTGCCACCCTAATGTCTACCTTGGATCATCTGGAAGGAGAATTTCAGAAGTATCAAGTTGGCATTCTACCTGACAATGTACTTCACGCAGACAAAGTTGATGTGCAATGGCACCTTATTTCCCAGCTAAAAGACCCAGTCACAGTTGGAAGATGTCAGGTTATGAAAGGAATATAGCTTCTTTATCATTTTAGTGCCGACTGTAAAAGATTGTTCAGTATTAAGAAAAATAAAACTGAATTCAGATCCAGATTCTATAACCCAGTGCTTAGTGGTGTGCAAAACATTCATGGTAGCAGCTGGTACAGAGTGTTTTGAACTGCGGCATGACAGTCTGTTGCCATCTACATATGAAAACTTGAATCGGTAAATGAGGTTAAAAGACCAAATAAATCACTTGGTACAAATGGTCATTGAATTTTTAGAATGTTATACATGGATTACTCTTTCTGCTTGGATTAATCTTTTCGTCCACTTGGATTTTGCTTCTCCAGGGGATGGCATGAATGCATCAGTCCCATTGAATACACTATGACTGGAATAACAGCTCATTCTGATTGTAATACAGTTGAATGTCAGCTAGCGCTCAGTTTGTAAAAAGGCAGAAACAAAGGAACTTCATGCGAAACGTTTGGTTTTGGCGCAGTCGTTTGAAGTCAGTCTTGTGTACACTATCATGTTAAAAAATAATGTAGTATAGTACAAATGCCTCATTGAAGGATACTGTATGCATATTAGGCCTGCAAATTAATTAATTGCTGATAAGGACACACACACACACACACACACACACACACACACACACACACATACGCACACACACACTTGAATTTCTGTGTTCCGGACATTTTGAAGGTTTTGACTGCTACATAGTCAGAGCAACCTGACATCAGTCATAGGATATCCCAAATATTATATTATTAAACATTGTCTTTGATTTGTTTATCCATTACACTTTCAAATAAACCCAAATGAAGTAAAAATCAGATGTCACTATAATTGTCTTGTTTACAAATCATTTTTCTTCTTGGACAATCAGTAAAGGTCGCTGACTAAATTCTCAAGTTGCTAGATCTTGTTTTACATAGTTTCTTTGTTAGTCATCAGAGATATAAATGACTAGATTGTTTACCATTTGGTTGTACTGCTTTCATACGGTTAAATGGGATAAGAAAAGGTCATGTTAATTCTATAGTGCTTGGCCGAGATCAGCGGCACCTTGCTCTGCTACTCAATTTAAAGTGAAAAAATTATAATAAAGTTTATATTAGAGCAGCCCGACTTAGGTATAAAATTGCAGTAATAATTAAAATACCTCCAGCATGAATTGGCTATCATAATTTTTGCATGCGTTGATGAGGATAAAATAAATCTTAATATTTTGCTATTTTTATACCGCCATTTTCTTACATCAGCATTATAAGAGCTGCATTTAACTTGGATTTTAGTAATGGCTTTGGTACTTGTACTTAGTCCAGAAGATACAGTCAATGCAGCATTATCGTTTTTGGTAACGCTCATAACCAAGACAAAGATACATTATCTCTCTTATCTCCTGTTATGTGCAGAACCATTTGACATAAATACATATATTTCTTCATCCATGTATTTATTTTGCCTCTATTTACTTTTTTTTATAAAAAAGTTAAGCATTTTCCAACATCAGATATGTTTTATTTAAATTTATTTGAAAATTTATTGATTATTTGCCATCTTAGTTGGGATTTTGGTGTCCAAGTTATATGCGCAAGAAATGTAGTTTTTAAACAAAATATGGTTAAAAAACATATACCTGACCACAGATCACTGGCAAAAGAACTTCAGAAGATTTGAATAGGAAAATGTTCATCTTGTGTATGTTTTGCAGATAACAATATCCAATTATATATGTTCATTATATGTCACGTTACCCCTTTATGTCAAATTGCACAGAAAGCTTCAGTTAAAGATGCTGTGAAATGAGATATTGTGTATTAGTATGATTGTTTGTGCCAATATACCCACTTGTAATTTGTGCAAAAATCAACATCCAAGTTAAATGCCTAACTTTTTCAGTATGTGATTTAAGTCAAAATATGAATCTCTGAGGTCAGTTTTATAAATATTCATTAAATATAAGTTCTGAGATATATAACCAGTGCATACAAAATGTTTAATTTAATTTTTGGCATATATGTAACACTTTTGGGACCCATGATCACGGCCAAGCACTTCAGTCAGTAATAGTGCAGTATGTTTAAAGATTAGTTGCTGCATTCATTATTTTAATTTTTTTTAAAATTGGTAGTCATATATATGCCACAATTAGTCTATAATAAATATATGTATCAGGTCTGCTGCTTCAGAGATCATACTCAATTCAAGGCATAAGCATACCAAGAGAAATGTAATTCTGGACCATTGTTTGTAGTCAGATGAGATTCACTGTACAGTACATTATCATGATGCAACACATTGATGGATTTTTTATGTCATGGGATGCTGTGCTTTTGGGAGATGAACCATAATTTAGGCTCCTGCAGTGTTTCTTCCGGTCCAGTGTGACAGAAAGTCACGTCAAAGATTTAGAACTGAAGTGTTTGTTGACAGCCTTGTCAGAGCAGTGCAGTTTATGCAGATTATTCATGCAAGTGTACGTGACAGATTCCAGGACCTTGTAATTTAAATTTAATGCTTTCACTGTGAGCCTAAAATCGCTATGTTGACACTTCATTGTTGATTATGGTTAACCAGGAAACAACATTGATGGAATCATCTGTGCCGACAAAGGAATGAGTGAATGATTCTCAAGTACATTGCGTTAAAGAATAATAGTGGACAACAGCAGCTGAAATATGGACAGTTCCAGTGAAAGGACAATACCCTAATGTGTGTCATTACAAATTTCACAAGTACTGCCAGTGTCAAGCATGGAATGCAGTCAGTGAAAGGACAATACCCTAATGTGCTTCATTAAAAACTTCAAGTACTGCCAGTGTCAAGCATGGAATGCAGTGCAGATTTTCACACCCCAAATTTGTTGAAACAATTCTGCAGTGCAGGCTGAGTGTTTAGCCTCTTGAACTTAGAGAACAAACCTTGTAGGTGTTGAGGAAGTGGAAACTAAGTTGAAACTGATGTACATAACAACACAGCAAGAGAACTTTTTCACTTGACTGATGAGCTTTAAGCGAGTAGATTCACAATAGTGCAGATGTGGCGATAGTGATCATTGACAGAAAGACTATAAATAGATTTTGCTAAGAAAGAAAAAACTTGTCTAAAAATGGATCGAAAATAATAGGGATAAACTTGTGTTTGCTGCTCCTATTTGAAGAGTCATATTTAGGGGTTGCAATTTTTTTATTATAAATGAATATATATTACAAACGGGTGATTTTAAGTCCATCAAAATGTCCAGTTGAATTTGGGGGTAGGATTTAAAGATGCCTTTTCCACATTCAGTCTGGTCAGATTTTCATGTTGGTCTCATGTGGAGATATGCGACAAGCAAACCAAAATATCAGCAGACAAGCAACTTTTGTGGAAACGTTTATACAGTTAACTTTTGGTCATAGATTGTTTTTTAAATCTGAGAAATTTGTAAAAATACCTTAAGAAAAGCCACAATAACAAAATGAAAAGATCAATTTAGTAAGGGAGTAAGTTCGATCATTCTTCAGTAAATTCACCAATGTCTGTGCTGTCATATTGCTAGTTGTTTCTATGAAATGGTTTTCAAACTCCAAGGTTGATACAGATAAAATGGGTTTTGCAAGTGGATTGGTTTGAATAGGGATAGGCTATTAAAACTCCACATCTTGCTTGTGATACACTGCAGACAAGACATTTCAGGGAGGATTCAATACTTCAGCTCTCAAACTGAAGGAATTCATTGCAAAGCCTCCAACTTGACCTGCATAGAAACAAAAAATTTAGAGGGAAGAAAAAACAAATAAATTAGCTGCCTTAGATAAGTTCTAGAATTGTCAAATTGTTTTTAATGCGGATGTGATTATGATATTGTACAAATGAAGGGATTTGCAAGATTATGTACAAAATTTTGGTCAGTCCTTCAGTTGCAAGTTTGGATTAGTCTTTAAAAGAATCTAATATTAGTTTTTAAACTTTCCATTAGGAATACAAAGTGCATTCACCTTATATGTGCTTCTAAAAATAGTTTGCAATATATTGAGATGGTGTTGTTTTGAAAGTTTTTTTTACAATACTGTATGTTGAGATATTCTCTGCTTTAATAATATATTTTAGCCTAATTTTGTAATGTTTGAGACAGGCATAGAAATATATAACAGAAACAGATTAAATCAGAAGATTTGCATACATTGATCAGTAGACTGGCATCTGAATCATAGATTTGCATACATTGATCAGTAGACTGGCATCTGAATCATCAGATTTGCATACATTTATCAGTAGACTGCATCTGAACCATTAGATTTGCATACAATGATCAGTAGACTGGCATCTGAATCATTAGATTTTTTTATCAGCATGTATTTGTTTAGGGGATCGAAAAGACAAGTGCATTTTCTGTGATATGCATTCTCTCATGCTATAACAAAACAGAAACTATTGCAAGAATAATTAATACAAGCTGGCATATTATCAATGAAATGAAAATGTAAGAGTTGCATTTATCCTAGTTTATTGCAAAGAATTTTTTTAAAATGAAACCCACTAGAATTTATAGTTTTCTTCACAATATCACCGACTGATAACCACTCGTAACCTTCATTTTTATTATTGAATTTCACATTTAACCCTTTCACCACTAAGTAACTTTGCAGGCATTGTATTCCAAAACTTTTCTGGAGCTTTCGAACACTCTGGTGGGTCCAACTCTCCCAGAAAATTGAAATAAATCCCTTTGTGTCTACTAGTTTCATCCAGAACAAAAAACAAAGGAATTAATATAAAAGTAAACACATTCAGCCAGCATATTTTCAGATTAAATTTTCCTATGGATGGGTTTTGAATGCCTCAAGAGTACTTTCCAATATTTCTGAGGAAGGAGTTCTTTAGTGGGACTTGAGATGTATTCAAAAGTCTCGTAGTTTTTAAGCAGTAGGTTTTTTGTTCAGCATTAGGAGGAAGTGCTTGCTTGCTCAGTTTGAGATCAATTAAAAATATACAGTATATGAGAGCTTCTAAAAAGACCTTGAACAATGCAGTAACAATTAATACCAAAACATTTAAATTGTTGGTCTCCACAAAACAAAATTCCAAACTTATTTTAAGATTGTGGCAAGCTTGCAAAAGCATGCCTAATTCATTTTAAGCTTGTGCAAGCATATTAATTTTACAAGCTTATGCAAGCATATTAATTTTACAAGCTTGTGCAAGGTAACACTAATTAAAAGGTTTTGCAAGCATACTTTACAAGCTTGTGCAAAGTAACACTAATTAAAAGGTTTTGCAAGCATATTAATTTTACCAGCTTGTGCAAAGTAACACTAATTTAAAGGTTTTGCAAGCATATTAATTTTCCAAGCTTGTGCAAGGTAACACTAATTAAAAGGTTTTGCAAGCATATTAATTATACCAGCTTGTGCAAAGTAACACTAATTACAAGGTTTTGCAAGCATATTAATTTTACCAGCTTGTGCAAAGTAACACTAATTTAATGGTTTTGCAAGCATATTATTTTTACAAGCTTGTGCAAGGTAACACTAATTATAATGTTTTGCAAGCATATTAATTTTACCAGCTTGTGCAAGGTAACACTAATTAAAAGGTTTTGCAAGCATATTAATTTTACAAGCTTGTGCAAGGTAACACTAATTAAAAGGTTTTGCAAGCATATTAATTTTACAATCTTGTACAAAGTAACACTAATTAAAAGGTTTTGCAAGCATATTAATTTTACCAGCTTGTGCAAAGTAATGCTAATTACAAAGAACTGATATAGCATCAATTAAATTATTATATACATTTTAATGTGCGAAAAGTATGTAATATCAAATATTAAAATGAAAATGAAAACGTCAATATATGGTGTACATTAATTAATTAGATTGTAATATCACAATGAAATAATAGAACAGTCATCAAATCATTTAATAATATTTAGTCAAATCAAAACAAGAGCATATAGGTGAGATCTGTGGGGGAAACTGTTTACGTTTTTGTTTTTTGTGGCTTTAGAAACATTTTACTAATTCAATTCCATAAAGAAATCCATTTGGGGGAGGATGGTGTCAAATGGTTAGGTTCCCCCATTTCATCTGTCAAAATGAATCACTATTGGTTAAAAAACGAGAGTATTAGCCTGATTTGAATTACAGTGAACCACCTTTTCAAAAAAAAATTCTCAATTTAATACTATATCCTGCTCCTGGTCTGGTATAATTCAGTATCATCCACTGAAATAGATTACATCAATGTGTTCTTAATCTATGTATCTGGGTGGGGGGAGGCTATTTATCTCGTTGGCAAAAGCATTTTAAAAAAATCACATAACAATTAAGTCTAGAAATAGAAAAGGGCTGTGATACGTATCAAAGGAATGATACTTTAGAGCTTTAAAACACAAAAAAATCCATTGAAACTTGATACATTAATCCTTTACCTCATAGAGCATAGTGACAAAGTGCAGCTCGCTATAAATAGAACACGTTACCTAGTCGACCGCATACGCATAGCCTGTCTGTGAACTGTTAAGCAATGTAGTGTATGTTACGTTTAACAGCAATTTCAACCATTTTACATTTTTGGTACACATCTATTACATGTAGAACAATTTAAGAGTAAAGTCCGATTGTTATAGCTGTGTAATTATTTAGCACGGAAGAATTTGTTATGTGCTTTAAATTCTTGACAGAACTTGTTCACCGTCAAGTCAGTGAGGACGCGTGACCAACCATAGCTGCCACTTCCGATACTCAACATTTGCAAGGTTTTCGTGTGCATCTACATCACTAAGTCATCTGAATTTGATAATTTATAAAAACTAATTGATGCTTACATCAATAACAGAGACTTTACCTAATTTATTGAATCTTTTCGTGGTTGTTATTCTAATCATGAAAGCTTTTTACGTACTGAACAAAATCCGCGGATGCCATTTCGGAGAGTGGAGATTACGACCCAGTTACTTTAAATAGCAGATATCGACCAGTGCTTGAATAGCGACCACGTGATATGACGTAATTGTCATTCGCAGAAGTAAATGTAGTATCTAATGGGGGGGGGTCCCCGAAGGTGGTGTTACGAAAATTAACTCAAAATGGCTGATGTTTACAGCAGGCATCAAAGGGCACTTCCATGCGAATCTTGTAGAGGCGTCAAAAGGCGCCTTCATGCGAATGGAGTAGAGGAGTCCAAAGACACCTGCATGAGGTAACGGGTTAAGACATTTTAAAATATAATAACTGCCATCTTCTTTGAGAATGAAAGGAATTAGATACAACAACCTCTGAACAATTGTTGAATTTGATACGCAAGAGGAGAAAAAAGATCCTAAGAATAATGGAATTGAGATTGACATTAACCCCTGGTGACGAGTTTATGTGGCAGGAGGTATTAGCCTAATGCTGAGCTCTGTAACGTCAAGGTCATGCATGATACACTAAAGTGGGTGGTATTATAGAAAGGCAGACAGATGTAGCTCTACAATGATACCAAATAATCTGGACATTCTAGTTGCACTACAAAATACAGAGGTCAAAACCTCATCTTTTGGACCTGATTTTTTTTCCACCTTAAATTTGCCCATGGTCAGAATCTGATTTTGTGTATGGATTTTAGGCTTTTTGGTCTCACATCTAAGGCATGCTGGTATGAACTGCAGACAGATGACACCTTTGCAAAACCTAGAATAAGATGGGCATTTGGAAACCCACAAAAAGCCACGAACTCCAACTTTTACCTTTCTTCTCAGGTGGCACTCTACAGTTTCATATTTTGCATAGGGTTAGGATTTTAAAGAAAAAGAATTTCCCTAGCTTTCCTCATTGGTTATACTGTCTATTTAAAAAAAGACCTTGCATATCTTAGGTATAATTAAAAAACCTTTAATTCCCTTTATTTTGGTGTATGATTGATGGGTGTACTATGGGTTATAGAGTATACAGCTTGGCCTTACTTACTTCAAATGGGCACCTTTCAAAAAAGTGCTAGCTCCACTTGGTCATTTTCACTTCCTGAACTTAAGAAGTAAATTGTATGAAAAAAGAGCTGATAACTTTTTTACATTTTATATATTTGGTTATTCATTCATTGCACTTTCAGAAGCTGGGATTGTCTAGTCTGGCAAAATTCATTTTCCCTATTTTAATAGCTGCTAAGTATAGTGTATTTTAGACTAATTCAGTCTGATTTTTTAACACAAGGTAGCAGTCATTTTAGTTAGCAGAGTGCTTAAATCATGTAAAATTTCCAAAGGTACAATATCGAAAGAAATATCATCCACATTACATTAATGTAGCATAGAGGTATGCCAACATTCTCTCCATTGTGCATGTTTTAAATGTGAACTACTTCACCTTACATACGTCACTCTCGCAAAAGTACATATTAACTGGTGAGCGCCCCCTCATGTGCGAGCCAAATAGCCAATGGAAAATGATGTTTCTAGCACAACTAGGCATTAGGTTATTGGAAAATCACTTGGAAGTTGATGTATTAGAATGCATTCAGAAATAGCTTTCAAAATGTGTTTCCTACTCGAATTTCAGGCGAAAACGACAAAAACCTCCAGGGGTTAATGTGCTAAACAAGCGTGCTTGTAGTTTTATAATCTTGTGACCCTATTGATTGTGTGAAGTAACATTACAATGTCATCTTTTGATGCAATTAAATCATAGAAGTGAAACAGTACACTGCCACCAAACTGCAGTCCCATAAACTGACAAACTTTTACTCACTAAGGTGATAATTCTGATTTCAAATTATCTCTCAGATTCTGGCATATGACAAGGAATCAGTTTATTTTGAAATATATTAATAATGTTCAACGTTAATTTAAAGAAATGGCCAAATACAAGTAATTAAAGGTTTTTGCATTTTTGCAACATTGAAAATAAATATTATTTAACTCGGGTGCATGATCAGATTATGTGAATTAAAAACAAACATCTTTTAATTTGACTTTAATTTCTTATACTGCACATAATATAGTCCCAACATTTCAGGAGTACTGATCTGATGTACAGCTGCCGTCTTTCTACTTTCATGACTGATTATTACAAGTTTGCAGACTTGGAAAATTTCCTTTCACAATAGACTGGTTCATGTTGGTTTCTGCAATGTGGATTTAGAGTACGAAGTAAAAAATCAAGTTTTTGTTACTTTTCTTTATTGATTTTAAAAGTGTCTTTAATTTTTCAGTGGTACTTTCAACTATAAACAGGTGTGTGGTAGACACCTTTCAAAATGGTATTTTTGTGCAACTGCTGATAGAATAACAGGTATGATATAAACATAAACTAACCCGTAAAGTGCTAGTCACGACAATAGTCGCACTGATGTTTGAGGTCTCGTAGTGCTTGTCGCGACTTAAGTTGTTTTCCAGGTAGGCAACAACGTACGGGTCCTATTACTTCAACTTGCCATGACTGCTTGTAAAACTATATTTGATTGGTTTATAAAGGCCCGGAACAAGCATTCTGTTGTACATTACTAAACATTGAGCAAAGAAGTTTTTCAAATACTCGCTTTTCAGCACATGGTACCTGAAAAAAATTAAAATGGCTGACACTGAATACGATGGTGATTTCTATCAACAAATACTGAATTCTGATTGTGATGACGACAATGATTTTGAAGGATTTGAGGAGGATGAAAATATTGGAGTTGGTGAAGTGTTGACGGAAATACCCATGAGTGATTTTGAGAAAGGAATCGACATGGAACTGGAGTCGGATGTACATGCTGGCTGGACAAGAAAAGATGGCCCCCCATTCACTGGTACTTCAAAATTAAACGTTGAAATGGCAAATAATGAACCTATCGACTACTTAAGACTTTTTTATGACGAGTTATTGCATTTGATAGTAGATCAAACAAATCGTTTTACAGATCAGAGAGTTCATGGGGCAGACTTGAAGGAGAACAGTCGCATGAAAAGATGGCAGCCTGTCACACCTGAGCAGCTAAAACTCTCTCATTGATTATAGCAATGGTTTTGGTACATAAATCTGATCTCGATTCATACTGGGCTATTGATGATGTGATATCAACCCCATACTTCAGAAAAAAAAACGTGTAGGGATAGATTTCTAGCTATTTTAAGTCATTTACACCTGCCAGACAACGAGAACAATCAAGGTGACACTTTACACAAGATCCGCCCAACGATTCAAAAAAAAACATTTGCTGAGGTTTATTCACCACATATGAACCTCAGTTTTGATGAAGCTACCTGCCCTTGGAAAGGTCGTCTGAAATTTCGAGTTTATAACCTGCCAAATCTAAAACAAAATCATGAACATTTACTACTGACTCTGGGGGTATAAATTTACCTGACATCCATGGATTGCATGTTTACAAAACTTACCTTTTCTTTACCTGTGATTTTCACAATTTAGATATAACATTGTGACAGGCGTAGCATGTACATGGTTGAACTACAAAAGAATATTACATTTCTTAGATAGATTGAAGCTTTTCATTACAAAAACAAACAAAAATACAGATGAAATACAGTCAAAACTTGCAATTTTACCTGTATTTGCTCATGTACATGCAAATATGTTGAACTTGCGCATATACCTTTATGCTGATCTTAAAGTTTATATATCCACCATCATTTTTCATATAGGGTTTGTGTATCTATTGTCTATATTTATTGAAATGCATGCAGTTTAAAAACTGTGCAGTTTTATTAATTTTCTTATCTCAAACAATTCAGCACTGAGGGATCTTGTGCTGCAAAACAATATAGCACTTTAAGGGTTAAGTATTGATGCTGGATGTATGATTGATCTTCTGCTTTTTTCAGTAAACTTGTGGCTTGTAAAAACACCAACAAAATGTATTGATGAGTACGCTGAAACTCTTGGTACCCTCCAGTAGTTGCTGTGCTGATATTCTTTACCTAATGAACAGGAAAATGGACCCCTCATCCGAGCAATCCTCAGAATATAATGGATGAGGGACATTCTTTGAATGTGAAGATTTGAAAGGAAAAGATGCCTTTGACTTACCCTTTCACCTTGCCACTGTAAAACCCAGCGTTGCCAATGTCACATCCTTTATTCAAAGAAATCTGTTTTGTTGATGAAAACATTCAGTCAGCTAAGTATAAATTCAGTCATATAGCTAACGATGTCTACACTAACCTCTTAAGCTGAGCACCAAGCGAGGTAGCTGGAAATACCATTTTTTATAAGTCTTTGGTATGACTCGGTTGGGGTTCGAACCCGCGACCTCCTGCTTCTGAGGCAGATGCTCACTTAGGCCACTGGAGTTGTCTATGTATGTATAAATAATGTCTTCAAAGGGTGAGAATTGAACCCTTCTAGCTTTGTCAGGTATTGAAAGTAATGCACAGATGAAAGGTCCATTATTTTCTATACGATAAAAATTGTTAAAGGTTCAATTGGCATACTTCATAGCTTGTCAATAAAAGGGTAGTCGTAATAAGATTATTATATTACAGTCTGATCCTGGACTGTAAGCATCTCAAAGCAATCAACAGAAGGATATCCGGGCTTTAGATTTGTATGCGTTTCTGCAATCAAATACATGAAATGTCTTGGCAGCATCCAGTATGGTTATTAGAGTCAGTCATCAGCTATAGGCTTTAGAAGTTGAAGCACTTCTTGTAGATTGAGCTTTGAATTTCTTGGTATCAATTCCCACATTTCAGCCATCTTTTATAGTAACTGTTGAGATAGACGTTTATAAGTTTTAAATGAAACAAACACTTGCTTTTTACAATATCCAGAGGTCATCTGTCAGTTTTTTTTTCCCTTTCATCTAGACAAGACAATTTCTACCCGATATAGTAATACTTTTTTGATTTATTTGTGGCTCTAGAATGCTTGATATTTGGGTAGCTGATGCCTTGCTCAGTTCCTCCTGTTCTACCCTCTCTGGCATTGGTCTACATTGTATCTGCCCTGCCTAGTTCCAGCCCCTAACAAATATATACCCATACTGTCCCAGAGTATAAAATCTTTTAAAATTAAAATTGAGTTGTAGTATTCAAGCATTTTGGGAGCTGATCCCAAACAAACCACTCTCTGATGTAGGTTCCTCATTATTACACAAAGACTGATGAGATGAACTCCTGGCTGTAGAGTTTGGACTAATAATCCAGGCTATGTCCAGGGTAGGCTGGAAAACTGAGAACAATTCTAGCATGGAAAACGCTGGTAAATTCTAGCATGGAAAACGCTTGAGTATTTGGACTAATATTCCAGACTATGTCCAGGATAGACTGGAAAACCTGGATAATTCTAGCTGGGAAACGCTGGAAAATTCTAGCATGAAAAACGCTTGAGTATTTGGACTAATATTCCAGGCTATGACCAGGATAGGCTGGAAAACCTGGACAAATATAGCTGCAAAACGCTGGAAAATTCTAACATGGAAAACGCTAGAGTATTTGGACTAATATTCCAGGCTATGTCCAGGGTAGACTGGAAAACCATGGACAATTCTAGCATGGAAAACCCTGAGCAATTCTAGAATGGAAAACTCTGGACAACACTAAAAGTTTGCTGAAAATCGCAGATTTTTGTTTCCCCACGAAAACAGCAATGCGACTTTTGTTTGATAATTTCAAGAGGAACATGATCCAAATTACCCCATCCAACTCCTTATATGGACTGAGGTGT
This sequence comes from Sinohyriopsis cumingii, assembly GCA_028554795.2. NCBI lineage: Eukaryota > Metazoa > Mollusca > Bivalvia > Unionida > Unionidae > Sinohyriopsis > Sinohyriopsis cumingii. The sequence goes on from CM068829.1 coordinate 41,433,678, forward strand.
TTATAACGTTTAAACAAGGAAACAAATTAAATACTATACATGTCATAGGTTAGCTTAATAGGTATTCAGTGGATAACGTGGCTTAAGTTCTATCAAATGTCATTACACTGCTCCTTATATCATCCGAGTTCCTATAAATACTTTCTCTAGCTATAGTATGAATTTATTCTAAAGTAATCTTAACAACAAAATAACAGAAATTACATTAATTTCTATCTCAGTTTTAATAGGTTTTTAAAAAAATGTTACAAGTGTTGTTTCAAAGTTCATTATCCAAATTTTTCATGTTTCTGTTGTCACCACTGGAGTCTGTGAAAGTGATGGTACTCCTGATGCTTTAACTTCTTGATTTCTCAGATACAAATCAATTTATAGAATCCAAAGCAAGATTTCAAATTTAATTCAATCACACACACACATACAGAGGGAAAGAGAGAGAATAAGAGTTATGCCTGAAACATTTCATGCAATTACAGTACTTTTTCAATCTCTGAGGTTGGCAATTCTAACGAGGCACTCGGCTTTATGATTAATTTAAAAGACTTGAAAACCTGGGGTTTCCATCACAAATTCAACCGACTACGTAACTGCTCCTGTGACCAATGTAGTTGGAGTGCCTGCTGCGGGTGTGGGAGGTGGCAGGTTTGAACCCTTAGCCGAGTCATACCAAAGATTTATAAAATATGGTACTAGTAGCTGCCTCACTTGGGGCTCAGCATTAAGAGATTAGTGTTAGGACTGGTCAACCTGGTGTCAGGATAATGTGACTGGGTGGGAGTCACTGTGCTACATGTCTGTGGCATGATATCCCAGTGCTGGACGTCACTATAAATTGCCACACTGCAGACATCGTAGCGATGACTAAAATGTTTTTAACACATTAACCCCTAGCGACGCCTTTATGGGGCAGGAGATAGCCTAATGTCGAGCTCTGTAGAGTCCTGGTCATGCATGATACACTAAAGTGGATGGTATAATAGAAAGGTAGACAGATGTAGCTCTACAATGATACCAAATAATCTGGAATATCTAGTTGCACTACAAAATACAGATAGAAAAACTTCATTTTTTGGACCCGACTTTATTTTACGCAAAATTCGCCCGTGGTCAGAATCCCATTTTATGTATGAATTTTAGACTTTTTGGTCTCAGATCTAAGGCCAACCGGTATGAACTGCAAACAGATAGATGAGCCTTTGCAAAAAGCAGGATAAGATGGGCATTTGGAATAAAGAGTGGTCTCCATATGAAAATAAAATCTCTGGTTAGCCAACAAAGTCAAACTTTTACCCTTCTGCTCATGCGTGAGTCAAATAGCCAATGAAAAACTATGTTTCTAACACAACTAGGCAGTATGTTATTGAAAGTTGACCGGGGATTTTGGTGTTTTCGAGTCTATTCAGAAATGGCTTTCAAAATGTGTTTCCTACTCTATTTTCAGGCAAAAATGGCAAAAACCTCCAGGGGTTAATGTGTTAAAGCTACATTACTGAACACCTAAATCATGCACACACACACACACTGGCTACCATATACGTACTGTTGTGATCAACACCTGCAGGTCTGTAAATAAATGTTAACAAATAAGTCAGCCAACAAAATACAAGAAACGTCAGACCCAAATTTTTTCAATGTTTTCATTCCTTCAAATCTCTTACTCAAAAGTTACCCAATAAGAGCACAGCAATACCTGTGGTCCTTATTTGGGATTGAGTTTTTTCTTCCTTAACCATGCCCTGGAATATCAAGCAATCATGTTAATAAAAGTTGTTACAAAACTGGACAGACTAAAACAAAATGTCTTTTTGTCGAGTGCATGAAGAAAACGGTGTTATATCATGTGACACATCAAGGTCACATGGGATTTGGACAGAGGTGAAATGGCATGACGTGCAAAAGCTGCACGCCACTTTTATAATGTGGCTTAACTCTTTACCTCATGCAAGCATCTTTGGAAGCCTCTACTCCATTCGCATGGAAGTGCCTTGCCCTTGCTGTACACATCAGCCATTTTAAGTTGGTTTTCGTAGCGCCACCTTCTTAGTAAACACCCTATTAGATGCTACATTTATTTCTGCGAATGACAATTACGTCAGATTATGTGGTCACTGTTTATGCACTGGTCGATATCTGCTATTTAAAGTAACTAGATTGTAATCTCCACTCTCCAAAATGGAGGTCGCGGATTTCATTGAGTACTTACAAAGTTTTCATGAGTAGAATCACAACTACAAAAGATTCAATAACTTAGGTAAAGGCTCTGATATTGATGTAAGCAGCAATTGGTTTTTATAAATTATTAAATTCAGATGACTTAGTGATGTAGATGCAGACGAAAACTTGTAAATTTCGAGCATGAGAAATGGCAACTACGGTTGGTCACGCGGCCTCACTGACTTGACGGTGAACGAGTTCTCTCAAGATTTTAAAGCACATAAAAAAATTCCTCCGTGAAAAATAGTTACACAGCTATAACAATCGGACTTTACTCTTACAATGGTTAAAATTGCTGTTAAACTTAACATACACTACATTGCTTAACAGTTAACAGGCAGGCCTACGGTTATGGAGTCGAATAGGTAACAGGTGTTCTATTTATAGTGCGCTGCACTTTATAACTATGCTCTATGAGGTAACGGGTTAAGTCTAATAATTGGATCCAGTGTTCTGGCAGTTTTAACATTTAGATGGAGGTTTCATGTACTTTAGTTTCTCCTGAATGCAATAAGCTTTCTTTGCTCTTTTGTTTACCAATAATGTTGGCCAGAATGTAACATTTCAATGGAATGATGCATTATATGAATAATGTTAATCCTTAAATCTTAATGCATCTGATATGATCTTCCTTGTTAATAGTCAAAAACCTCACATGACATTGGAACCATTTACTTTACTAATTTAGCAGATGAAAAGAATTTAACAAGTAGTCTTGTACCTGCTAAATATGGGAGAAACATGTGACAGAACCTTTGGATGTCACCTACTCGGGTAATGGAAAACAATGATCTAAAATGAGACGAGTTGTTCTGGAAACACTTAAGCTCTACAGTATGAATTTTCAAGTAATTATTCAAAGCATTTCAGAATATCTATCAATCATCTTGAAGATGAAATTATTTGTTACGCACTGAAACTAAGTGTAACTGACCTTTCTTTAACTGCCATGTTTTTGTAAGTCCTGGACATCCAATTCTGTTGCTGGAATTACATCCAGTATGTCTTTCAGCCAGAACATCAGGTGTATCTTGAACTCAGATTCCTGTCTGACTATTGCTGTCTTTTGTTCCTGACTCAAGTACTTTTTTCCCCACCAGGCTAAAAAAAATAAAAAAAATTTTTCCCCACCAGGCTAAAAAAAATAAAAAAAATTTAAGTCCCCCAAACTGATTTATGCATCTAATATTTTTGCATCGTCAATAACAAGCCAATTCAAAAAGCCAAAATTTACCTTAAATATATGCAAAATGTTGTAATATGAAAATCTCCTTCATAAAGTTTTGAAAGAATTTAAATTTAATTATACAATTAAAAAAATTATGCTCAAGTAGGTAAACGTTTGCAGTTGGTTTTAGAAAGATGGTTTTATACTTTGGTTCCTGAAAATGGACTAAAAGGTGCCACAGGTAACTTCTCCACAATGAAACTTGGGGCATCATCACGATCTGTAAATGATCAAATCCAAATATTTTTTTTTAAAGGCTTTATCAAATATCTCAAAATCACGTAGCTCCAAAGTTTCATAAATCACTGTTTACACCCATTAATATTAACACTTTCATCACTGACTAACTTTGGGAGCATAGAGTCCTCAACACTAAGTACCTTTGGAGTTGTAAAGCAAAAGGACTTGTGGATTTCGAAATGACACAACTTTGCCAATTTTAAAGATATCTGGCTGGATTAGGTGTCAAAATCAAGGTTAAAAATACAAAATTTCTGACTAATTGACTGAAATGTGCATATCTATTACAACTGCTAAAATACAGGTGCAAACGGGTAACACAACATGTAAAATACAAGTAATTATCTATTTACCTCTTAGAAAACTTAGAAAGTTCCCAAAACTTGTTCAATTGGCCCTAGATGTACTCGTGATTAATTCCAGTAGCAACACAAGTCTTTCTTTCAGGTATTTGACAGGTAGAAGCTAGTCATATTCTAGTTAAAGTTAATCGGAAGTAAAACAATAAATATAACAAAGCTGTTTTTCTTTTATCTCCAACTAAATTAAACTAATAACACCAGCATAATAATTGAATTTATAGAAGAATCTATCATTTATAATGTCTGTACATGTAATATTTATTCATTTGTCACCTGCAGACTACACAGGTAAGTCTTCACTGCCAGTAATACACCTTTGTATGAAAGTCTAAGGGTCACCGAGTGGTCTAGAGCGCTCTCCATTATGGATCACTGCCATCTCACCTCTGTCTGCGTGGGTTCGAGTCTTGGATTCGGCCAATGCTGGTATGTGAGAAAGCTTTCCATTAGCTTCTTGTGGGTCGGTTGTTCTTTCCAGCGTTTTCCTGGGTTCTTCCTCCACTATTAATACTGTCCATGGCCTATCGTGTGCTGAAAAATGGCATTAAACCCCACAACAACAAAATTGTATGAAAGTCCACAAAACAGGTGCTCCTTGCATTACGACACAGTTTAACTTAACACAGTCTGTCAGCACTTTCACTTCGCACAGGTCAGTGTGCTTTCTCATCCAGTCTTTCTTCATCAATGTTCAGTTGTCTTGGTCTTTTGAAGGCTCTTCTTACTTGATGAATATTTCCAATCGACTCATGGGCTACATCCATGCGAAATGACAAGTCTCTTGCCCTTTTTCCGGGTGATTTATGATCCATAACTGAACCCTCCAAGACAAAGACATTGTACAATGCACACTCTCTCAGTTTTATCTCTATCCGACGATACCATCTCATGGTTTTCTTTTCTTTATTCAGACTTGTGCTCTGGTCTAACCTGTCCACACCTCCCATGTATTTGACATAATCTGTCACTATGTGTACAAGGAAGCTGAGTCCTTGTTCCGTTTTTATTCAGCCGCTCTGTATTTTGACTGGAAGATAGTAGACAATGCGATTGTCTTTCCAGTAGGATGCTAGCAATGGCCCATTCATGAGCCAGTCTGATATTCCTCTACATATTCTTCTTGCAGCAGGATTTTATTGTACCAGGGTTTTAGGATGATCTTAACGATTTGTTCCACACAGGTATGTTCTTCCTTGGTACAGGTAATCGGTACCTGGTTATTCCGTACCAAAGTCGTTTTGTACCCACTGGAAATTGGTCTTTTCGTACCCCAAGGTGCTTGTTGTTTCGCACCAATTAATTTACAAGTGTACAAGAAAAACGGAATTTAAAAAATATTCACATTGCCAGTAAGAAGAAAAAAACGTTCGCCAGGTTTAAATAACTGAATAAGTCCATTATTTTTGTATAGTTCCAATTAACAATTACTTGTCATATTTCTTGGTATTATTTAGTAATGACTAACGTGTCCGATAAATTACAAATGGTTATCCCCTCAAAACAACTATACATTTTGCGATCTTTTGATAATGGAGCTGAATGCAGATACAATAGTGTCGTTTGTGTAAGTTTCTCTTCTCCAAGACCCAATACTGGTGTTAATTTCAATTTTTGTCGCTTGCTTTTAAAGGTGTTGAACGTGTATATTATGCAGGCAATCAAGCCATTTTTGGTGGGAGGGGGAGACAGCCGATCGCATTGGCATACTTTTGCACAATTTTGCTGACTTTTGTTATCCTCCACATAAATAAGAGAGAGAGAGAGAGAGAGAGATTTAATTTGACACTGCATTTTACATATATTTACTTTTGTTGTTTTGAAACAGATTTAATTATTAAAATAATCGAAGATATGTATGCATGCTTTGATTGAGCCAGCATTGAAATATATTCAATTGAGCCAGCATTGAAATATATTCAATACAGCACCCTATGTAATACGGCATATATTTTTCCCAGATTAGAACAGTAAAAATTACCATCCAAAGAATAACTGAAGGAGATCTCTCAGTAAGACGAAAGAATAGCTCGAAAAGGTTTCATAAATAACAAAAGACCAACAACATTATTCCGAAATGTACATTCTGGAGTTTTATTACATGTCTACATGAAGAAAATATAATTACAATATGCATGGTATAATAATGCAATTAAATTGCCTTGTCATTCAGTTGTCGGGCCATATATACTGCTGCAACGTTTCAGTAATTTTGAGAAGGAGATGATGCCGTTCTGATACTCTTCCCACACCGAGAATATTCTCGCCTGCATTTGTTTTTTTTCTGGTATCTTCTTAGCTTTTTTCAATACCAGTTGAATCTGTGTTACAACTGAAGTGGCTTCATCATATAAAAGACTTGACTAGCACATAGAATGGAAGATTGGCTTTGCCGGCTTTCGCATATATCCTACGATGCCAACTCATAACATCATTGTTGGTTTGTACAGCTTTTCGGAACACAGACCATGAGTCAAACAGGAATGTGATGTTCGTAATCCAGGTTGACTCTACATAGTCAACCCAACTATATAACAAGGGAATCATCTTGGACTCATCCTCAAGATGGGCAAAGGCAAGGGCTAAATGTTCTGCAGGCAAAAATGGTAACGCCATCACCTTGAAAAGAGACGCATAATGAAAGCAATTCATTAATAAGATAACACAGTATAATGACAAGTATAACAACATAGAAAATATGTATGAAATATCTTTTTATGATATTTGTGGTTACATTGGAAATGACTATATCACTGGGTACGAAACAACCAGCACCATGGGTACGAAATGACCACAAATCGACTTTGGTACAGAACGACCATGAGCCCAGGTAATCAGCCAGGTGAGGGCTTGTATAGAAATTGTCAATTGGATTGGTAAGAGCAATTACCACCTTAGATGACGGGCCAAGGTTTCCATTCACAACTTCTGCATTTTTTTCCAACATAAACGTCAAAATTAAAGCAATATGACGTCAAAACGTCTGCCAGAACCCATATCTTTATTCCAAACTCATCCGGCTTATCTTTCATGTATCGTTTCAAGCTCAGTCTCCCTTTAAAAGGTACCATTGCTTCATCAACTGTAACTCATTTGTAAGGGACATATTCAGACTGGAATTCATGTCTTAAATGGTCTAACAAATATCTCATCTTGTGTAATTTGTCATTTGCAACACACCTGTCGTCAATGAAGTGCAGGTAGCATCTGATCTGAAAAAATCGATCTCTGGACATAACTTGGCCAATTTTGGATCCCAGAAGCCAGTGCTTATCACTTCCCAACCAATACAACTCATCCCTGGCAAATTTCATGGTGTTCATAATAATTGAAATTCCATAAAATGCCTTGATTTCATCCAAATTGAGATCTGTCCACACACCTGTATCGCCTCTGGCACGTTTGATTGTCGCATTCAAATTCGTCAGACAGACGTTTCCAAAAACATCATCTGAATAGAATATTTGAAAATATTCCAAAGCTTTCCTGGAGCCATTTAACACTTTGGTGGGTCCAACTCTCTCTTTTTGGTTTTCAAACTTCATCCAAACAAAATCACGTGGAACGTACACTTCCTCCGGTTCAAAACCTTCAAAGTCCTCTTCATCGCCATCACTGTCATCCACAAGCACATTCCATTGCGTCTCCAGATGCCTTCTCTCATTTTCATCCAACTTTACTAGGTCGAAATCCTGATAATTCTAAATCGGACACTTCACTCTCATCTGATCTTTCTTCAAACTCCACCATTTTGCATACAAATTTCACCATTCAGAAAAGTCGTTAAAAGTACCTACTTTGTTCGATATTTCCAATCGTATACGAGCTAAACTCACGAGATAATCCAAATATAATATCTACATTACAAGTAGGAAGTTATTACAGGTACCCCAAAATTTGTATAGTCGGGTACTATAACGTTAGAGAAGAACACTGCCCCAAACCAGTAAAGCGGTCCATAGTGTTTGCAGACTTACTTCCCCTGGACCGGAAAACTGGTCCATAATGAAGAAATGGTTAAAAACAATTTTTGATTCATCCTATGTAATATCTTAAAGTGACCTAACACTTCACATGCACAACATGCATTTCAGTTCGAAAGTGGAGGAAGTGCCTGCTATTAAATACAATAATTTCTTAGATCTTACATTCAAAAATGATGAGGGTTGGTTTCTCTGGTCTACATTTCTTTGGTTGAGCTGAAACAGAAGTAACATTCTATCAAGAAATATATGGAACCAAAACTCGCATACTGAAATGGCGGAGTTGTAGTTTTGTCATCTTCAGTGATGCTACATGAGAGACACACAGCTTAACGCATAGTTGTTTCAGTTTTCCACTAAGGTGAACAATCGTTTTCTATACTGTTTTGTAATATTATTAATGTTTTCTTTTATCTTAATAGGTGTTGTCTAGTGTTGTAAAGCGCTTAGAGCTTCTAAAGATTAGGTGCTATGCAAAGTCCTCGTTATTATTATTATTGTTAGACAAACTAATGATGTGTATTTTATTTATCGGAAAATATCATTTCATTCTACCAGTTCACATTATGTTAACACGTTCAAGTTGAAAATGGTTTATTGTTCAACAACAGCAAAACAAGATGCTATTGGAAGTCTGTATTTTAGGTGGCATGAATATGGAAAATATTATTTTTGCAGCATATCTTTTAAGATAAAAGATCATTGCCCATTTTTAATTTATTAACATTCAACTGGTGAATATATCTGTGTTAATAAATAGGTCAGGATAATGGAATGTGTCTGAATTTCACTGACTTAAACTTCTTGAGCATCATTTATAAGTATGATATCACCCCTTTTTACAGTAACCGACTTATTGTCATAACAAGGTGAACAAAGTGAACTTTTAATATGATGAATCCAGCTCCTGATGTTCCTGACTTCATATTCTGGAGACTGGCATTTGGTCTGCAAGTTCTTATTTTCAGCTTCAAGGGCAGTTACCCTATGCTTACAAGGACAAGAGTTCTAGAAGATTTACTTGTTCAAGGCAATCAAAATTTCATTATTGGTTGGAAAATAATGTCTTCAGGGAACAAAATCTATTTTGTTTTGTACTTATTATACAGGATCCATATCATTAGACCTTAACTTGTACTCCGGTCATTAGTGCTGCAAAACCATGTAATTCACACTTGCTACCCATATGAAATCATGCGCCTGTATCATAGGCGTACGGGGGCCCTGAGTGGCCGAGTGGTCTAATGCGCTCTTCGTTACGGATCACTGCCATCTCACCTCTGTCTGCGTAGGTTCGAGTCTCGGATTCGGCCAATGTGAATATGTGAGAAAGCTTGCCAGTAGCTTCTCGAGGGTCGGTGGTTCTTTCCGGGGTTTTCCCTGGTTCTTCCTCCACCATTAATACTGGCCGCCATGTATAGCCTATCGTGTGCTGAAAAATGGCGTTAAACCCAACAGCAACAGCAACAGCAATCATAGGCGTACGACAGACGTATTCTGCACCTAAAATATGGGTTCTCTTTGGTTTATGAGAAAAGTATAATACTAGCGTACTTTAGGCATATACAGAGACGAATTATTTAAATTAGTATGCCTGTATTCAGATACATAAATGTAATAAGGTGTATTACAGGTGTAAATCACAGGCATAAAACATTCAAGTGCAGGTGTAAAACATATCAGAGTGATATTACAGATGTAAACCATACAAAAGTACAATCGTAAAGCAAACCCAAAATTATAGGCGTAAAACATTGGCATAAACCAGACCTTGAGTATGGGCATATTTTATATTCATTTCAAACAAAGCTTAATATGCAAGAGGCATATTATTTGAAAAATGTACATCCAGCTAATTTACTCATGAAGCAATGAAAGAAAAAACATAGAGGAATAGTGTAGTTGATTTTAATAACGTCATAACACAAATACATTTGTTGGCAGAATCATTCATAGCAACCCAGCCATGTTCTTTGTCTGCTGAACAAAGATGTTTTATTGTGATTCTGCAATCATCAAGTTTTGTCTACATTTTCTTATCGAACAACTAACGGTTTCAGTCACAGCATCATTCAACTCAGTCATTGATGGGTTTATTACTCCACATTGACTACACCATGCATTCAAATATTCTGAAATAAAGATACACAGTATATGGTAAACAAAAATGAATTCATTTAATGAAGAAAGTAAAAATATTGATTTTAATTTATGTATTTGATATTAATTTGTAGGGAATACGTTATGAAAATGGATGGGTTATTTTGTTGTTTAATGGCACATTACACATGTTATTGGCTATATTATGTCAAGGAAATGGGAGCTAAGTACTTTTCCCCAAGGATACGCAAAGACAGCTTACCCATTTCTGAGTACCAAACCTTTGCCTCTTGGATTACAAGGATGACACTCAGCCACCGAGCTACAGTGGCTCACTTTTCAAAACTAAGTCATATTTTAGCATATCAATTCTGACAAATTTTAAATAAAAAATGTTTGGGGGTTTGGTGGCTTTATAGCACAGCAACATGTTTAATGTTATGTTGTGTTGAGGGAAAAGAAAGTGAGAAGGACACGTACATGTGAATCAAAGTCCCACCCTGTCACGAGTCCGGTACCTTAACCAATAAGCCACCATGGTTCAAAACGAAGGAATATAATCAGATAAATCAATTGTTACAATATTATTAACATATGCAGAGAAAGCATATATTGTTGAAATATCAGTTTCATGCATTAATTATATTTGCTGCCAAATATCATTCACGGAATATGATATATTTCAAATAAAACCAAAAGCAAATTATACAAATAGAACTTTAAAAAGAAACTCTCACAAATTGTGGATAACGATGCTCATCAGTAATGCATCTCACCTTTACATAGGGTTCAGTACTTGCGTGTTTTGTCTCAGGGAGACCTTAGATCTCCTTCCTTAGATTTCAGCAGCCCTTGACCTTGGGAAAAGGCCATTTCCTTTTCATTAAACACCAATGGTAGCAATTTTTCAGTAAGGGTAAATCCTGCATGGCTTGCTTTCTTGGCATGGTTTAAGGCATGCCTCAGTCTGATTCTGTCCACCATAACATCATAAGAACATGGGAGTTGATGTTTTCAGAAAATGAAAAAGAATTGTATGAAAATATTATTAACAAACTTTTGGAAATAACTGATCAAACTTACAAAGTACATGTATACAGTTTTAGGTTAAATGTTGCATTGCAGATTAGTTTTCTAGAAACAAACAAATGTCAAAATACAAGTATGCCAATCCTTTTTAAAATTGAAGCACATGTTTAGTACTCATTGACAAACTCCTTGTCCATTGTGGTACACTAAAGAACTAGCAGTTCCAGCTAGGTCAGTTTTTCCATATCAAGTGGAGGTCTTACAGTGCCTCCTCATTTAAGTTTTTTCTTTCTTTCCTGTTCTTGAAGAAATCTTTACCTCATCCTTAGTGAAGATCTTAAGACATAAAACTTTTAAAACGTCTTGATCGCATTTCAAGTGAATGCACACTTTTTTATGTTGCCAATGGTATCTTCCTGCTGAGCAGAAACACTGCTGCATTCTCCCTCTGCTGAAGGCTGTTCGACTTCTTGAACACTTGACTACTGTTCTCCATATACTTCCTGCAGAGAATATCTCCAAGTTTTCTTTCCGTCGTAAATATTTATTATCTTCCTTGAGAGCCTTAACATCATCTTCCAGCTTTCTAATGTATCTATCCCTGTATTAAATTAGATACAAAGCGATAAACAACAATGATACTATTTTGTTTAATGTCTTAATATTTACTAGATGTCATCATGTGTAAACAGTTAAATGTTGCAGATTTCACAAAGCTTAGTATTCATAATGCAAAATAGAGATTTCTAATACAGCTAGAGCCCACTATTAACATTTCAGCCGAACCTGGGTAGCAACTAGCTTATTCTAATAAAAATCTGAAGCAGGAAGTACCAATGTGGAATAGGAAAATCTCACCAGAGAGGTCAGGATTTAATGAGGGATGATAAAATAGCCATACCATTATGCATGTACGGTATAAAAAAAATTACCTAATGGAGAATTAAATGACATTTTGCTGATTACCGGTAGTTTTTTGTGCATAAAAGTTTGTATTTTATCTCATTGTAAAGATGAAAGGTAGCACCCCACCCACTCAATAACTCATGAAAATAAAGACCAGAATACTGTGAAAATTATGTGCATGTTGTCACTGTATTCCAATGTTTTCCTTCAAGGCGTCAATCATAATAGGGTTCCTCCTCTCACCAAGGGCAATGTACTATGACTTTCATGACCCTGGCTGTTATATATCCTGGTTTATTGCACAGAATGCCCATGACCACATGAGCTTATAGCAAAGCTTGACCATTGACCCCCAAAACAATAGGGCTTCTCCCTGGGGCAATATATGTCATCTCAAATCTGATGTACATTAAATAAACCAATACACATATACATGTCAAGCTTTATTTTTACTCATTTTATAGCATTTCTGTAGATAGAAGAAAACTCCAAATAGAATCAATGTAAAATATTCAACCCCCTGTTAACATCTTGGATATCTGAATATTATGAAACTTGCAGATTTAATGCGGAGTGACCCAAATAACATTTCTGACAAACAGAAATGAAATGGGATTTGCAGTTTTGGAAAAATTCAGACTTTGCTCCCAGAATAAAAATTCCAGACAAATAATTAAATTGACTTTGCAGTTTGGGAAACGTTATTTAAACTTGACCAATTTGAAATCAGTGGGCAGAATCCAATTAAATTTAGCAAATTAAGGATATTAAATTTGTAGCTACCTTTAAAAAATGTAAAGATAGAATACAAGACAAGGGAGTATTGCATACTTTGTGGTACCAATCCATCCATTTTGGGTGACTTCTTGTTAGGAGTCGAGTCTTCTCAGGAGTGATCTTATTTGGAGTGGCCATTTTCTTTGGTGCTATCTTTAGCGTGGCCATCTTATCTGGGGCAGCAGCACTCTTCTTTGAGATTAACTTGAAAGGAGGGGTTTGTCAGTCATTGATGTGACTGTATAAGAAATATTTTAAAGAATTTGCTGTGGGTTGCATAAAAGGCAGCATTTAATCAAACAGTAACATTCTTAATTAAGCTTTAATAAGCATATTAATTTTCAGTTACACAAGCCAAGGTGGTAGCTTATACGGCTTGATGGATATTTTGTCTATGTTCTGCTATTGCAGGACAACAGGGAATTTTCCCAATCATTAAGTATTAAACTCGTTAGTGTTTGCAAATATTGTTGGTGAAATAAATGTTTAAGATATTAATTTTAGTTTCAATTTTAATCCATATATTCATTTATTCAGTCATAAAAATGTTCAAAATAAGAATGTCAACAATTGTCTTTTGGTAAGACATCATTGTCATCAAGGTAATAACATTTCTTTAATATAAATTCGTTTTCGTTATTTATAGTTATGAGAAATATTTTAAATAATGTGCTGAAAAGCAGTTTATATATTGGAAATAAAGAGTACCTACATGGGCTACAAAAGTATTTAATAAAAATTTAGTGTTATCAAAACTTTAAATATGCATGTAAATATATCTATGTTCAATTAAGGTATCCATTTATACATCCCTACCTTAAAACAAGTCAAGTTTGCGGCTGCAATGGAAATTTGAATTATTGCATTCTATCAGAATCTATATTGTAACTAATCAAGTATGTGGTCCCTTGAAAATAAAATCTTTACTATAAGTAGTAGTAGTATTTTGATCTTAGACCTGATTGTGAATGCTTATTGTTTATTGCTTTTTGTTTGTTATAATGGAGAGGTCATTGCTACCTTTTCTTTTTCTTTACCTTCAGCAGGACAATGATCCTAAGCACCAGTGGATTAAAGCATGTATTGCACATGATCTGTAAGGATAAAACAAGGATGATAATTTTCATTTCAATCATGTTTCAATTCTTGATTGTGAATGTTAGCAGGCTTTATTGCGCCATCTAGTGTCTTAGGTTTTAGTCACATGATTCCCCCTGCTGGTTAATAAATGATGGGCCAACTGTACATGGTTGCACTGGTGGTGTGGCATGATAAAATGTAATGTGAAGTTCCTTACAAAGTGAAGCAGGAAAACCCACCCAGCCAGAGCAAGCACATTTGGCCCTTAAAAGGCAAGAAAGGGGAATCTCGAAAAAGATAGGAACTTTGTCTTTCATTGACCCGAGTAGGGGCGCTTCAAGGCCTGTTCAGAATGCATGAAAATATTTAAATTGTTATCATGGTCTTGCAAGTATATAGACAGTAACTAAAGATATCTCTTTTCTCTTTATTCTGCCCCTCTTTGTCTGTCAACTTGAGGGAGTGGTGGCCCACAGCAATGACACAGGTTGTGAACTAGTTGGTGATCCCATAGATAACTTGGGCAAAAATCTAGTCGGCACTCCTGAAATTGACTCAGTTGACAACATAAGCTACCACTTTGTTGGCAATGCAGAAGATGATCCAGCCAATGACTTAGACTGTGATCCAGAAGACAACCCAGTTGTTGACTTGGACAGCAATTGAGAAAGCGACCCACTGAGTTGATGATGTAGTTTGCAATCTGGTGGTGGCTAGCAGCCAGAAAATGACGATACCCTGCTGGGGCAGACATCTGTCACATTCTGGAGCACCTGACCTCAGACAGATACAGCAGATTATCACAGATGTAAAGACCTATCCAAAGGCACCAGAGAAAGCAATTTTAAGAATGGTTTAAGTGAGTATTTAAGTAAATGGATTATGAGATGTGTTGAATGCATTGTGTATTTTTGGTACTTTGCATTTACTCATCAAATTATTCTGCGTATGAACTTTATTTAATCTTTTATATTGATAGCACTGTTCACACATGGAATTTTTTAAAAATTTCTATATCGACTGGTTATCAGTTAATTGTATATACTTAACAATATTTTATATGCTATTTCAGGAAGTTAGGTTGTAAATTCAGCCATGTGTGATTATATGTGAGCTGCATTTAGATTATACTTACAGGCTGATCATTTCACTTTTTTTTGGGGGGGGAAGGATACATGTAAATAATTTGAAGGGGGATGGAGAAAAACAAAAGCAATTAACAGATTTTACATTTGATACTACACTGTATTTAAAATTAATGTAAATGTGCTTGACATACTTTTGTGAATTTAGACCATTTCCTTCATGAGATATGTATTGAATGAATAGAGAATATTTGCTTGAAACGAGTGAATAACTCAGTATTTTCATGAAAATAGCAGAGCTTTTCACCCACGAGATGAAATTAATCCGTTATTCACTTTTTTCAAGCAAATATTCTTTTTATTTTATGCTCACATACGTTGGCTACCTAAAGTTTGTGACACAGTGAATTAGCAGACTTCTTACGGTAATGTTAGCTTTTTACATACATATTCTGCTGTGCTATGTGTACTTGTGCACAGAATTAGTTCCACATAAGACTGATCAAAATTAACTGATATTTCCAGAATAACAAACTATAAGTTTCAAGGATAACAGACATGGATAATCAATCTGCTAATAATTAATTATTAATGATGAATTTGCTAAGGAACAAAATTAAAGGGAGGTAAGTATGTTCTGACCCACAAAAGTAGTTCCTGTAGTGAAAAAATTGTTGTTTTTTTTCACTACAGTGAAATATCATTATTTTAATTAGAAAATCATGTAATTCACTGCTTAGCATAAAATGAAAGCACTTATTTATTTCCTTGAACGTAAACACTGGTACTTTTCTCTTGCTACATGTAGGTCCGAGTTGGCAAATAAAATTTATGAAGATAAATGGCATCAATTGTTTGAAAGAGTGGCCTTCCGGTACGTATTTATTTGGAGAATTCAATAGATTTTAACCAATCTATATTTAAAAAAATATTAAATCTGCTGACATCCAGCAAAAGTGTTCATACCTGTATGTTTTCGGCCTGTTGTCTTTTATGACAGTTGGACCAAAAGAAAAGAAAGTCTTTTATTTAGTCTTTGATACTTGTACGTGGCGTAGTCTGTTCTTACTAATCTGATGTTTTGGTATATTCAATGTGGCATAGTCTGTCCTTACTAATTTGATGTGTTGGTATGTTCAATGTGGCATAGTCTATCCTTACTAATCTGATGTGTTGGTGTGTTCAGTGTGGCATAGTCTGTCCTTACTAATCTGATGTGTTGGTGTGTTCAATGTGGCATAGTCTGTCCTTACTTGATGGGCTGGTGTGTTCAGAGAGGCATAGTGTGTCCTTACTAATATGATGTGTTGGTGTATTCAATGTGGCATAGTCTGTCCTTACTAATCTGACGTGTTGGTGTGTTCATTGTGCCATAGTGTGTCCTTACTAATCTGGTGTGTTTAGCATTAAGAGTTAAATATTGTTTTTTATCTAAAGTTATGTGGGGGATAATCTTTTATACAGGTATGCTCAAGGCCATGTACACAGTACTTTTGACTCCTTTTTTAGAAAGAAAAATGATACTATAGATATTCACTGAAAGATAATGGTGGTATTATTATATTATTATTATTATTTTATTATAGAAAGCAATATAAATGGTTTGCAGAAGAAGTCATATTGCCAAGGATCCTAGGACACAGGAAAATTGATGCTACATATTGAAGAGTTTTGGTACCATGATGACAGTGGGAGTGTTTTCACTCAGTACTACCTCTAATTTACTATATTCATTGTTTGCTTTGATACAAAATGTATTATTATTTATATTTTGTACCATATTTATTTTAAAAGTGACTTCTTTAGTACTTTTTACATTCATCTAGAACATTGTACATTTCAATTTTCATAATTTCCTTTTTTATATATGTATCTTCTTTTCATGCTAATCTTTTAAAACTAAATTGCTTAGTTTTCATTTCCTAGGGCCCAATTTGTCCTTCTCTGTATTTAGTCCCAAAGTGAATGCATTGTGATCAGATATATTTACTTCTTTCCATACTACAATCTTTTCTACACGTAATTTTCCCATTTCAGATATATAAAATCTGTCAAGTCTAAATCTTTAAGTTCTTTCATATGTATTTGTGAATTCTGTTCTCACTAGGATGATTGATACATTTTTAGTGAATTTTTTTTAAAATTGGCTCTCGTATTAGTTTATCTATCTCTGATATCCCTTCAAGCTTTCCATTTTGGATTCAACCTAAATTACCTGCAGTTATAAAATTGTCTGTTCAATAGTTCTGAGTAAAATCTTGAAATTTTTCAATAAATTTTAATGTTATGATATTACAGTGACATGTGCACGTTTAGTATGTGTCATCCATTTATTTTCCTCGCATGTACTAGCCTACCTTTGAAATTGTTGTATTGCGATTTTTCCACAAGGTTGTTTTATGATATATATATATATAGTTACTTGTAATATTGTTGCATTCAGCAATATCATTCAAAAGATATGTTCCTCTATGATGTCATTCGAGACAGTTTTGAATTAAAATTCTTTTAGTTATGATATGGTTCAAAGATAAATGTTTAATGTACATTTTCCTCTCGTATTTGGCCGTCTTGTTTTCTTTTGTTTGAAATGTCTTCTCTTTTTGTACTAATTCCTGCTTTTGGTTTTTCTCCAAAGAGTTTTTTTTCCTATTCATTTCCATTGTGATTCCATTTCTCCCAATTGTTCCATTTTCCCTTTGGATTCAAAGTTTTGGGTTTATTAATTATTTTTAGCAAGCGATGGTGGTGTTGCATTTGGTATTGGCCATTTGGTGTGTGTCCCCTTGTATTGGCCATTCCACCATGTTGTGTGCGTGCTCTTTCTGTTTTTGGAGAACCCCAAATGGAGATGAAATGTATAAATTCTTCCAGATCTGAATAATTTTGTCTGACTTGTTTTCCACATTTTGTTTGCTCTCTTTCTACGGAGTTAAGTGTCGACGTAGAGACATCTCAGTTTTCATGGGATGGTTCCTCTAGGACATATTATAGTTTGCATAATTTGACATTATTTGTGCACCCCTTATGACCTTGAGCTACAAGGTCTTTGAGGTGTTCTCGTTTCATCCAGAACTTGTAAGCTTTCTTACATTTGTATGACCCTCCCCCATCCCCACAACAAGATCTGGTTCAGGTATTGAAAGAAAAAAAAAACAAAAAAAAAAAAACAAAAAAAAAACACAAAGCAAAAGAATTTTGAGCAAACATTGGTTTAAATATATGTTTTTAATAGGGTATGTCTTGTGGTTTGTTTGTTAGTGTTAGGTTTTTTGATGGAGTGGTGTAATTTTTTATCCTGGTATCGGTCCATTTCTCAATGTTCCTTTTCCTTCTGCTCCTTGGTTGTAATGTTTTCATTTTTAAAATATAGATGGTACTCACCTCCTTGGATTGCATTGCACCTATTGGATGTTTTCCATGATATTTGTTAACTATTACTGCCAGGTATCCTTGCCATTGATTCTTTTTTGTTCAGTGTATGTTATTTGTGTATTGCTGTATCATATTTTCATTTGCTGTATCCCATTTTTGTTTGTTTTATGTCTCATTTTCATTCATTGTTACTTTTAAACTTTAGTATAAAAATAACAAACAAAGATAGGAAAACCTGTAGCATAGAGAAGTCTCACAATATGGGAGATATTGATATATTAATACTGAGAAAGATTTTGAGGAGACCTACCTTTTAGTAAAAAATGAATCAAAAAAGTACAAAGTTAAAGAAAAATGAATAGGAAATTGTTTTCCTTTTGTACTGTATGTATGCTGAGCATTTGTTTTTGCAGCTGGTTCTGTTTCATAGGTGGATGGGGGGTTCTGTCAAATTTTTTTTCTGTATTTTCCTCCCATCATCAAAATAGTTTGGGGACCAATAAATGAAAATGGAAAGATGAACTGATATTCCATTGTTTTCAAAATTTCCTTGTTCTTGTTCCTTGTTCAATATAGACATTTGTAGAAATTGTTTTATAGGGCCTTTCATTTCTGTTGCTTGGATTGCTCCAGAATGGTCTTATGTTTTGGAGCAGCACCCTGACATCACTTTCCTCCAGTTTGAAGAGAACGATATCGATTTGTTGTCTCTGTATGAAATAATATTTGTTACAATTTTAACTTTTTAAATGCATGTAAGAAAAACCCAAAACAATGGCCACAAGTTCAAATAAAGACTGGAAGTATTCCACTTCATTAAATGGGGATATGTTTATATCCAGATGAAGTCAACTATCTGTTAGGATACATTTGTGTTTGTGGATAGTATATGTACATTTTTTGTGTGGGTGTGGAGACTATTGTTTGTCCATGTGCTATGTACCCGATTTCCTTTGTCTCCTCTGCAGGCCTGTCTACCTCTTGCGTGCCACATTACTGAGCCCTTTACTTTCCAAGGTTGCATGGGTCCCTGTCTGTATAATATTTTGTAGCTATCTGTGTGTTATATCTATGTTCTCTAAATCTACTTTCCCTTCTGTGTTTCTGTTAATTGTACAATTCGAACTCATTAATCAAGCCTAGTTTGTTCCTAGTGAATATGACCAATTTTTGGAGTTTTCCAGATAATTGCACGATGCACATTTTTATTTTACTATGTTTTCATGCCGCATACATGTACATGTATTATCTCTCTAAATATTCAATAATGGTTGAAATAAATTAATACATATATTGGCTTGTATTTATTTCACTTTATTATAATATGCATTTATATATTAGTTCAAACAGTTGCAGGCAAATCTGGTTTACGCTGGTTGATCTCCGCTCATCTCCTCTTGCTTGGTGGTGTTGCCATAATACATGTAATAAATACAACAAATACAAATTGATACCTTGCAGTTAAATGTATTATGGTAAGTTAATCAAATACGGTGCTTTTTACATCGTATTTTACAATTGTTATAGCTGCTAGTGAACAAATAATTGATGTCACCTTTTATTTTTTAATGCAGTCCGATACTGCCCAAAACTTAAATGCATCAACTTTATTTGTACTACTATCATCAAACAGTGATAGGGGCCCCGTGTGGTCTAAAGCGCTCTCCGTTATGGATCACTGCCATCTCACCTCTGTCTGCATGGGTTCGAGTCACAGTTCGGACAATGTGGGTATGTGAGAAAGCCTGCCAATAGCTT
Organism: Sinohyriopsis cumingii; assembly: GCA_028554795.2. Taxonomy (NCBI): domain Eukaryota; kingdom Metazoa; phylum Mollusca; class Bivalvia; order Unionida; family Unionidae; genus Sinohyriopsis; species Sinohyriopsis cumingii. The sequence continues at coordinate 41,453,812 of CM068829.1, forward strand.
CTCGTGGGTCGGTGGTTCTTTCCAGAGGTTTTCCCGGGTTCTTCCTCCACCATTAATACTGGCCGCCATGTATAACCTATCTTGTGCTGAAAATGACCTTAAACCCTACAACAACAACAAAATCAAACAGTGATTGTTAAATACAACTGGTAAACAACCAAGAGATTTAATGACCGACACACTTAATTTGTTAAACATATGTCAAAAGCATGACGATTTGATCCCAGTGTTTATTTGCCCATAATGTAAACCTCTTCTAGTGGAGAAATCTACTGGGTCTTTGCCTCACCATCATTTTAATTCAATTTTCCTTGAAAGGTCAGAACATTTACAGAATGATTGATCTTCTACGAGTCAAAAATGTGTTGGTCTTGCCAACAATCTTATCAGTTTTTGGTTTTTATATTTTTATATTTTTTTGAGGATGTAATTTTCAATATATAATATTAACTACATGTTGTCTATGTTCTACTGTAGTCAATTGACCACATCATAAAATATTTTTAACTATAAAATTTATCAGGATAGAGTACGTCTCCTTATAATCCAGTTTCCTGTTAGTAATATTTCTTGATTTATTTTAAAATCAGATGTTTTGCTAAAGTTGTCCAAAAAAATTCTCGAACTGTTTTGAAGAGAAATCAAAAAATTAATTTTATTAATAATTTGCAGAGACACATATGCTGTGGCAATTTTAATTTATTTTTTAGATTTGATATTTTAATTCTTTTCATATTATCATGATTGTTATTCTTTTTGCATAAAACCTCTACTGTGATCACATAACGGAGCATGGATGGGCTCAACCCTGGCAGAGATGTTTCTATAGTGAAAGTTTCGGTCTTAGCTCCATGTACTTGTACACTTAAGTATACATTTGAGTAAAGATATTCTTTCCATCAACAGAATTTATTAGGAAATTCGTAATTTTTCAACACAAATAAATTCAAGTCTATTTTACTCTTTTATCGAAGAGTGTAACTTCATAGTGGTCTGATAACTTTAAATAAGGCAAGTTGCATTCTTTAGCATACGTTTTCCTATTTTTGGATATGTAATAGCATTTGAATCTACTTCCGCTTATTGTTCCTTATATAAAGTATATTTTTCCCTTAGGTTTTCTGTATGTATTGGTTATTTTGTTTTCATTTTAAAAGCTTAAAATTATATCTTCCAAAAATCTAGTACTCCTATTTCAGCTTTCACAGAGTTAAAATTGCTAGAAGATGTAAAATTCCATGGAGTAGTTTTGTGTATAATCTGATAATTTCTCCATAAACTCGACCGTTTTTTTATTGCGCTGCATATATATATTTAGTAGTGCGATCCATTACTTTCTACATGCAATAACCGTCCGTTAAAGTATTCTGCCAGTTCCTATTGTTGCATCATTTTAGATAATTTGTACAGAATTTAGACTCTTCTATACGTCATTTGTATTGTTTGAAAGTGTTACCGTGTTTTATACACTTTTCACTTCATTCATGTTGTGATTTTGTTGTAGCAGGATAATATTGAAGTCTCTGGTTTCTCATACGTGTCCTCTCAAATTACATCAGATCACACTGTAAATGATTCCACAGATAAGAGGAATGAATAATTTTGTTTGCCTCTTGCTAATTTCACTTGACCTAAGGCACAATGAAATGCCCAGGATATAGCTCACAAGTGTTCTGAGTTTGTAAATAAGGCTTGAATTTGAACACGAATATCAGTAAAACATATTATATAAAACTTAAAACATAAAAAACTCAAAATTCTGTTCTTGATCATCGACAAAATTGAAGCACACAATACAAGTTACATGTACAACAAAGGGATCATCATCATCTTCAATTACAATCGTCATTGTTTTGCGTTAATAGGGATGTGATGTGATGTGATTTTGATTTTTAACGTAGCTTTAACAATTTTTCAGTCATATCGCTACAATGTCTGCAAGTCGCAGTTTATAGTGATGTCTAGCACTGGGGCATCATGCCGCAGACATGTAGCATGATGTCCCACCCAGTCACATTATCCTGACACCGGTCCGACCAGTCCTAACACTAACTTCTTAATGCTGAGCGCCAAGCGAGGCAGCTGCTAGTACCATTTTTGTAAGTCTTTGTTATGACTCGGCCGGGGATCGAACCCACATTAATAGGGAATCAGGCAACTTAAAAGCACTTCTTGATTGTATCAGGTGTCGTCACTGACCAGGCTTTCAAAATCCAGTGGACAGCATCCAACAAATTAATTTGCTCACCAAGTTCACTGTCTGGACAACCAATCATAGCGACATGACAACGCAGCAGATATTTCAGTTGTCAGGACATGAAAGCACGATTTATGTTATGCTGTGGTCAGGAGGCTGCAAATGCGATGTTGTTTGCTGGTAGGAATTTATTATTCTGGTTTCATATATCGGTATATACTATTTCTTTCATGTGTTTACAAAAAATAAATTAATAATGTAAATGTATCTTTTTCAGTTATTGTAATGATTCATTATATTTGGCCGTTGAATAGATAGTTCTAACCTGCCAATCAAACTAAGCACATTTTTGACCATTCAAAAATAGGCTTTGAATTCACAACTCAATTACGCGTTGCTATCCACCATGTTTGCTCACAAAGGAAAGATCAACTGTTCCCATCGGAATCAATATGCTTGACCATGGAATGGAACAAACACAAGGAATCCAATCCAGAACAATCCGCAACAAAATCCATTGTAAAGAGAAGCTTTGCATACTACTGAGCAGGCATCAACTTTATCAGTTATGGGTAAACTACGGCATGCAGGGCCAGATCCAGCACGTAACCTAGAATAGGCTGTGGCTTTAAAAAGTGACTTAGACGGCTCATGCCCTATTAGAGTTGCTCATGCCGGATTTACACGAATACTGGTAAACCCACCACAATTTCATAGAATCATCTTGAAACAATAGAAACGATCGAATCTGAAGCATTACCCAACAATGCCCCATCATTCAAGACAGTTATATACATATTAGTTCCTATGTATGTTTGCTGTTTGTTATTTAAAAAGCTGCAACTACGTACATGAATAAATTCATCAAATAATTATCTAAGTTTTGTTTCGTCATTTGTACCATATATTAAATGAAAATACTCTTAACACCAGTGTAAGATATCTCTGAGAAACAATGTTCTTTGAAAAAATTACCGAATCATAACCCTTTGCATAAATAGTTGCCATTCTTTATATTATTTGTGTGTGCCGAACTTGTTAAGCAAGATTTAAGAAATAAGAACCGTCTATCTGAGAATCTCATTCTCTTGGTCTGTTCACATGCTTGTTCGCAAATATACATTAAATACGACTCTATAGGGATATAGTAAGAGTCATTTCAAAATAGCCATTTAAGGATTGCTTAAAATAGCATGCAGTAGCTTGGAATAGGTGTCGTAACTGAGTTATGGCTCCATTATGACATGGCAACAGTCACTTTAGGACTTCCCTACGTTCAAAATAGTCTTTTTAGGACAACGTTCTAAACATTGGCATGAAGATCATGCATACATTTTTATGGAGCTTTTATATCCATGACAACCTAGATACAGTCCCATGAGATATATCCTACTTTAAGAATCTTGATGTTCTTTTGGGCCTAAATTCTGAAACTTCCATTAAGACATGAATAGAAGTATCCTTCATTAGAGTGAAATATGCCCCCCGCCACCAGTAAACGTGTCCTCGGTGAATAGTTCTGTGTAATATTCTTGAACAAAATGTTTTGACCCAGTCTGTTCCATGAACATAAATTAAACTACACTTGCTAGAATTATATCGCAATACAAATTGTATTGGTAAACTGGAACAAGTAAAAGATTAAATAAATAAATAAATAAAGAATAGTGAAAAATCAAATTTTAATATATTGTAGTATCAAAATATATAAATACCACAATCGAAAATAAAAAAGGTATATGGTACTATTAGCACAGAAAATTGATCAGCATTCATAAATCTGAAAATTTGCTTTTCCAAATAACCGTTTCGGTTCCATCGGCAATTAGATTTTCATCAAATTCTTGCATTACACCTCAGTTCCAAAATATATTCATAAAGGCAGTATGCAAACATCAATTCATTTAGGCAAAATACTTTAAAATGTTACGCAAGTATCATGCAAGAGCTTTCATAACTAAAATTATGGATCCTCGTAGTCCCTTCAAACCCTTGTACCCTAACAAGCATTTACGTGTAAAATCAGAAATCTTCAATGAAGTCACGAATCGACAACTTGGATGACAATAGTAACAATCCCATTAAACCTTTTTCAAGCATTTGTTCTAGACCTAGTTCCAGTTGCCGACATTCATGCACAATGCGATGACTTTGGAATAGCCTTTATTGCTATGTTAGTATATATAAACCAAACCTTGGTCTCTTAACAAGGCATAGAGAAACTTTGTTTTGTTGATAAAATGCGAACGGCTGAGCCAAAGTTCACCAAAGGCTAAACGTGCACAAATGCTGGTAACTGTACTAGGAGTACCTCAAAATTATGCTTTAGCAGTAAACCCCATTGTTAATATTATATAGCATTACCTTGCCAATAATGTGTTCTTTTCTTTCCTTTTCTACTTTAATATTAAAAATTAATATCACAATGAGTACATAATACTCGAAAATGGGTGTTGCAACAATATTAAATAGATACATCACACGTTAATAGTATGACTTGGTCTTTTTTATTACTTCCAAATTCATTCTGTTGATGGGTTGCTATATAGATAGTTTTAAGTTATCTGTGCTGATTGCACAATGCAGCGAGTTACAAGTGTATATAGTCAAAGATTAAATAAATGCCAACACCACTGTAATGATTTATAAGTGAATATAGTCTAAGATTAATTAAACATGAGCACTGCCGCAGTGATTCATCACTGAATATAGTATTATATTACCTAAGGTCAGTACTGCTTTTTGACAATGCAAGAGTATCTCAAGACCGTCACTGTACAATTGATCACCAATTTTCTGAGTTCTGATTACACCTGTAATCTGTTTTCTGAGGTGTACTGTATTCATTTATATTAGTGATAATAAATGTTTGAGCTTGAAAATTGCTAAAGTCTGGCTGGGGAGCACTGATGTTAACTATGGAATTCGACTTGTGAAATTTTCATTGCCTTTTACGTTAAGTTGTTTGTCTTTACCAATTTGGTTGGTCTGGTTGACCTACTGTATAGAACAAACCTGCGTTTTTATTCAATTTGATATTCCTATCTGTCAGACTGTTGAACAAGTTTGCATTTTCACCGTTTTGTCTCTTGAACATACTGTTTGTGTTTTCATTCAATTTCATTTCTCTAGCTGACATTCTGTTAAGATTCAGTTTGGATTTTCAGGCAGTTTTATTTTTCTGATTGACATACTGTATGCAACAATTTTTTTCTCCATTCAATTAGATTTGCCTAGCTGACATACTGTGCAAGACAATCTTGTTATTTTGGCTAATTTTATTTGTTTAGTTGGCACACCGTATACAGCATCTTGTGTTTTGATTTATGCTTTCATTTGGCTAGTTGACATACTGTATACAACGGCTTGTATTTTCATTCACTACTTTCTTCTGAATGATGGTCAATAATGTACTGATGTGTAAACATAACAGAAGAAAATTATAATATAATCACAAAATGTATTTCAATGAATTCACAGTAATTCTATACAGCTATTAAATTTCCAAATGTTTTAAAGTGAATTCACAGTATTTCCTTGACAGCTACTATTCCACTTAAACTGAATACACAGAGCACTGTAATTGCAACAAAAACTTAAATTAAATAAATGAATTCTCTATAACTTCCAAGACTGGTGGTACTAATATGAGTGGCTAATTAATATAAAATAATTATATAGGTCAGTAAAATGCATTAGAGAAAATGCAATATGAGGCCTGAATGACTCGTATTGGCTTTTCGAAATCTCTATCAGTAAACAAGATCAGGAAATTAGGTCAGCATGGCCTTTAACTAAAACTCTTGTCTTTGTCAGATCACGTGATGTTTACTTGTACTCACAATAGGACTCAACCGTGGAACTTTATGAATGAATCTATGCATTTGATACATGACGCATCTTTAAAGGGCAAACTACAATCATCAGCTATTAGTATTAAAATGTAATTGGCTAAATAACTCTTACAAAAACTATTATTCTAAAAAAGAATACACATAATACAGTTATACATAACAGTATGCATGTCCGGCATCTGTACAATACAATTTTTTACTGATCTGTTTTACGTTGGAGATACATTTCTCGAGTTTAACATATGAACAAGATTAGCAAACTCTCACAGTCAACATATGGTTTTAAATATTTGATGTGCATCAAATGCCTTTATAACTGTAAAAAAATGTAAATAATATTTGGATAATCTGTTCCAAATGTTATAGTTTTGACAAATTTTTGTTAATAGAGAAATTATTCTTCAATCAATGCTCTAACATAATCCTTGAATGATTTACCTTGTTTGTGTCAAAATAACATGTACAACTGATTGCATTTCAGTTGACAAATAACTCGTTTATTATTATTAAATAGGCTGGTTTTTTGTAAAACTAATTTTGTACACAAATATTTGATGCAATATTTTAAAATGACTATGTCTCAATTTTACATCATTAATGTCATCAAATAAATAAAACAGTGTATCTATATATCCAAACTACCTGCTCCTGTCTAGACACATACTCTTTTCTTCAGCAATAACACTAAGAATATATGCACCCTTTTATATTTTTCAAAATGTATGGCAAATGTGTGTTTGCCAGTCTTTGATACAAAACTGACTTTTAAGTTAGTATTAGAAGCACAAAAAGAATTGACTACATTTTTCCAAACATTGTTGCTAAAAGTTTTGAAGCAGTAAGAGGCTGTCCATTTAGTTCGTATGCATGGAGAGGGGATGGGGGGGTAACACAAATGCATATGGGGGGTTTAATGAAAATGTATGTACGCATAGAAAAGGGGAGGTGAAACCTCGATAATAATTTGTCTAATAAGCAATCTGTTCGACTGGTTTAGTTGGCGTTTGAATTTTAGCGGACACTAGACAAACTGTTTAAAGTTACGCAGCTTATATCTTTGATGCAGCCAGACATTCAATGTCGGTGGACTATCCGTTTTATTAAACACGTTAATGTTATGAATCCTTTATAGTTTCTGCGTGGATTAAATATAGGCCGTTCCATAGAATTGGTGTGTGTGTGTGTGTGTGTCAAACATACGTATGGAGGTGGGGTGTGTAAAAAAGTATGCATGTGTACAGGGAGGGGTCAAACTTTGCCAAATTTTTGTGTAAGTAGTCAATGGATGGCCCCTAGGTGGTTAATGTGACCAAGTAAATATATTCTAAAAATGAGTGCACAGTAAAGACATGCTATTGTTTTCATCATAAATGGCATTCTCAACCACAAGATCTTCAATGCAGTAAAAAGTATTAACTTGAATAATCTTTATTCCTCTAAACATATAATCATGGGAGAACCCGTCTTTTAACATGATCTGTTATTAACTTCCAAATAACATCTATTAAGAAAACAACACTTGTTCATTTTTTTTCTGTTGAGAAATTGGTGTGAATCAAGCAAAGAATTAATCTAAATAAAAGAATGATTATTTATACTAATTTTCCAATTAAAGTTTTTATTCTCTCGTTTTTCCAACTTTTAAGCATTGATCTGTAACTTGAATTATTCGAGTTAAATTTAAATCCCAAATAACATGTACTAACTTTAAATAATTACATCAGAAACTTTAAATGATTCATGATTGCAATGTGTCCAAGATTAGTTTTCAATAATACCCAAACACAAATTGTCAGTTTTATTAAGAATTATTTCACAACAAGCAAAAAATATATTAGTATCGTCAGCATATTGATTTAATATATGTTCAGTGTTATTTATAATAATTCATTCATATCATTGTCTTTTCTCATTTTCCCACAAATTTCAACAAGCAACATAAAGACGAATTGAGAAATAGGCTCACATTGTCTGCAGTTTGCGTTTGTAATAATGGGATCAGAATGTATCATTTTTGCAATATAAATAACTCCATTATAAAAAAGAATTACATCCATTTTTAGCACTAAATCACCAAAATAAACATACCTTTTCGATAACAGTATAAATAAAAGGATATTTTATCAAATATCTTGTCAAGCTAGACAAAAAATAAAGTGTCATAAAATTCTGATATTTCCCACAAATAAATCCGTTTTTGGAGTGCATGTATTGCTTTCTTCAACACACTTTTTAATATTTGCCATATAACCTGAAGCAATCTTATAATTCAAATTTGATAATAATATTGGCTGCTAATTCTCTAAAACGTATCTACATTTATTTGGCTTTATGATGTAATCGAAGGGAGGAAACCAATTATAAGAAGAATGTATCGGGCAATCTAGTACCTCAGACATTTGACAGCAAATGTTTGAATCAGGTCAGTGCACGTAATCAGAGAGTGTACAGAAAACATTGAATTGAAAATGAACCAAACTGAAAAGAAATTTCAAATGCTGATCGAGTTTGGTACAAGGTCTGGGTCCAAGAATGGATAAGGTGGGTTTCTCTGGTTGTTTCTTCCTTTGATTGTTATACTGATCTCTGCCAGTTCTTTCTGAAACCTGAAAAAAGAAAAATTGAAATGACTACAAATGAATGTTGAATATCTTATTTTGTACTTTGACCATCTGAGTAAAATTGTCCCCTACCCAATGGGATTATCATCTAAATATAATGTGTTTCTGATTATGTCATGCTAGATCTGAGAATACACTGTTATATTTAGGTGTATATTATGTAAATGAGTTATCTGGCAGGGAGTCAGAGATAAGTTCCAACCTATTAATATAATTTCTATAAATAGCTAAAGATGCTCATAAATGGAAACAGTCATATTTATTTTCCAGTCATATTTATTTTCTGCATGTCCAATCTGCATTTTGTGATCCAGAATCTGCTGTTAACAGCTGAAAATATTGAAAATTATATATATATATATATATATATATATATATATATATATATATATATATATATATATATATATATATGTGTGTGTGTGTATAAAGGTTTCCAAGAAAAGGTTCAAATTATTTTCTCAAATTAAGAATATTGACTCCACATTACAACAGCACTCTAAGAAGTATGCTTAACTTCTATATTTTATTTCCACTTCAGTTATTGATGTTTTTCATATTATCAGCAATATTCATTTGAGTACTATTTTTTAATTTTTGCAATTGTTTGACTTTTTTCACACTACCACCACAACCTTCACAGCAGCAATTCTCTCTAGTAGCTCGGAGGAGGGTGGGGTTATAAAAAACATAAGAAAAAGAATGAGAGGTTATTGAGTCTACTTGATAATCAATTCTTACTCTTCCACGACTTTCATGGCCTTGGGATCAAATATGTACTGGACTTCAAAGTCTCCAAGCTGTTTTGTTCCATGACTGCTGAGGATCTTGGTCACAATCATTATGTCCAGTGTGGTGGGTTTGTCTGGCAGATTATTAATTACATCCTGCTCTGTCAGCGGCTCCTATAGTAAGAAATGTAGTTAATATAGCATCCTGCTCTGTCAAGAGATCTTATAGGAGTAAGAAATGTGGGCTATATAAACTGCTGTCAGGGGTAGCTACAGTAGTAATACATGTAGGTTATATAACATCTGGTATATGAGATCAGAGGCTCTTACAAGAGTAAGAGTGTGTGATTTGGATCTTTATCGTAGCTTTAACAATTTTTTAGTCATATCGCTACGATATCAGCTGTATGGCAGTTTATAGTGATGTCTGGCACTGGAGCATCATGCCGCAGACATGTAGCATGATGTCCCGCCCAGTCACATTACCCTGACACCAGGCCGACCAGTCCTAACACTAAGTTCTTAATGCTGAGCGCCTAACGAGGCAGCTGCAAGTACCAATTTTATATATGTTTGGTACGACTTAGGTGGGGTTTGAACCCACGACCTCCTGCACCCGAGGTGGACGCTCTAAAAATTATGCCACCGGAGCAGTACAATAGTAAGAAATGTGTTATATAACATCTGGCCTTATTACTGTATAACAGCGTCTCACCATTTTTGAATACATCCAACTGTATATTAATGTATAAATGTATATGCAAGCTCAAAACAATCTTATACTGGATGCTATCTCACCTCTATGTGCGTGAGTTCAAGTCTCAGGGCTCGACCACTGTGGGTATGTGAGAACGTTTACCTGTACGAATCTTACCTTCATAGGTTACCACAAGAAATGTAGACTCAAGGGTGTTATATGTGGATGATCATACCAGCATCACAAGTTATAAATATGTAAGTTAAAGATAGCCACAATAATTTTAAAAATTCTTTCTTATTGCCAAAGGAGCTAACCCACCTGAAAACATGTTGCGAAGCTCATACGATGATAAATTTAAGGAGACATACCTTAGATGATGGGGGTTTTCCTTTCATCAGACCAGGATAATTTGGTGGAAAAGCATACTCATCGTACTGAGGAAAGTTGGCGGCAGCATGAGCAACACTGCATGTATATATGATACAGGTCAGGGTCTGGATAATGTGATCAACTGTTGTGAATTTGTCATTCTCTCCTGGTACACCCTATAAAATGAAATAATCATCTGGGTTGCAATGAAAAGCTTAAACAAACAAGCGAAGAAACAAATACAACACTAAAGTAATGGTGAGTCAAAAGAGAGTGTCATACGTTCTACATATCTATAAATCAAAAAGGGCAGACAATCTTACAAAAATAGTGGGAGTCAATATATGCACATCATAAGACAATGATCATAACATGCATCAAGTATGATTGAAATTCATCGTAGCTGAAATAACAAGATCTTGTCATATAATGCAGCCAGCTTTGTTGAACTGTCGATGTCCTGTAACTTTTCCAAAAACTAACGTGGCTACAATGATTGGTCAACATACAAAACATCTGATGAAGTTCTTAATATACTATGCTTCAAGTCAAACGACAAATCATCTAAAATAAGAATTGATTTATTCACAAGATTCAGCTTAAGCTAACAAAAGGAAAAAATTCTCAAAAACATGTTTAAGAGGTACATTGCTTTTGTTGATGGTCATTATATTTACCAAGTTTCATGGCAATCCATTAAAACCTGTGGGACTAGTTTTGTTTTAAAGATTGTTTGATAAACTGTATCCTGATGAACGGACACGAGAAACTCCATATGCCCTCACGTTCATCATTTCATCATGGTAAACTAACCAGTACACGTTGATTTTCCTGATGATAATGATATATCAAAACAAGTGGCCATCTCAGTATTGCCCAATAGAAATACCAATGCTTAAAGATTTCCTAGACAGCATGTTTCTTGTGATGGATAGACCAAACAGGGATCTGACATAGCGAAATCTTGATAAATCGGATCTTGGTTGAGAAAATATTCATGAATTGCTTACAGACCGCAAAAGAGAACAATCTTGATAACCTTTCTCTTTCACAATTCTTTATCTCTAGTTTTGTTTTTGCATGTCCACATCTCCATCTGGACATTACATTTCACACATAAGTTAGACATCATGGCAGTTTTGCAGAATATATTACTACAAACGTGTGCACATACATGGGCACTCAAAGATGATTATTTTCAAAGAAGTATAAACGTAAACACAGCATAACAACTTCTATGTTTCTTACAACTCTGTGATCTTAAACTGTATAACAAAAATGATATAAACGAACATTTTGAGTAAAATTTAACAAATAATTTATTTCAGTAACATACAAAGTAAAGATTCAAAGACTCTTACATGATTGTGAATTAAATATCTAATAATCATGAATGTCATATCAGTGTCCAAAAGTATAGAATATGTAGAAATAAATTCCAGTAATCTTGTGTGCCGTAATGTATCATAATGATATAATCCCGAATTTCGTAGAATGAGTCCTTTATAATCCCAAATTAGTGTTTTAGTCCAGAGCGTCAGTCAGTACTTTATAAATGAATATTTTTTGTTAAAAAAATCATCTCAAATTATATCTGAACACAACAATAAGTGATTATACAGTCTGAGCACGAAAGAGGAACAAATAATATTTTATCAAAATCCTCTTTATCAGTATATGCAGTCTGTCACGTGATCTAACTGGCAAAATAATGTTCTGCAAAACTGTTCATTTCTAAAGGAAAAATTGACTAACTCCTAAACAAGATCAGGTAATGATTTGAAGTTTAGTAAACATATTATTTATTTGTTAGAATCATGACAAAACTCGGGTACACAATATGAATTAAATATCCACAATATTTTGGACATGTATGAAAACAGATTTAGTCAATAAATTCATCAGTGCAATTAGGACTAGTGACATATTACAATCTATACGCATATCAAATATATCCAAGCATAGAAAAAAGCTTGTCTAATCTTTAATAGATCTGAAGAAATAACTTCAGGCCATTATATACATCAAGGTGCTCTAACACAATCTAGTAGACTTTGTGTTTGGTGATGGTGTTTGGTGATTACCATCACTTTACCAAAACGAATGGTGTATGTTCGATTTAGCCTGTTCCCTTTAACAGTAATCTATTCACCTGCAATGTGATGAGAGTTAATTGTGACCTTTAACAGTATTCTATTCACCTGCAATAAGATCAGAGTTAATTGTGACCGTTTGACATTATTATATTTACCTGCAATGTGATGAGAGTTAATTGTGCCCTTTAACAGTATTATATTCATCTGCAATGTGATGAGAGTTAATTGTGCCCTTCGACATTATTCTATTCACAGGCAATGTGATCAGAGTTAATTATGCCCTTTAACAGTATTATATTCACCTGCAATGTGATGAGAGTGTATTGTGCCCTTTAACAGTATTATATTCACCTGCAATGTGGTTACATTTTAATATGTCATTTAATAGCATTATATTCGCTTGCAATGTGCTTACATTTTATAATGAATAGTAAGAACATTATATTGATTTGAAATGTGGTTACAGTTGTTGTGGCCATTAACAAAATCATATTCACGTTTAATGTGGTTAAGGTTTTATGATAACCATTAACAATATGATACTCACTTGGAATGTGGTTACAGTTTTCTGTGCCCATTAATAGCATTATATTAATTTGCAATGCGGTTACAGTGTTCATACTCATTAATAGAATTATATTCACTAGTAATGTGGTATTTTAATGTTTGTGTCCATTAATAACATTATATTCACTTGCAATTTGATTAGTGTTTTGCCCATTAATAGGTTTATATTCACTTGCAATGTGGCTGCAGTTTTTTTTTTCTCATTAAAAGAATTATATTCACTTGCTATGTATTTGCAATGTATGTGCCCATTAACAGAATTATATTCATTTGCAATGTGGTTAGATTTCTGTGTTCATTAATGGAATTAAATTCACTTGTAATGTGGTTACATTTGTTGTATCCATTAATATAATTAAATTGACTAACAACGTTGTTATAGTTTTTGTGCCCATCAATAGAATTATATTCACTTGCAATGTTGTTACAATTTGTTTGACCATTAATAATGTTATATACGCTTCCAACGTGGTTACAGTTTTTATCCCCTTGAATATAATTACTTTCACTTGCAGTGTGTATGCCCATTAATAAATTTATATTCACTTGTAATGTGGTTGCAACATTCCAATAAAGAAGCACAGTACTAATTTACCTGCAGACCACATCCTCCCTGCTCCCGTGGCTTGGTCATTTCTTCCCTCCAGCTCTGGAGTTCCCAGTCTCCTGCTATTTTCTCAGGTGTATCTGCATACGAAGGAGATTTATAACAAAATAGCAACTTTTTTCTTTGTTACTGTTTCTTTTTTTAATATTCATCTCAAGGAATTAATACAGAAAATCCTTGCTTGAAAGACCACTGTTTTGAAAGACTTTCTCTCGTTTAAGACCGGAATTTTAGTGTATGGATTTATTAAGTTATTTTATGATAAGATCTATGTTTAGACACCACCCATCATGAAAGAGCATATTTGGTTGCAAATTGGTAGTATCTAGAGACAGTTCTTTTCCCTTTACCCAGTGGCCTGATCTACAAAGCCACGTGGTCTTCAAAGCATAGCATATTTGAAGTGTTGTTTTTTGCATTGTATTAACTCTGACAAGTATACATTAAGCATGTAAAAGAAACAAGCAGGCCTAATTGCCAACAAGGTTGAACCCAAGACCTCTTTCAACAAAATCATTGGCAACAAAAACCCAGCTTGATCAAGACAAGCTTGTGACCATCTAGTGTACCACTTAATTGGCCTTAAAAATGCACGACTGGTTTAGAGTAAAAATGTATCAGTATAAAAGGTTTACATAGACTCAAAGTAGCAAAATTTTCTTTAAAAGTGTAAATTACAATTTGTGACTTTGATAAACCATTCACATACATGAAAGAATCACTTTCCGCTCATAGGTTATTAATACACAGATGTCTGATCAACGATACAAACAACAAATGGTTTCTAGTACCCTTTGAAGAGAACATGATTTGTGTTTTTTTGTTTCACTCCGCAGATATGCATATTGTCTAATAAGGGTGTATTACAAGGGCAAAATCAAAATAATCCACCCTCACTCAATCCCATTCCATCGTTCAAAACTTGGTCCACATATTGGATAACTTGATATCATACCACGTTCTACAAGATTTATCTTGATCTGAGTTACATCCCGTACATTATAATAACGCTAATATTAGTTCCTTTGTCAATGCTCATTATACAATCCTACTAAATGAAAATCTGAATATAGAAAACCACATTTAGTAAGTTTTAGTATAAAAAATTGGATGGATAAACTGCTGGACAGCAAACTGAAATGGACGGCATAACGATTGTTTTTTATATAAAAATGTTTTATTCTGTTGAAATGAAATAGCTTGCATGAAATTTTTCTGCACATTTCATTGGAGAGCTGATCTCTTAAAATGCTATTAAAACAAGTAATTTGAGATCTATTTATTGAAAATGAGCTTCAAGTAAGATGGTGGTCTATCTGAACATTTATATATTTCCAATTTCTGTAGTAGAAAAGTTTGACCAGGTAAAGTCCCTTCCTAAAGTTTGCAGTGATACAGCAATAAGATTCCCGCTATCAGTTTCTTGATACCAAGTTTGCGCAACATTTTATAAAGCCATTATGCAGGAGCAGATGTTTATAAAACCTGGTTGACGTTTAGATAACAAATTATGTGTTGATAAAAAGCAATCATAGTAGCTTATGCTATGTATATCTGTATTGTGTGTATTAAATTCATTATACTGATTGCATTTGGGTTCATTTAGTTAATAACATTTGTAATGCTGACATTCTAAACATCATAGCTTGTACTCTTACAGATGAGTCATGTAGGTCGTATTTTGGTTTCATTCATAAAAGTCCAAGGTCGATGTACTGAAACAATTCAAAATAATATCACGTTATCCAAGGAGAACATTTGTTGTGTAGACTGGTAAGACGGTCCTATTCCTGATTGGCTAGATTGAAATAGCTGATTTTTTTAAAATGAATTTGAGCATTTCAGAAATTTTATTGATTCATTTTAAAGCTTTGTATTTTATTTTATTACTACATTGTACTGTCTTCCTATATAAAGACAGTTTTATACAGAATTTACTGTTCCTGACGTTGCACTGGACTTGGAAGAGATAAATCGATAGTTTGATTTACATGTTTAAATTTGATATCATGTGTTGGAAATACAGTTCTGTACCATTTATTCAAAGACATTTGGATAATTTTAGCTGGATGGATTTATCATAAAACCTTGGAAGGATATTTGGATTTATATTGATTTTATTGTGAAATATTCAAGGACATTTGGATTTATATTGGATTTATTGTGAAATATTCAAGGACATTTGGATTTTAATTGGATTTATTGTGAAATATTCAAGGACATTTAGATTTGTAAACATTGTGATTCTGCCTGTGGTATTTGTAAATAAGGACATCATAGTTTTCATCGGAATACATTTGGAAAGTATTCGGATTATTTGGATGTATTGGAATTGGTAGAACATTTAGGAGTTTAAGGAATTCATTAACTAAGGTAACTTATTTTAATTCTTTTATTTGGTATTTTAGGAAAATAATGTATATTTTAAATTATACAAAACTTGATGGCTATAGCTCCTAATTGTTTTGCAGTTTAAGCCACTAGAGATTGTAACACTACGAACATGTTATCCAAGTAGTTTTGGGCGATATGGAAAGAACTACAAATTGGTCTATAATTTGATTTATCATTTCATGCCATCTTTCTGAAGACAGCGGTTACTTAAGCTGACTTATACTGGTCTGAAGCAACCCAGCTTTGATAGCAAAGTTCATAATCATTGCAATGCTTTTATTGATACAGTGAACGCCAATTTTTAAAAATTAAGCACAAATTCCAGCTTTACCAGTAGATTTCGTATGATGAAAAGATTTCAGAAATTGACAGACATATTAATTTTTTAATGGGTCGAATTGCAGACTGAGTGGATTCTACTTATTTCATAGATACAAATTATCTAACTATCGAAGTTAAAACAGTAATAGGACTGTTAGTTACTTTCATGTATCCTGTATCAACATTGGCTGTGCACTCGCATTAGACGTTTTACATTTCTTTGCTATCTGTAACTGTTTACTTGACAACAGTTGGGGATTGGTACTGTATGCTAGAATATTTTCAAAACTCATTGATGCATTGACCTACGATATCTTATAGACCTTTCTTTCCTTTCTGAATAAGACTACTCACAGTATTCCTCTACGTTTTAGAAGAATGTTGAGATTTTATTTTCACATGTATATTATCTCTTATTCTTTATTCTAGACTTGCAGTCTAGCTTGTTTCAAGTGTCACTGAGTGACATTATCTATCGGTGTCCAAGGAATCTCAACAAGATCCTTGTAGAATTGATTGATGTTCAAAATAGGGTACATCAGTACCTAAACATTTACCGTCAAAGTTATTTTCAGATCGGTAAGTAGGTTTACTAATAACTGGTCGAGGATAATGGTCACTAAGGCCTATACAACGTAATGCATGGCGTATAATCCGTTCCGTATGATGGTCCGTAGCAATATTTCAACAGTTTCGAAACTGCAGATGACAGAACTTGTAGGAATATATTTTAGTTTATCAAATGTTTAATTATACTCCTTTCATCAAGTATTCTTTGTGAAGGTCTTTATATGTCTTTTGATCAGGGGTCTCAAATACGTGGCCCGCCAAGCCGTATCCTGTGGCTCGCAAAATGATAGGCGTTGCAAGGTGTCATGAGAGATAACAAAGGTGGTGCAGCACTTGGACCATCGAAAATGTCTTCATGCGGCCCTCGGGGTGGTTTGAGTTTGAGACCACTGCTTTAGATGGTATTTTGGTTTGTGGACATTTCTTTCGAAATACATGTAGATGTATTTAAAGGGTATTGTGGTTTATTGATCGCACATGATGCAATATTATTAATATAAGTATCGCAATACTATTTGTTAATTAATACTCTGTTGCTATTTATGTACTGCTCATTTACACATTGGTTGTGCTAGAACATAACGCAGGCAGTGAAATATAAATCAATATCTTGCATTTATATAGCGCAACTACATACAAAACACAACTCCTGACAGGGTGATACATTGCATTGCAAGTTAGTACCAATGATGTGCTCAATTTCATCTCTTGGATCGACAGTAAAGTCATAGGAAAACAGCAAATGCAGCATGGATAAAACTCCAATTTAATTCACTCTCCTAACATGTTTCTTGTTTTCCATAGCATAAAATCCTGTTCAAAACAGTTCAGTAAAGTGTCTTATCGCTAACACGTTCACGTAAATTAAAAACTTGTTAGATATTTTTCCTGATGGTTGATGATGCTAACCTGAAGAATTTATCCGTTACGTCTACTAGAAATTTTATGAAAAGTAATGTTTTTGAACACTATCATCCTGCACGCAATTAGTCAGCCATCTTAATTAGTATTAGTTTAATGCTTCAATGCTGTACAAAATAAATGTGAGCATTTTTGTGCCTAAACTATTTAGCACTACCCTTTTTGAACACAGCTCGTTACTATATATCAGTTTATGACGTATATAAGACTGATGCCAAAATCCTCTTCCGAGGCAATCGGAGATGTGTTTTACTCGCAATTGGAGGGTACAGCTTGAAAATTCCCATGTCTGACAATCTTGGGGAATTACAGATCCCATGTCCAGTTAGTTACAAATCCTATGTCTGGCAATCTAGGGGAATTACAGATCCCATGTCCAGTAAGTTACAAATCCTATGTCTGGCAATCTAGGGGAACTAAAGATCCCATGTCCAGTAAGTTACAAATCATAAGTTTGGCAATCTGGAGGAATTACAGATCCTATGTCCAGTAAGTTACAAATCCTATGTCTGGCATTCTAGAGGAACTACAGATCCCATGTCCAGTAAGTTACAAATCCTTTGTCTGGCAATCTAGGGGAATTACAGATCCCATGTCCAGCAAGTTACAAATCATATGTCTGGCAATCTAGGGAAATTACAGATCCCATGTCCAGTAAGTTACAAATCCTATGTCTGGCAATCATGACAAACTAAGAATCCTGCTGACAGAGTAAAATCTTATTCAACTTGCCCGGAATTTTATATACAATTGGAATGCAAATATTTCGATTTTTTGTGTACCTTCATAAACAAATCTCTCTCATGAGCAAGAAAGATTTACCAAGCCTAGTCAGAATGGATATATTTTCGTTGCTAATAGTAACACTTACCATAATAGAGGTGGGCGTATTTGGAAACATACTTGTTGATTGCATCATACAAGAGCAGGGCATCGTCTCTGAAGTGGTACCCTGGTAAAACATTCTGATTGTACACCTGCAAAAATTACTTTTTCTTACATAATTTGAAATAAAACAAAGTGAAGTATGTCATTTCTGTCCCCCCCTCCGTAATGAAAACACCAAAATACATAGAGTGAAGACATCGAGCTGTGGCCCTGAGTGACAGAGTAATAGAGCTAATGGCATGCATGAAAAGTAAACAAGTTGATATATCTCATCAATGAGAACAAATAAAGAAAAAAGATTTGAAACTCTTCAAAAAATGCTGTTCAATTATTATGCAATTTTTGCACTAAAAAAATGCAATATTAGGGAAAAAGTAATTTATCTAGAAATATTTTAAAACTGTACCAAGTTAATGGTGAAAACACTTATATTATATTCATGACGAACGAGACCAATCAATTTACATATTTCTCGTTCAGGTGGAAAGTAGTTTTAAAAATTAGCTCAAGATAAAGTCAACATTCAGATTCTAAATTTGTGGATAAATTAAAAAATACAGACTGAAACATGTAAGGCAAGAAGGACAAACGTTGACAGCTCTTTATAGGGAGATAAAGAAACGTTCTTCTTGCAAGAAACATAAAATAAACAGCTGCTTGAATCAACAGCTACAGTCATACAACCAATGCAAATTCCAAAGAAACAGAAGCACTTAGAACAAATTAACAATTTAACAAAAGTAAGTAGGACAAAAGCAAGCCTATATAGTTGACTACAATGAAATAATTTTAAGTGGAAAATTTCCATCGACAAAGCACACATTATTCATGCTGCACAAAATAGAAATTATCTGGTTATATAATACTGTTAAAATGGTCAAATTAGAAAGAGCCAGTGATATTAAATGCTGGCACGTAACTATCTAGACTAAGTAGACAAATGGAGAACATCAGAAGATGTAAATAACAAAACTTAAATGCAACAGTATTACAATTTCATGAAATTAATAAAGTACAAGCACATGGACATTCAACGACTTTAGAAAATAACAATAGAGAACATTTATTAACATTATTTTAAGTGTCTGAGAATTGTTACCCTCAGGTAAAAAGTTAAAACAACTCTCAAAACCAAGAAACGAAAGATTTACTGTTATATATATATATATATATATATATATATATATATATATATATATATATATATATATATATATATATATATATATATATATATATATATATATATGTGTGTGTGTGTGTGTGTGTGTGTGTGTTAGCAGGTATAAGTCTTGGCTTATATAATCCATAAAGGTTTAACAGGAGGTGGAGAAAATGGTAATAATGGTAGTGATTAAGGTCATAGTAAAATTTGTGGTGAGATTCAACTAGTAATTAATACTATTGACGACAATTCGGTTAACTAAATAAACAGCACTACATAGGTTGGTAGCATTTCTTGTCTACATAATTCTTAACAACCTCTTTTAAAGAACTGTTACAGGCTGCTAATGAGCTGCTGGTATTAAATATTTTACCATTTCGGCATTGATAGCAGTGTTTATTTCTATCTGAACTGTATCTAATTACTTTCTAAAAATCCAATAATATTGGCAGATTTAATCGTCATATCACTAGGCATACGAAATTCCGTAATCATTTGCTATAATCTAATGCTTGAACCAGAATCATATTGCTGAAATCATATTGTAATGTTTAATTGTTATTCTACATTTCAGCCTTGCTCATCAAGAATTCATTTTTCAAAAACGTTGATCTCAGTGTCTTGAAAATGGAAACATACCATGTAAGACATGTTCTGTTTGGTACTTCAGCATCTAACATACGTATTGTATAAGACTTGACTCTATGGCATATCTTCTATTTTGTAAAGAGCATTTAACAGACATATCGTAAGAGACTTGATATCTGACTTAGTCCAAATGTGTTCCCTTTTCTGTCAACCATTACTGTCTTTCAGAGAAGGAACATGCACATCCTATTATTGCATGACTTGTCATCAGTCATTGTATTTTTTCAGTTTTGCAGTTTGTTCCAGTATTTAAATGTCACAGCATTATAAGTATAATATCATTTTATATGCATCTTTCTTATAAACTGGAGCAGGTTCTCCAAACCCCTGATATACAGTTGCATGGTCTTCGGGCCTATTATCAATTAAAAAACCCTAATATACAGTTGTATGTTCTTCAGGCCCATTATCAACAAGACCTTGATGTACAGTTGTATGTTTTTCATGTACATTTTAGCAAAGATATGATGTATGTTCTTCAGGCCCATTATCAATAAGACCTTGATGTACAGTTGTATGTTCTTCAGCCCCATTATAAATGAGACCTTGATGTACAGTTGTATGTTCTTCAGTCCTATTATCAATAAGACCTTTTTTGTATAATTGTATGTTCTTCAGGCCCATATTCTATAAGACATTGATGTACAGTTGTATGATCTTCAAGCAAATTATCAATACGACCTTAATGTACAGTTGTGTGTTCTTCAGGCCCATTATCAATAAGACATTGATGTACAGTTGTATGTTCTTCAGGCCCATTGCCAATAAGACCTTGATGTACTGTTGTATGTTCTTAAGGCCTATTATCAATAAGACCTTATTGTAAAATTGTATGTTCTTCAGGCACATATTCAATAAGATATTGATGTACAGTTGTGTGTTCTTCAGGCCCATTATCAATACGACCCTGATGTACAGTTGCATGTTCTTCAGGCCCATATTCAATAAGACCTTGATGTACAGTTGTATGTTCTTCAGGCCCATTATCAATAAGACCTTGATGTACAGTTGTATGTTCTTCAGGCCCATATTCAATAAGACCTTGATGTACAGTTGTATGTTCTTCAGGCCCATTATCAATAAGACCTTGATGTACAGTTGTATGTTCTTCAGGCCCATTGCCAATAAGACCTTGATGTACAGTTGTATGTTCTTCAGGCCCATTGCCAATAAGACCTTGATATACAGTTGTATGTTCTTCAGGCCCATTATCAATAAGACCTTGATGTACAGTTGTATGTTCTTCAGGCCATTGCCAATAAGACCTTGATGTACAGTTGTATGTTCTTCAGGCACATTATCAATAAGACCCTGATGGACAGTTGTATGTTCTTCAGGCCCATTGCCAAGAAGATTTTGATTGTTTTCATTAATATGTATGTAGTCATGATGAGCAGGAATGTTATAGTTATTGCAGATAAAGTTAAATTGTTTCTCATCTATGTAATGTGCATTCCATTAAATGATTGATTAACGGGTCAGGTAATTGTATCTGAACGTTAACATGAAACCTATATATTGATTTTACTTGCCCATTTATACTTTGATATGGTTATTATCCATTATGATATTCTATCCCAGCTGCTGCCAGCAGTGCTGCTTAAATGATTCTGACGAAATTTGATATCACACTCCGGTATCTGTTCAATGAACCCGAAGTGTCAAATTTTAAACTGTATTTATCAAAGAATATTGACTGGCTTGTTTGTAAAATAAGTTTCGATGTAGTGTGATGTTTCAGACCCAGCTCTCATGCATTCATCTCCAATACGAGTTCAAGCTACAACAATGAAAGCTCGAAGGTTAGATTTTAGAATTATGAGACTTTGAAATTTGATAAGAAAATTTGTGTGGTGAATGCTCCGGCATAGGCGTTGCTTTCTTTTTTTAACTTGGTGTTAGAAGAGGGCTGTGTGCTGGGAAATGTTTATGAAATCTTCTGGTAGGTGCAGTAGCATTGTGTTCTGTAACCAAAAACGTTTTATAAAAATATGTTTGGGGTGGGTGAGTAGGATATATTTTTTCATACAATTTATATTGATGATGGTAAGGGTTAGTTACATGTTATATACATTAACTACTAAGCTGAAATGGCTGGGAAGTTTTAAATACGTTAAATAACAGTGTGACGGATGAAGGCACACATAACATGTTTTCCCTGCTTTTATTTCCAAAAGGGAGGCAGACAAATTTAGAGAAGATGAACCGATTACCCATAATATCATAAATGGGTAAATACGATTATATCCCATAATATCATAAATGGGTAAAGGTGGCGCTCTACAGTTTCATATTTTGCATAGGTTAGGATTTTAAAGAATAAGAATTTCCCCGGCTTTCCTCACTGGCTATTTAAAAAGACCTTGTATATCTTAGGTATAATTCAAAGAACCTTTGATTCCCATTATTTTGGTGTATGATTGATGGATGTAAAATGGGTTATAGAGTATACAGCTTGGCCTTACTCCAGATGTGTACCTTCCAAAAAGTGCTAGCTCCACTTGGTCATTTTCACTTCCTGAACTTCAGAGGTAAATTGTATAAAAAAGAGCAGATAAGATTTTTTTTTTTACATTTTATATATTTGGTAATTCATTCATTGCACTTTCAGAAGCTGGTATTGGCTAGTCTGGCAAAATTCATTTTCCCTATTTTAATAGCTGCTATGGATAGTGTACTTTATACTAATTCAGGCTGATTTTTTAGCACAAGGGAGCAGTCATTTTGGTTAGCAGTGTGTTTAAATCATGTACAATTTCCAAAGGTACAATATCCAAAGAAATATCATCCACATTACATTAATGTTGCATAGAGGTATGCCAACATTCTCTCCACTGTGCATGTTTTAAATGCAAACAACTTCACCTTACATACGTCACTCTCTCAAAAGTACATAATAATGGTGAGCGCCCCCAAATACGATTATATCCCACAATATCATAAATGGGTAAATACGATTATATTCCGTAATATCATAAATGGGTAAATACGATTATATTCCGTAATATCATAAATGGGTAAATACGATTATATCTCACAATATCATAAATGGGTAAATACAATTATATTCCGTAATATCATAAATGGGTAAATACTATTATATCCCGTAATATCATAAATGGGTAAATACGATTATATGTCATAATATCATAAATGGGTAAATACGACTATATTACAATGAACATCCTTTCAGAAAGTTCTTCAAAATTCTGGGTTTTAAATTAGGTTAATCTGAAAAGAAATCTTATTTTTATAAATATGATGAAAGCAATAGTATGTACGTTACAATTTCAAAAATATCAATTACTTTTAAATATATTCAGATAAATGCGAAATAAAAACTGTGAAAATAAAAATGAAATAGTAGATGAAGATATGTTGCTTAGTTTCAATAAAACCTAGGCCAGGATTTACAAGAAAAAAATAGTTCATATTTTTCTTTATGACATACTTGCATGGAGTATGTATCTGCACCATAATCATGAAAGAACAAAATTATCTATATTATCTATATTCTAAACTCTATAGTAGATTACTGGAAAATTCTTATGCAAATTACCCCTCTCCGTTTCAGATCTTCTGGCAAAGTGCCGTGTACATCCATCCTCCACATTTTGAAACTGAAACGTTAAAAACACTTCAATAATTAGTCAATGGTTTAAGATTCGTAAAAAGATATTTATAGTAAATTTATTGTGGTTTATATTGACTTTGTGGGTAACAAACTAATCCTTAATATAACGTATCTATCAAGATGGTATATATCATGATTTAATAAGATATTTCTCTTTTGATGTATGGTGTCAGATACTGAAATATTAAATCTCTCAGCACCATAATACATGTATTGAGGTTTCGGAATCGGGTATATCTGTGTTATTGTCCGCATGAAACACAGTTTTAAATATGCCACCCATGTGTATGGTCTAGATATGAAAGTGTAGAGCTTTAAGTGTCAATATCTGTTTAGGGTTGTTACCAATGTAAATCAGTCAATCAGATCACAATAATAATTAACACTCCTCAATGAAATGGGCTGAGATGGAGTTCTTCTACACCCCATACCCCTTTTTTGTAACGCTCTCTTGGTCTTAAATATTATTCAGTTTCTACACAGGTTTTAACTTGCTGGAAATCCAACCGTACAGGATATGTGGTCACAGACAATCAAACGAAATTCCCACAGACCATCATGAAAATATTAAAATAATCAGATCCGTCCTACATCTTAAGAATGATTGATCTGAGAGGAACCTTTCAAGCAAAAATGAAAATGGTATGATGCATGACTTGTTTTGATAAAAATTTCTTTCTAGTGCCCACAATAAAAATCTGATTTGTTGTTATTTTCTCATTTACATCAAGTAGTTTCAGTGCGATAATAGAAAAAGATTAAGAATAGCTGTGACTTCAAGCCTACTAATAGGCATACATTATCGATATGCAAACCTCGTTTGAAAACAGATTAATTAATTCCAGTAATTATTTTCAACTAGTGAGTGGGCTTCATTTTCTAAAATAAAGTAATTAATATACCACCATCATACCACAAATAGACTAGTTCTGCAGCTCATTAATTACTTAGTTACCTGTGACCATATGCAAGTAAAATAACTTGTACTTGGGATTCAACTTGACCTATCCTCCATCTAGTCTGGGTAGAACATAGAAAGAGTTAAAATTTTGGAATGACGAGTAATGTTGCTGATTTTTGCTGGTTTGTAGACTTTTAAATTAAGCTGAACAAATATTAACTTAATACCAAATTACACAATGCATTATGCACTAGTCTCAAATGGCAGTATTATGAATTATGCTTCCGTAAAACAACGTCAGAGTTTCAGAGTATTTTCCTAATAAGCTTGATCCTAACATCATCAACAGTAATTAAGATAACATGTTGCATGCAGTATGTCGAAATATGTACATGCATCTACTAATGACTCCTATAAAAAAAAGAAACCTTTGATTTCTGAGAGAAGAAAAAGTATTCTACACTGAATACTAACCCTTTTGCGACGAGGTCCAATAGTCCGTCAGATCCAGCGTTCATGGTCTTGTCTATCCAGCCATTTGGAGCCACCAATAACTCAAAAGCACGACTGTAGAAAAGAAACAATGTCCAACAACGACAAATTGATGAAAATTAATGATGAGATATAATGGGCCTCACGGGTAAGTTGGTGAGTGTTTGTAATTTGTGGTACATGTACTAAAGGTGTTACATTAGGGTGTCAGACCAACAACCGTTCAGGTGTATCCCATGCCGTTGCAAACATTTCTTTTTCAGTTCACAGAATAAATTAACTGCAGATAATTAAAAAGCTTCTGTATTCTAGAAAATGCAAAACTACGTTAGCCCACATCTGAATATTTAAGTATATCCTTGCAAATTAGTTTGGAGCCAAAATAGTTTCCCTTTTTTTACAAAGAAATGAGGCAAGATTCTTGGAACACAAAGTGAACTGGATTCATTCCTGTTTAGCTTAAACGTTTTCTATTATTTTAATCTGCATCTTGTTTGTATCTTAATGCAATGTATCTGCGTAAAGTGAACACATAATGTAGCCTTTGTGCGTTTGCATTCTTTCATTGTGTAATTATTTTCTCATTTACCTTATACATGGTCAATGTATTAATTGACATTTATATATAGACAGTGCTATACTTAATTTATTCCGTTATAACTTTGTATTTGCGTTAGGTTTAATGTTCTTATACCATTCTTCACTGCAGAATTACATGAAATTGGCAACATTGATAATTTTCTAATTATCCTTCAAAGGTCTTTTAACTTTATATAGTTTTCTCTCCAAAATGTTTACACAGATGAGAGTGATTCACCTTACTCTATAACAAATTACATGTAAACAATTTGGGGTAACATAAGTAAATCATTTTTGCAGGATATATGAAATAATGGAAATTTCACAAGATCTTCTGAACGTCAAAACAACTTGCAATTACATGCAACGAAGTTGAGACTCCTCAGCTTGGGGATTTTGCTGTATTTCACTTGTGGAGATTCTGGACATCTTCTCTTTTGGTTCAATGAACATTTGAGTGTGGGTATGAATCATACAGTCAGATGATTCTGGGTTAGATACCCTGGTGTGTTCATGAGCAATGAACCTTTCTCCAACAGCCTTGCTACAATATAATTGTAATTGTCCAACTTTGTTGTGCTCCATAGCAGCAAACCAAATGAAATTATCTTAAGTTATGTGAAATCCCGGCATCACCCATAGAAGTACAATATACTAATTACGTGTCTACCTTGACACCAAATATTTTAAGAAAGAAATAAATGTATCTTACGTGTTGATAGCGATAAGATATAGGAAGTGTGGCGCAAGCAGCTTGAATAGCGGATGAGACTGCGACAGATTTCTGTGGGTGATTACAACAATTCCCTCCATCAGCAAGTGAGTAAAACCTGAAAAATGAAATGATGATGATGATGATTATTATTATTATTATTATTATTATCATTATTTCAAAACCGGCAATAAATATTTGCTTTTTCATCAGAAACTGTTTGTAAATTTTAAGAACAAGAATAAGAATATATATATATATATATATATATATATATATGTGTGTGTGTGTGTGTGTGTGTGTGTGTGTGTGTGACTCCCTCGATAACTCAATCCAGTATAAATCGCGAACACGCTTTTAATGTGGGGCCAGGCATGGATCTTGTTTGTTTTGCAATAAAATAAAAAACAAGTACCTCTGTTTGTTAGAGGTAAAGAAACTGGTGATCAAAATTGGGAAATAAAACCGTGATATATCGCTAGTTTTAGAAATGGTGTTAGTACCGGAAAATTTGCATCAACGTCATGAAGGTTTCAACCTTTAAAAACAGTGATATAATTTGTTACATTTTCTTTCCAAACAAAAATCTTCATCATTATAAATAAAAATATTCGAAAACATTATTATCAATGAAAACATCACCAATGCCTATTGCTGGCAGCATTTGATGCTACATGTCTGCGGCATTATTCCCCAGTGCTAGAAATCACTATAAACGGGCACGCTGTGGACATTGCAGCGATATGACTGAAACCATTTTAAAGCTACGTTAAAAATCCAAATCACACACACACACACACACATTTCTGAGGGAACCTAATTAAGTGACGACCTTGTTTTGATCTCCGACTTGCGGAAGAATTTTGTTGTATTGTATTGTTACACTCAATTAAAAGTGCACTTGCTTTGTATTAACACTGTAAGTACCTTTGTTGTATCAAATCAAATAACAGGATGGACTAAAAGAAAAGTATAAAGACAGGCAAAAATCCTACCTGGATAAGAGCTAGCGGTCACGGTCATGTGTCAGGTCAACTCATTTCAATTGATCAATCGAAAACTGTTCTAATTATTATTAAGTACTATAATTAGACTGCTTGAAATTAACCTACTTATTCACAAATATGATCAAAGACAGTAAGGCCATTATTTTGAACAAGAGAAATGAGCAGTGAATAAGAAGCTTTGTTGCACAGATACGCTTTTCTATGGAGAATGCATAGATACGCTGTTCTATGGAGAATGCACAGATACGCTGTTCTATGGAGAATGCACAGATACGCTTTTCTATGGAGAATGCATAGATACGCTTTTCTATGGAGAATGCATAGATATGCTTTTCTATGGAGAAGCGATTTTCTGCATTTATAATCAGCTTATAATTCCTGAACTGACACAAAGACATTTCCTCAGGGATGAGAAGTTTCACAATAAATTGCAATCAAATCACGGTATCAATATTTTACTAATGAAGTAATTTTTAAAAACCGGATTTCGACGTCGACGGTTGTTTAACAAAACAAATGTCCCTGAAATCTTTTTTTAGAAGTCAACAATATCAAAAACTAGTGACGTAATTCACTATTTCTCTGCATACATGTGATGTTTGTGAGACCTCGTGGAAAATATAGGTTATGGTAATTGAAATTAAAGGTAATTTATACAAAAAGAGCAAAGGATTTCATTAGATAAACTCTTTATTGACAACTGTTCCCAACGATATTATACAAGGAGTATTGAATCATTAAACAGCTCTGTAACTCAACCCCCCATCTCTTGTTTTTTTTTTTCGATGACCAGCAGGAATGGCATCCCCTTTTGTCGTTTTGTTGCGGTTCCTCTGTAACTAGTGCACTTGGTATATTGCAGTCTAAATTTTTGGACCCCAATATGGGCGAGTTATCGAGGGCGAGATTTTGTCCAATTTTGGTCACATGTCTGATTATTTGCAGTTTGCTTGATTATAAAGATTTCAGTGCTTTAAGAAATGACTGCTATCCTACCCAGGTGAGTGAGATAATAAAGATTTCAGTGCTTTAAGAAATGACTGCTATCCTACCCAGGTGAGTGAGAGCCTGATGGTATGCTGCATCAGCATTGTTGTACCACATCTTCGCCAGCATCCAGGTGTATGGGGGATCTGTCGGCAGGAAAACCTGTAAACGATATGCACTTGATATATCAGCATTATGATGTACGAAGGATAAGAATCCTTTGGATTGAGCAATAAATGGACAGAAAGAAGAGAACTGAACCGAGTAGCGAAAGATGGACAAAGAATCTTACTTCAGTGCTCATCTATATGCGAAGTTTATCAAGATATGTTATTGATCATGTGGACCATTAGTGGTTTTCATTGATAGCATGGACCACGAGAGACTCTTAATCATAACATGGTCCATACCTGTTTGTAATGATATCATGAGCCACAAGTGGTTTTTATGACGACATGAGTCAGAAATGGTTGTTAATGATGAGTAGTTTTTAATGGTGATGTTGGGCATGAATGGATCTTATGATAACATGAAGCCATGCGTGGGGTTTAGTGATAACATGGCCCACAAGTGGTTTTTAATGGTGATATTGGGCATGAATGGATCTTATGATAACATGAAGCCATGCGTGGGGTTTAGTGATAACATGGCCCACAAGTGGTTTTTAATGATAATATGAACCATGAGTGGATTTTTTGGTCCGCGAGTGGTTTTAAATGATAACACTGCCCATGAATGGTTCTAGCATGGGTCATATATTGTTTTTGATGATGACATGGCCATGAATGGTGTTTAAGGAATGGAAGAGACAGGAGTGTTTCTTTTTAGTGATAACGTGGTTCATGAGTTGTTTTTAATGATGCAATGAGCCATGAGTCGCTTTTAACGATAGCATGGGCCATGAGTGCTTGTTTTAATGATAAAACGAACCAAGAATGGTTTTTGATGGTAGCGTTGGCCATTGGTGCGTTTTAATGATAACATGGCCCATGAGTGTTTCCTGATGATAAAATGGGACATGAGCTGTGCCTAATAATGGCATGGGCAATGAATGGTTTTTAATTATACCATCCGTCATGAGTAGGTTCAGTAATGACAGGTCATGAAATGGTTCGTAATGATAAAATGGTGATGTGATGTGATGTGATTTGGATTTTTAACGTAGCTTTAACAATTTTTCAGTCATATCGCTACGATGTCTGTAATGTGGCAGTTTATAGTGATGTCTAGCACTGGGGCATCATGCCGCAGACATGTAGCATGATGTCCCACCCAGTCACATTATCCTGACACCGGGCCGACCAGTCCTAACACTAACCTCTTAATGCTGAGCGCCAAGCGAAGCAGCTGTTAGTACCGTTTTTGTAAGTCTTTGGTATGACTCGGCCGGGGATCAAACCCACGACCTCCCGCATCCGAGGCGGACGCTCTAACGACTAGGCCACCGGAGCGGTTGATAAAATGGTACATGAGTAGCTTTTATTGATAACATTGGTCATGACTAGCTTTTAATGATAACATGGACCACGATTTGTTTTAGCAATAGATATATTGAAAGTTTGATATATTCATGTTTCACTTTATAACATATTGAGATTATGTTATTTAAATGACAGCAAATACATTACATTACTTCAAAATGAAAGCAGACAAAGTATATCATTGGGTATAATTTTACACACAATTTGAGACACTTACCACAATATTTTTTCAGCATTCGATGGAAGAGATCAAATGGATATTTAACTACATTATCAACAATAATTAAAGACAAGTAATGTGTTTAAAACAATATTTCTTTCACCCATAAATAATATGAGGGCTTTCTGATGTTATTCCCGTTTCATCTTAATCAAAGTTTTAGTGTACTTGCTCATATTTCTTTTCTTTCCAACTCACTCTCTGGTAATTGTGTTATAATATGGCATTTTACATTGCAAAAAAACTCTTAGGCAACTGTTGTATAATGGGCCAATGGCCTACAGAAAAGAAACTTACGGGATTGTTTGGTCCTTTCTGCTGGTACAGTTGTATTGCTATAGGAACCAGCTCCTGGTTGCCATTCACCAGGAATAATGCAATAGGAACACACATCTGAGAAAATTGATAGAGTTTAAAAATTAAAAACTATATATATATATATATATATATATATATATATATATATATATATATATATATATATATATATACTGCCGTATTTCTGAACGTACATCGACATGTATCATGGAATGCCGCTATTATATTAAATTATATTAGTAGCCAATGACTCAATGTCCTGAGGCAGGGACCTGATCATTTCACTACTAATATTTTGCATGTCTTTGAGAATGTGGTGTGACAAATACATTTTCAACAATGACTGTACATGGTGGCAGCATTTGTGATGGTTGGCCGTCGATAAGGAGCCTTACACTGAATCGGTCTGTTGTATTTTGGCCAATCAGTTGACTCCTGTATGGAGATGTAGTCAATTATTTTGTATATTTTGTATATTTATTTAGAAATAAGCTGTTTTCTTGATTTAATGAAATAATGAGTAATACCGGCGAGCCAGATCTCAAAGCGTTATTGCTTCTCTTCATACAGAAGCCAGCCAAAATCGTGACTCACTGATATCGCAGCTACTTGAATTATTGCACTGGCTATGCAAGATTACTATTACAAGGGGCTATATAATAAGTCATGCAGTTGTAATTTAAAATGGTGTGGCTTATATATTCGCTTCTTGTGGAAGGTATGCGCACATATTTATCCATCAGCCTCTTTACTTCATATAAGAGTTGTTCCTTTACTTTCTAAGCATACTATTAGTCAGTGGCTGAGAGAGAAAAGGCGCCAAAAACTACCGATGGTAAGATTAACATTTTTAGTCCAACTGTTGGAAAATAATGTTTCTTAATGATTGAGGAGATGACGATGCCGAATTTGGATGTACATGAAAAAATGGAATTTGATGATGTAAGTTTGTTGTAAATTACAAGTGCGTGGCACCAGGGACGTCATTTTGGGAGGTCGCAGGGGGGCAGTTGCCCCCCCCCCCCCCCCCCCCAGTTTGCATGTGCTGTAAACTTGTTTTAGCCCATATACAAAAATTAATAAGCCCGTCAAGTTTTGCCCCCCCCCCCATCAAGTTTTGTCCCCCTCCCTCCGAAAAAAGTTGAAATGACGTCCCTGCGTGGCACGCAAACAATTTGAGACATGTTTGGTTTTATTAACATATAGGCCCTCTAGTATGTCGCTTGACACACTAGGGGCTCATATAGGGTTGTATTAAACCATTGTAATTGATATGGACTGATTGCGTTTTCTTAATCATAAGAAATTAGCATGCAAGAGCTTACAACTGGTAGCGTCCTAATAATCTCCAACAAACCAATTCACAAATACAAACCCAGCGGTGATATTTCCATGTATCTTAAACAATTACATTGGAATATATAAATGGGGAAATGTATACAGATGCGTGTAGTATTTTGAAACATTTTATGGGTATGTACAATCGTGATATCACTACTTCAGATCAGTAGAATGTATATAATATTATGGAAAAGAATAAATAACTATTTCGATTAAATGCACCAGACATAATTATCAAAGATTTCCGAAAGGAGTTTCTGAACATATTGATAAATTTGTTAACGTAGGAATTATAGGAATTATTTTGGAGAAGCAATGATGTCAACTTATCGAATACTATCAGAAAAAAACTGACAATACATTAGTTTATATTCTTCAAGACAAGAATAAATACAGATAGTTAAATAGATAAAGAGGATGAAATTGAAATGTAAAGCGAATATAGTAGCGTAAGTAGTGACGATCATAAAGGGTAAATGAATTTGATATTTTAATGCGCGATGGCATCCACACTCGCCAATCTTCAGAAGTGTTACGAAATAATGTACAACAGAGCAGAAGAAGTGGAACAACGCAATCATTGGAGTTGGACAAACATTAGACAAGATTCTCAGAACCTATTGCTGAAAACAACGAAACAAAAATTGTTGATGGTATTTACAAATGCTTCAATGCATTGTATGTTATTGGATACAAATGCACAATGTCTGATCGTATTCGAGTTGGTACCATACTCAGTAATGGGTAATTTGGGCTCACACTATGTTGGAATATATCGTTGCGTGACGGTATTTCTACTATCGAATATAAGTATGCAAAGAAAGTTAATCCACATTTGAACAAACAATCATGGGCTACTATCATGATCTTTATTTGCGCACTTATGTGTTGCTGCTCACTGATGTATTTGAAGCATTTTGTGACACCGGTGTGTTGCTGCTCACTGATGTATTTGAAGCATTTTGTGACACCGGTGTGTTGCTGCTCGCTGATGTATTTGAAGCATTTTGTGACACCGGTGTGTTGCTGCTCGCTGATGTATTTGAAGCATTTTGTGACACTGATGTGTTTCTGCTCGCTGATGTATTTGAAACATTTTGTGGCACTGATGTGTTGCTGCTCGCTGATCTATTTGAAGCATTTTGTGACACTGATGTGTTGCTGCTCGCCGATGTATTTGAAGCATTTTGTGACGCCGATGTGTTGCTGCTCGCTGGTGTATTTGAAGCATTTTGTAACACTTATGTGTTGCTGCTCGCTGGTGTATTTGAAGCATTTCATGATACTTATGTGTTGCTGCTCGCTGGTGTATTTGAAGCATTTCATGATACTTATGTGTTGCTGCTCGCTGGTGTATTTGAAGCATTTTGTGACACCGGTGTGTTGCTGCTCGCTGGTGTATTTGAAGCATTTTGTGATACTTATGTGTTGCTGCTCGCTGATGTATTTGAAGCATTTTGTGACACTGACGTGTTGTTGCTTGCTGATGTTTTTGAAGCATTTTGTGACACTGATATGTGAGTTAGACCCTGCACATTATGTATGTTACGTCACCTCGAACGGCCTGGGTTGCATTGTTCTCAAAAATTAAAATCGAGCTCGAATTTCTCACTGATGTTGATATACATCTGTTTGTCGATGACTCACTTCGTTGTGAAATTGCAGTGGCAAATCACAATGCACGCGCGCAAACAACGAAACACATCTGTTACCATCGGAACCGTGGTCAGTGCTCCGACGTCAGTTTATATCCGTGAACGAATCAGTACGTAAATTTACAAAATGTACCAATCTTGTCCTAAATCTCTTGACCACAAAATAAATACGGTGTCCGTGTACAACATCTGCAGTGTTATTTATGATTAGGAATACGCACAAGTAAAGTCCATCGAATACTTGAATTTCACTAACAAAGCATGGATAACGCCCTACATACAGATGAATAGGAAACGGACGCTACAAATTAGTTTCAGGAGGACTTTTTCAAGCCCATGAATAATTCCATATTTGGAAAGACAATGGCGAATTTATGAAAGCGAATTCGAGTCGAAATTCTTCGTGATAATAATAATAATACTTTATTCAGTAATTGAATCCACCTGCCCATATTACAAAATACAATACAAGTCAATATAATGTGCGCCATGGTTTAAAGAAGTTAAATATGGTGTTCATCATGAGTATAGATACATAATTTCCAATAATAGGTGCATTATGGAATTCACATACATTTCCCCTGAATATTCTCCAATATATAACAATATTAATAAAGATGGAATTTAATTATTAAGCCAGAGGTTATTTACGATCAAAAGCCAATATAGAAATTGTTATCTTTCTTATCGGGAGATTTTAATGCTAGAATTACTAATTTTGAAGATTTTTAACCCTGAAGATACTCTTAATTTTGTGTATGGATGCAATGTTGGTTTTGTGTATGGATGCAGTGTTGGTTTTGTGTATGGATGCAATGTTGATTTTGTGTATGGATGCAGTGTTGGTTTTGTGTATGGATGCAATGTTGATTTTGTGTATGGATGCAGTGTTGGTTTTGTGTATGGATGCAATGTTGATTTTGTGTATGGATGCAGTGTTGGTTTTGTGTATGGATGCAATGTTGATTTTGTGTATGGATGCAGTGTTGGTTTTGTGTATGGATGCAATGTTGATTTTGTGCATGGATGCAATGTTGATTTTGTGTATGGATGCAGTGTTGGTTTTGTGTATGGATGCAATGTTGATTTTGTGTATGGATGCAATGTTGATTTTGTGTATGGATGCAGTGTTGATTTTGTGTATGGATGCAATGTTGATTTTGTGTATGGATGCAGTGTTGATTTTGTGTATGGATGCAATGTTGATTTTGTGTATGGATGCAGCGTTGATTGTGATACAGATAATTTTTCAATGCAGATGCATTCAAAAGACGATAAAGTGTATAACAATTTTGGCTTCTCGTTAATAGATTTATGCGGAAATTTTAATATTTTCATATTATGAATGGAAGGTTCTCTAATGATAACAACGATCCGCTCACACGCATAACTCATAACGGTTGCAGCATAGTTGACTATATAATAGGTTCCACTGAACTATTTAGGTATATCACCAGCTTTGGGATAGGTACTAGAGATGAATCAATACATGTTCCAATATACTATTCAATTAGATTAGCTCAGCATCTGCTAAATGAAGATAATGTTTCCTAAACTCTGGATGTTAATGATCATCAAACCTATTGTGATGTTGAGAAAATTAATATTCATACTTGTATTGTTACTAAATGGAAACATTTTCGTCTTACTGAAGACAATATACGGTCA
The DNA here is from genome assembly GCA_028554795.2 of Sinohyriopsis cumingii. Taxonomy (NCBI): domain Eukaryota; kingdom Metazoa; phylum Mollusca; class Bivalvia; order Unionida; family Unionidae; genus Sinohyriopsis; species Sinohyriopsis cumingii. The sequence continues at coordinate 41,489,456 of CM068829.1, forward strand.
TTTGTAAGAATGTTTAGCACAGCCTTTGAAGACATAACGAATGATGTATTCAGGTATCTTGAAGCTGATACTGACTTCTCTCTCAGAATATTAGTTCAACTGTATCAGAATATAGGTTCAGTTTTGCAGACCAGAGGTACTGCACTTAAAATAATAACGAAGGAACCACTTTGATGGTATAAATAATGCAATAAGGCCAAGTATAATAAAAACTACTGGCAAAGACGATTTAGATTCTCAAATGCTGGAGCTGACCTTAAGTTGCATTGAGAGTATAAAACAGCTTTTAAAGAAAGAATCGCACTCAATAAAAAATACACTAGAAAATTCCAGATGAACAAATTAACTCAAGCAAGGAAAACCGCTCGACATTTCTGGCATATTTTGAAACGGGAAATGCATTATTCTCAAAAATAACTAGAATATATCTTCCCCAAAACCTGGTATGAATACTTTAAATCTTTATTGATGGAGCCTGTGTGTGAGTTGGATGACTCTGACAATATTGTTAGTGAAGAACTGCCTCACTTGCATGTTGATTTAAATATTACAACTACAAATGATGAAATTATGAGAAGATTACTTAAAATAAAAAAGAACAAAATCCCTGGACCTGATATGATACCTACTCGTTTTTATCAGTGCACGAAGGAAACGATCTTACCACCCATAACGCTCTATTCAACACAAGATTTGAATCCGGTTAATTTTCCAAACAGTGTGAGAAGAGTATCATCTGTCCTATATATAAATGCGGTGACAAGAACGATCCAAACAATTACAAAGGTATTTCTCTTATTGATACTCTATGCAAAGTCTTTACTGATATATTAAATACTCGTATGTACATGTGGGCTTTAGGAAAAAATACTCAGCATGTGACAATATCTTTATTATTCAGGCTTCAGCTCAGAAATATATATATCCAAAAGAAAAGGCAGATTTTATTGTCTTTTTATAGATTTTTTAAAAAGCTTTAGATCAATTAGAGCATGATATAGTATGGTCGTCAATAATAGGTAAGGGTATGAATGGTAAATAGTAAACATTTTGATAGATATGTATAGAAATCTAACTACTACTTATTTAAAATATACATCAGGTACAAGGCAAGGTTGTGTATTAAGCCCTATCGTGTTTGTTTCCTTCTCCCTTTTTATTAATGATTTGATTACACAACTGAAGCTAGAATTCAACAGAGGTGTATTTATCTCGGAAGATATTGATGATATTTTTGCAATACTTTACGCTGATGATGTTGCTAATTGCGCCGATACAGTAAAGCTACTTCAGAACCAAACAAATGTTATCGAATGCTTCTGTGATAAAACTGATATGATGGTCAACCTCAATAAAAGTAAAATCATTGTTTTCAGAAATGGGGGATATCTCAAGCAAAAGGAGGTATGGGTTTTAAAAGAAGGTCGTATTGAATATGTACCTTATTACAAATACATGGTTTTATTTTTCATCCCAAAGTTGGTTTGGACGAAAGGAAAGCAAATACTAGCAGCTGAGGCAAAGAAAGCAACTTCAAAGATTATGAATTAGCAAAAACGATTCGACTGTTTTAGTGTAGAGGATGCATTTAAAAATTTTGATTGGGTGATAAAACCAATTGTTTGTCATGGGTCAGAAATTGGGGATATGAATTTAGTGGATATTGAAATTGTGCAACACACTTTTTGCAAACAGTATTTAGGTGTTCCTAAATCTACCAATGATGCGATTGTGTTGGAGGAGTGCGGAAGTTATCCACTTGTACCTCGTATCTTTTACGTCGCGTTAAATACTGGTTGAAGATCGTAAGAATGCCTTCAACTCGATACCCACACCAATGTTATTTAATGTTGAATAGATTAGATGAAACAAACCTTGTCACCTGGGCACCGAAGTTAATGACATGTTATTTCGTTTCGGTTTTGGGTATGTTTGGCTAAGTCAAGATGTTGGAGACGAAAAGCAATTTTTCGCACTATTTTTGGCACAGGATTAAGGATTCAACACTACAAAACTGGCAAAGTAATATTAACAACCCACATAAATATGGGTATTATAGCATAAAAGGAATTAGGACCGGAAAAATACCTTTCAAGTGGATTATCTTATTTCCTTAGGAAACTATTTGCTCAGTTTAGATGTGACAGGTAGGCATATCTGGATTGAGAGAAATAATAGATATTGTGAACTATACGCATTAGTATGGCTGATGTAATTTGAAATCATTGAAATCGCTTCAAATCTACGTTACAAAATATGTGTAATTTTGATCACGTATTACAGCAGGATAAAGAGACAGTGATAACTAAACCACCCTCTACGTTTTCTAAGACATATCATCTTGAAGATAATCGGTTTTCAGAGTTAACGGAAAAAGTCGGATGATTTTCAAATCATAATTACAGATGCACCTAGTAAGCAGTCATTCCACTGATTCATTTATAAAGACAGTAATATGATGCAACACATGATACCTTCGGTCTTAAAATAGCTGCTAGAAACTACATTATTTCAAGGGGATTGTAATGCCAGAAGGAATATGGAGTCGTTCCCTGCCATCTGCTGAGGTGATCAAGTCACCTCTTGTCCTTTATCGGTTTCGTTATCCATTTCTCACTAACTCATTTGTTGTTGATTCATTGGTTCAACTGATCACCATGCCTTGTCGGTGTGAGGTTATATACGCATTAGATACCAGTGCAGGCGCTTTTGGAACTTGTTAAATTATCATTCCCGGTTTAATATCACCTTATAAGGTTTACAGCCGTTCCATTCTCTTTAGATGACATAATAGTTCATGTAGCTGGAATTCAACTTACATTAGCAGTTAAACTCCAAACCAAATTTAAGTCTTACGTGAGAATAGGGGTACAAGAATGCCTCCAGAACTCTAGAATTATTTTTTATATGATAAAAACTAAACAATTTTTTAAATCTACAAGTATAACACCACCGTGGTATTTTACAAGTTTTTTTTTTGTTTCAGGATTAACTGGATTGGCGTATTGTTGATAAAATAGTTTCTAGTGGGATCATAAAGATGTCCAAAAAGATTGATGAATCGACATTTATTTCCCAGAGCCAGTCAGGAGTGGAGCAGGCTGAGTCGGATGAATTCATATCGACTGGTGATGGATTTCGTTTCATCGTTGGATTCGGTATATTCTCAAATGAAATTCCTGACATCAGTAAATTAGTATATTCATAATCTGCAGTATTCAAACAATTGGAAGAAGAAGAGTATATTCAACTTGCATTAGTATTCATCGAGAACAAAAATGCCAAACTCCATGGAACCTGACCTTTGGATCCATTGGTGGATGCATCCGTCGGATTGTGATGGCTTTTCTCAAAAAGTTTATTTAGGACTTCCTTTCTTCTGTATATCTTCGGACATTGGTGATAAGAAACTTTTAAACCATTATGGACAATATTTGTATATTACTCCAGAGATTGACTGCACGTCACATATGACACAACGGCAGGCCATTGATGATGAAAAGTTATTGTAATGGGAAAGAGTAAATTAGTCGCAAATAAAGAACTGCATATTGATACCATAAACTGGACTTTTGCATCAAAATAGATAAATCTAAAATCTTTGGATGCACTTATACCAACCTCAGTATACTTTCGAGTTAAAAAGTCATTATACTACACGTAATGCTGTATATACTCACCTGTCACAGTTACGGTATGCAATATGCAGTTGAGGATAAATGGTATTTTGATGTTGAAATAAAAATACAAAAAAACCTTAAGGATATCTACAAGATTAAAGATGCACATATCTGTGTCTTAAATACTTAAACCTACCCGATCACAACATAAACTGTATTCAGGATAAATGGACATAAAATATTCTTTCTGATACAGAGCTCTCTACTAGATAGAAAACATTTTTGGATATTGTAATTACACATTCTACATCTGCTTGTGATCAACAAATCAGTTTGAATGGGATTCTAGACATTTTCCATTCATCTATCGTACAGTAAATACGTAATGAAATACTTACATAAAAGCCTTTCTTGTGTTTTATGCCATCCAGAATTTTCAGGTCACAAATGAAAAGTCTCTTCGCGTCAATGACTTGCTGCAGTGTACAGCCCTCAAGCAATGGTCGCAACATTTCATCTGTTACACCTAACCTTTTCACAATTACATGTATGAACACTATCAAAATACTATAAGGAAGGCACTTAAGCCATATAATGACTACATTAATGGTTACCAAGTGCAAATAATTCAATTGTCGTGTTTCTTAATATCATGCAAATTGAACTGAAAATGAGAATTTCACAGTTTAATATGGTTCCACAAAATGCAATATGTTATGATTGCTCTGTGCTAATTGATCATACAAAAATACAATCATCAAATGAGCAGGAAATGTGGGTCACCATGACCTACCTTTTACAATATGAATAGAAACCTTTATAATGAGGCCCTATATAACTCGGGTATAGTGATCCTATTATAATGCGCATCGGTATAACACGGGCACTGATATAAGATGGGTATGGTCATGGGTCTCATTATGCTGGCTGAAGTATGTTTTTTTTATATAATGTATTAGATGACCAGATCCCTATCACAGTAGACCTATCTTGTCTCCTATAAATAGCATTATAGTCACGACCCACTGTAGCTTCGTGAATCAACATGATAGCACATTTATGTTGCATTTGGAACATCAATTTGAAAGAGTATTTCCCTAAAGACATGATTATAAAGTCTAACATATTCTCAATCGTTTCTAAATTATTCGGCATCTTGCTTTTTATAAAGCTGTCTGAATTCCTATTTACATAAATTTTCTCAAATCATAGTGACATCTGCTATGCTTCAATAATGTCAGATATTGTATAATTATTCAGACTTGAACCATAAATTCGGCTACATTTTCTCTTTATTTTCGGAACTTATCTCGGTCAGTTTTCAATATTAATTTATTTGTCTCCCTTTTCAGTGTCTCCCTTTTCAGTTCATGGAGAACAAAAAGGGTCTTTATGTCGCACAATACACTTTGAGAAATGCATGTCACAGTTAATAAAGTAAAGTATGGTTTAAAATTTCGATATCATTGTAGAAATGTTGATTAAGATGTTTTATTGGTCAATATTGTATAATAAGTGTAAAATAGGCCATGTATTTCTTTATTTTTGATTTTTTTATAAATATTTATCATGAGGTATCTATTATATAACGACCTATTTATAATGTTGTAAGTTTATACATCAACCACACTTGCACATCGAAAACAGATGTTTTATCTATTGAAGTGGATACCTCTTTTAAAGTAAATGTTTCTTAAATAACATTTTGCACTTACCATTTTTGATAAGGAGATGCATAATTTAATAATTGCTGGACAACTGGACAGCTTTTCCCTTTGTAATATGTATAACTTTTAAATTGTAATAATTTGCTTATATTTCATCCAATTTTATGTGCTCTTTTACGATCAGCTTAAAATGTCCTCTAAGAAAGCGGTATAATTTTCCAGTGAAAAACTTGCAAGATACACGGAAAATGCTATGCTAATGAACAGAAATGTTTATCCTTCGTCAAATAAGTTATCACTTGTCCAACTGATGATGGCTATACTCACTTTTCTGGAAGTTTCGTACATAACTCAATCAATGAATGATTCACACTAGCAATCCGCTGCTGTCCAAAACACAGATCATTCCTCCAGCGTTTTGTCCCCTAGAAGTAAAAAGTGTCTTTTTCACCATGCAAGTCAATCGCAAATCTATTGTCTTTGGTAAGAACAATAACGAACAACAAACGTGTCAGAGTAAACAATTTTCACAAATGTAGCAAAGCAACTGAATCCATATAAATTGTTATGCATATAAGAAAGAACACAGTTGAAGAATACGTGTATGTTCATGTGTGTATATTTGTGAATATACATGTGTGTGTATCCATGTAAGCTGCTATGGTCAGGTAGGTCGAGCCGTTAAGACGTTTATTGCCGGTACGGCCGTACTGGATAGACGAAATAAGGAGTAGGTACCTCACCCGTAAGAGTTAAAATCTAATTGCACCATTAATCGATATCCCGTAGGAAATAGTCATATAGCCTCTGGGTCATAACAAGAAATATTCATATAGCTCCTGGGTCATAACAAGAAATAGTCATATAGCCCCTGGGTCATAACAAGAAATAGTCATATAGCCCCTGGGTCATAATAAGGAAACTATTTAGATCAATACTTAATAATAGTATATACACTTGCTTGGCATGAAAAGATGAATAATTACATGCATCTCGCAGTGACTTTGTGGTCCATCCAAATTCCAGTTGTTTGATAATAGGACTTTTAGATTTATATACCGATCTGGGTCAAAGCCTTCAAACACACCCCTCCCCACCCCCGGCCGCAACGACTTTGCCTCTCGGCACAAACGTTCAACTCGAGTGCGTGCCAATGAACGCATCGCGCGAGTGAAACCCCCTCTGCGATTATCATGGCAAATTAGTTTTGAACCGTTTACTAGATTTGTACAGTTTGTAAATCCCACCACTGTTTCGGTACTGCCCTGCAGTTTTGTGTTTTTGTGAATCATCTGATGTTTTCCATTCCACCACCACCATCTCGAACTTTGTCGTGGCAGTGGTTTTATCTTCGATGACCACTGAGTATATTTTAGTATTTGTATTCAGACTAATTTCTTCTGCTGTAAGTATTTCTGAATAGATATGTACTCGTTTGGGATGGTTGTAATGAATTAGTTTGCAGCGGCATCAGCAATACCAGTTGTTATTGCTATAACTCCGACATCAACGCCACCTGGAATGCCCAGGACAGTTGCTATAGTTCAAATTCTACCAATACCCATGCCAACAGTTCCGGTGACGATTCCGCAAATAGCGTCTATGACCTTACCCATGTTCTTGTATTTTGAAAGTATATAGGCTGTCTAAGTGATATCATCTCACAGCTCTTGTTCCACTGCGTTGATCGTTGTGAGTATCCATCACAGTTCAATTAATAACATGATCGCTATGTACGCGAGTGTGTGATTACAACGTAGCTTTAACGATGTTTCAGTCATATCGCTATAATGTCTGCAGTGTCGCAGTTTATAGTGATGTCTAGCACTTGGGCATCATGATGCAAACATGTATCATCATGTTTCACCCAGTCACATTACCCTTACATCAGTCCAACCAATCATAACACTAAATAATTCATAATGCTGAGCACCTGGCGAGGCATATTCTAGTACCATTTTCAGATGTCTTTGGTATTACTTGGCAGGTGTTCGAATTCACGACCTACCGCAACCGAGGCGGACGCTCTAACCACTTTTTACACCAGAGTTGTACATTTGCTCGACAGGCAAACCTTATCCAGATGCTTCACTACCAGGTACAACACGCACAAGCACGTCCAAGAACCAGTTAATCTCGTAGATGCTGCATGTTATAAGCATAGTATAAAGTACAAAACATTAAATAAAATCGCTGTACATCGAGGCGCTAATGTGGTTTCATTCACGGCTTGAACGCGATCATGGAACCGGCTATCGTATAAAGAATGAATCATCAAATGAGTCGTTGAGGCCAAGATTGCATTTGTTGGACAAATTTCACTCATTTGAGGCAAAGCCCCGATAAAACAAACATGAATTCTGACTTGAACATAACCGCAATATGTTACAGTCTGTCAGGTTGATGGAAGGGTAAAGCATCCGTTGGTAAGTTAGCAAGTGTGGCAAAAGTTAGTAATAGCGTTGCCAGAGTGAGGCTGGCTAAGCAAACGTTGTTGCAGATTTGTTTACCTGACTCAAGATATATTTCCTGTTGATTTGTTAATGCGAGAGCGCCAAACGAATTCACCAGGCGGATATCCTGTTCTCCGACATGATCGATTTCACGGGACCAAATACAAATATGTGTTAACCGTCGCGTATGTAGCCAGAAGATACACATAGAAAAACGGAGCCGATGACGTTCAAAGATTTAACACGTGTCGCACACACGTTCGAACGTATTTATTCACGTGACTAGCTGTTGCACGTGGATCCAAGCATTTTGTTGAAACCATTCCTGCCTCTTTGGCAAAACACCATATGCCGATTCGTCTTGGACACATCAGAGTGCAGAACGACCACGTTATCGTCAAATGACTCATCCGCATACTTGCTCATTCGGGTTCCAGTACATGCAAGAATTGTTCATTCTTTGATCGACCTCGCGAGAGGATGGAGTGCATTCGCCTGTCATAGCCGTGTTGAACAATGAAATTCCACACACTATCGGGTTGAAATTATCTGATGAAATGCAGACTTAAACCGTGGAGGTCATGAGAGCGATGCCACCGCAACCACGGCGCTTCACTTACTTGAAGACAATTTGATTGGGCATCTGTACATCCCAGGGAAAGCTTAAAAACGGACAATGGGTGACCCAGTATGATCCGTCAATCCATTCACGATCCCGCATCGGATTATTATTCCAGGACAACAAAAACACTATGATCTAGCGCCAGACCCATCTGAAGTCCAACAACGAGAGGTAAAGCCTTCAAAAGGAGCATTGGTGCGAGGCGAGTTGGGAATCGTTCTAGCAAATAAAAAACTTAGGCCAAGCCTTCTCGGACTTTAATCACGTGATGCCCGTACACAAAATTGGTGACTTCGCCGGGAAATTTAAAATTCAATGCTTGAGAATCGACGAGGACAAACCCATACACGTCAATGCCATGTTTTCCGTATGTGTGATCTTGCGCTGCTGACGTAGACATTCAAAGTATTTTTTGTGCGGGATATATTTTTGTACAGCCACGCGTGGGGCTCATTTTGCCTCCCTAATATTTTATTATCGTACATGGACACCGCTCCGGTTGCCTAGTGGTTAGATCGTCCGCCTCGGATGAAGGAGGTCGTGGGTTCGATCCCCGACAGTTTCATACCAAAGACTTACAAAAATGGTACTAACAGCTGCATCGCTTGGCGCTCAGCATTAAGAGGTTAGTGTTAGGACTGATCGGCCTGGTGTCAGGATAATGTGACTGGGTGGGACATCATGCTACATGGCTGCGGCATGACGCCACAGTGCTCTAGACATCACTATAAACTGTCACACTGCAGATATCGTAGCGATATGACTGAAAAATAGTTAAAGCTGTTAAAAATCCAAATCATACGCACACACACACTCGTACATGGACACTAAAATTCAGTTTCTGGCTCAAACTTCGAACCAGCTTGGTACATTCGGTGAACTTTACCGATGTGGAAGCTCGATGTATCATACACGACAGCACACTGACACAGTGACAGCCACGACTGATTCATCAACATCAATTCTTAGGCCAACCGATAATCGGTTTGCACGTGGTGAAACTCGTACGAATAGTCCAGGTCGACATCGAAGAAGTATCCGATCTCGCTGATGCTATTGTACTCATGTACGTGTTTCTGTATATCCATGGCGCGGGATTGATCCGCTGAAAAACTCAACTATTGGTATATGTGGCATCATCGCCCATGTATACATGTTCTTTTGATCCAGGTACAGAAGGTAATTGCTCGTGAATGTGGGGTCGTATCCATCCACGCCCGGGTTATTCACGTGAGCCACGGTGTCTTGGCATTAAAATCATTTCCACAGACTCCACGTTTATCAAACAGATATTGACTGATGTCCGTTAGAAGTTCCAACTCAAATGCAGCTCATCCTAGGCAACTCACAGCGACGAACCTTGAACAGATTGACGTCCGCTTGTAAAGAAATCCAGACGCACGTTTGTTGACGAGTTTATCCAAGGTGGAATTGAGGAACTCTAGCAAATCAAGGAACTGAAGCTGGCACAGCCTTAACGACGCTTATTTTTCCAAGCTGAATACGAATGACACTTATTTGTGCATTCCTTGCCGTTGCGACTCATTGCATGATCAAGTGGTCACTGTACACGGCGCATTTTATTAAGCACAACTGGAATTCTTGTTGTAATGGAGTATTGTCTCGTCTCTAGGTTTCATGCACCGTGCACGACTCCTCTGTACGTGCCAGTGATGTCATTGATATGCATTTTTCATCAGTGGAACTGAAAGTCTCTTCGTATATACAACAATGAGTCTCAGCAACAAGACTTGCTCATGTCCTCAAGGGTAATAATCATGTCCACAGGCGAGGCGAGCTATTTTAGGATCCATTTAGCGTAAAGCTCAAGCGATTTAAGAAACACCTCAACTGAGGCTGGCCGCGATATTAAATTTGAGGCTCAGTTACTATTTACATCTGACAACAGTGTACCAAACCCGCAATGCGAGGGGTGTAAGGAAGTTTGCTTCACGTAAACCTTCAGTCATTGAACGTCCGCGTACATCGCATACGAAACTTGAACAGTGGTAAATTTCAAAATAATTTTGCCGGATTCTGGCATGACCGTACGCTGTGGCTTCTTACAGCGCCCCCCCCCCCCCAATAAACGTCAACGTCGTCAAGCAACTGCTGCGTGATGATTAAATATAAGCAATGTTCTCGTTAAAACTTTTTATCTTATGCCTGCCATTCAGGCAAAGCAACCGGGAAATATATTTGATCCGTACGTAATGGTCCATCGATGTTGTTCAGCAACAACTGATCAGCTGAAGTCTGAAATTATGAATGTTTGCTTTGTAACAGTAGGAATGGTTGCTTCGCATAAAAGCCGTTGTTTCAAGCGAATGCATTAACAGCGGTTCCGGAGATGAATTCATCGAACGTTCGGAACGTTGCCTCAGAAACCTGTTCGGGAAATTCTGTTATCAAATTTGAGTTTACCCCGGTTTTGTTGGTATTTTCAACGCTAATCTGTGTTATCGCGTGCGGAATGCGCAAATACGAGAGCCCATTCGAAACATAAGTTGTCGTAATTTTTTCACATTCAATGCCGTCCACGACGGAACATAATCTGGCGTGGAATATACCTCGACACATGGAACGATTCGAACGTGAAATATCAAGCTCAACTTTCTTGCATCTGGAATGACTTTGCCCTAAATCTGCGTTGGTGTTTTTTTTTCTTCTCCAATGGCTTGATAATTAATTTCATCAATAATAACCTCAGTTTCTTCATGCTTTAAAGATTATACTTGCACGACTTAGAAGCCAAGGGGTTGTGTTTTAAAAACATTTCCTGGTCAATAAAGTTTTTCATCTAGGTCAAATGGCTTAATCATATACACACCAAAAAGCATATCCAATTTAAACCCCAGAGGTGCCCTCGCGCTAGTAGTAAATGGGGCCACCCTACGTACAATGGGAATTAGCATTACAGGGACCCCTGGGCCACTCTACGTACAAGGGAAATTTAACATGGCGAAAAATCGTGGGCCACTCTACGTACAAGGGGAATTGAACATGGTGAAAAATCGTGGGTCACTCTACGTACAAGGGGGAATTTAACATGGGGGAATAGAGTTTGGGTTTGTCTAGGGACAAGGGGAATTGAATATGGGATTTTTTTTTAAATTTAAATTTAAATTTAAATTTAAATTTAAAAAAAGGGGTAGGCAATGGAAAGGCTATCTCTTTTCGAGAAATATGGCTGGCCCTGAAAAGGGCCTTTGAGTTTATGTTAATGTATCCATTAACATAAAGGGCACCGCATTGGTCTTCTTCTTCTTGTTCTTAGGCTGCGTCTCACTGTTGGTCCGTAAATCAGCACTCTTTTCAGGCATCCTTGTCTTTCAACGTAGATCCTACGTATCCACAGACTGGTGTTTGTCCTGTGGACAACGGTCCACTTGGATCGGACATACATGGGTATGTCCGTCCTAAACATCATGGAAGAAACAAGGGTGGATGACTCAACTGTGGTCCACATCTTGAAGCGACGAGAACAGGTGAATCAATGTAGTGAACTGCGCTTATTTATAGGCAGAGGTAGCATTGAAACGGATTGAGTTCATTCACCAATCCGAACACGCGTTACAAAATTCAGTCAGCTCGCATCCAATCCGAAGAGAACAGTTTGTGACGTCACGTGGTCTATATAGATTCGCTAGCGCTTGTGTGCAGTCAATCTATGCGACAGTGATTCAACATGACGGAAACTCAGAAAACGATCCATTGGGGTGCACCAGCAGGGGAGACTGCCCAAGGGAACCCGGACTTACTTTCAGAAGAGGTACATTGGGATTTTGTGGATTTTCTTACCTCGCAAGAATTTGTTCCGGAACCTTCGTTACCTTCTTCATTACCGCAAGTGGAGAATTTTAGACAGAGACAGAAAGAAGAATTGGAGAAATTTATACAACGACAAAAGGAAGCGGAACAAGCTTTTCTCCTACAGCAGCAGCACCAGCAAGAAGAAGAGGTAAGAAAAAACAACAGCAACAACAGCAAGAAGAAGTAGCAGCAAAGAAACAAGAGGGTGAAAATCAAACGGTCACGGTACTGTTGGACATTTTAGCGGAGTTAAGAAGTCTGAAACAAATGTATCAGACTTCTTTATCACGACCGAAGAGAATACGACCTTCCCGAGCTAAACACGTCAACCCTGTGACTAAGCCTGCCGTACCACCCTTAGTGATTTCAACTCAATCATCATCATCAACATTACGCAGTTCAGAAGTAGGCCTTGGCCGTGGCAAAGGCTTAAGGCAGTTAAAGTTGATTGGTTAAACTCACCCCTACACCAAAAAAGGCCCTTTTCAGGGCCACCCACATTTCTCGAAAAGAAATACAATTTCAATTTGCCAATAACTCAAAGAAAAAAAAACCCACTCATTTTACACTTATAGTACGTGTCTGTGTACGAGTGCGTGAGTGTAGCTTCTTATTTTAAAATCAAAACTCAAAGATACTTACCTTGTATCATTAATGTATTCTTTTCTCCATTTTTTACAATCCAATTCACAATTCACAACACAACACTTTAATTAAAAGTTCAATGACTTCTTCTTTCTCCTTATTTAGTCTTTCTGTTTTTTGAATTTCTTCACCGTCTTTTCCTCATTTTCTTCCCTTCTTCTTTTCTTCTCCTGTTTCTTTGCCTCTTGTAAATAGAATTGTCTTCTTTCTTCCTCTTCTTCCTCTGAAGAATCCCTCTCTTCTTCCGAAGAATCCCTCTCTTCTTCCGAAGAATCCCTCTCTTCTTCTGACTCCTCTTGTTTCTTTTTTGGGCAATCTGGAGACCAATGTCCTTTTTCTTTACAATAATAACAGGTATCTTTACTTTTGTCTTTTTTAGCCCCTGTTTTTTTTTTCTTTTCTGACGGTCTGGACACTCTGAAGACCAATGCCCGTTCTTCTTACAGATATAGCAAGTATCTTGACTTTTATCTCGAAAGGAAGGAGAGTAGTCCTTGGGCTGGTCTGAAGAGAATTTTCTAATGACCCCTCGCAAAGCTCTGACGAAACGTTCGATTTGGTTAGTCTCTTCCATCGTTGTGCTCGGCTTGAGGGTGAAATGAATAGTGAAAAGGACAAGACACACACCCTTTTATATACGCTGGTCTGCCATGACTATAAATTAGTCTATGGTGTTTAAACTTGAGTCATTTGACGTTTTGCACTCAAGATGAAACGATCCTATTCATTCGAGAAGAAAGAAGAAGAAGAAAGTAAGAGGCAGAAACGTGATCTATCGCCTCGTACCAGGGCTGAAATCTTGGCACAAATTCATGCCAGTGATTTTGAAGAGGACATGAGTGAACCAGAATCCGAACCCTCTAAACCAAGTTCACCACACTTAGTCAACCCTGAAAAGTACTATTCCATTCTAGAGACGGAAAAGCGCTCCTCTAGAAAATTTTGAACCACGGCTTACAACTACACGGTGAAGTTTAAAGATTTCAAGTCCGACGTACCCTTAGAGAAAGCAGAAGGGTTTATCACCGAGATGTGGGATTCTTTGCTCACCGCACTCAAGCGACAATGTCAACCCAAAGAAGACGATCGCTTGACACTATCCATAGATCACGACGGTTTGAAATCCCCTGTTTGGATCGAGTTTAGCAGACCCGCAGAACTAACCCCTTCCAAAGTCATGGACAAGATTCAACACGTACAACAATCTAATGACCAGTTTGACATCACCGATGGTAAAGCCACACTGAAAATGGCCCACGTCTCTCCTCCTCAAGGGACTGGACGCAAAAAGATGTTATTGGTGGACGACCTTCGCAACACCAAAACAAGTCTCGTCCGAATTAACAACCCTCAAGACCAGATGTGTTTAGCTCGAGCCATCGTGGTGGGACCAACCTATGCCAACAAGAACGACACGACAGAATGGAAAAGAGCCTGGAACACTATTCAACGTTCCCATCGAGCCAAACAACGAAATGAAGCAGAACTCCTGTTGCAACAAGCTGGTCTGTCCAAAGACGCAAAAATTGCAAGATGCCCTAGCTCCACGCTACACCTTGAAAGTGCACCCTCAAGAAATGCGCGGACCTCTGTTGTTTCGAGGCCAAGACTTTAAGGACGGAAAATACATTCATGTTTATTATCACGATGACCATTTCGATACCATTACCACTATCACCGGATTCCTGGGATACAGATATTACTGTGAGAAATGTGATTATGGTTATAACAATCGAGAGCAACACAAGCATTGTGGATGGAAATGCCCAGGATGTTTGGCCTCTCCACCCTGTCTGAGCGAAGAACCAGTGCCTTGTTCGACTTGTCTGCGCACGTTTGTCATCCCTACCTGTTACCAACAACATTTGAAAACACAAGGTTCACAGAAGAAATGTGCTTGTCAACTCCTGAGATTGTGCCCTACCTGCGGACAAGGCATACGTACCAATAGTACCAAGGCACACGTATGTCGAGGAAAGAAAAAATGTCACATTTGTCACCACATCGTGGACTTGGAACACGAATGTTACGTGCAAAAATACCAACCCCCACCAGAGAAAGAGGACGGTCACAAGAAGAAAGGCAATTTCATCTTTTTCGATTTCGAATGCATGCAAGAGACCGGCATTCACATTCCTAATTTCTGCGTGGCTCATCGAGCGTGCGAGAAGTGCATTCAAGAACCTATCTTCAGTCATTGCCCTCACTGCAGCAAGATTCCTGGAGGGCGTGAAAAAATCTTTCGAGGACCGAACACGTTAGCCGATTTTGCCCAATGGGTCTTAGACCCCATCGTCAAGACGTGGAGCCAAGAGGACATCGAACGATACGGAGATTGTCATCGTCATGCCACAGTGATGGCTCACAATTTCTCCGGATACGATGGACAGTTTCTTCTCAGATACTATACGGAACAAGGCACCGAACGTCCTAAAGTGACTTTGAACGGAGCCAAAATCATTTTCATGCAAGTGGGACAAGTGCAGTTTAAAGATTCGATGAGTTACTTGGCCATGCCTTTGAGCCGAATGCCTAAAACGTTTGGAATGACAGAAATGGCTAAAGGATACTTTCCACACTTTTTCAATACGGAAGCCAATCAACACGCCGTTCTACCCCATTTGCCTGAGGCTCACTATTACGACCCCGACAACATGCGTACCGAACAACGAGAAGATTTCTACGCTTGGTACCAGGCTCACGCCTCGGACCCTTTCGACTTTCAGGAAGAAATGCTAAAGTATTGTCGTTCCGACGTGGACATTTTACGACGTTGCTGTGGAAAATTTCGAGAACTGTTCATGGAACACGGAGGGGTCGATCCTTTGAAAGAAGCTTGCACCATTGCCAAAGCGTGTTCCTTAGTGTATCGACAACGATTCATGCCTGAAAACACCGTGGCTGTCATCAGTCCTCAAACGACCCACTTTGTCAAACGTCAATACTCGGTCAAAGCCCTACGTTGGTTACATTACTTGTGCGACAAGGAAGATAAATGGATTCAGCATGCCCGCAACGGAGGAGGCGAAAAGACCATTGGAACGTATTCGGTCGATGGCTGGGACTTAGAAAACCCCAAGATCGTGTACGAGTTTAACGGTTGCTTATTTCACGGATGTCCCGTCTGTTACCCTGACCGTGACACTAAAAATCAGTTTTTACAACGGACCATGGAAGGCTTGTACCAGGACACTTGTCAGCGACGCCTAAAGTTAGAACAGCAAGGATACCAAGTGGTGGAAATGTGGGAACACGAGTACGAGCACCGTATGAAAACCGATCCCGAGTTTAAACGCCTCGTGGAAAGTTACCAGTTCATGGACCCACTGAACCCGAGGGATAGTTTGTACGGAGGAAGGACCAATGCCACCTGTTTGCTGTACCAAGCCGACGAAGAGAAAGGAGAAGAAATCAAATACTTGGACGTGTGTTCGCTGTATCCCTACGTGTGCAAATATTGTCGCTTTCCTGTAGGACACCCACAATTGCTGACGGAACACATCGACCTGGTCAACATTCGACAATATGAAGGCTTGATCAAGTGCAAAGTTTTGCCTCCCACGAACCTATACCATCCCGTCTTACCTCACCATTGTCAAGGCAAACTGATGTTTCCCTTGTGCCGTACTTGTGCCGAAACGTGCAACCAAGACCAACCTTGCCATCACACCCAGGAAGAACGTGCCTTGACGGGAACCTGGGTCAGCGTAGAATTGTTCAAAGCTCTGGACATGGGATACCAACTGTTAGAAGTGTACGAAATTTGCCACTTTCCTAAGACACAACAATACCACAAGGGTGACCCCACGCAGAAAGGCATTTTCGCCGACTACGTGGATGCCTTTTTGAAACTGAAGCAAGAAGCCAGCGGCTATCCTTCCTGGTGTCACACTCCCGAAGACCAAATACAATTCAAAGAGAAATACTATGAACAAGAAGGCATCTCTTTAGACCACATAGAGAAAAACTAAGGCAGGCGATCGTTTGCCAAAGTGATGTTAAATTGCTTGTGGGGTAAAATGGCACAACGACCGTGTTTACCCAAGACGGAATATTTGACAGAACCTTCCCGCTACTTCCACATGATTCACGACAAAACCAAATACATGAAACACGTGGACGTCGTTCGAGAGGATTTGATCTTGGTCAATTACGAAGAAGATCTGGACTTTGTACAAGACGACCCTTTTGGAAATGTCATCATTGCGGCTTACGTGACAGCTCATGCTCGCTTAAAATTGTACGAAGCTTTAGAACTGTCAGAAGAACGCGTCCTATACTTTGACACGGACAGTTGCATTTACATCCATCACCCGATTCAACATTACCCTGACATCGAAGGAGACCGTTTAGGAGCCTGGACAGACGAGCATCCCGACGACAAGATTCTAAGTTTCGTCAGTGGCGGCCCCAAAAATTACGGCTACGAATACCGGGACAAACAAGGAGAAGTGCACACGACGTGCAAAGTGAAAGGACTGACTCTGAATCATCGTACCAGTCGAGTGGTCATCTTTGGGGTATTGAAAGAAGCCTTGCAATCGGGAGAGGATGGAAACTTTAAAGTGACCACCTATCAACCGAACAAGAGTGTACGTTTACCCACTCACCACATCGTCAGTCGACCCTTGGAAAAAGCCTATCAAATTGTATACCAGAAGCGAGTGCGACTTCCCAATCACTTTACGTTGCCGTACGGTCACGTCGGTATTGGTCTGTATATAAAAAGGAACCCTAGGCAAGATCGATAGTTCATTGTTCATTGAAGTAACTTACCATGTCATTGACGAAGAAGAGACCAGATTGGTTTGGCTTGGACCCAAGAGGTGGCCCAGTATGCACGAGAGTTATTCAAGGAAAAAAGTTACTTTTCAACCCGTGTTAGTGACGGTGCCAGAAGAACCCGTCACCCAGGACGGGACTGTCGTGGACAGGCCTGAAAGACCCTTTCGGGAGGACACTTGTGTGACCTTACCCCCTACTATAGAACTGGTTAGAACTTTACCCAAAACATGTGGTTGTTGTACAGACACTTGTTTTTATTCCACGTTCATGGTTTTCATGTGCCTTTAATTCTTGTACTTAAGCCTTTGGCTTTTATGTATTTTTGTCTTTCGTATTCATGTTTGAAAAAAAACATTCAATAAACGTGTTCTGAAAAAAGTATATAAACTCTTGTCTTGTCTGTTTTCGTGTCACAAGTGACATTCCTAACACTATGGCTACCTCTGCTGTCTCTGCTCCCTCTTCGTCTACTGTCAAAGTCATCGACGAACACTTAGATCGTGCCAGTTGGGAGGCTTTGTATCTTCGCCATCCCTTTAACATGCTCATTGCTGGACCTAGCGGTTCAGGCAAAACCGAATTCGTCAAACGTTTGATCGAACATAAACATCATTTGATCGATCGGCCACCTCAACGGATCGTGTGGTGTTACAAAGAGTGGCAATCGGAATACAACCTCTTGCGAGAAAGTCAAGGCGATTCCATCGTGTTTGTGGAAGGCATTCCTAAAGAAGACGACGGCATCGTCTCTGACTCCCGTCAAACCCATTTGGTCATTTTCGACGACATGTTAGGAGAAGACGAAGAAGAAATTAAACTGTGGTTCACGCGCAAAGGGCATCACCGTAATGCCAGTGTCGTTTACATCACCCAAAATTTGTTTCAACAAAGTAAAGCCCATCGCACCATCAGTCTCAATGCGCATTACGTGGTCTTGTTTAAAAGCCCTCGAGATAAATCGTAAGTGCAAGTCTTAGCCAAACAGTTAGGAACGCCTTGGCTGACTCAGGCGTACGACGATGCCACTCAAACGCCACACGCCTATTTACTCGTCGATTTGAAACCTACGACTCCAGAGGATTTGCGATTTCGTACCCACTTGTTTCACCACTGGTGCCAAGACGGAGGGCCTGTCCTGTACACGTCTCCGTCCTCGACTTCATTTCACTCCCCATGAAAAAATCTATAACAACCTCAGACCTTTTTTCGTCTGTCTCACACAGTGCGAACATGACGTCCCTTCAGTCGCATCTTCCCGTCAAATTGATTCGTGCCTTGTATGGCATCAGTCGAGAAAAAAATCCACAAACACGAGCTCGTGTCTTAGAAGCTAGTCTCAAAGAAGTCTTACGATGGTTCACGGTGACGGCACGTCAATTACTCCAAGGAATCATTCAGATTCCTCATCAAACCAAACGCTTTTTCGATCGAAACAAAGTCGCTTTGGTCCAACTGGCCGATCCCCGCATCGACACTCAAACCAAAAAACAAATCATTTTGAAACCTGGAGGGAGCGGTACTCTAGGAGGGGTCATCATTCGCTCTCTCTTAAGATGGGATCCTAATGCCCCCAAAGTTATCCCCAAGACAAAAGTCCAACGAAGCCCCAAGAACAAAAAGACCAGGTCCCCAAGGAGAACTTCTCCAGTGGCAGGACCCTCCTCTTACCAGACACCACCACCCCGGAAAAAGAAAAGAAGCCCCCAGAAAAAGAAACAGAGAAAAAGTCCCCAGAAAAAGAAAAGTCCACAGAAGAAAACTAGTCGCAAGAGAGGCACTTCGGCCAGGACGCAACCTTACACTCGCAAACCACGATCTGCCACGGCAGTGACTGCGTCTCCGGCATCCTCACGTTTGTCCACTTCTCCGTTGATGACACCAGGAACTGAAGAGTACTTGGAGACGTTGATCACACCAAGAACTTCTCCGTTGATGACCCCCAAAAGAACTTCCCCAGTGGCAGGACCCTCCAATTTAGTGGCAGTGGCTGCTGCTCACAAAGTACCTTCTCCCAAAATCAAAGTCCATGAAAGATCGGGCATGTTACAAAGTTTACTGGATTTGTCCAAGCAAGAACTGGCTCGATTTAGTCCGTTGCGTACCCCTGCACGACGTGTCATGCCTGTCCTCAAACTGATACGACGTCAAGACAATCAGTGGCGACGCGTTCCAGTATAAAAAAGGCCTGTGACCAAGTAGGGTATCAGTGTTTTTTCTGGTGCTCCTGAAGACTCAAAAATGTCACCCTCCAGAAAACCCCAAGGAAAGAAAAGGAAAGGACTGCCACCACGTTTAGCCAAACATGGGGACATGTTATCTGTCCTGTCCAAAGCTTCTCCACCCCATCGAAAAAAACTCATTCAAACGGCCTCCAAAGAGGTCATCGATACCGTGTGCGAATGTTGTTTGAACGTTTTGAAAGGCACGATCCCTTTGTCCAAACACCAGAAACAATGCTTAGGCAAACATCGTCACGTTCTTCGCCAAATGGTTCAAAAGAAAATTCCCATTCGTCAAAAAAAGAAGATGTTGGTCCAACGTGGAGGCATTTTGCCTCTCTTGTTAGGCCCCATATTGAAAGGAGTCTTGGGAACCATGTTGGGAGGACTGGTGGGAGCAAGATAAAAAGGCCCTCGGAAGTCCCAAGATCTCAGAATCGACCGCTGACAACCCCATAGAAGGACGAAAACTAGCTTTAGTGCCTTACAAACGATGGGTGGAATACCATCGGTGGCAAGAACAACGCACCCGGCATTTACCTCCCAATCCCAATTTGAGCGAGATGTCCCAGTTACAACATGAATTGCAGTCCTTGATGGATCGCCAAGATTTGTCCGAAACAGAAAAATCGCAAAAGTACGGTCAACTCTTGCAACAACTGCAACTCTTTCACCAGAAAGCTTTAGACAAAACAGCTCTACCCACTCTGAAAGATTTTAAGACCTTGATGAAAAGTCCAGCACCATCACCAGTACCAGTACCAGTACCAGTACCACCACTACCCGTGACCAAGACAGAAAAAGGAGAAGAAGAAGAAGGGTTTCAAACTCCACCAGAAAAAGTACGCAAGTTAACAACACCACCTACCTCCAGAATTGGATGGATTAAAAAGATGATGGCCACCCCTTCTTCATCACAAGAGAAAAAGAAAGTGAAGACAGAAGTGAAACAAGAACCGATATCCCTCGCTCAGACATCCTCCTCTTCGACACCTATTGCAGGCCGCACACGCAAAGCATTGCAATCCAAGAAAGTACCCCAAGAGAAAAAGAGTAACATCCTCCAAGAGTGGGTGTCTTATTAACACACCAACCAACACAAAAAAATGGAAAAAGTCTTAGCCAGCATTTACTACGATCCCTCCCATCCTGCAGGTTACGCAGGAGTTCAAAAATTGTATCGTGCTGCCAAAACGCGACTGAAAAGTCTCCGTTTACCTCAAGTGCAACGATGGTTACAAGAACAAGCTACCTACACTTTACACAAACCCATTCGACGCAAGTTTGCCAGAAGTCGCACCCGAGTGGAAGGCATCGATCATCAATGGCAAGCCGATTTAGCCGATGTCTCTCATTTGGCCAGCTACAATCGTGGCTACAAATATTTGTTTTGTGTCATCGACGTCTTTTCCAAATTTGCCTGGGTCGTGCCCTTGACTTCCAAATCGAGCAGCGAGTTAGTGCGAGCCCTGCAACGGGTTTTGAAACAAAGCGGTCGTCACCCTCTTCGATGGCAAACGGACAAAGGCACCGAATTTCTGAACCAAGCTTTCCAAAAAGAATTAAAGAAACGTGACATTCATTTTTTTACCACCGAGAATCCCGAAACCAAAGCCAGCATCGTGGAACGTTTTCAACGCACTTTGAAAGAACGCATGTGGAAATATTTTACGCATCACCACACTCTGAAGTACATCGACATCTTACCACACCTGGTGCAAGCGTACAACCAATCTTACCATCGAAGCATCGGACGTGCCCCGCAAGACGTGACTCCCGACAACGAAGTGTTGGTGTTTGAGCGCCTGTTCGGTACGTCCCCGACGAGGGCTGTCCCCAAGAAAAGTGGAGAGTTGGTCGTAGGAGATTGGGTGCGCATTGGCAAAACCAAACGCACTTTCGACAAAGGTTACTTACCTAACTGGACGACCGAATTGTTTCGTGTCACTGGTCGAGTGCATGGCCGTCATCCTGCCGTCTATAAATTGGAAGACATGAACGGAGAAGTGCTCAAAGGAACGTTTTATTTGCCCGAGTTACAACGTGTCACCAAAAAAGAAGACGACGTGTACGACATCGAAAGCATTCTCGAACGCAGAACCCATAAAGTGGGCAAACGACGTGTCAAAGAAGTCAAAGTACGTTGGAAAGGATATCCACCCAGTTTTGATTCTTGGATCGACGCTTCGCAAGTCATCGACTATAAAAAGAAGTGACCATCATGCCCTTTCACACAGCAGACGCAGCTACGTCGACCACTCCTTCTTCACCTAGTTCTTCTGTGCAAGATTTACAAAAACAACCCTTGTGGGAGTGGTGTGGAGAACGTGTGCCTAAAACGCAAATCGTCTTTTTCTGCCAAATCTTCGTGGTGTATTGTGTCATCGGGGCAGCCATTGCCAATTTGAGTTTGCAACAAGGAGACAAACAATTGTGGACCATTTTATTGAGCAGTTGCATCGGTTACCTGCTTCCTAATCCCTCCCTGAAATTCTCCTCGAACGGGAACCCCGGGAACCTTGTGTCCAATGCCAGTGCCAGTCACCACTTCAACCACAATCAGAACCCCATTTTAGACGGAGACACGCCTCTGACGTCCAGTAACCCCTCAGACAGCCACAGAACTCTGGAATTATGAGTCACCAAAACCAATTTTACTTAACCTTACCCAGTGACAGTTCCATGGAGGTGTTTCCCCACAACACGTTGTGCTGTTACACGGCCAAATTACCTCAGGCCATCCCCTTAGATCACGAAGCCCATTGGGAAGTGGCTTTAGTAGAAATCATTCACCCGACCCAAGTCCTCAATGTCCTTCCCAATCAAAATTTTTTTGATGTGGAAGTTCATGACGAGCAAATGCAACAGTGGATGGATAGCAATGTCAAATATGACAAGAAAACCCGTACACAAAAGTACACCACCTATCACTTGTTCATTCCCCCAGGCTATTATTTTAGTGGTCAACATTTGGTCAGCACCATAGCCTCCAGGTTTAATGTCGTGTTTCTGAAAGCTTTGGAGCATGTCAACAAAAGTGTCACCATGGAGTACCACAAAGCATCTCGTCGCTTCTTGATGAAATTTGAACGGAGTAAAATCATGTCCATTTTATTTTGTCCTGAATCGTTTGACATGTTGGGCGGAGACATGGACATGAGAAAGACCATGCTCAAGGAAAACGAATTACCCATCGTTTACGACAACGAGTCTTTTAGCAAGTTATTTCGTGCCCCGGTAGAACTGAACCAAGGACTGAATTTGATGTTCGTGTATTCCGATGTGGTGGAGTACAACGTGGTGGGACACACCTCCGTACCGTTACTGCGTGTCATTCCTTTCAAAGTAGATTCTGTCACGAACGATGACGAGGAAGGTGGAAACACTTACCACGTCCACCGCGAATTTGTCCATCCTCACTATTTGCCGGTCAGCAAGTCGTATTTGGACACGGTCAACATTGCTATAAAAGGAGATTTGGGACAAAATATTCCATTCACCAAAGGAAAAGTCACGGTGAAACTCCATTTTCGAAAACGGTTCTCTCACGACTCGTAAGTAAGTCATGTATCCAGTGTACCGAGGGGTTGCTCGACAGCGAGGACACGGTTTAGGAGATATGTTAAAATCGGCCTTTCGTTCGGTGGCCCCGGTGTTGAAACCGATGGTGACACGCGGATTGCACGCCTTGAAAGATGCGGCACTGACGCAAGGAAAAGAATTTCTCCAAAATGTCATCATCGACAAACAAAACCCTAAACAAGCCTTCATGAGGGCAGGCAAAAATGTCTTGCTGCAAACGGGCAAAGACAGTTTAGGCCGACAAGACACACCTATAAATGCCCTGCACGCTACCGAGTCAGGCATTCAGCAAGGACAAGGCAGAAAGAGACGACGCAGAAAACACCCTTTCACCAGACTTCAAGCGAGAAAGGCCAAGAAAAGAAGAACCGTTCGAGACTTAGACGTTTTCGATTATTGAGAAAGAACAAAAAATGATGCACCGAGAGTCTTGCGCTTGTTCCAAGACGGAACTGGATCTGTTTGCCATGCCACCACCATGATGACCATGCAAGAATCCCAATGGGTGGAATTTCATCCCGTCTCCTCATTGGCCGATTCCGCTCCCATCGAGTTTGAAATCAAAGGACAGCCCGAAGATTACATCGATCTGAATAGCAGTTACTTGTACCTGAAAGTCAAAATTCTAGATAAGACTGGAGGTCCTATAGACGATGAAGCAGTAGCTCCCGTCAACAATTTCATGCATTCCTTGTTCAGTGGAGTGGACTTGTACTTGAATAACAAACTGGTCAGTAGCAGCATGGATACTTACCCTTATCGTGCCTACCTGGAAAATCTCTTGACGTACGGAATAGATGCCAAGAACACTCATCTCAACGCCTGTGTGCTATGGGAAGCTGACGAACCTACCAAGTTTGAAAATTTGGAAACTGATGAAAAGAAAGAGAACAATGACGGATTTGTAGAACGAAGAAAGAGAATCACGGGAGTCGACACAAGTTTAGAACTGATGGATCGTTTGCATTTGGACATGTGGTTGCAAGAAAAGTATTTGCTGAACGGGGTGGATATCCGTCTGAGACTGAATCGTAGCAGTGCCGCTTTCCATTTGATGGCTGATAGTGACGGTTACAGAACCAAAATCATAGAAGCCAGACTCTACGTACGCCGTGTGGAAGTGTTACCTAAAGTGGGAAACGACATCAATCAGACGTTGAGCAGAACGACTGCCAAGTATCCCATACGACGCGTGGAAGTGAAAACCTTCACCATTTCCAAGGGACAGCGATCCATGATCGAAGATCATCTGTTCCAAGGACAGTTACCCAAACGTTTGATCGTTGGTATCGTCGAGAATACAGCCTTCAACGGAGCTGCCGAAAAAAATCCTTTCTACTTTCAACACTTTGGCGTGTCCAAGATCGAAGTCAGTCGCGATGGCAAAACCTTGTGTACCCGACCTTTCGAACCTGACTTTGCCAAGAAGAATTACTTGAGATCGTACTTGTCCCTGTACGAAGCCACCGGCCAGTTAGGAACCAACACCAGTCACGGTATTACGTACGAGGATTATGCAGAAGGCTACGCTTTGTGGGCTTTTGATTTCACTCCAGACCAAGGCAGCGACGAGGGACATTTCCACCCTATAAAATCCGGCCAGATTCGTGTGGAAATTCAGTTTAAAGACCGAGACCCTGATGAAACGGTGAACGTCATCCTGTATGCAGAATTCGATAATACCATAGAAATCAACAGTTTGAGAGAAGTCATCCTAGATTACTAGAAACCATGGAATACTGTTGTCCCTCTTTACCTAGTGGAGAAACTTTGGACATGAAATGTGAGGAGACCGTGGAAAAAGAAGAAGTGATCATGATGAAGTCGAGATGGCCAGAACAAGAAGCCCATTTAGTCTCCTGTTTTGCCAAACACTTGGTCGAAAAAATGACGGAATTGATCAAGAAAAATTGCTGTGGATGTCAAAACGATCATCCCAGTCAAATTCAACACGATAAATGCCTGATGTTAAGTCAAGAAGAAAAATTGAACGAATATCTGGACGAAGCTTGGAGTCTCATCTCGGACAAAGACGTGTTGCACCAGTGGTATAAAGACTTGCGTGAACATTCTTGTCCACCATTAACCACTCAAGAGATCCATCGTATCGAAGCTCTCCTGAATCAGAGTGAGGAAACAGAACGAATAACCGTTTATTTGTCAGACATTTTCAAGCAAAAAGTCAGGATCGAATTGATGACTTATTATTACCTGTGAAGAAGAAGAAAACATACACACAAATCAATGGATACCTGGGAACTTTATTACCTTTTGAACCACAGTTCGTATACGGCTTCTTGGAATCCTGTCGTCTGTGCTAAAGATGAACTCCCTCATCGCAAACCTAAAGACCATCAAGCTTACGTGATCAACACGGACGAAAGTCATCTCCCAGGAACCCACTGGGTAGCCGTCTACTTTCCTCAAGAAGGATGTGTGAATATTTCGATTCGTACGGATTGCCCCCTTTGGAAGACGATATCATCGACTTTATGAGAAGAAATGCTCAGACCACCCGATTCAATAACGTGAAATTACAAGGCACAGATTCCTTGGTGTGTGGACAGTACTGTGTGTATTTTCTGCATCATCGCAGCCTGGGCTATTCCTTAGAACATTTAGTGACTCATTTTGATCCTCGTTCTTCTACTAGAAACGATGTGAAAGTAGATCGATGGTTTTGTGACCATTATGCTTATCTTTTGTCTCAAGCTAGGAAACGTAGTGTCCATCAATGGCCTAATGATTTCCAAAAGTGGAAATCACAATTTCATTCACAACGTTGTCAGCCCTGTTTAAAGTAGATTGTCAATTGAGAAAAAAATGTTAGTGATTTGAAAAAATTGTTTGATGTTATAGTGTTGGATTATTGTTAAAAATGTTAGAGTTGTTGTTTAGTGTTAAGTGATTTTTGAATAAAAAATGTTGTGTTTTGAAAAAAAATGCCTTTGTCTTTTGTTTAGCTATAAGAATGTTGGATTGATGCTCTTTCATTTCTTACTATCCCTCTCATGACACTCACTGAACGTTGCGGCTCGAAAACCGTGTGGGGGATGTTTTCCTTCACGTCCGCGCTTTGACTTTAAGAACCGGGGTTGTTTCCAGTCTAACCATCCATTGTCGACTCATCCTCCTACGAAGATGTGCTCCAAACTAGCTAAGCTCAACGAAGCCTACGTGAATTTGCATAGGGTCAGACACAGTCTGATACCGAAGCCAGAAGAAATAGAGAATGTGAGAATGTTAAAAGTCACTGAAGACCTGATAGAAGAGCTCTTCAGAGAAGAAATGAACAGGGAGAAAGAAGAATGGACAGAGAAGTACAGACTTCAGAGACAGCAGCAACAGCAGCAACAACAGCAACAACAACAACAGCAGCAGCAACCTGAAGCTGACAGAGGCTTTGTCGATTGTCGTATCGACAGCAAAGAGTTCTTCTTCTCTTTCCGAAGAAGCAGACCTATCGCCAGAAAGTCTATCCTCAGAGGACATCGCATTCTTAGAAACTAAAAAAAGAATGCCATAGCAAACAAAAAAAAAACAGCCCTTTTCAGGGCTACCCAATACTCTAGAAAAGAAATAACTATTAATTTGCCAATGTGTGTAGGTAGAGTAGTGTGAATATAAACACTAACTCTTTTTTTAAAAAATGTGAGGGTATGTGTTTGTGTGTTTGTGTTTGTAAGTGCTAAAGTAAGTTGGTGTGAATAGTAGATTAAAATAATGTTTTTTTGGTGTTTGAGGTGTATATTTGGGGTTAGATTGGATTGCTTTGCGTATGTGGATAGTCTATTGAAGTGATTTATAAAAAAATTTAAAATAGTGATGGGTAGCATAAAAAGTGAGTGAGTGTTTCTTTTAGGTCCGCGCGTTGTTGTTTTTGGTCATGATGTAGGTAAGATCAATTTTATGTTTTTAGGGGGATGTTTTCCTTCACGTCCGCGCTTTCACTATAAATTGAAACTCGTTCGGCAGTCCAACTACCCTTGTTGATTGATCAACACCAAAAATGAACACGAGACTGACGAAACTGTTGGAACTTCATGTGCATCTGGAATATGCCAGGCGCATATTAAATGAACTGGCCGCGGAAGCCATTGTGGAGGAGGGAAGGATAAGAGAGGAGGAGGAAAGAAGAAACAAAGAAGAGGAGGAGAGAAGATATAAAGAAGAAGAAGAAGAAGAAAGAAGATACAAAAAGGAGGAGAGAAGAAACAAAGAAGAGGAGGAGGAGGAAAAGGAGAGAAGAAAAAATTTCAGAATCCCAGAAACCGAAAATTGGGATTCTGAAGCCACATATCCTGCCTCTGCTCTCTCCCCCAAAAAGGTAAAAAGTAACTGGGGGACAAGATGTGTATGCGGCGCCAGACCTGGAAGGTGCCACCATTAACCAGGTGTCCATGAAGTTCCAAAAAACAGCCCTTTTCAGGGCTACCCAATACTCTAGAAAAGAAATAACTATCGATTTGCCAATGTGTGTATGTAGAGTAGTGTGAATATAAACACTAACTCTTTATTAATAGTGAGAGTGTATGTGTTTGTGTGTTTGTGTTTGTGTTTGTAACTGTTAACGTAGGTTGGTGTAAATAGTAGATTATGGGTTTCTTTATTGTTTATTTTGTGTGTTTGTGTTTGTGTTTGTAACTGCTCACGTAAGTTTGTGTAAATAGTAGATTATGGGTTTGTTTATTGTTTATTAGCGTATGTGAAGAGTATAGTTTTGGTTTTATTATATGAAATGAGAAAGTAGGGGATGTTTTCCTTCACGTCCGCGCGTTGTTTGCTCATGATCTAGGTAAGATCAATTTTATGTTTTTAGGGGGATGTTTTCCTTCACGTCCGCGCTTTTCGTATAAGAACCCACAGTATTCGTCGTTCAAACCATTCTACGGAATAAGATACAAGATGGAAGTGTCGGCGTTGTTTAATGACTTAAGAAATGTTTACTTTTGGATGATGGATGGAGAGTATACTATTGAAAGGATAGAAAGAGAATGGAGGTTGAGAAAAAGTCTTGACTATGTCAATGAACTACAATTAGCGAGGAAGATGATAGAGGAGATGATAGAGGAAGAAGTTAAGAGATTGAGAGGATTGATTCAACCAGAGTATGTAAGAGTAGGGACTATAAAAGAGTCTATGGACAAGGTAAAAGCAGTGAGATGCTATTTAGAAGAGCTAGAGAAATGGTCAGAGTGGATGTTCGTGAAAAGGGGCATTGAACAACTAAAGAAAGCGGAAGAAAAGATGAAAAAGATAATAGAGGAAGAAGTGCAGAAAATTAAGGACAGGTGGGCAAAAGATAGAAAAGAACAAGAGAATAGAAAGAAAAAAGAAGAATATGAGAGACTGAACAATAACTGGATAAAAATCCAACAGAAGTTCCGAGCCATGGGGTACCCGGACTGGATACCGGAAAATGAAAAGAAGAAGAAAAAAGGAATTTGGGGAAAGATTAGGGGCTGGATGAGTAAATGGAGGAAATAGAAGAAAGCCAAAGGCCCTTTTCAGGGCCAGCCATATTTCTCGAAAAGAGATAGCCTTTCCATTGCCTACCCCTTTTTTTAAATTTAAATTTAAATTTAAATTTTAAAAAAAATTTTAAAAAAATCCCATATTCAATTCCCCTTGTCCCTAGACAAACCCAAACTCTATTCCCCCATGTTAAATTCCCCCTTGTACGTAGAGTGACCCACGATTTTTCACCATGTTCAATTCCCCTTGTACGTAGAGTGGCCCACGATTTTTCGCCATGTTAAATTTCCCTTGTACGTAGAGTGGCCCAGGGGTCCCTGTAATGCTAATTCCCATTGTACGTAGGGTGGCCCCATTTACTACTCGCGCTGTAATGTTGATATGATCGACAAAGGCATCTTCGAGAGAAGTTATAGCTTCGTTGCACGGCTTGTACGCGGATGAGATGATTATATGGTATAGTTCCAGATCAACAACGCATAACGATCGGAAATATCGAGGACTCCAGACACCGAACCATGTGAGATTTTCGGTTTCTCATTATATAAGCGGTGAAAACTTGGTATCAAGCGCGGATAGAAAAAATGCTATAGCGTAAGTTGAAAGTTCCTGAAGTGGTGACTGTTATCTCGCGCAATGATTTTACGCGAGAGCAAGGATAGGACGCATCCTTGAGCGCAACTGCGGAGAAAAATGAGTCTGGTGCCATTAAACATTGTAAATGAGGGAGAAATTTGAAAATTGTGCACTGGCAAAGGTTAATGTACAGGCAGTTAATCATGTTTGAAGGTAGAACATTCTTTCAATTTATTGTCTCAGAAATTCAAGCTTAAATTACTTACGGCGGCGCATGAATCCATTTGGATAGGTCAATTGAGTATGTAAAAGACGACTGACAACGTGTTAGCATAATTGTATAGGCCCGGCGTGATTCTGCCGACCGTGGAGTGTTTGCCATAAAAAGCAGGCAAATGGGTATTGAACATAATATGTACTGCGGTCTTCCAAGAACAATCAAGTGAGGAACCGAAAGTAGATACCAGTACGAAACTCACCCAGGGTGCTCCACTGGTGTTGGAAAAGAGAGAATTGATTACGTCAGTGTGTTTACAGAGTTAACTGAAGGTACCTAATCACCTTATTCGACACACTCCGCAAGGCCAATATCAAAACGGAACCCACCATATGTATCATAGCATATTCTAACTTGGAATGCGAAGTCCAACAAGTAAGCGGGTCAGTGCAGTTAAAACCCCACCCTGACCTAATTGAAGCACTCAGAGATGTTACTAGACCTGAAATCAAGAAACAGATACGATCGTTCCGTGGGTTAATAGGCTTTTACAAGTAATGCGTTCCAAATTTCTCCGTCATGGCTTGACCGTTGACGGATTTATCTCGGGAAGGACAATGCAATAAAATTGCCTGGGTTTCATGACAAGAAAGAAAATCGAAAGCTCAAAATGAAAGCGTTGATCAGCTGACCAATCCCAAAGTTGCCAGGGCTGCCTAAATAGGTCGTGTTGTGAACTGATGCGTCCGACACGGGATAAGGTTCAATTTCAATACAGAAGCAATAGAGGACGAAGTTACACATAGCTTATACCTGTAGGAAATTGCTTTCTCGGGAGAAACCTTTATCAAATCAGCCTAAAGAAAGACAGATTCAACTACGTGTCGCGTGACTAACTCGTTGACATCTGCTCTCTGCTTGATGAATCGAAATTTCTCCAGGCTATGAAAGAGGTTTCTAGTAATTTTCCTCGAAAAAAATATGTTGAGTTTTTTGTATTCCTCGGTTTTTTATAAACATTACCCGACTTTCTTTTAACATTTTTGAATTTTTCTACAATACTGGAAAGTTATTTTGTTTGTTGATATCACGTCCCTATTGGGGGTCGGATGTCATGGACATAAGTTTGCGAGATTGGGTAGTCATGTGACTAGCAATATAGATGGAAAGTACCACGTTTAAATTTCATCAACGATGTAGTTTTGTCTTGTCTGTCAGCTGAAGAAAGACACAATGAATATTATACTAGCAACTTCTGAGACATCAAAGCATGGTCATATCGATTTCACTTAGATATGTCTTGATGTAAGGTCGTTTAGGTTTGCTAGGCCCGCTAGCTAGCGGCTACGCCTCGTTACGTTTTAAGAAGCTTCGGAGTCTTTTAATTACTGTATAATCGCTTCCATGTTGAGCCCCCTCCTCCTCCCCCCCCCCCCCCCGCAGATAACACTAACCTGACCAGCTATCCTATATTGCACCTTCAGATCGGGATCTATGTCGTTTTTTCCCCACAGGTCAATCGTAACAAATTGAATAGACCCAGCTGGGCCTTTACAGTTTGGTCTTTGACTCGACTGATAAGCGAGCATATACAGTTAGTAGATGGTACCATTAAGGTCCGAATAATTATATGTGGTTTAAAAGCGGTCGCTTTTATCGATGTACACCTCCATTTAACAGGAAAATTATAATCAGATATATGAGAGGCCATGTTCACGCCTCATTTCAAATTTTAATTTGTCAGGTTATAGTACTGACCCAGTATGATCCGTCAATCCATTCACGATCCCGCATCGGATTATTATTCCAGGACAACAAAAACACTATGATCTAGCGCCAGACCCATCCGAAGTCCAAAAATTGAATAGATCCAGCTGGGCCTTTACAGTTTGTTCTTTGACTGGACTGATAAGCGAGTATATACAGTTAGTAGATGGTACCATTAAGGTCCGAATAATTATATGTGGTTTAAAACCGGTCGCTTTTATCGATGTACACCTCCATTTAAAAGGAAAATTATAATTAAATACATGAGAGGCCATGTTCACGCCTCATTTCAAATTTTAATTTGTCAGGTTATAGTACTGATGGATATCATCTACAATAACTTAGTTTCAATGAGAGAGATATTAACATTCCCTTTCTGGGGAATGGTTCATTTTGTACACCTCTTTTGATTGTACCCATTATACCCATGATACAGTACAAATAAATCTACTGCTGGTTTTTGGTAGTACTTATGTTATTCATCGTTGCTAAGCAATGTCTTTACAGCCTGTTTATCGTGTTATGCCTGGAGCATGGATCAGAGCTTCTGACTGCTTGGTGGATTGGAACTCCTTACTGGTCAGGTTTACAAATCAAGATTGTGACTTCATTAAACTCAAATGATACAGTTATTCTGCATGGCATAAAAATAAAAATAGAAGACACTGAATTGGCAACAACAGAGGAAAATGTATGGGCTTTAGGGGTAGTTTTTGAGATTTGTAATAAAAGGTACACAAAATGTTGATCTTTTTTTTCTTTATTACATCAATCACAACTTACGGAAAGAACCGGTACGTATAATTTTCCGGGTTTAGTAAAGTCATGCAGATAGTATCCCGCCTAACCAAATCTGGCCATGCATAATACCTGCACTTGTGACGATGTGAAAAACGGTAACGAAAACATAGTGTAACCTGAAAAAATTATAAATAAAGATTAACACGACCGAATGACCGAAGTGGCCGACAGTTTTATCTTTCAGCTGAATACTAACGTGGGGTTGGGTCCCTCAAAAACATGATTCGTAAAGCTCTGTAAAGTTTAATTACAAAAATTTTTTAAGAACCTCCAATGATTTTAATGAGAGTTGTGAAAGTCCCCATTGTGAATTGTAAAAGCTAGTCCTACTGGCATATTTATATATTGCTTACCGAGGGTTCATAGAAGATTTCCTTTGTATATACATTTCTAAGATCAATCAAACTCTTCCAGTTCCCACTCGTCCACATAATAATCTTGCTGGTAACAATAAGTTCTGCCTTCAGCTTCAAAATGTCCCACTGAAAGTATAAAATAACAATTGCACACGTGGATGACGTACAAATTTCAGATGTGATGTTAAGTCAGCTAGCTACAAATGTAGATTCTTTAACCTCCTCCCCGTGACCTGGACCTTTGACTTTTAAGCCGATGTAGATTTTTAATCTTTATGGAGTATCGCGGCAGAATGTATTGCTGTACCAATTTGGATTGTATGAAGAAAAACAAATTGTCAATACAACTAGGCTAAAAGCGGCCAGCCAGCCATCAAACAATGATCACGTAGAAAACACAATTACTACTGTGTAGAGTATTTCTTGCCTTTTGCATCGACGGTGAGACAAAAGTTACGCACGTTTGCCTAAAACTATAATCTATCAATATTAATGCCAAATGATTGCATATTTAATATCTAAATTCAGATATGTATTGAAACATGGAGCTACTGAGTGAAACAGAGACGAAGAAAGTGAGCTCTGAGATCATTCTGCCATACTTGAAATAGGATATTGAACTTTGGCAATCTTCCAGTAAAAAGAAAAGTGACATGCAATTTCCTGACTGCATTTATTATTACCATTAAATATCCAGATGGTCAGTTAAACATAAAAAATCAGTGTCTTCTCTAGAATTCTGATGATTGTACATGCGCTAGAATATAAAATAACTTACTTTGTAACTAAACGAGAAGGCTTCATCTTCTGGCATAGATTTCACCTGCAAAAAACAAAATATGAAACAAATCTATATTTACTTAATGATGTTGCATAAATTTGGAAGCTAATAATGGTGTACGCTTAATTAAACTCAATCCCAAAGGCAAAGAAACACATAACACTAATGTTCCAGTTCATTCTGTACACGATTCGTTTTGACAATTAAGCTTATCAATAAACAAAATGTGTCTTGCTATTTATTGTGCAATGTATGAAGGCATTTATACAGAATTGTTGAGGACTCAATATGAACAACATAGTGGAGAAACTATTTTTCTTCCTGCAGTCACGGTGACCTTTACCTTTAATATGTTGACCTCAGAATCAATAGACTTCCTTTATAGTGCAAGCCATTCACAAGATTTGGGCCAGGCATGTGACATAGATCTATGTTACTGTGCGCAAAAACCATTTTTTCTTCTTTCGCAGTGACCTTGTCTTCTGACGTTTCACCCAAATACTAAGTTCTTTATTATGGCATGAGTAAATCATCCACAAAGTTTGGTCCACGTATGGAATGTTGTTGTTGTAGGGTTTAACGCCATTTTTCAGCACAAGATAGACTATACATAGCGGCTTGAATAAATTGAGGAGAAAGAACCCGGGAAAACCCCGGAAAGAACCACTGACCCACGAGAAGCTACTGGCAAGCTTTCTCACATAACCACAATAGCCAAATCTGAGACTCGAACCCACGCAGACAGGTGAGATGGCAGTGATCCGTAACGGTGAGCGCTATAAACCACTCGGCCACTCGGGGCCCCCGTATGGAATGTTGAACTAATGTTAGTGTGCAAAAAACACTTATTTTCTTTATGTCACAGTGACACTGGCTTCTGACAGTTTGACTGGAAAAATTATTAATAGGTTTGCTCCCTGTCAAGGTGCAAGCAATCCACAAGGAATAGTAACCACGGATGATGAAACCTTTTATTGTATATGTAGATGGTGGAAATACAGAGAAACCTTTTTTCTTCTCGAAGTACAAGCTAACCACAGTAATCCCCTCAGCCAATGTTTGTATAAAATTTAAGTAAGCGTGCAGAAGCGTATTAAAATGTTTCCAAAATGCACGTTATCATCATATAAGACACAAAATCACTATCAGTGAAACATAACAGAAGTACATATACTTGCATTGTAATTTTTAGTTCCCTATGTTAAACATGATATGATGTTAAAATGTATGTCTTGGATTTTAAAAAAAAAAAACGATATTTTACAGATTAAAAATGTTCATTTTCTTTTACCAAAGTGGACAAATCATAGGACACCACTCTGTTCTATTCATGTTTACTGATCGAAGTTATTCTTTTTTTTGGGGGGGGGGAGGTGGGTTCTCTTTATTAGATAACACTGTGTAAATATAAGAAAAACTCATAAATAAGGTGTCAATTTCAGTCACAAATTTTCTTTGTCAAATGTTCCGGAAAATATAAACGATAACAATCGCAACTACAAAAACAACTACTACTATTATTACTGCTGCTACTACTACTATAGAAACAAAATGAATAGCTTGTCTTATTGCTGAATGAATTGTACCCATTCTTTCCCCTCTCCCCCTCATCTCACCCATTCGTAATTCGCAATTTAAAAAGTAATGTGTAAGTTTTTGAGATGCTAGTGGATCTCATGGAAAGACCCTAGGGAGAAGACTTACCCACAACGTCTGGTAAGTGTATATGCTGGATAATTTCAACTAATATTTGAAAACAATATTATGAACTGTGAACCGTCAGACGGATTGACAACATCAAAAGATAAATATTTCTTAGAGTGTTCAAGTGTCCACCTAGATTTCGATTTCTTTACAATAGCTACTGATGTCCGTCATCGTGCCACACGCAGAATTGTTTTTGTATCAGATTCTAAGCTCGATCGATCGTGTGTATTTCGTATTTCAAAAACTCGTAAACAGCTTTGTTAGTGTTATGTTGCTGGTATTGCGGTTCAATGTTCACCCGTCAGTTCAGAATATGTAATTTCTATTTTTCCCATTATCTGAGAATGGTAGTCATTTGGAATTTATTTATGCGTATCTCATTAAATCTACGTTTGCTTTTAAAAACAGGATACGTGTACGCTGCTTATGAGACGACGAAACCAGTGACTATACAAGATTCTATTAAAATGATTTGTTATTGGGCAAACTATATAACTGCCATACAAATGAGTATTCATTTGGTACCCGATTCGCGATCACTCCAAAGTTTAAGTATTTCCATAAGTGGTCTACATGCTTTAAGCTTATCATATATCAATCACTAATGTCTTACATGTCCTTTGCGGTGGAGTTGCTCAATATGTGCACGTCAAGTGGAGGTGGTTATTTTCCACGTACGTGACTCTCTGAGTAAACATGGATGCGATTAATTCATTGGCGTAATAAGGGAAAAATGCGCACGGAACGATGATGGAGGCCCAAAGGGGTTTGGATCCCCAAGACCTCTGGCGCGACCGCCCCTTCCGCCCCTTTCCCCCACCCCCTGGTCAGTACGCTACTGAATTAATTGCCCTAAAATGATGCATTGGGAAATGGAAAATAATTTGAGCTTTACTGAATTACGCTCTGCGATATGGCAGCCAAATAAAAACTAATTGCAATATAGCCATATAAAATACAATACATTGTGACAAGTACACTAACGCAAGGAAGTTTATTACATATGCTAGGTACGTCTTAATAGGTACTTACCTCTCATATTTTTTCATCACTATCGTGATATTAATAATTAGAACAAAGGTACGTCAATTTAATAGCATTGTGGCCCCATATTTTCTGTCAGAATTGTCTACGAAAGATTCGTCTGACTTGTTTTAACAAATTGGTCAGAATTGTTCTTTATCAAAGCACATGAAACGGAGTTGAGTCAGGGTTGAGTAAGAGTTGTTCCAAACTTTGTCTTACGCCGAGTTCTCCCTAATTCGAAATAGTCGGTGCTCAATCAAGGGACCTATAAACACCACTGGCCAATGCAAGGAGATCAGTTGAGCACCTAATATTAAAAGATAGTTAAAAGATAACATTACCCCGTTTATTGCTAAATAAAGAAGTGAGACAACGCAATAAACAAATGAGGGAACGCATGTTCCTTAGATTCGGGGTTGGGGACAGCGGCGATCGCACAAAAAAAAAAAAAAAAAAGGAATGGGAATGGGCACAAAAGTTAGGGAATGGCCGTTCCCACAGTACTAGATACCTTACATTCTTTTTAATGACACTAATTATTCTCAAAGCAAGAATGTATATGCTGCACTCAACGCTAACTATCATATGCTGACGTACCTGAGAAGGAAGATGGTATGATCCGTCCTTGAAGATATATGCCTTTCTTTTCTCAAACAGTTCTTGTTCTCTTTGCTCCTTAGAAGGGTCATCCCCGGGAAGACTTGTATCAAGATGCACAATCTTATAATGATAGTTAGCCTTTATCCACCGAAGAATTGGAAAAATAAACTCCACATCTGTCTTTTGGTTGACCACCTTCACCGTCTCTACGTACCAGTTACTACCAATGCCCGCATCGTCACGCCAGAACTCTATCATGCCAATTTCGTCAAGGTTTTCACATTGAATTGTAAATTCGTCAAGCTGACCTTGCTCGAAATCATTGTATAAAAAAGTATCTAACGCAACAGTGTCAGACTTCTTTCCATTTTTCCCGTACAAAATGATGAAAACGTTCGCATCGGTACCGCTATACAGTTTGTCTCCAGTTTTAACAAACAGCTTGTACTGGACTTTCTCCATGATTCGATGGCTGCACTAATCTCAACACGTCTTCAAGATAAATTACGCCGGTCTGTTTTGAGCCACAACGTAAAGTCATTCGCATAGACGCTTAAGCGCGAATTGATATAGACGCCATCAGACCGTAAAACGAAGTGAATTGTCAAATAGTGGCAAGCGAAGATAGCCTCGGGAATGCAAGTAAACAACCAGATGATAGTGGACTAACAGAGATTTAAATACACCATGCATATATAAAATGCTGCCCATATAACATAATGATCTACTTACGTTGAGTTTTTGTGTGTGTGTATGTGTGCATGACTTTTATATTGTATTTTATGACAAGAATGCACATATCACGTATGTAAGAAAAACAAAAAGGTATATAGAACGAACTGTCATTACATAATGCTTAAAAGAGTATGCAAGATTCGAAAGAAACATAATCAAGGACTTATAACTATTTTTAAAGAATCGCGGGTTACCTGTATTCGTTAATTGATTATATTTATAAACAATACACCTGGAAAAATAAAATCTGGTATATTTTATTTCGTCCAAAACATAAGAACACAATAGAACAGAGTGGTATCCATCACATATTTCTTGCTACTGACAAAGTCTTCATTAGCCCATCTTCTAGTTGTGCAGTTCTCAACTTAAAGAAGCGTGTACATACATTGTAATAATGTCTAGTTTAAATAACCCCGTAATTAAGACCAGTAAATGGCGTACTGGTTGTAGCTGTTTCAACTCGTCCCTATTGACCGCCCCGGTGGCCTAAGTGGTTAGGGCGTTAGCCTCGGATGGGCGAGGTTCCATCCTCGGTCGAGTTGTACCAAAGACTTCTAAAAATGGGGTACTAGGACAAAATGGTAACGGACAAAATGGTATGGACAAAATGTTAAGTGGACATGATGGTATTGGACAAACTGGTATGGATAAATGGTGCGGACAAAATGGTACAGATAAAATGGTATGGGACAAAATGGTACTAGGATTAAATGGTATAGACAAAATGGCATGGTTAAAATGTTGTAGACAAAATGGTATGGGACAAAACGGGATAAAATGGTACATATATTAGAATTTCAATTGCTAATGAAAATTATAATTACCTAAAATCGGCATTAAATTTAATTTGTATACACATATTAAATAATTTACGCATCCATAAACTAACTGAAAAATATACAATACAAATGAGTTTTGTTAAATTCGTGTAACTTCGGAAATATTAATTATATATTTTTTTTAAATAAAGTGAAACTGCAAATAACTTATACCGAATCTACAAATTGCAACGATACCAAATAGTAATTCGATGCCATTTTAATGACTGTTTTTCTTGTACATACGCTTAATTTTTGGGGTCCCGTCGTACGATTGACACTTTCCAAACTGCACGAGTTGAACCTAAAATATAGCCAATCTGGCGTCTGACAAAGCTGACAGTTTAGAGTACAATAAACTAAATTGCGGTCTAAGTTACAACAGTATTGTACGGAATATATAGGTTATCGATCAAAGAAAACGCTAACGTCTGGGGTGCCTTAATTTTTGTAGTTTGAATTTAAAACTAAAAACAGTTGCATATCATTTGAAGAGGACTTTATTGTCTTGATTATTAAATTTTTTAACTTGCAAAAAATATTAATCGTGTTAGAATATGCTACTTCGCAAAATGGGACTCGCAAGCTTGTATTTCAAGATTATTTATTTACCAAGAACACCGGTGGCAGTGATAGCAAGGAGCTCTGACACTGTGAAAGAAGAACGTGTAAGGCACAAATTCATACACAAGCGAATGTAATCGTTCTCGAAGTTGGAGTTCATAATCACACGGTAACTCATGGGCAAGTTGAGGTTGAAACAGTTCGTGCCAACATGAAAAGGAGAGTAGAAAAAAACGAAGAAGCAACACGATCGATTGTTCACAATGAATTGCTGAGTGTTGCAGTTGCAGCCGCTCATCTACTTCCAAAACGAGCAACATTATCACGAGATGTACACAGGCATCGTCAAATGGCTGGACCGAATGGTCAACAAGACATTATGGTTTATTCTCAGACACAGAGCAACTATCCATTCATCCGTGTCTGACTGCGACTAGGTTAAAAAGTTTGACCTCATATGATAAATTTGCTTTGAGTATGCCTTGGATGTGTGACATTTTTTAGTTTATTTTTTCTATTTCTAAATTATTTTATCGTAGTCTGAAGTTTTGTACTTGTTTTTTGTCATGTAGCTTTATAGTTTGAGCTTTATTTTTCTTTCATTGCTATTTTGTTTTAAAATTGTTTGTATAGGTCATTATTATAAATCATCCATGGCCAGTTCACAATAGCAGCCTATTGATGTTATTTAGTAAAAACTTGTCTGTTTTTATTACATTTCGTATTAATAAAATTGTAGTCGTACCATTTTGTCTGTACCATTTAATCCTAGTACTATTTTGTCCCAAACCATTTTGTCCGCACCATTTTATCCATACCAATTTGTCCAATACCATTATGTCCACTTAACATTTTGTCCATACCATTTTGTCCGTACCATTTTGTCCGCTACCATTTTGTCCGGCCACCAAAAATGGTACTAGCATCTGCCTCGCTTTGCGTTAAGACTTAAGATATTAGTGTTAGGACCGATCGACCTGGTGTCAGGAAGATGTTACTGAGTGTGACATGATGTTACATGTCTTCGGCAAGATACCCCAGTGCTAGACACACTCTAAACTGCCACACTGAAGACATCATAGCGTTATGGCTGTAAAATTGTTAAAGCTACTTTCAAATCAAAATTACACACACACACACACACACACACACACACACACACACACACACACAAGCGCGTCTTTATTGATCTTTTAGTCGTAGTTCTACGTACCTTGTTAGCCATTTAACAAACACAAAACCTTAATTCCTCCATGCGCAGTTTTCACAGTCAGCAATGATTATGCATGACCCCATAACCATAATCTAAGAATATTATGTAATTCATAAACTCACGAGCAGGTCGTTTTCTATTGTTATTGCTTCTACCTTATTTGGATTTTATAGCTTTTCCTCGTATTAAAATATAAATTTTAAATGAACCAAAGAATGAAAACTAATGTATCATATTAAAAAAGGATGGGTGTTTCTGACACTTTTGAAACAGATTCAGGCTTAGAAAATTCTACAATATATGAAGATTTATTATGTTTCCAAATGATCTCGATTCGCTGAATTTCGGAAACTTTGCCGGTGTAATTTTCAGCATATAGTCATTTGCGATAATATGTAATTTTAAATTCCAACGATCTGCGGGACTTTAATTTTTTCTAGTCTCTGGTCCGGTTGCTAAAATGGAACAAATATAGAATTTACCATTTCACGGTAAAATGTGTGGCCAGAAGAGAATGCAAAAGTAAGATAGTATTATTTCAGTTAAACTTTAAAAAAATGTAATACAGTTACAATAGTGTGGAACTCATTTAGTTATTTCGCTTGTGTAAATATAGGTAGAACGAAGTTATAATTTTCCAAGGTTGGTGCATAGCTTAAAAATAAGGAAAACAATAAAAACAGGTACATATATATTTAACAATAGGCTGTTAAATCGATCATTTTTATGACCTGATAGTCTTCTCCATATTGTATTTAAAAAAGTACTTCGTCATTCGCATATATATATATATATATATATATATATATATATATATATATATATATATATATATATATATATATGCTAAAAATAAATAATAGGCTGTTAAATCGATCATTTTTATGACCTGATAGTTTTTTGCATATTGTATTAAAAAAAATTACTTCATCATTCGCAGCAATAAATGTTCCAGATAATTTCGACTTGTATTTGTCCTTTTGTGTTCCTCTCATATGTGTGGGTCTTTTTTTTTCCTTTCTCAGGAAGTTGTGCGCTTCCTGGCCCATTGTCAATATTTATTGCTGGCATTACATTTTATTTGTATTTTCTTCTTTCACGAATGCTTAGTTGTCACTTAGTATTACCTTTGACTGCTTGGTCCGTCCATCCGCACGGCTCATTAAAATCTACACACTACCGTCATTTGCTTGTCATTAATGAACTTGGAACTTTATACATATCATTATAAATCAGCACTAATCTAAAATTTTGTCAAATGAATGAATTCGCGGTGAAGTTCTAGCCATAGTTATCCGGCATTTCGAGGTACAGTTTATATATATATATATATATATATATATATATATATATATATATATATATATATATATATATATATATATATATGTATGTATGTATGTATGTATGTATGTATGTATACATGTATACAATACCTACATGAGGAGGAAAACATCATGCTTACATTCCAGTATTATGACGTCATCTGACGAAACGTTGTTTAATAATAATAATAACACCTTGTAACATTGTTTTTGTTCTTGGGTACTTAGTATTATTTCTTAATTGTTTATGCCTCAAAATTATAGAAAATGGCTATTAATACCCACATATTTTGGTTTGTAACAAGGACAGTGATATTTTGAAATTCACCTATTTTCCAGAACATTCCAGATAGATTCAGTGCTGAGTAAACTTGGAGTAACTTCTAGAACTTTCTAGAACATTCCAGTAATATAAATAGTAGTATAAATACAAGGGTCTTAATCCCACCAGTTCGGTTTAGTTCCAGCTGCCTAAGTGGATACATAGCTCCATTTTTCTGATGTAACTTTAGGTGGCTTCAAGCATCCGGCAGACACAATTTGCTATGTCTGCGGCCAGTTTATCAAGACAAGTGTGAAAAAGTACTCAGTGGAGGCATCTGCTAAGATGTTTGAAGCCTACAAGGCATATTTCGGCATACCTGTCCAGGATCAAGACAAACCCTGGGCACTTCATTTCACATGAGAGTACTGCAAAGAAACTCTGGAAGGTAAGACTGACAATTGTTGCTCGGAATTTTATGTTATAAAGTTTGTTAAAATTTTACAATTGTAAAAGATTTTAAATTTGAAATGTTTTACAATTTTCAATGTTATTGAAAACATATCTCACATATGAAATTTTTTAGGATAATCTCTTACACGTTAGTCATGGGTGAAATAAATGTATTTTGTAGGATGTTAAGAGGGGAAAAGAGAACTATGAAGTTCGCTATCCCAAGAATTTGGCGGGAACCCACTGACCACTCAAGCAACTGCTACTTTTTCATAGTGGACCCTTCCAAAGATCGGACTGGTAAGAATCACCTGCTATCCCGTATCCGGACCTTCAATCGTCCATCTCCCCGGTGCCACACTGCCCTGAATTCCCCGTACCCATTCATCCGGAGAGAGAACAGTCGTCTTTAGAAAAGAGCAGCAAGTCAGAGAGCGAGGAATATGTTGTAGATCCAGGTGACAGTTTCAGCGGTGGAGCTAGAGAAGAGAAATTAATACTACCCCAACCAAAAAGACCACAACGACTTGATCAGAGATCTTGGTCTCACCTAGTCCAATACCGAGCTTTTGACGTCTAGGCTCAGGCAGTGGAACTTGTAGGATGAAAGTGTGCAAGTCGCAGATCAGAGGAAGGGTCACAAAGCTTTTGCCAGCTTCTTCACCCATCAAGATGGGCTCTGCTTCTGCCACAATATTATCAGTATGTTCGAGGCAGTTGGAATCGTCTGTAACCAGAATGAGTGGCGCTTCTTCATTGACAGCTCATTCAAGAGCCTCAGTGCCGTGCTGCTCCATAATAGGAACAAGTACCCATCTCTTCTCCTGGCTCACTCAGTGCACCTCAAGGAGGATTACAACAACATCAAGAATTCGCTCTACGCCTTGAAGTATGATGCGTACGGCTGGGAGATCATCGGAGACTTCAAAATTGTGCCATTCTTGATGGGTCTCCAATTCGTTTTTACCAAGCTTCCCTGATATCTTTTCCTTTGGCATGACAATGACACCAAGGCGCACTACCACAGGCGGAACTGTCCACAGCGGACCGAATTCTCTGTGGGGAGGAACAAAGTCAAGTGTGAGCCACTGGTGGACCCATGAAAGGTGCTGATGTCACCACTGAACACCAAACAAAGCCTTGTGAAACAATTGGTCAGAGCTCTAGATAAGGAACCGGTGTAACAGGCAAGAGTATACCCCCAGTCCGGATTATACCTGGGTTTAAAGCGACCTAGGCTAGATTATACCCGGGCATATTATGGCCTGGGCCATTTTATACCCCTGGGGTATATTATGGTCTAGGCCAATTCATACCCCTCAGGCCAAATTATACCCCCATGATATCAATAGTGTTGAGCTATATACTCAAGAATTACTTAATTTTTCAACATTTTATTGAGCATTCAGCTTTGTCAGGTAAGTTAAATGACATGCTTCAGTCGTATTCGTAGTCTGTCAAGGTATATACATACAAGTTAATCTTGTGGTACACTATCGTGGTAGTGTCAATGCACAACAATTTGAGCTTTTTGTGGAAAACTTGAAGAAGGAATCGAGAATCATGATACAATATATACCTCACATTCTTCCAGTCCAATTGTATTGATCATCTATTATATTTCCAACACTCTCATCAATATATTCTAGTTTTTCAATCACATTGGTATTCTTATTTGATGATTGTTGTTCACGTTTTCCTGCTACAAGTCAAGACTAGAACGATACGTAAATATTAATTTAATATACAAGTGGGGCATGTTCTGGCCTGAAGGGGTATGGTCTGGCCCAGGCTATTTTACACCTAAGGGTATAGTTTAACCTATGACACTTTATCCCACGGAGTATACTCTGGCCTGGGCCAAACTATATCCGGGTTTAATCTGGGCAGGGGTTAATTTGACCTGCTACACCGGAAGCCTTTAAGTACTTTCGAGACTTCTTCCCTAAGCTGTCTGGGCAAAAGTCAAAGCCGGTGTAACACGCAATATTATACCCCAGTCCGGATTATACCTGGGGTTAAAGCGGCCTAGGCTAGATTATACCCGGGTATGGTATGGTACGGGCCAATTTATACCCCATGGCTATATTATGGCATAGGCCAACTCATACCCCTCAGGCCAAATTATAACCCCATGATATCAACAGTATTGAGCGATATACACAAGAATTACTTAATTGTTCAACATTTTATTGAGGATTCAGCTTTGTCAGGTAAGTTAAGTGAGAAAGCTAACTGAACTAAAATATTAACACTCAAAACACATAGACTTGTATTACGTCAACCAGAAAAACGTTAATCAGTAAAAATATTAGACTTCCACAAAAATCAAAATTACTACCACACTTCTTAGTAGTGTTTACGCATGATTTCAGAACTGTGTAGGGTCCAATCCAGCGTGGTTCCATCTTTGAACCCATGCGATGAATACGCGCTGATTCTTGATATAACCGGCGGAACCAGCAGTGATGTCTTTGTTGCTGTTGTGTCGGCGATCAAAGGCACGCTTATAGTGTTCCTGGGGAGAGTGGATGTTGGTACTGACTGTT
Source organism: Sinohyriopsis cumingii (assembly GCA_028554795.2). Lineage (NCBI taxonomy): Eukaryota > Metazoa > Mollusca > Bivalvia > Unionida > Unionidae > Sinohyriopsis > Sinohyriopsis cumingii. Next base: position 41,534,090 of record CM068829.1, read on the forward strand.
GAACGGAGGTTTTTATGAATGGTTGTCAACGTATCCGCACATCAGGCTTGGCATCATCTGAAAGGAGCATGGGGCCCACATTGTCATCTTCTGAGTGTTTGAGATCTATAGGAAGCTTGGATTTCCGTCCATATATGACCACAAATGAAGTGCACTTGGTTGTGGCATACATGGATGTGTGATACGCAAACAGAACACTGGGGATGAACTGGTCCCAGTTGTTTCCTTGGTTATTGACAAGCTTACTAAGAGATTCTTTGAGTGTTCGATTGTCACGTTTCCGCTGGCCATTTGTTTGTGGGTGGTAGGCAGATGAAATGAGGTGATTTGTTTGAAAATGCTCCATCAGGTTGTCGATGATCGAGTTCACAAACTCTCATCCCTGGTCGCTAATCAGAATTTCCGTACAGCCAAGGCGGCAAATAACGGAGTACAAAAACATTGCTACTGACTTGGCACTCTTATCTGGAACAGCTGTTGCTTCAGTCCACTTTGAGAAATGATCAGTGTCAGCAACTATATATTTGTTGCCGTCTTATGTTTCTGAAGGGGATCGATCATATCAATCCCGACTAGGCTCCATACTTTTCCAGACACTGGTATACTGTTGAGTGGTGGAGCCTCCTTGCTGATTTTGGGATTTATGACAAAACATTTTTGACAGGCTTTGACATGTTGATGAACGTCGTTCTTCATTCCTTTCCAGTAATAACGGTCAGATATTTTGGCTAACGTCTTATCTCTGCCAAAATGACCACCAGAAAGTTGTCATGATAGGCATTCAAAATATTTGGCAGTCGTCTTTTAGTGAAACTTCCTTTTCCCCATGGTAAAGAATTCCTCCTTCTGCTCGATATGGCTTGGTTGTTTGTCTGAACTGAGACTTGGCATTCACACCTTTCTCTGGACGTAGATCGTAAATCCACTGGAGGAACTTTTGTTGTGTTGCAGTGTAGAATCTCAAAAGCTGGTCATACAGTTGGTCTTCGAAGGTTGAAAGCTGAAACGTAACTATTAATGTAATATAGAAGTGGGGCCTGCTTAAATAACATTTGTTTTGTTACAATGAGGTTAGTTCAGCTATAGATCCGGGAATATTTATTAATTATTTATATTGGAGAATTTGTCGAATAGAAGTATTTTTGTGATAATTAGAGGACGTGGTTATATCTACTTGGTGATGTCATTTCAACCACTCGTATATCGTAGTTATGGACCAATATATAGCTATTAAAATCAGCATTTGTATCAAAATAGACAACCATTGATCAGTATCAATCAACCGACTGTAAGGTACACATTTGTATATAAGATCGATGTCTCACTTTCTTGAAATTGTATTAAATTTACCTGTCCGTACCCATCTTCGTTTAGAAAACAAACGAAAATCTATAATTAATCCTACCAATATCAGATGCACATAAATTATAGGACTCTCATTCTAAAGATGATAATAAAGTTCACAGCAGATCAATAAAGTCGCATAAATCCGTTAGATTAAACAACTGGTCAGATTACCTCCAAGGGTTTTTTGTATTGTAATATGCATTCTAGTCATAGGTGTCAGGGTTGCAAATTTTCGTCATGTCACGAGTTTTTAGGATATGCTTTCCTCAATATATTGCAGCCGTAAAAAATACCTCTTTTAAATATAGTGGCTTGTTTATAGTAGAATGGTTGAGGTTTGTTTCTATGCGTTGGTCTTTACACCACTGTCAAGTCAAGCTTTTATGATTTCAAATGAACACGACAAAAACCCATATACTGGGGGGAGGGGTATCTGACGGACAGTAATACGCGGATTACATTATGGCAGTTGCTAAAAGATCAAATATTTCTTAAGCTGTCACTAGAACAAACAGCTTATTTATTGTTAATTTCTAGAAATTCACTAAATTTGACTAAGTCATAAACGTTTAATAGCTTTTACAACCACTATAACTGTAAACGAGAGCTCAATGACAAAATTTTGTATACCAGTGGTCATGTATTCAAATCATTGTGATCGATAATGTTACGGGTGAGTAATCTTACCTTTTGTAGCCATATGTTTAAAGGTTCAATTAAAACATATATGTGAATACTTTGGATTTAATCAATTTTTGGTGAGGATTTAGAAGCTAACAAAAAGTAAATTATTATTAAATATGTTTACCTAATAGCAAGGACAATAATCGAGTTAATTTGTTAAATATTTGTACCAACTAGAAGCGACAATAATCGAATATCTAGAATTAATTAAAATATGCAGTTTTTGCTCCTTAAACGTCACATCACCAAAAACGTGTGTACAGGCCAAAATTTAGAAATACACTTTAAGGAGGATAGGTGCAGCAGCGCACGCTCCATTCCATGTACATTAACTTAAAATTGTAATAATTTTGGGTTAGTGACTTGCCAGTTTAATTCTTTAATCAATCGTTGTTTCCCAATTGTTGTATATTACACATTAACGGCGTAACAAGTTTAGTGACATGTTTCAGCCGTACTCGTAGTCTGGCAAGGTATATACATACAATGTAAGATTATATATATATATATATATATATATATATATATATATATATATATATATATATATATATATATATATATATATATATATACTCTTCATGTCCAGATACAGTGTTAATCATGTGGTACACTATCGTGGTAGTGTCAATACATAGCCATTTATCGATACATACATACATACATACATACATACAGTGGTAATCCTCTGTTATACTGTCGTGGTAGTGTCAATGCACAACAATTTGAGCTTTTTGTGGACAACTGGAAGAAGCGATCAAGAATCACGATACAATATGTTATGATATGATTTTCATCATAACTTTCTTCTCATCTCTTGCTATGAGAAGGGATTACTCATAAGTTAGACATGTCTTTGCCCATTGTTCAGTGAGAGAGAGAGAGAACTCAGACTCTCTAACAAGGGTGTCACCAATAACCGTGAGATACGACCACATCTTGGGGAATGAGGTACGGAATCGCTGTAAGAAAAGACATAGCTTTTCTGACTGGAGCAACGAATTAATTCTTCGTAAGCCTGATTCGCTATTTATAGTTTTTTCGTTCGCTAAGTGTTAGTGAGAACATGCCCCCTTTGAACTTTTCCATGGCGATCGTGTGAACCATCTGCGCAACGCATCCAATATTGATATAATAATAATTTGTATGTTCTGCAGCTTCCCTCCAAATCTAAATTGATGGCATTTAGATACGAGCGAAATGTATTTTGTGCTGACGATTGTTGAATTTTAGTTACGAGCAAAATGTACTTTGTGCGATAAATGTTGACATTTAGTTACGAGCGAAATGTATTGTATATTTTGTGCTGACAATTTGTTGATATTTAGTTACGAGCGAAATGTTTTGTATTATTGTATGAGTTTCTACACCTGCTTGTAAAGTGCGATCTTTATAAAATAGCATAAGTTATATTACATAAATTTTTATCTCCATATATTTTAGTGGAAAATTATTTTCAATATAAATTAATGAAAAATTACTTTTAATACAATTTATAATAAATTTCAATCGTATTACTTAAAAGGTCTGTCCTAATACATATATACCTCACATTCTTCCAGTCCAATTGTATTGATTAACTGTTATATTTCCAACACTCCCAACAATATGTTCTAGTTTTTTAATCACAATGGTATTCTTATTTTTTTTAAGCTGAAGCTAAAACATACCTCAATAAACTCAGAAAAGGCGGTGATGATTGTTGTTCATGTTTTCCTGCTACAGGTAAAGACCAGAACGATAAGAAATTACCAGCAATAATATACAGAAAACTGCAATAAAATTACGTATTCCTGGGCCTACATGTTTTGATACCCTCCCCAGTGTTTTAGCCCCTAACCGGTTACTTCCCCGAGTTTAAGGGTTGATACTAGCTGCTCGTAAGGATTATCGACTACGTGATATCCTTACTTGTTTTACAAACATACATCGCTTACATAGTGTCCTCATTTATAGAAAATACCTACATTACCTACATAATGTCCTCGCCTATTTTACATACCTACATCGACTACACAATATCTTCTCTTAATTTACAGTCCCACATCACCTACATAATATCTTTGCCAATCTGCATGTCCACATTTTGTATATTTAATGTCTTCACTTAATTAACATACCCACAATGCATGCAAAGTGTCATCGGTGGATTTACATACGCCACTTGTATACTATTATCAATTAATTTGAAAAAGATCAAGCTTTTATTATCCTGCATAGCTAAAAGAATGAATTAGACATTTCACATAAACAGAAGCGTGTATTTATTTGCAGAAGTACAACATCAGCTACAAAATATGTATATCTTCAGTTAGTGGCAAAACATTTATAACTTCTGACGGTCGTATCTAGTTAGTGGCAAAACATTTATAACTTCTGACGGTTGTATCTAGTTAGTGGCAAAACATGTATATCTTCAGACCGTAACACCCAAGAAGTAACAACATACTATTGCTAAAGTCTCATATTTTTCTAAAGATTTTAGTTGAAGAGGCTTTTGTTTTACTAATTTGCACTTACATTAAACAATCATCCGAATATTAGTCAAAATGCCCCCCTCCCCGCCTCAAAATTTAAAAAACAAATAAATAAACCAAAGCACATAAAACACCCACCCACCCCGAAAAAATAACAGCAGAAGAAAAGGCGCGGTTACGAATATCAATTTTGGATCCCTCGGTAGAAATGAACTGAGACTTGGCATTCTTCCATGGTTGAAAACTGAAAAGTAAATATTAATTTAATATACAAGTGTACAAGTGGGGCATATTCTGGCCTAAAGGGGTAGGGTCTGGCCCAGGCTATTTTACACCCCCGGGCAGAGTTTAACCTAGGACACTTTATCCCCTGGAGTATACTCTGGCCTGGGCCAAACTATACCCGGGTTTAATCTGGGCAGGGGTTAATTTTGCCTGTTGTACCTGTGTCTTCGTCAGACCACATATAAAGAAGACCACAGAGTGCTGTGAATTCCACAAGAAGCTCACTGGTAAGGAGAAAGCGGCTTGGAACAGCTTTGACGCAGTGGTTCGCGCTTCCTAGGGCAATCACAAGGCCAAAAACTATGTGGAGCTGGTTGGCTCTGAAGAACGACGGCAAAATGAGCTGCAAGATGTCCCTCATAGTCCGTATCATTGATGCTCATCTTCATACATTCACGGAGAACATAGGGGCGTACTTAGTGGAGCAAGGCAAGCGCTTCCACCAGGATATATTGGACTTTGAACGCCGCTGCCATGGACAGTATAACGAGAACATGATGGGAGATTACATTTTGGGGCTGATTCCTGAAATTGATCTACAGTATAATCGCAAATCTCGATAAACTACTCATTTCTAAATCTTGTTTTGGTTATTTTTGTTTTACTTTAGTATAAATACATTTTAATTTGTATTCATACATTGCTTTTTCTGACTTTATGTAAACGAAAAGACACAAAATCGCCCGTTTCCTCATTGAAAATATGTAAACTTCAAAATATCACTGTCCTGGTCACAAAAGCAAAGTTTGTGTGGAATAATGCCCATTTTCCATACTTTTTAGGCATAAGCAATTACGAAATAACGCTTACTACCAAGGAAAACAATTGTTTTGCATAGTGTAATCAACGTGTTCTGAAAATGCCAATTGTTATTGTTACAAACTGGATACATTTTTAAAGCTACTATTGTCGTCACCCTAAGATGATGGTTTCGCATCTTAGTCCTAGCTGTTAGCTACAGATTTTAGCCTTCTATGCTGGCCTCCCATTATGCTTTGCACACAATTGTGCGGTCTCGTTGTTTTCTGCATATGTTCGCTCCACGACGATGGTAGGGCTAAGCACGTATGGTCTTGTAAGTAGTTACTTTGAACAATACTGAGCTTAGAAATGCAAATTCCGGCCACCAATTACACTTTTCTACGTGGTCCGCTGCCTGTGTGATGTGAAAGGTGGGGCATGTGAAGATTCGCTTTTCCATCTGTGATGTTAAACATTTTATTTCTGCTGGTTGACGAAACTCGATCCAAAGAGAAAAAAAAAATCAGTGAAGCGATGACACTTATGTTATCGCCTTTTGTGATCGAACCCTAACGGGCCTTTCGGTATCACTCAGAAGTATTGAAACAGAGATAATAACCATATTTGCTAAAACTTTGTGCACGTAATTATGTGTGTCTTTGTTGTTAATAATTAAAATTTTAATACCTTTTTCACCCCTTGTCACTTCTGTGTGGTATTATGCTTGCATGAATGAGAGAGTATAGTGGTGAGTCTATAAGCACTTCCTTTCCTTGTGTGCGATTGTATGTTTGTGTGAAAGCATGAATATAAACACAAATGAACACTCCTGTCATTTTAACGCCAAATTTTGTAATACCTAATTATGGAATCCTAATTAATGCATCTTTAATCATGCTGTAATTGCTTGTTTGATTTTTTTTTTTTAAAGGGGGGGGGGGGGTTCCAGAAAACTCTCAACTTTTTGGCGTTTCGATTCGGACGGGATTATTTAGCAACACGATCGCCATATTTGCTTAGGCCAGTCTATCTTTCCAAGTGACATGTCTTTCACTGTCTTGGAAAATCCCGATAATCCCGTAAAATTTGGATTCAGATATCTTTGACCACGTGCATACAATAGTTCCTCTTATTTCATTTATTTTAGAAATATTAAAACTGGACATCGCATATCATTGACGCAGTCGACGCAGGTTTTACTGAAAGTGACAAACTCCAGAAACAGGAAATTGATAGCGGGATTTTTTATTTTTTGTTATTTTAATTTTTTTAATTTTTTTATATCGGTAACATCCGTTTGCGTTGAAAAGCCAATAGTTCGACATTGTTGGCGACTTCTTGGCGACAATCAGGTTAGAAATTACAAATCAGTGAATGAAATGACAAAGTTTTGTGCATTTTAAAAAAAATATCCTTTATGCTTTTTGTTTTTAAAAGCAAAGAGGGTACAAATAAATGGGAGGTGTTCTATTTATAAGAGCATCAAAATTTCAATGGTCATTTTATTAAAATTTCTGTAATTATGATGCTGATTTTCGTAATAAATGTATTTTGTGCAAGTATTCATTTTATGTGTATGACATTTGAAGGAATTTTAAAAAATATGTCCTGACGTTAATTCGTCTTTGAAGCCTCAGTGAAATATATGTTCCGCGTCCTCTGATTCCGCACAGTTCATTAGCTCGTAGTTAATACCTTGTTTATTTTACATTTTTTATCTCCCTTGAAAGTTGCCTTCGGTTGTTTTATTTGCTGAAACTTTTATACCAAAATGCGTTGAGTATGAACCTTTGATGTGTGAAAAAAATGGGAAAGATTGTGCGGCGAAGATTCGATAGAACTGTTGTGAAAAAGTGCCCAGAATGCAAGAAACAGGTTCGAATTCAAAGCGTACAAAATGTACTGTCGTTTACGTGTACTTAAATCAAGTTCTTTATTGGATATAACATTATATGTATATGTATATATATATATATATATATATATATATATATATATATATATATATATATATATATGTGAGAATTAGTTTTCGAACATGAAATTTTGCCTTTGTACGGAACAAGACTAGATTTGAGGTCGGCATGGTCGAAAACAACTCAACATGAGCACTGATTAGTTTGTTATAAAACACATCTGGATAAAACACAGAGCACACAAGTTTAAACATGAGCAAGCAAAGCACATTAAAAGGCAGTGATTAAAATTAAATTAAGAATCTGAATAAATTAAAACCACAATTTAAATTTAAACCGCATGCTCTGATACAGCATATGCAATACTTTTAGTCCTACAATGTAAGACATAGCACATGTTGGTTTTGTTTTATTGCCGGAACAAAAATATCGGGTGATGTATCTTACTTAGTAGGACTAGCATTTTTTTAACGCTAACAGTAAGGCACTTGATAGAACACGGGACAAAGATATGAAAAACAATGGTAGCACAATCAATACTTCTTGTTATGAATGGAGGGGGTGGGGTATATTATTTGCAAATATTGCATTTTGCAGTCCTTACCATTCCAGGATGGAAGTATTGGTCTGAATGAATTAAAATTTTACACTAAAGTGAATTGGTAGCTCATTCCATTGTTTGGCACTGGCACATCTACAAGTTTGTGCTAAGATAATGATGAGGTTTTAATTTTTGAGACTAATAATTATGAATATCTAATATTGTATTTATTGTGAGTAAAATATATTAAATCATCCAAACATTTGAAAGCAAGAAAGTTTCAGAAAATTAGCCCGAAGTCTGCACACCTTCAGGGTTGGCATTTTTGCCATAAGTAAGAGTTTATGATAGCTGCTTGTATAATCATCATGCACAAATCTCAGTGCATGCTGTAGTGTTTTTTAAAGTTTAGTTAGTGTTCATGTGACTGCAGAAATGCCTGATAATGGACAGAGATTGATAAATATAAGATTGTCAGTTTATAGAACCTAGATTACATCAGACCGTTTAGGACAGTGAACCATATTTAGAAGTATTCAACTGTATGCTATGGTGGAGTTTAAGGCCTGGCAGCTGCAATCAAAAGAAAACTTAATGTTGATAGCTTACCTGGAGTTGGCAACCAATGGCACGCGTGCCACAAGAGGTTTTGTGGGGCACGTGAAGAACAGCCAAAAATCTCGGTTTAACAGCGTTACTCTCTTAATGGTGGCACATGCTCATTCATTTTGTAATTAATCTGGAAAAAATGAGGCATGCTATGTAAAGTAGGTTGCCGACTCCTGGCTTAGCTCCTCTTCAAAATTTTTGCAGAAAGTCAATCCAATGAATTACGAGGTAGGGGCTAAACATCCTTCCTGACAGCTCTGTAGTCAACACAAAATTGGTAGTACCATCCTTTAATGTACTTGTGTGAAAACAAGGGCTTGATGATTGGTCTCCAATGCCTTGATTCAACATATTTCCTACAGGTTCTCCAGTTTCATTTCTTGCATCAATTGGAATTCTGTGCAGAGGTTTTTTCACTGGTCTAGTATTCCCTGTATTTACTTTGTGATGTATTTCATCAGTTCTGCCAAGGTCATCTTTTAAGTTAGCAGATAATCCTGAGAACTCACAAGTAGATCACCTTTCTTGCCCTGGGTCGATGTAAGATCATTTTTCATTTATTAGGACACATTTTTAAGGGTTATAGTATTTGGATGGCTACTATTTGAGCCAATTTTCTTCAGAAACATTATCAACATCATTGTCATCCACTGGTAAATACTGACCCCTAATAGTTCCAGACTGAACCGCTCTGGTGGCCTAGTGGTTAGAATATCCATCTTGGATGCGGTAGGTCTTGGGTTTGATCCCCAGCCGAGTCATACCAAAGACTTACAAAAATGGTGCTAACAGCTGCCTCTCTTGGTGCTCAGCATTAAGAGGTTAGTATTAGGACTGGTCGGCCTGGTGTCAGGATAATGTGACTGGGCAGGACATCATGCTACATGTCTGTGGCATGATGCCCAATTGCTAGACATCACTATAAACTGTCACACTGCAGACATCATAGCGATATGACTGAAAAATTGTTAAACTACGTTAAAAGTCCAACTCACACACACACAGAATTCCAGATTGAACAAGTTTGGTTCATTTCATTGGTAACATTCCTGATCTTTAAAGGAATGAAATCTTTGGTCCTAGCAAATGAGTACTTTTCCCACCAGAAGCTGTTTATTTTCAATAAATCTGTCCTCTGGTTCCACAATCCCAGTCAAACGAGATGGATTGCTATTCCTAACTATTTATAATTTACAAGGATGTTAATTTCCTACCTTTCTTGGATTGCTGTTGTCTCTGATAATCACAACTCTAGCATATTCCACTGTATTTGATTTAATTAGATCATATGCCAGATTGTTTCCCCTTTAGTCAAACTGCCATTTACAAATGGCTTTGTTGCTTCATACTTTTTTTTATATAGGAAATACAATGCTAAAACTTCTTCACAAATCAAGCCCATCACTGCAATGGTAACACAATACTGATGTCATTTCCTTCTGAGCAATAATGTTAAATTTCTGGTTCCCCACCATTTCTAGCAGTTTTCCATCTTTGTAAAATAACTTTGTAACCCCAGTCAATGTTCCAGTGCCATCATCTCATAAACATCCATTGCTATCATTGCAGCCATAGCATCTGAGTCTGTTATAAAAAGTTACATCCCAGCATCTTTTATAGCTGCCTGCCAGTTACGTTAATGGGCCTGGAATCATGGTCCCACCTCTGGCCCTTTGGGTGAACCCCACCTAATATTCTGACTGCAAATGTTTCAGCTTTTGGACAGTCTCTTTTGAAATGCCCAATTTCTATACACTTATTACATGATTTTCCCTTCCCTCCACTTTTTTTTATATCTATATGATGTCTTCACATGCTTTAGTACAATTGTGAGTTCCCTCAAGTAGTTGGATCTTACTCAGGCCTGTATCAGTCATTGTCATGCCACATTCATATCCATCACATTCTTTCACTGATGCCCAGCTGTATTAAAGCTGTGTTGAAAGAAAAAAGTTTAGCACCAACTTGAACTGTGTCATCAAAGTTTTTAGGCTGTGCCTATTATATTCTTAACTTTAGTTCACTGTCAGTTAAAGAATTGACATATTGCTACTGTCACAGTCTCTTTTGAGCAATCATCTGGTGCCTTGTGGTATGCTTGGTGAACAAGACCGCATATCACTTGTCTCAATTCTGGGAGTGTTTCATGCTGTTAAAGGAATAGACTCTGTACCATACCTGTCATGAGGCACATATTTTGACACAAATCACACTCACATGCACATCCTGAATTTCCTCATGCAATCTTTTTAAAAAATATCATGTTTTTCACCTAATGACTTTACAGTTTTTGAACTCTCTCCAGTAAAGTTCTATTTTTTCACACTGGGACTCTAACAATATGCTTACTGTGATGTAATGTTTACTTGCAATCGGGTTTAACCTTTTCTTCAGACTCTACACTAGGGCATCATCCCAGGTCCAGAACCAGTGAGCTGCCTCTTTCAGGACCCACCATCTCCTTCAGGACCTTTAACAGTTCTGCTGAACCTTTTTAAAGGCAGCTGTGATGCATTTCTGGAAACATTGCTCATTCCTTTTCACACTATTATCAACCTCTATGTTAAATATAGGATTAATTGTCTATTATTTATTCATTACAATTGTCCTTGTATTAACTGATATATCTTTGTTGTTTTAATTTCATTTAAAGCTAAACCCTGACTAGCACCGCATTTGTGTTTTCAAGACTGTTTAAGTAACTTGAAATCAATGACAAGACATTTTTGGTTTCAGTGCCTGAGTAAAAAATACGTAATTAAGTTAATTTTAATGCCATTTGTTTTAACCATTTATGAATCCTAAGTGAGGGAACCACAAGCTTATGCCAGGAACTCACAGAAATAGGTATTCCTGAGTTCTATGAGGGAATAGTTAAGCACTGATTGTACTTAAACTCTATGGAGAGCCTTGCATTACACAGTAATTGATATCTAAGTTCTGTTTTAATTTAGGTATGACTCCTGACTGATATTCACATTAGTAAAACAAATGTCAGACAATGAAATTGATTGATGATCCTTAGGTAGTGAGTACACTTGCCTTGAAACAAACTCAAACTGCATGGCAAATAATATCTTAGAATAATTTATTTTTTAAATACATGTATATAAAGCATATTATCTTTATTTGCCTCTTTCCTGAAACTTAAAAGACAAATTTGAGATTGATTTCATTAAGTAAATGTTTCAAAGGTTTACTTTGGATGCACCAACTTCATATGACTTTCTTCTAAAATGGTAAAAATGGGCATTTGTTAGCTGTAATAAACAAGTGAACTATACATAATACTTTGTTCTTGATACTATATATATGAATAAACATAAAAATGGTTACTAATCACCATTTTTTGTCTTTGTTGTTATTTTTATAAGGCAAAAAGTATGTTTCCTATTGTACTGCTTTTAAAATTAGGGTATGTATGTAGTTTTTTTTAAGCACACACATACATGCATACATACATACAAACACACACACGCACACACACATACATACATACATACATACATACAAACATATTTAGTTAGTGCTACAAGTACTGGGCTAGACCGCTCTGGTGGCCTAGTGGTTAGAGCGTCCACCTCAGAAACAGGAGGTTGTGGGTTTGAACCCAGGCCGAGTCATACCAAAGGCTTACAAAAATGGTACTAACAGCTGCTTCGCTAGGCATTCAGCATTAAGAGATTAGTGTTAGGACTGGTCAGCCTGGTGTCAGGATAATGTGACTGGGTGGGACAGCATGTTACATGTCTGCGGCTTGATGATGCAGTGCTAGACATCACTATAAACTGCCACACTGCAGACATCATAGCGATATGACTGAATTTGTTTTAAAGCTATGTTAAAAATCCTAATCACACACACACACACACACACATACACAAGTACTGGGCTAAACCAGTTCAATTAGATGTAAACATCGATTTTGGAAAAAAAAATATTTTGTTCCTTTTACCTGGAGGAGGAGTCCTGGGGTTGGCAGCCAAAAAAGATGGATGGTTGGCCAACTGGAAACACATATTTTTTGTCTTAAGTCTTGAATTTACCATTTGTTGTTATTAATTTTATATGCATTCCTGAAACATCGGAAAAAGGGAATTGGGGAATTTTTTTATATTAATTATCATAATGGTGCATGTTTCATTAATTGTAGAAACATTCAGACATAGTTATCAAATGTTGTTAAAATGAATATTCTGATTGTTATTGGTTCTTTATTTATTCAGGTGTCAGGTTGTGATCATCAGCATCACTCAAGTGTGTTTACCATTTGCTGTTAACTATGAGTGTTGACATGTTTTCCCTGAACCAAAATACTGATAAACTGTCGAACTAGTCCCATATTAGTTCATTCGATACTGAAATTGTTACCAACCAAATCACTCAATGATTCATATCTCAGTGCCTTTAAATTTGAGATCATGTAAAATAAAGACAAAATAATTGTATATTTCATTGTTTGCAAATTTTATTTACACAAAAAAAAATCCTAATTGGCTTTCATTTTTTTGTGTCATGCATGTGTAATCACGCTGCTTTCATTGGACCTCACATCGAAGAGGAATATCATGATTATTTACACAATAAAAGCCGGTTTTAATTAATTAAATAATTAATTAGTTGAAAATTCAACAGGTTGAAATGTATTACAGGATTACCTTGTGTCGTGCGAACTAATTTATATCAATCACATTTTTTGTAGTATTATGATCACAATTAAGAAAGAGTGAAATTTTCAATACACCCAGTTATTGATAATTCTGACTTGTACCGGTGCATGTAATAAACAGAAATAACAATCACAGAGATACATTGCAAACAAAATCTGACTCAGATCCCAAGATTACTGATACAGACAGTGGGAGATGTTGTTTGTAAAGAAAGTACATACAAAGATATCAGCTACAAGAAATGAGCTTTGCTTGCCGGCTATGTTGTTGGAGGTGTGCATATCCCAGTAGGTCCCGAGCATCATGCAATTCATTTTTCAACTGCTGGCCAGGATGTACCCTCATAATACAGACTAATGGCCTGGATAAAAACAATAAGGAAGTACCCTCATAATACATACTGTTGGCAATGATACAAAAATAGGGACGTATCCTCATAATACAGACTATGGACAACATTATTATTTTTATCTTGCTTATTTGGTAATTCTGAATTCTGTCATGTTAGTCATTAATCATCATATTATGCAGTGACATGCTGACATCAGGTACAATTATCTAGCGTACCAGAAAGAGCTGCATTATGGCATTTTCCATTCCGGATCAGACTTTAGTTCAACTTTAGTCATAACTCTTCATTGAAATTACCTTTTATGAGTCCCATCCTTGATATTATTATATCCAAGCTAATAAAAATTTGATTTATTGTTGAAATATCCATTTCTACTCATGCCTTATTTAAGATACATGTATGTTTCCCCTATCACAGTTTATACAGCTTTTAAAAACATTAGCCTAGTGCATGTCAGCAACTTCAGTCAACAGAATGTCCCTCTTTGATAAATCATGAAACATTTTATTTATATGAATTGCAATCAGAGGATTCTTATCACTATGGTTGATTTTGTCAATCACCGTTGCCAGTGTAGTTTTGATAGTATTAGATAAGATACCAATAAAGGCTCCGATGACCTTACTTTCATATAATTGAGAAACACTTATGAATTGCACTATTCAGTGCAGGGCCTGGTCTGTACAGATTTGGTATACAATAGGGCAGTGAATGCTGGTTGTTTTTGTTTCAATAAGAATTTTCTGATAATATTGATTTCTCTGTTCTGCAGATTCCTGTGGCTTGTAAAAGCTGTCCAGCCTGTGGTCACCAGTTCTCAACTAGCAAGTTGAAGTCCCCAATTAAGTCTAGTCCAGGTAAGCATTGATTGTAATGTGTTACATTAGTCCAGGTAAGCATTGATGTTAGTGTGTTACATTAGTCCATGTAAGCATTGATTGTAGTGTTACATTAGTCCAGGTAAGCATTGATTGTAGTGTGTTACATTAGTCCAGGTAAGCATTGATTGTAGTGTGTTACATTAGTCCAGGTAAGCATTGATTGTAGTATGTTACATTAGTCCAGGTAAGCATTGATTGTAGTATGTTACATTAGTCCAGGTAAGCATTGATGTTAGTGTGTTACATTAGTCCAGGTAAGCATTGATTGTAGTGTGTTACATTAGTCCAGGTAATCATTGATTGTAGTGTGTTACATTAGTCCAGGTAAGCATTGATTGTAGTGTGTTACATTAGTCCAGGTAAGCATTGATTGTAGTGTGTTACATTAGTCCAGGTAAGCATTGATTGTAGTATGTTACATTAGTCCAGGTAAGCATTGATTGTAGTGTGTTACATTAGTCCAGGTAAGCATTGATTGTAGTGTGTTACATTAGTCCAGGTAAGCATTGATTGTAGTATGTTACATTAGTCCAGGTAAGCATTGATTGTAGTATGTTACATTAGTCCAGGTAAGCATTGATGTTAGTGTGTTACATTAATCCAGGTAAGCATTGATTGTAGTGTGTTACATTAGTCCAGGTAAGCATCGATTGTAATGTGCTACATTAGTCCAGGTAAGCATTGATTGTAGTGTGTTACATTAGTCCAGGTAAGCATCGATTGTAGTGTGTTACATTAGTCCAGGTAAGCATTGATTGTAGTATGTTACATTAGTCCAGGTAAGCATTGATTGTAGTGTGTTACATTAGTCCAGGTAAGCATTGATTGTAGTGTGTTGCATTAGTCCAGGTAAGCATTGATTGTAGTGTGTTACATTAGTCCAGGTAAGCATTGATTGTAGTGTGTTACATTAGTCAAGGTTAGCATTAATTATGGTATGCTACATTAGTCCAGGCAGTGATTGGTTGTGTTATGTTACATAATTCCATGTACTCCGAACTCAGAAATTTGGAATCCAATGATATTTACCTTAACACAAAGAGTAATTTTGTAGGGGTCCTTGGGAATCAAAACTTGGCTTGAAAACTGTCAGGTACATAAGCATGAAATCCTGTCAATATGATACACAACTGTTAGCATTATTAAGTTAATATCATTAATCTTAGTATCTGGACACACCAACTTTTCAAGACACCACATTTTCATATTTATAATAAGATTTATTTGTTGACAAAATGTAAGGACACTCATATACAGTTTCAAAGGCCAACTGGAACAAATTTTAAGTTAGAATTGAAGATATTTGTTACTCATACTCAAAAGGAGATTATAAATTAGATTATTAATTAGATAATGGGCAGACATTGTAAACACTTCGATTGCCAAAAGTTCTCTGCACACCTTCAATGGCATGGCCAGCAAGCAGAGCTCATTTATTTTAACTGAAATCTTTGTATGTACTTTCTTTATAAACAACATCTGCAGGATTTTTAAATTGGAAATCCATGACCAGTCTTCGAAAAGAAACAAAAAAAAAGTACATAGAAAACTAGACAGGTTTACAAAAAAAACCTGAGGATTCTTTACCAGAAATTGGGGATATGGACAGCAAGGGTCTCAATATTTCATTAGTTACAGCTCAAATTACTCTGCCCCTCCCAGGCCTCAGTTTTTCTCCTTTCTACTTAAAGGGCCACAGACAAGCAGATCATGTGATTTATAGTTCATTAAGGGTATACCATATTCTTGCCATTTTGTTGCCTTTTCTCAATAATTTGTGAACTAGTAAATGGAGAGTGCCAAAATAATTTTATTTTTAGTAGATACTAAATTAAAAATCACACAGTGTGTCCTTGTCATTGTTGAGGTCATCAGTTTTTCAGGACTGGAACTCTTCAGTTATATTTTCTGTTGCCAATGTTTTTTCTCAACAAATACGTGTGAAAAGGGAGATCACTCTTACAGAAAAAAGATAATTAATTTAGAAATTTGCATCTCACACAACTTGACCTTTGTGCACTCTTATCCTCAATGGCAGTATATCTTCACTAACAGAAAGAAAAACACACACTAGAACTGCATCCAGTATTCTTAATTTGTAAAAGAAATCAGCAGTAGGTGATTATAATTGAAGTTTTCTCTATTTGCCAGCAAAGATATTCCAGTAAAACATACTTGAGACTAGGATAAAAACACTTTCCACATTGAGTAGTCACCCATCGATGCAGTTTGGTATTAGGTATCAAACTCTTCAGGTAATCTAAGTACTCTGACATTTATTTTAAGTAAAGCTGGATAGGTATCATGTATGTTTAAAATAAACTGCCCTAATGCAGCCTATTGTACCTGGTCCACCAGTACTCAAAGAAAATTTTTAGGTACAGGCTTAGGGCTGGTGACTTAAAACAAATCACAAGCCTAGACTCAAATTCCATGAGCCCTGGCTCCAGTTTCCATAAAACAAAATTGCACTGGTTTTTTTCACTATTATTTGTTTACATGTGACTGGGTGGGACATCATACTACATGTCTGTGACATGATGCCTCAGTGCTAGGCATATTATAAACTGCCACACTGCAGACATCGTAGCGATATGACTGAAATTTTTTTAAAGCTATGTTAAAAATCCAAATCACACACACACACTATTACTTGTCACACAACATTGCCATTGTTGCACTGCAAGTGTGAAAAGATAATTTCTGTTTATTTGGATCTCAAAATATTTCACTTAATGCAATGTTTTCCTGTAGGACATGAGGTCGGACATTGTTTAATTGTGCAGTTAAGACCCTCCTTAGTGGATCACAATGTTTATGATCATTAGTATCTGAACTGTGTCTTCATTTATACAGGGTTTTTTTTACACACTTGATGTTGTTCCAAGGTATTGCTTAATATGTTTAAATGGCATCACTTTTACACTAGTGTAAGCATGAGCAATGGACAGCTCAGTTATTATTCATTTAATTTTAGCTTGAAGCATTTTGAACAATACAGTAGCAATTAATCGAGACCATGACAGAAACAAATACTTTTTTAAGTGTTTTTTGCCAAAATTATTTTGTGGTTGGTCAAACTTTTTATCTCAGCTTGGTCAAGGGAAGACTCAGTAGCCGTTATGACCATATTTATTACATATAAAACCTAAAAATTATCCCACATTTGGCATAAACTCTCCAGATTACAACAATCAAGTAATCACTTAACAGCTTTTCATATATTCATGATAGCATTAATTGCATTATGCAGCCATGCATTACTGCACCAACTGCTCTGGTGGCCTAGTGGTTAGAGCATTCGCCTCGGATGCGGGAGGTCGTGGGTTCGATCCCCGGCCGAGTCATACCAAAGACTTACAAAAATGGTACTAACAGCTGCCTCGCTTGGCGCTCAGCATTAAGAGGTTAGTGTTAGGACTGGCTGGCCCGGTGTCAGGATAATGTGACTGGGTGGGACATCATGCTATATGTCTGCGGCATGATGCCCCAGTGCTAGACATCACTATAAATTGCCACATTGCAGACATCATAGCGATATGACTGAAAATTTTTTAAAGCTACGTTAAAAATCAAATATCACATCACATCACATCACTGCACCAGTTGCAATGATTGCTGAAACAATTTTGATACCCACTAGACTGGTTTTTGCTGGTGTCTGTGCTGCACATAAATATCCAAAATAGTATTTTGTCTGGTAAAATCATGTGTATGGTGAAGCCAGGTGAGCACTAATTAAAGGTAACCTAGGCAGTCTGTCCCCTATTGATAGATCAGGTACTTTGCTTTGTACACAAAGTTTACAGCTTTTGACAGAACCATGATAAGTAGACAATCTTCAAAAGGTTTAGGGGCATACATGAGTAAACATATTAAATATTTACTAGACTTTCAAAACCTTGAAAACAATATTACACATTTCATCAATGTGTTTAAAGTTTTCTAAGGCAGTTTACATTTGTTTTTATCAAGCTTGATGGGCATTCATTTAGAACACAGAAGGGGGCCTGGTCTGAAATTAGAGGTGGCCGGCCATCGGGCTATTATATTTTGTTTTAGCACTGTCCACTTCTGAGTGGAACTTGATGTACCAGGTGTATCAGGACACAATGAAGATATTAATTTTCCAGACAGTATATATTTGGGATGAAATATAATTTTTATTTGCAAACTAGTTATCCAGATAGCTTAAAAAGTAATTTTTCTTAATATTAAAAACCAATCATGTATCTAAATATAATTTTTTTCCCCTGTAGCCAGTGCTATTTTGGCCTTGCCAGATGTATATTTCAAGACTGATGAAAGTTGTTGCCAAGGGTCTTGCTTCCACTAAAGAGGCTGCATTTTTATAAGGTTTTGATGAAGTTCATATAATCAAGAGCTTGGATAAGTGGATAAGGTTAATAATGAGTGACATGGAAGCATTTTAATGAGGTATTCCTGCATAAGCAAAGTGAGCAATATTTTGTTTGGCTAAACTGTAAATCATAAAGTTACTTTGAAGTAGATTAGGTCTTTTTTGATACAGTAGAAATGATGGATAGTTCTGCAGAAATTAGGAAAAAGGTTTTGTCACACACCCTATTTTGATAGTACCCAGTTTAGATGCAATTCAATAAACTCCCAGTTAAGAAGAGAGTGCACTTTTCAATGTTGTCATGGCTACAACATTTGATTATACTGATCAACACTGAGCCACACAAACAGAATTCTCTTTTTTCCAATCATGAAGTTCTCAGATAAATCTTAGTTCTGCCATAACAGACATTGATTTTGGTACTTAACATGGAATAGCAATGTGACACACTGCTGATAAATGCATCAGTAACAATGTTTAGAATGTGTTATTGACTTTATGTAGATGTGTCATTACTGATCTTTAGATGTACTCTTTATTGTTATAATTTGGGGGAATTTGTGAGAAACATACTTTATGATAAATTTCATAATTACATCAGCATCCCTTACATATTTGCGTATTTAAATCACAGTATTAGGATTTTCTGATAAAAAAACAAGTCAGTTTTCAATTATCCTTTAAGAGAAACTTGATAATTAACTTATTTATTTCTTTTAAATTGGTTCTGCATTGGTGAGAATTATAATAAATTGAATTTGTTTTCCCAATAACTGTTTATCTTGTCTGATTTTTTTCATGTCTAGAGAAATAAGTTATGAATGAAGTTATGCATATTCATACTGCCATTTGAGATTTTTTAAGAATAAGACATATGCTAAATCTAATATTTATTTATTCAGGTAAATACTTTCATTATAAAACTCTTATGATTTTTCCCCAATTTGATTTCTTCATCAATTTGTGACATAATCTTTCCCAAAAACCAAATAATGATAAATATAACTTTTGGAATACAAGGTTTAGATTTTTGAGGTAATTTCTCTGATAAACATGAGTTAGGTGCCATTGTTGCTGCTCAGCAAAATATATTTTTTTACCACAGCATATAGTATATATATATATATATACACACAATGGTGCCATGTGAAAATTGTGTGCATTACATCAAATCAAGTGACATAATACATGAACTTTCTGACAAAGTGTTGTCTGGTGGAAAGCGTGTTAAGGAGAGTACGAGATAATTATAGGTAATGTTTCAAGTTAAAAGGAAAGATATCCCTATGAAAGGAGTATTCTTCTGAAAGATGACTAGGCGCTTACGTCTATCAATACTCTGTGTATTTCAAGGCAAATAATTGTTTGTTTCTTTTAATTAAAAAAACCTGAAGAACCTGAAGATAATGATTCACCATCAAAGAGAAGGAGAACAAAAAGAACTAAAAGGGAGAGACCAGATTTTTTCAACCCACTAGATAGACGATTTAAAAGAGAAAGGAAAAGAAAAGAGGTACATTGTGGTGTTCTTAGACCTGGTTTTATCCGATTAAGATTCCTTCCATTTTTTTCCATTTAGACATAACTTGCCTTTCTATGGCAGTTACTGTCAACAGTGAAAGGTGTTTAGTCAAGATTGTGAATTGTTTACTAAATCCCAGTCTTTATTTGTAAGTAAGCATATCGAACGTTTATAAATGCCCCCACTGCTTGTAGTGGAGACGTCTTCATTTGGCTCTGTCTCTCCATCCAGAGAAGCTTAAGATTGCATTGAAGCCACTCAACAGAAACAAATGAAGTTTAGCTAGCATATTTTTATGCATATATATATATATAGAATACCTGATCAGACTTTTATGCCATTTAAGTAAGTATATGGTATGGCCCTTCTTTTGTTGTGTGTCATCCATCTTCTGTTTATCCAGCATCCACTAAAGTTTATAGTTTCAACTGTTCTCAGAAACTGCCAGGTCAGTTTCAGACAAACTTAGCACACAGCATCCTCTCTAACTGAATAATGCTGATCTTCCATTAAATATGGCCATGATTGCTTAAGATAGAAAAACAACCAGTGATATCTTTATCCTGGAAATAAGGGCCTTCTTCAATAATAATAATAATAATAATAACAATAATCATAATACGGTAATAATAATGCCTTTACTTAAAGAGGGTAACACAATTAGCTAAGAACTAATCTACCTTGAGGCCCTCATACAAAGGAATTTATTTATTTTATTTGTATCTCTGAAGCTACTGGATGTATTGGGTTTGGGAAGAAGGAAATAGAGTGGGCATTTCTAATCTCAACTGGAATAATATTCCAGAGCAAAGTTCCAGAGTACTGGAAACTTTTTTAAAATAATTCCTTATTTGGTTTGGGAATTTTATACTATTTGATAGACATGGATTGCAGGCAGGGAGTACTGCAAGGTAGCTTATACTGGAATAGTGGTTGTAAATATTCAGGAGCACTATTATTGGATATCCTGTACATTAATTTGGCTTTTTTCAAATGGATTCAGTCTTTAATAGGTAAAATTTGTAACTTACCAGCTAAATTTTCCTTGCTTTCTTTCTGGATTGATATTAGCCAAAATGCTCTTTTTTTGAAGATGTGCCAGCTTTGAATTACCCCATACTGTATTTACAGTAGTCTAAATAGGGTTGTATGTAACTGTTATAAAATAGTTTTCTGTGCCAATCATGCTGATCCATCACCCATTCCAACAAAGAAAGAAGCAGACAGGTCAAATAATTAGTGTGTTAATGTAGCAAAAAAGAAATCCAGTGCTACAAATGAAATACTAGTTAAACCCAGCCCATGAAAAGAGCATCAAACCACTGTCCCCAGTTGTCATAGAAACAGTGTGACACATAAGATATTGAGCTACAGCTGCAAGTGAGAAACTAGTTAAAGCCGGCCCACCAAAAGAGCAGTACTGAGGAGAACAAGCGGAAATGTCAAACAAAATAAAGAAAGGATTATAGAAACTACTAAACTCCTGACAAGGATCTGACGGATGATTCATTGTAGTTATTTAATACCTTTCCTAGTCTAGAGTGAATTGACACTAGAGAGCCATCATTTACTGCACCAAGAAATTTTTTATCTTGAGGAGCCTCTATTTTGATGCAGAAGAACCATACATTTATACTGGGAAGCCTCTATGTTGCATCAGACGAACCATAAATTTGTCTTAAGCCTCTGTGTTGATGTAGAGGTACCATAAATTTATACTGGGAAGCCTCTATGTTGATGCAAAGAAACCATAAATTTGTCTTGGAAAGCCTCTATGTTGATGTAGAGGAATATACATTTATCTTGAGAAGCCTTTATGTTGATGCAAAGGAACTGTATCTTTGTCTCGGGTGAATGTAATTGTGTCTTCAGTATAGCACTTAACACTCTTCTAATCTGCCTAATCCTGCATATGATGTAATCTCCAGGCCCAATTACCAAACCTTTTATGTTCAGAAAACAAATTTTATTCCAACCTTTTCCATACAAATTCACCCTCACTTAAAAACAACAAACTTAAAAACAACAACCTCTCGATAAACAAATTTCAAATTCCTTTCCCCACACTGAAAGCTTTGCTTGACTTTAAATTTGACAAACAATTAATATTCTAATCTAAAAAAAACCTGATTTGTTCAAACCCTCTGTAAAAAGGTACTCTGTTGTGTTGGTTGCCTAGTCACATTTGTATTAATGGTACTAAAGGGGCAGTCAAAGCTGCCTCACATTCGCTCATTTCTGAAGGGAGGATTCTATAGATGGTGTTCCCTCAATAACTGACACACAGTTGGGTCCAAAGTCAAAGACCACAGTATACATGAGGGCACAAGGTACTGAGGGATCTCAACAAAATTATGGGGATATTGGACATTTTTTAAAATGGGGGTGGATGGGTAAAGGGGCTATTTGTTTTATAACCACATTGGGAATAATTTTCAATGAAGAGCTTTTTGTAATAAAGTTGTTTATTTTATTATTTAAATTACTGTTATTTTCAAGAGACCCAACCATTTCTCCAAGAAGTTTCAATAACCATCACATGTATGCAAGATATTGTGCATTACATCACTGCGTTTTGTTGTTGATTCACAACAAAGCAAGATTCCTGTTTTTAAAATACTAGGGAAATTTATTTCATGAAACAAATTTAAGCATTCAAACTTGATTTTTTAAAACACTTTATTGCTATATTTGTAAAAATAATGATGCTGTGATTTCATTGCAAGTGATAATGAAACTTCACATCCTCAAGGAAATCTCTGAGAGCCAATTCAGGAATTCTAAGATCACCTCAAACTCCAGAACTCACTTCTCTATATTGAACCATATCCGTGAAACGAAACTTTTTATTCATGTTGGTTATAAACAAGGCAAGCACTGAAGTAGATTATTAACTAAACAAACACTTGAATTGATTCTAAACAAGACAAGCTGATTATAAACAAGATAAACACTGAATTGATTCTAAACAAGACAAATATGACTAGATCGTAAAACACAAACACTCAATGACAAGTTGACAAGAAACGATACAAAACATTTGAACTGAGTATAAGCAAGAAAAAATACTCAATTATAAAGGAAACTATTTTCTGTTGATCCCATCTTTTATTTAGAAAAGTAAAAATCTTAATATTAATCTGGTGTGTGGATGGACGTATGAATTCGCACATGTACACCAAAAGCAGTGTTTCCTTTTACCCTCATTTGTGCATCAGACCCCCACATTTTCAATAAGACCCCTGGTTCTGAGACCAATATGTTTTTTACTCAATCCGACCCCAGATCCAACACCAAGGGGATTTCTTGCTCTTGACCTTGCACCAATAGGGGAACACCAAATTGCCCAATTTTGATTGCAATGTTGAACATCTGCAAAGGTGGGACAATGTAATCTGCTATATAATAAACTCTGTCCTATTTATTATCAACTAGAGTATTTTATCCTATTTATAATCAACTTGAGTATTTTATCCTATTTATAATTAACTTGAGTATTTTATCCTATTTATAATCAACTTGAGTTTTTTGTCCTATTTATAATCAACCTGAGTTTTTTGTCTTGTTTATAATCAACTCAAGTGTCTTGGTTCATTCAGGTCTCCAGTTAGCTTCACGATATTATTGGCACAAAAAACAGGTCCATAATGGCAAACAATTCATTTTAGTTGTTCATCAGGAAATAATCTGACACTATTTCTTCATTTGATGATAGATATTACAGTCACATTGTTTCTGGACATCTATATCATAAGATGTATTGTGACATCTCATGCAATAAAATATCCTTAGTGTTTTACAAACCAAATCTCATTTCGTGAAGTATAACAGCAGTTTTAGAGGGTAAAATGGCAATAACAAACAATATATTATAGGAGCAGATCAGGAAGTGCAGTATAATCTCGCATATATATTGGATCTAACTGTAATCTGCACAGACTTAGATCTACAGCCACATAATGTGAGTGCAGATCCAGGTCTATGCAGTTTATGATTGATCATTAAAACTAATAACATTGGTCTTTATCTGCCATCACAGTATACAATGGTAGATCAGGGTCTGTGTTGTTTATGATTGATCTTTAAAACTAATAGCATTGATCTGTATCTGCCATCACAGTATACAATGGTAGATCAGGGTCTGTGTTGTTTAGCATTGATCTTTAAAACTAATAACATTGATCTTTATCTGCCATCACAGTATACAATGGTAGATCAGGGTCTTTGTTGTTTATGAGTGATCTTTAAAACTAATAGCATTGATCTTTATCTGCCATCACAGTATACAATGGTAGATCAGGGTTTGTGTTGTTTATGATTGGTCATTAAAACTAATAACATCGATCTTTATCTGCCATCACAGTATACAATGGTAGATCAGGGTCTTTGTTGTTTATGATTGGTCATTAAAACTAATAGCATTGATCTTTATGTGCCATCACAGTATACAGTGGTAGATCAGGGTCTTTGTTGTTAAAGTTGGACCAATTTATGCACAAGTATTTATGGTAAAGTACATGTCTGAAGAAAATTCTTGATTAGATTTATGCTGAAATCACATATTTTGATGATATAAATCCAATATATATATGATAATGTGTTACAGTTACCTATTAGTTTATTGGTGTTACTACACAGCACTAAGTATAATAAGACTTCTTACCCCATGGAAACCAAAGTTATGTATAAACAGAACTTTTCACTCTTTCATCATGTTTGTTTGGTTTTCAGTATTTCCTAAATATTTATAAAACCTAAGACGCATGCATGCATTTCATAAATTGACAGTTTGTAAGAGTATCATATAAATTTAGGGCCAAGAGTTGTTTTGATCACAGTTTTTATAATTAGCACACTGTATTTGCTTGACTTCACATCCATTTATGAAGCAGTTTTTTTGTATCCAGCAGTGGTCACCAGCATTAAATTCAAGTAAACAGTATCCTAAATGGTAGTTTTATGGCATTGTTTTTGGAGTCAACAATCAAAGCAAACTTGCCTGATTTAGTTTATTTTCTTGGCATGGAATTTCATGGCATACATAGACCTTGAAATTACTGATATTGAAAGTGAATTTCATATAAGCTTAAGGTTACCAGCCTTTAAAACCAAGATTGGAAAATTATGTTCCATTGATAATTTTCAAACGCCAATGTTTATCCCCAAAGTTTTGCTTGGTCAGCATTTCTAAACCTTTCCACATGTTGTCTTAAAAATTCACCCAATTTTGGTGAAAAGCCACTGACTCAGTCTTATTTGAAATTTATGAATGCACAATGCAGTAAAGCTAATATATTTCCTGACAGCTGCACTTATCGTAATGTAACTATGAAACTTTTTTTTTTTCAGAGCACAAGTGATGACAGTCCAAGGAAAAAGCGTGGCCGACCAAAGGGAAGCATCATGCCAAAGAAGGAAGAGGAGAAAGGTAATTAGGCTGAAGCCTGAAATATATTTTTGGCTCTGCCTCAGTCAGCCAGGAAGAAAACAGAGTACTTGCATCGCATTTTTAGGAAGAAATAGGTTTGCTTTGTTGGGTATTTAATTTGTCCATGCTGTGTCAACCATGGAGCTGGCATCATGGTTGTCGCAATTTTGATGAACTCATCCACTACAGGCATGTTGTAGCCTTATAATTATGTCATGGTGGTTTCTTACCTGTTATTAAACTTTAAGTGGCCAACACAGAATGTTATTTTAAAGCTGTATGCTAACTTGACTAGGAACATTAGGATCATTTTTGAAATGTATAATGCTTGAACTTCTATAAAACTGAATTAAAATCAAACTACTAAGTTGCAAATTTATTTTTCTCTCAAAATGCATATTATAGTTCAGTGTTGCCAATACTATTGGTATTTAACTGTCCTAATGCAGTATCCACTGACAATGAGAGAAAGAAAGAAAACACAAATAACTCTGCATGCAAATGGGATATGAGCTGATCAGGGTGGAAGAGGGTCTTGAAACTGATAGCATTTATCATTATCAAAAGTTTACTAATTTAGACTTCCACCTAATACAAATTCTCATATTACTGGAGATGAAGGATAAACCATTTTTAGTGGAGAAGACAAAAGAATACACAGTTTCAAGTGAGTAGGTACAAGACAAAAGGAGAAAGATGTTAAAGCAGTAAGGAACATGATTGTTTGAGCTTTCCAATTCATGAAATTAAGAACATGAAAATGTGGTACTATTTTTATGGGCTAGGCCATGATTGTAGTTTTAGCATCAATCAATCTTGTTAATCAAATATTCAGTCATTTGCAGGAAACAGTCTGAATCAAAAGACAAATTTTTTCACTACTATGTAAACGTCATAGCTATTAGGACTCAAAATGAACGCTAACCGACTAACCTGTGGTTGCTGACTTAGCCAACAGGTCACTAAAACCACAGTCATCACTAATCTGTTGAAGCAGTGAAATTTACTGCCAGTCACTAACAGTTAACAAGAAAACTTTTGTAAGATATATTTTTAAAAAATTTGCATTTTCTTTAATGGTTACTTTTATTGTGTTAATTGAGTACCTACCAACATCCTGCACTTGATAAGGTACATTAAATGTTTGTGACACAAATGGACAACTAGTCCAGTAAACTATTTTGATTTGTCAGAACATTTGCTTATGTGGAGCTAGCCAGGTGGATTGGCCCCAAACACGTTCTTGTTTTGGTTTGGTTTTGTGGGTTTAACACCATTTTTCAGCACCTGATATGCTATACATGGCGGCCAGTATATCTATTGAAGAAAGAACCCAGGAAGAATCACCAACCCATGGGAAGTTACTGGCAAGTCTTTATACCATACCCATTCTGGCTGAACCAGACTTGAATTCATGCAGACAGGGGTGAAATGTTAATGATCTGTAAAGACGAGAACGTTACACATCTTGGGATCCCGCTGTTCTTATTGCAGATGAAAACAAAACGGGTATGAGGCTAATATTGACCAATCGGAAAAGGTCACATTCACATACTCAACGGATAATCTAGAATTACACCATACAGTATGTCTCAGTATTTATACCATTGTTGATACATTGTCAGTGAATTATGTGGTGACAGTTGTAAACATGACAACATATTTGTAAGGTGCACCACCACTATTGAAATGGCACAAATAAGATAATGACAAGAGAGAATGAGATTATGACCAGCAGACTGTAAAATTACTAGAAATGTGAGGAATGTAAATATGAATGGCTATTATGTGCTCTTTCTGCATTGGAAATTAGGAGAAATATGAAAATGCCAAGGTACTTCATTATTTGATAAGCCTAAAAACTTTCATAAATTGTCCTGGAATCACACAGTACAAGTTCCCATTACATGATGGCCAAGGGATACATAAAATCGAAACAGAAATGTGACTCCTTAGTAGCTGAGCTAATTCTGACGTCTTTGAACAACAGTGTCTTGAATAAGCTTTCAAAATGGTTTTTCAACTTTTCATGAGTCTTGTTGGTGAAGTAAGTTATTGTTTTGTGTTGATGCTGATGAATACTAAATTTGAATTAAAATCGCAGCTGGCATATATTTGATTTTAGCAGGATCAGTGAAATGTTTTATGAAATTTAAATAAATGCAATTGGTATGCAGGATTACATATAGTTACAGTAGAAAAGGTGGTACTACTTTAGTTAACTTTTCACTGATACAAGGAATAAATCATACCCACAAATAACTCTTATGACTTTTTGTTCTGTAATTTGCTGGTGCTTATCTTGAGCTTACATATTAAAGGTGTCATCTGTGATTTTCCCCCCAATTTCTTTACTTGTAAGGCGGCATTGATTTCTACAACTCACTGAAACTGTATATGGAGAATAATTACATTTAATTCCACAACTCTAGAGACTTTGGCAAAATAGACATTGTCAGACATGCCTGTGATGCATTACAAAAGTTCAGTCTTGATGACTACAATTTGCATAATGATTTACTGACTGCAGTATTGCTGACAGTGAATAGTTTATATACACAAAATATAAAAATTCTTGTAACTCCTGTGAAATATACATTCTGGTGAACCGTTTTTGCCCCTTTCCTCAGCCACATTAGTGCAGTTTTAAAAAATTCTTAGCATATGCACAGTAGAGCACATTGTCAGCTGCTTTTATTGTCTTAATGGTTTTGATTAGTTTTAAACACTTTTTTTGTTTAAAGTTTGCTTAAAGCTAATGCAGAAAAGATGAATTTAATCCAAATGCCTGTGATGTAGGATGGTGAGATTAATGTTAGGAGTACCATTCGGTTTGCTTTACATTTAAAATAAGAATTTGAGTGTTGCTTAATTGCAGAAACAAAGCCCCCAGTAGAAGTTGATGTGTTTGCAGACCTGCCTTCAGAGAAAGCTCTCCAGTTTTCCATCATTCTGGCTGAGATTAATCGTAAATTCACATTACAAAAGTTCTGTCCGACTTGAGGATGTTGCTTCGACATACACTGTGATAGACATTTGATTGGATAAAAGATTTAGAATTGAGGTGCTATTTGACCAGCATGATTTATGTGTCAGTATTCTTGGGGAAAATCAAAATTATTGAGATTAATACTAATAGCTTGGATGGTTTGAGTGAAAATAATTCACATAATACCAGAACTCCATAGATATTTTTTTTACTATTGTAAACATACTGTTCTGAATAACATTATAATATTTTTCTATATAATTTAGTTTTTTATATAAATAGATTTGTATAACATTTTAAATATTTTTGAAGGAATTACTAACATTTAAAGTGTTACCATCAGGGGAACACTATCCAAGTGAGGCAACTACTATCAGGCCTCATCATTGACATACATTTTTATTACCTCCCTTCAGCTATAAAGTTGTTCTTAAATTAAAGCAGTTCAGTACTGATTTTACTAATTTTAATAAGTCCATCAAGATTGTTGCTGTTATTAGTGACACACTATATTTGGTAAAAGATAATGGATTGCAACATGTAATTTCTTATGACAGATTAGCAAATAAACTTTGCCCCATTTTTGTTATTGTGTGTGCAACAGTTAAGTCTCTTCCACACGAAAGATTTTGTACAGCCAGGAGATCCACAAGGAGTTTACAATTGTGGACATTACCCACAAAGATTCAGAGAAATGGAGTCATGATGATACATAGGAACAGCAATGAGAAACATGCTGCAGTTAACTTTATTTGTATGAAATTGTGCAGTTTTCATAATTTTCATTATCATGCTAAACATAATAAAAATAATTGTACAAATCTCATCCTGTTTTGTAGATATTTCTTCAGTTCTTATTCATTTCTCTTTATCGCAGGTTCAGTACCAGAGGTATATTGATAGATTCTCCAGAATAAATTGACAAAGATACTGACATGTATCCAAGAAGCATAGCCTTTAAAAAATTTCTCTTAAAATTACATTGCATTTTCCAGAAAGCTCTCAAAACTAGCCATAAAAAGATCATTATCTTAAGTTATTTTATTTTTATGTACTCTAAAACTTATTTCATGAAAAAGGTGATGGAGGGTTTTTACTTTTTATGCAAACTGTTCTAAAACAGGGTTCATACAAAATTCTGACTTTCCCAAACTTTTAAAGACCATAAACATTGATTTCCAAGACCTATTTTCGCTAACATTTTGTATACAAGTTAAGTTATATGAGAAAATAATGAATACAAAATACTACATTAGGAAAACTTGACTACATTCAAATCTAACAACCTTGGACAATTTTATGTGATATTGGAAAGAAATTAAAATGCTTAGGTTTATTTAAATTTTCAAAGACTTTTAAAGACCTTAGGATCATCTGCTAAATTTTCCCAAACTTTCAAGGCCTTGAAAATGCTACCTCATTTTTCACAAACTGTCAAAGACCGTATGAACCCTGTAAGATATCTCACTTGCAAATCGACGTACCATCACCTCCAATTTGAAGAAGAAAACTTGTATCAATATACTCATTAATTTTACAGCTTTTGCTCACCCCACCCAAATAGTATTCATTTCAATGAGGTTTTGTCAACAAAATTAGGAAGATATACCAGTTCAGCTAATGAATATGGCTGAGTCAAGTATGTCATGGCTCCAGTGTAGAAAAAAAAAATTGACCTTTTGCTCACCTTGCATTTTATGTAACTAGAGAAAAAATCAAATCTAAGTAAAAGAAAACTTTAACGTTGAGCTTTAATCTAAGATGTGGACAGCTATACTGATGGGTATACATAAGGACACCCAAGTAATTGCTATTTCAAGCTTACTGAAGACATGCACAAGAACACCCAAGTAATTACCATTTCAAGCTTACTGGTAGACATGCACAAGAACACTCAAGTAATTCCTATTTAAAGCTTACTGATAGACATGCATAAGAACACCCAAGTAATTACCATTTCAAGCTTACTGGTAGACATGCACAAGAAGACCAAAGTAACTGCCATTTCAAATTTACTGATAGTTATGCACAAGAACACCCAAGTAAGTACCATCTCAAGCTTACTGGCAGACATGCACAAGAACATCTAAGTAATTCCTATTTCAAGCTTACTGGTAGTTATGCACAAGAACACCCAAGTAATTGCCATTTCAAGCTTAGTGATAGACATGCACAAGAACACCCAAGTAACTGCCATTTCAATCTTACTGCTAGACATGCACAATAACACCCAAGTAATTGCCATTTCCATCTTACTCATAGACATGCACAAGAACACCCAAGTAACTGCCATTTCAATCTTACTGCTAGACATGCACAAGAACACCCAAGTAATTCCTATTTCAAGTTTACTGATAGACATGCACAAGAACACCCAAGTAACTGCCATTTCAATCTTACTGCTAGACATGCACAAAAACACCCAAGTAATAGCCATTTCCAACTTACTGATAGACATGCACAAGAACACCCAAGTAACTGCCATTTCAATCATACTGCTAGACATGCACAAGAACACCCAAGTAATTGCCATTTCCAACTTACTGCTAGACATGCACAAGAACACCCAAGTAACTGCCATTTCAATCTTACTGCTAGACATGCACAAGAACACCCAAGTAATTGCAATTTCAAACTTACTGATAGACATGCACAAGAACACCAAAGTAACTGCCATTTCAAGCTTACTGATAGACATGCACAAGAACACACAAGTAACTGCTATTTCAAGCTTACTGGCAGACATGCACACGAACACCCAAGTAATTCCTATTTCAAGCTTACTGATGGACATGCACAAGAACACACAAGTAATTGCCATTTCAAGCTTACTGGCAGACATGCACAAGAACACCCAAGTAATTCCTATTTCAAGCTTACTGATAGACATGCACAAGAACACACAAGTAATTCCTATTTCAAGCTTACTGATAGACATGCACAAGAACACTCAAGTAATTGCCATTTCAAGCTTACTGATAGACATGCACAAGAACACTGAAGTAATTGCCATTTCAAACTTACAAAAATGGTACTAACAGCAGCTTCGCTAGGCGCTCTGCATTAAGAGGTTAGTGTTAGGACTGCTCGGCCTGGTGTCAGAATAATATGATTGGGTGGGACATCATGCCACATATCTGCTGCATGATGCCCCAGTGCTAGACATCACTATAAACTGTCACACTGCAGACATCATAGCGATATGACTGAACAATTGTTAAAGTTATGTTAAAAATCCTAATCACACACACACACATTACAATTATTGAACTGTGTCATCAGCATAGGATGAAACTCAAGCTGGATTGATCTATATGTAAAAAAAATGTTAAAAATCCAAATCACGCACACACACACATACACACACATTACAAACACGCGTTACAAATAATGAACAGTGTCACAAGTATAGGATGACACTCAAGATGGATTAATCTATATGTAATGGGGTAATAAATGCAGAGGTAATAATCAATTGCCAAAAATGCAAATGCCATGGGATATATACTAGGTCACAGTCACCTAGTTTTTGAATGGTTCAGTTACTCTCTGGAGAGCATCCACATACAAATTTTCATATGTAGGTTAAATCCGGTCCAAGGTTGAGGATTGTTTTATTTTCAGGAATGACAAAGGATTCTCTATTGTTCTGTTCACTCACCACCTACCATCATAAAGTCCGACAGCAAGTGGGCCACCCAACCTGACAAACTTATGTCAGAGCAGATTGTGACCTGTGGTTGTGGGGGGTTCGAACTGAATTTCAGATGCTAGCCATTCTCTGTTCTGCCACTGAATCAGGAAGTGTGTGATTTCCATTGAGATCTTATCTGCTGATCTAATGGGCAAGAAATCAGTGACCACTGGGAGAAAAAGGTCATCTGTAATGGGTGTTTGTAGAGGTG
The DNA here is from genome assembly GCA_028554795.2 of Sinohyriopsis cumingii. Lineage (NCBI taxonomy): Eukaryota > Metazoa > Mollusca > Bivalvia > Unionida > Unionidae > Sinohyriopsis > Sinohyriopsis cumingii. Next base: position 41,566,797 of record CM068829.1, read on the forward strand.
GCCAAGATTCACAAGATCTGCTGCCTCATTCAGAAGGCTGAAGTGTTAAAGAAATTCCCTTGCCATGATAAACTTTTTGAAGAAGCTCTCTCTGATGCTAGAACAATAGTCTATGCATTTGGGAGGAAGATGGACTAGGTTTATATCAGTGAGGAACTCCACACCCAGATGAATGAAATGTTGGGAAGGGACAAGAGCTGACATGTCATATTTACTATGCACTCTAAACTTCGAAATGAGACAAAGAAGATTGTGCATGTCCTTGAGAAAAACTCTCCTACTTGCCTGTCTGCGAAAGATGCAGTTAGATGATGTATTGCTTGTTTGGCCAGTGTAATATTGCTGTGTTCAAGTCCAGCCTCTATCTCTGACACTTGTCACCCTGTCTCTGAAGCTGCTCATGAATGAGTGAACCAAGAATTGATTCTGTACTGACAACTGCAGAGGTAACTCCTGTACTTCCTGGTTTTTAATTTCCTTGATACATCCTCCAAACATAAGTGGAGACCGAAAAGGAATAAAGCACAAATCTGTTACATGGTATGGTTTAAACGATGCACAGCACAGCAGAGTATCCCTTCACATTAGATCTAAGTTATAGGAGACTGTTAGGGCATTCGCCATAGTATGATGTACTACCCTATTAATGCTTTTAGAGATGGTGACTGACCCCATTCCAAATGAGAGCGAATTCCCAGTCTTCTCTGCCAAGCGGTACAATGCCAGAGAGGTTAAATCCAAGAGAGAGGAAACAGAACCACATTTTGAAATCACAATGAAAACTTGTCTGTCCACCTACTAATAGGAAGACATATCAATGGCAGTGAAATCGGTCGAGGCTAGAAAAATCCATATGATAGGTGTTACTGTATAACCTGTACTAATATGGAAAAAAGGAAGCTGGAAGATGATCTGCCAAAATAATGTCATTATCTAGGTCACATATTTTTGTTTATAAACACTGGCTATTTCTGCAATATTCAAAGATAGGGGGCAGAAAAAAAAACCTGAAGCCCTGACTTTTTATGCTGTACATATAACCTGCAGTAACTTTTCATACAGGGTAGAATCAAACACATTTCTTATATGGCAGCATTAAAACTGAATTCATTTCTTTCCATGGTAGTATTAGAATTATTCTGAGACTCTAAATCAGAACGATCATCAACTTGGGAGTCCTCAACCTCCAGTGGGTATTTCCTAGGGTATGACTGGTTGACTGTTCAACTCTTATCTGAGCATTGAACCAGCATTAGGGGTGTGACTGGGTTGGTTGTATGGCCAGAAGTTCAGCTGATCCAAACAACGAAGTCAGCATAAGACATTGGTTGTCAATGGTATGGATGAACAACGTTTGAAAACTGTACCAAGTCTAATGTGTCCATATGGATATGTGGAATTGTCAACAGATGAGACTGCAAATATATTACTAAAGTATGCTTGATGGCCAGGTGCTTGGACATGTTGGTTGACAGCCAGAGTGGCAATTAAATCAACAAAAGAAGGAAGCTGGACGGGTTAGCTGGCAAAACAACAAACACTGAAATGATCAAAAATGTAGTATACGCAACATAGAATTATTGTTTGACTTAATATACCACCAAAAAGGACTGTTGGATGGCTATCCAGAACAAAATAGAATTCCACAATCCACAGATTCATTGAGGCTTTCCAACAGGATACAGCAAAAGTTAAAACTAGAACTGATATAGAATAAGGGGATGTAATCTGTAAGAACTACTTCCCTTTGACATTACAAAGCGGAGATGGGGAGACATTTTCAAGTCTATGGGAAAGCTTGATTCTTGATGTAGCAGAAGTGTGATTCCCAATGCTAATTTAATTGGGTAATGTATTTGACAGAAAAATTACTTATTTCTTATCTAAGTAACAAATATAGCTGACAACACAATCACTACTGACAAAATGCGAAAAGTGTTTATTGTAAAATGCAGGCTACCAATCTGTAGCCAAAGTTAACACAAGTCTTGGTATTTAAACCACCCATATTTATTCATTAAAACTGATGCCTTCAAAACCAGACCTTTAATTCTGGAAAAGTCCTAAATATATGCATCCAGATAGAAAGAAATAAAAATTGTTTCATATGATGAAAGGAAAGACCAATGAAAACAATAATTAATTTGATTTATTTTGTATTTTTTTAAATACATTTTTCTGTCAGACATTTCATTATTTAAAATAAGATATTGTACAATATGTAATATTAACAATATCTTTAAGACACCTCCATGGCATATTTTTGCAATATCTCATCCTGGTGGTGATATGTACACTATCTTTTAACAATCTGATTTTAACAAACTACATCATAAAACAGACTTGGATTTTTCTTTTTTACCCATAAAAATAAATAATAAGAAAAAAACCAGAACTACAAAGGAAAGAAATCCAAGATAAAATTATTTCATTTAAAAAAAAATAAACTTATCAAATTTTGTGTTTATAGTCTTTCTTTAGTTATTTATCTTCCAATGTGAGATCAGATGTTTTCTTTGTAACTTCTTTATCTTCCTCTCCCTCTTTCTGTTTTCCTTCCTCCTCCTCCTCTTCTGATTCCTCCTCCTCTTCATCATCATCATCATCATCTTCATCATCTTCATCATCATATGATGCTGCAACATAAAATTAACACCTAGTTCTTAAGACCAATGAATTTCAGAATGTCTCTAAATTAATCATGATAGCATATGGCTGATTTCAAACTAATACTGCATCAGTGCAATAATGTATGCTCAAATTGCAGCTTTCAAAGATATTTAAACTTTTTCAATTATTTTCACCTTTTGGAATACTTTTTAGACACAAGAGACACCCTTTAACTCTGAAATGTGCAATCTGTGAGGAAAGTATATGGAAGTACAGTTTAAAATATATATAACTTGTATCATACAAATGTTATGCATTTCTTATAAGATATAATTTTGCATACGCTTAATGTCTAGATCGCCTATAACACTTATGTTTTATTAAGACAAATACTTCATGACTATTTTCCCACAGAATTTTTTTCTGGCACAACTCTTGGAAAGTTTAAACTTTTCCCTTCATAAAAAGTACAGCATTTCCCATTTATTTTTATTTTAATCACGAATACTCTGTTGGCCCTGCTGTTGTTTTTTTAATTGTTTGTGTTTCTGGCCTACCTTATTTTAATAAGTCCGTGATGCAATGTTCAATATCCAAAAGTTATTATCAAATTTGACAGAGAATAAACAATACAGAGCATTGCTTCAGTATTGCAATAGTCTTTGAAGATACATGCTGATATCAATTTTGTCACTACAAAGCTATGCCAAATCTGGTTGTCAATAATCTTGTCACTATAAAGCTATGCCAAATCTGGTTGTCAATTGTCTTGTCACTACAAAACTATACCCAATCTGGTTGTCAAAGGTCTTGTCACTACAAAGCTATGCCAAATCTGGTTGTCAAAGGTCTTGTCACTACAAAGCTATGCCAAATCTGGTTGTCAAAGGTCTTGTCACTATAAAGCTATGGCAAATCTGGTTGTCAAAGGTCTTGTCACTACAAAGCTATGCCAAATCTGGTTGTCAAAGGTCTTGTCACTACAAAGCTATGGCGATACTGGTTGTCAAAGGTCTTGTCACTATAAAGCTATGCCAAATCTGGTTGTCAATGGTCTTGTCACTACAAAACTATACCCAATCTGGTTGTCAAAGGTCTTGTCACTACAGAACTATACCCAATCTGGTTGTCAAAGGTCTTGTCACTACAAAGCTATGCCAAATCTGGTTGTCAAAGGTCTTGTCACTACAAAGCTATGAAAAATCTGGTTGTCAATGATCTTGTCACTATAAAGCTATAGCAAATCTGGTTGTCAAAGGTCTTGTCACTACAAAGCTATGCCAAATCTGGTTGTCAATGGTCTTGTCACTACAAAACTATACCCAATCTGGTTGTCAAAGGTCATGTCACTATAAAACTATACCCAATCTGGTTGTCAAAGGTCTTGTCACTACAAAGCTATGCCAAATCTGTTTGTCAAAGGTCTTGTCACTACAAAGCTATGCAAAATCTGGTTGTCAATGATCTTATCACTATAAAGCTATGGCAAATCTGGTTGTCAAAGGTCTTGTCACTACAAAGCTATGACAAATCTGGTTGTCAAAGGTCATGTCACTACAAAGCTATGCCAATTCTGGTTGTCAATGATCTTGTCACTACAAAGCTATGCCAAATCTGGCTGTCAAAGGTCTTGTTGCCACAAAGCTATGCCAAATCTGGTTGAAATTTAACATTCCTTGGTAAAGTTACATCATTCACACCAAAATCAGTATTAGGAAGAGCAATCAAGTGACCACAACTCCTGTAAATAATCTTGTGCAATGTAAGAAATGAACTCATTCAAGTTTTTATTGATATACAGCTGCATTCCTAATTTGGTTTAAAGTTTAAAGAAAACTTTGGTAAAGTTATGCAGCAAAAACAAAGTCAGGAGGATGAGTAAACAGTATCCATAACTCTTGAAAATGATATCGTGAAATTTAGAAACTGAACTAAGGTGGCAGGGTCCAGTTTTGTAAATTATTCTCTGGCAAATTTATTTGTGAGCTAGGATACATCTGTGAGCTAGATGTTTTCGGCTTGCGTTGTTCTTGAAATTGATGTCAGGCATGTACACCTTCCATAGTTACTCTGCAATATGTTGGCAGTGAAATACTACATGGGTTTGGGGCAAGTAGAATATCTCAAAAATGGCTTGGATGACAACTATTTTCAATTGCATCAGCCTGTTCAGTACACGCTGTTTTGCAAAATTTTCATCTAGAAAAGGGCATGTGTTTGCACTGTGAGCATCCCATGGTGTCAAAAAATGACCTTCGGACATGAAAATTGTAGGTATAAATTTGGGGTTGAGGTGCATAAACATTTTCTGTTATGAACTGCGATTGACTTCTCTGGTCAAGTGGATACTATTCTTATGTTTTTTTATTATTTAGGTATCCAAAAATATCGACCTTTTTGCCCTCACTTGTGTATTTTTTTATTTTATATTTTTTAATATTAGGTCGCTGATTACGGCATTAATTTTGTACATAAAAACTGGCCCCTGCCCCCTAATTTCAGTATTTGTAAAAGGAAATTTAGGAGAATATTCAGTGGGTACAACTCCTCTGAACTATGCAGTAGGCTGGACTGGATTGGTTTGCTGTTTTATTACATACAAATTTAATCTTGCATGCTTAATCTGGCATTTCAATACAACTGTTGAATCCGTATTTCTGTATCACTCACCCAGATTCAAATAATTTAGGTGCCTTCTTTGATGATGTAATGTAAACTTGTATATATACCACTTTGTTCTGAATTTCATTCATACAGTAAAGCTTAAAAAGTGTAAACAAAGGGGGTATGTAATAAACAGAAAAATGCATTTCATGTTTTGTATCAAGTGGAAGTAAAGAACATTTTTGATATGGCTTATGAATATTCACAACCTGATGGTCTTGACGTATCCATATGCCATATAAAACTCATTCGTTCTGCAGTTTTGTGTATTTATGGAAGGGCAACACAGAAAGGTTATACACTGCTTAGTCAAACGGGTTAAGTGCCTTGCCCAGTGACACATCTCAGTATCCAACCCAGGCTGATCTTATGGTAGGATTTCAACCCTCACCTTTCTGGTCACAAGTCTGACATGCTAACCACTGAGAAACTGCTGCAAATCAAATTCATACATCAATATAAATCTATAAAAGTTTGCCATACTGAATACACATTCATCTTCAAAGTTTGCCATACTGAATACACATTCATCTTCCCAATATGCCTCGTGGAAAGGAAGTGGCTCCTAAAATCCACCCAGAACATCAGAATTTTCTTGGATTTAAACTGCCTGTTCATTTCTCATTACCACTTTATAAAATGGGTACCACTCTCAAATACAAATTTTACATTATGCTTTATCTGATGGAAAATCATACTGGGATGTGTGTGTGTGATTTAGATTTTTAATGCAGCTTTAACAATTTTTCAGTCATATCTCTACAATGTCTGCATTGTGACAGTTTATAGTGATGTCTAGCACTGGGGCATCGTGCCACAGACATGTAGCATTATGTCCCACCCAGTCACATTATCCTGACACCAGGCTGACCAGTCTTAACACTAACCTCTTAATGCTGAGCACCAAGCAAGGCAGCTGTTAGTACCATTTTTGTAAGCCTTTAGTATGACTCGGCCGGGGATTGAACCCACACCCTCATGCATCTGAGGCAGACGCTCTAAGCACTAGAGCAGTCATACTGGGGATAAAATGTACCTCCAAAGTGGAGAGTTCCCAAAAGAAGTAGATGATGGGAGCTACTTTGACAGGGACATTATTTATAGTGTTGTCAGTGTGCATTGATTACAAGCTTTAATCTCAAGAAATGTATCCAAATAATAATTTCTTAATTGCACAGTGCTGGTATTAAGTCAAACACAGTATTCCAAGTAAAGTTATCTGGCAGAAAATAAATTATTGACGGGTGAAAAACTGCAACACAATCTGTCTTGTTCACACATTACAAAGGGATGGATAATTCATCAAGATGGTCTCTAATAAAATTTACAGACTGTAAAAAATCTTAGAAACTCAAAAGATGGAACATGCAGAGTATGTCCCTGTATTCCTCAAACTGTTGGAGCATAAAACTCAAGCTCAAAGTAAAAAAATTGGGACATCTTTAACCCTGATTATGATGAGGGCAGAATTACTAGGGTTTTCATCACTTTAATCCGTCTCCTACATTACTGATCTTATGAGACACACTGGCTAAGAAAATCTTGAACCTTTTATCCTTGATGTTTTCACGTACCATTTCCATACTCTGTCAAATCATAGCCACTACTAAAACCTTCATGTTCCTCATCATCATTGTCACCACCATAGGAATAGCCACCTGCAGCGCCATAGTAACCATATCCCTCCTCTTCATCATCTCCTCCTCTCTGGCGACCATAGACATATTTTCGAGCTGAAATGATAGAATTTTTTAAAAATAAATATTTTCATTTAAAAAATATATTTTCTGTATTGTTTTTGATGAAACTGATAGGTCATTTGAACTACTGCAGTTTATAGCACCCGTTTTTCAAGAATTATGCAAATCTCAAGAAAACCATTATCTATAGGTCTTACTGAAACAGTTTGCTAGGAGTAATAATATAGATCCTGATCCGCAAGTGCATTATGCTATGGAAGAGAAGGACATTTGTTGTTTGCAGTCTGACTTGACTTATAAGCAAATACATACAGCACACTGTCTCTAATATGAATGTAGAACTATACCAATGTATATCCAATTTTTCTGTTTCATGTGCAAGAATTAAGATACCTGTATACACTGTCAACTGTCTGATCCTAAATCCAAGCAGGCATTAAAATAATAAATACATGTAAATAAAAAACAAAGTTTCTTAATGCAATGACCTCTGATGCTGCTGATTCTTTGAGAATTAATTTCAAACCAATATTTTTCTGTATGTTTGATATTAAACTTTTTCATTATGTTTGAATCAAACTGTTGAAGACAAGGTACATAAATTCAAATTTGTCTCAAAATCCACTTCTGTACCTATTGGTGAGGAATCCACACAAACAAAAACCTCACTTAAAGCTAATCACAAAATGTCATAAACTGAAATAAAGGCATGATGATTTTTTATGCATGTCCTAAGGATGTCTAGCACTGTGGCATCATGCTGCAGACATGTGGCATGATGTCCCACCCAGTCATATTATCCGGACACCAGACCAAGCAGTCCTAACACTAAGCTCTTAATGCTGTGCGCCAAGCGAGGCAGCTGTTAGTACCATTTTTGTAAATCTTTGGTATGACTCGGCCAGAAATCTAACCCACGACATCAAAGGCGGATGCTCTAACCACTAGGCCACCAGAGCAGTCTTGACATCAGGTAAATCAGACGTTTTGAAAAATGAAAGATATTGAATGTCACTACCACTTTTATTAAATATTCTTGTCAAGTTCAAGATAAGTAGCAATATTGCTTTGAATTCAGATTTTATCTTCATATATAAAATGCAAAATATTATTATTTTTGTGGTCAACCATGTACAAGTGTCATCCATTTTTCAAGGCAAAATGTTAAAATGCTTTTGTGATTCAGAGAAGGATGAGCCATCAGCAAAGCAAGCAAAAGTCCTGCAAAAAGTTATTTCAGACCTCCTGGCTGACGGAGTTTGACTTTGAGAAGCAGAGAATTTAAGAGGAGCATGTTATTTACAACACATACTGCAAACACCATATCAACAACAGTGATTCTGGAGTGTACAACATCTGTTGTGTTATCCATACCATCTAGCATCAGAACTGACGCAAAAAGGTGTTCTGCATCTCTTTTTAGATTCTGACCAGTCACGACAATGAAAACAGTCACGACAATGAAATCAGTCACGACAATGAAACCAGTCACGACAATGAAACCAGTCACGACAATGAAACCAGTCACGACAATGAAAACAGTCACGACAATGAAAACAGTCATGACAATGAAACCAGTCACGACAATGAAACCAGTCACGACAATGAAAACAGTCACGACAATGAAAACAGTCACGACAATGAAACCAGTCACGACAATGAAAACAGAACAATGTATTGGTCTAATCCGCTGAAACCAAACAGCAGCTGGACTGAAATGGGCAACCATCATCTACCTTCTGGAAAACCACGATTTGATAATCTTACAAGGGTGGGCATTACATGTTTGACACTTGCTTGACAGATGTGGAAAGAAATTTTCTATGCTGAAAAAAATTCAACAAGATCTGGGATGTCTTAAAAACAGTACCATCCAGTCTCTGAAGGGCTCACCAATTGATTGTGGGAGGAGGGTGTAGGTTGAGGAGAAGATATATACTTTTTTCCTAATCTCAAGATAAATATTCCTTCCACTTATAACTGATTCTTTTTTTCTCAAAAATCAGAGCTAGATTATTTATTTCAAGCTATCTGAGGACCAGAATGTTTTTGTAAAACATCTCAGCGCCCCCCCCCCCCATCAGAAATCAAGCCTTCTATTTAATGATTCTTTTATTTAAATTCGGTCAATTTGAGAAGTTATTTGAAGATTTTCCTATCTGGCAATAATGATGGCAGTCCAGTATCATTCATATGAACCTGAAAGGTCTTCCTGCTAGGCTGCTTTCTGTCAAACTTTACAAATATGTCTTATTTGCAGCTTCTGAGAAGCAGTTTAAAGGATTAGTACTATTTTCAGCAATGGCAATGATGCCTGGAGGTTTATTGGCATCATCTATTACCATCTGAAAGCCGTTCAAGCAAGAATGATATGTGCCAAAGTTTGGTAAAAATTGGCAGGGTGGTTTTTTGAGAAATTAAAATAGCAACTGTTGATAGATGCATGATGTACAATGCACAAAAAATTACACACTGTGGATGTTAGACAATACCATAAAGTCACTAGGCCTGGTGAGCTAAAACTAATGGAGGAAATTTTCATACAATCGCCATCAGATGTCTAGAAATCTGAATTACTGAGAGTAGATTGAATTTCTTTTCACTCCCTTTTCATCTTCACCAACATCATTCTATTTCTGACACTTACTTGACATGCTGAGTTCTTTGGTTTCCTGAGTATTCTGGCCACATTTGGGGCAAGGAATGGACTCACCCTTCTGATACTTAAAACCCTTTCTCCTTACATGGTCTTCACAGAAGCAAATCTGAAATATAAAGCAAGTGTGGACAAAAACCCAAGTAAGTTTTGGCTTCAAAGATAAAAAAACTGTCCACTTAGCTTAAAAAGAAAAACCAGACTAATTAAGTTACTTAAAATTGTGCGTGTGATTTGGATTTGTATCATATTTTAACAATTTTTCAGTCATAATGATATGATGTCAGCAGCATGGCAGTTAATAGTGATGTATAGCACTGGAGCATCATGCTGCAGACATGCATTATCATGTTCCACCCAGTCACATTATCCTGACACCAGGCCGACCAGTCCTAACACTAACCTCTTAATGCTGAGTACCAAGTTAGGCAGATACTAGTACCATTTCTTTGATAAGACTGAGCTGGGGTTCAAACTTGCAACCTCCCACATCCAATATAGATGCTCTACCACTTAGGCCACCGAGCAGTCAACTTAAACAGAATCAACATATAAACTGACTTAGCTAGAACACTAGCTTCAAAAAGACAAAGCTACTGCTGCATTTTGTGAAACCAATATTTGGGGATATCATATGTAAATCAACTTGAATCTTTTGTCAGATGCACCACAGAGCTAGTACAGATCAATCAAATTATATAGTCTCTAAGAAAAGCAAGATTACAACGAATGTCATATTATACACATGCCTCATAATCAGTAGTCCTCTGTGAAGGAAATAGTGGGACATGGTTGACTCTTAATGACTTGGCCTTGGACCTTTGGTCAAGGTATGCAGTCTTGAACTAAACTTAAAGAGCAGAAACCATTCTTTTTATCAAACCTACCATGATCATGGATTTTTATACAACAGATTCTACAAGTTACTTTATTGCACTAAGTGCAAAAGTTAGGTCAAAGAATTTGCTCTTTGATAAAAGTATTCAGCAAAACCCATTTTTCTTTGAGCCACAATAATTTTGACCTTTACCACTGAGTTTATGACCCCAAAATCAGTAGACCTCTTCCATACCTTATGTGCATGCATTCCACAATCTTTAGTCAACGTCTGTAGTTAAAATCTTTAGCTCTTACACAAAAGTACTTGTTCTTGTTTCAGTAACAGTGACTCTGATGATTGACCATTTCAGCTTAATGCACTGGTCAACAGTGAAATCATTACTGACTTGAAAAGGCCCTAATCTGTAGTATTTTGGTGTGCCGAACACGAATATAACCGTGAAAAATTTGTATTGGCTCTCGTTTTGAAGATATTCATATACCTCATTTTCTATGTTTCACTGTGTAAATTTCTCCAGTAGGACTGCAGCAACATCCGGAATAATGATGTAACATTGCATAATACCATCATGCTCACATCATCCACAGTTGATTGCATCATTTTCTGATGCAATGCAATACTAATGCCATGCGGCTGCTGAAGTAAGTTGACGTCAGCAGTGTACTATACATGTGTAGGCCTATTATACTAATGCCAGGCGGCTGCTGAAGCTGACGTAAGCAGTGTACTATATAAAGCCCAATCAGATAGGTTCAGCATTTAAAATATTTTAGACGTTGTGCGAGACAGTTCAAGCTACTGTTACATAAAACTTATTATTTTATCCATTTACGTACAATAAAGAACAGTAATGCCTCGAAAGTGTGTTAATACCGCGGACAATTTTTGCTATATTTGTGGGGAAGTGACATTTGCCAACCAGAAGAAAAGTATCAATTCTCAAGTGAAGAAGGCATATCATCTTTACTTCGGATGCAAGGTTGGTGACCAAGACAAGCCTTGGGCTCCGCATATATGCTGTGCTACATGTACAACACTGCTTTCACAGTGGTTGAATTGCAAAAGGTCATCAATGCCGTTTGCAGTCCCAATGGTGTGGAGAGAGCCAAGCAACCACCTAAATGACTGTTACTTCTGCTTGGTTCCTCCTCTTTCCGGCGGAATAACGAAGCGAAAGAAGTCGAGAATAGTCTACCCAAACATTCCGTCTGCATTGAGACCAGTTCCACATGGTGAGGGACTTCCTATTCCAGAACCTCCAGCAGAATATTCTCTTGATTCATCTGACGAAGACAAAGGTGAGTCGACCTGTTCTTCTCCTGGTCCATCAGCATGCAGTGATCCAGATTTTCACTGTGGTGCATCATCAACCCCACACAGAATAACACAGGAAGAACTAAATGACCTGATTCGTGATTTGGACTTATCAAAGAACAAGGCAGAATTGCTAGGATCAAGACTCCAACAATGGAATCTTCTAGAAGAAGATGTCACAATTACTGCATATCGAAAGCGCCACCAGCAATTGGAGCCTTTCTTCAGAAAGGAAAGTAATCTGATATTCTGTTCCGATATTGAGGGCCTCATGAATGCTTTAAAAATCACTCATGACCCACAAGAATGGAGACTATTTGTGGACTCTTCGAAACTGAGTCTCAAGGCTGTGCTTTTGCACAATGGAAACATTCTTCCATCTATTCCAGTAGTGTATGCTGTCCACATGAAAGAGACATACGATAACTTAAGGCAGCTACTGAATTCCATTGAGTATACAAGTACAGCTGGCACCTCTGTGGTGATTTGAAGGTAGTTGCCCTTTTAATGGGACTGCAGCAAGGATATACAAAATACATGTGTTTCTTATGCGAGTGGGATAGCCGAGCAAGGGAAATGCACTACATGAGGAAGGAATGGACTCACAGGCAGAATGTAGCCATTGGAGAGAAGAATATCCAACACCCAGCTCTGGTTGAGGCTCAGAAAATCTTGCTACCACCCCTTCACATCAAACTAGGTTTGATGAAGAACTTCGTGAAAGCCATTGACCGGACTTTGCCAGCATTCCGATACCTGCATGAAAAATTCCCTCGACTCAGCGAAGCAAAGATTAAAGAGGGAGTTTTTGTGGGTCCTCAGATTCGAGAGCTTTTCAAAGATGACCGGTTCAACAACTTGCTGGAAGGTGACGCGAAACAAGCATGGAATGCTTTTCGCCTAGTTTCTACAAACTTCCTCGGAAATGTTAGGGCAGAAAACTATAAGGAACTAGTAGAAGACATGTTGATGAAGTATAAGAAACTTGGCTGCAATATGTCTCTAAAGATTCACTTCCTTCATTCCCATTTGGATTTCTTTCCTAGCAACTGTGGTATTGTTAGTGATGAACACGGCGAACGTTTTCATCAAGATATCGCAACAATGGAACAAAGATACCAGGGAAAATGGTCCACTACAATGCTGGCTGACTACTGCTGGACACTCCTCAGAGATGCTCCTGAACAGCTGTACAAGAGACAGGCGAAGAAATCTAAGATGTAGTCAATGACTTGATTTTTTATAGGTAGGCTATTACAGTTGACCTTTTACTATTGGAATGCATTTCGTTATGTAAACATTAATTTCTTGCAGATTACAAAAAAACTAGAGCCAATTTTGCAATTTGACTGTCATATTCGTGTTCAGCACATAAAAATTGATAAGAATTGACTAATTTTATTTCAGTAACATGACTTTTGTAAAAATTTGTTGTCCAGTGATGTCGATCAGCTTCTTCCTTATGGCAAGTGCAATCCATCCTCAATGTTTGGTCCAGGTCAATGACACAGAACTCAAGTTATTGTACAGAAACCATTTCTCTTCTTTCCATCAATGATCTGGCACAATGATCCTCTGGCCCACAAATCAATGGGCTTCTTTCTTATCAGATGTTCAAGGCATCCACAAATTTTGGTGATGGTATGTGTTTTTTTTGTTGAAAAAAATGTTCTTCTTTTATGTCAGTGACCTTGACCTTTGACCATAAATATACAGGCTTCTCCATTACCCCCAAGTGCATACCCTCCTAAGAAGCATGTAGATTTGGGAGTCAAATGGTCAAAGGTCAATGTCACTTTGACTTAAAAGAAGAAAACTGTGATTGGTCCCGGTCTGTGATGAATTAATGTTATTATGCATAAAACATTTTCTTCTCTCATTTACAGTGACCTTTGTCCTTATCACTGGGGCCCCGAGTGGCCGAGTGGTCTAAAGCGCTATCTGTTACGGATCACTGCCATCTCACCCCTGTCTGCACCGGTTCGAATTTCGGATTCAGCCAATGTGGGTATGTGAGAAAGCTTGCCAGTAGCTTCTTGTGGGTCGGTGGTTCTTTTTGGAGTTTTCCCAGGTTCTTCCTCCACCATTAATACTGGCCGCCATGTATATATAGCCTATTATGTGCTGAAAAATGGCGTTAAACCCCACCACCACCACCACAATGTCCTTATCACTCCAAAATCAAAAAGTTTGTTCCTTCTGCAAACTATCCACAAAGTTTGGTCAAGTATGTGATAAAACAAATTTTCATCTTTCAGTCATAGTGACCATGACTTTCTGACCCTGAAATCAAAAGGCTCTTTCTTATCCCATGTACAAGCCACAAAGATATCTTTGTAACTGAAGGTGGTGGAGAACTAAAGCTGCTGTGCAGAAACCATTTTGATATTCCTTCTTTCTGTCAGTGACCTTGAACTTTGAACTTTTGACCCAAAAATTGCTAGGGTTCATCCTTACCCCAAATACATGCTATGAACAGATTTTGTGGAGAACAGCCTGTAGAAATGAAGTCTTTTGGGGTAAAACAAATTTTAATTATGTTATATCGACATGTTGTTATTGCTTCGATATTACGTTTTCTGGTAGCAGTAATAGTACATGAATTCCCTCCTTCAAACAGTAAATGGAGGCCTCAGAACAAAAATAAACACAGTCCCAATCTGGTGCCTTAGTCTTTTCCAACATTAGGAATACCATCCTTCTTTGACTAAGACCAAGACTGAATGGACATCAGAGCAAATATGAGGGAAATGGTAATATTTAACAGGTAAGCAAATAAAGAACATTACAGTGCAAGGGAGGTAACAATCTAACTGGTAGGTATTACATAATTTAAATTAGTTTTACCATAACTGCCAGAACATGTGTCATATGAAACACAAGTTTTGCCTCCCCAAACCCCCCACACGGTCGTGTAAAAAAACCTATGATTTTCAGTAACATTATAAAAAAAGAGACCTTATTTGATATATGGCCATAACCTGCAGCTTGTATAAAGATTAACCACTGTGTTTAATACTCAAAGAAAACCAGACAGCAGTTTATACAGTTGACTGTCGTGGTGGCAATTCAAAGGTAAAGGCAGCCACTGCTAAACAATCACTGATGCACAGATTACTTACCTGACAACAGCTATAATGATTTTGTGTCTAGAGTACTTTAAGCACTGCTGTCAGAGAGCCCATTATGCTGATTTGCATAGGTAAATTACATAAAGTGGAACAACCCGTTTTAATTAAGGGATGTTGAAGAAACCAAAGGCTATTACACTTCACTGCCTTGAATTAGAATGTGAAACCATCTTTATTAAAGATTATTAGTTAGTTCACAAATTGTGGCAAAAAAAATTTGTACATGAATTTTATACCATATGTTAAATACACAACATTATGGCCTTTGTAGCTGGAATAATGTGGAAGTGTGAATAATGTTTTAATGTAAAATGTCAAAATGCAGCTTGAGATGATCCATCTGTGAAGTGAGCAAAGGCATAAAAAAAATGAATTTTAAAACTCCTGGCTGACAAAATTTTACTTTTGCAATCAGAAGGAGACTTTATGAATAATGCTAATGAAAACTGCATTACTTTCAAACCGAACACTGAACTAGTGAGAGCTGCAAAGTCTGCATCTAGTTAGAAACAGACCATTTAATTTCCAGGCGTTGGGGGTGGAAGGAGGCCAAGTATTTTCTTTCCAACCAGGAAGCTTATTTAATTTGTTTTTGTTTTTTGTTAGCCAATATGATGGATAGATATAGTTCTTTTTATTTACAGAGAAGAGCAAGCTATTTGGTGGCTGGATATCTTTTTCTGAAAAAATCTGAACCCATCATACAAATGAAACAGTCCCTTAAACCTGTCCAATCAATTTCAAGGATAGGAAATTTGGTGTATTGTTTTTATCTCTACATGGTTGCAATTATGTGTATGCTGAATTTTCTAGCTGAGATGGAGGCTGAAGGCCTTGACTAACTGTTAAAGCTAATACATGATCTATTTCCAATAGGCTACCATTAGGTCCATCCAGGCCTTTGAAAAGCAGCCTAGTCTGGCACCTACTTGGGCGACAGGAAAGAGGAGAACCTGGCAGGAAATTTTGCAACTCCTTAGGGCTGCCTGCCTCCCTTCTTAGAGAGATTGGTGGAGTCTGTAGGCCTCCTGCCCTGGCCATTCCAGCCACCTTCTTCAATACATGAAGGGCAAAGAGGAATTTTAAATGGAGTCTTACAATTCGACTGGAACCAAAGCTTCAAACATTTAGGCAGAGGACCCAAAGACCTCTCTAGATAAGGATGTTCCTTCAGTGAGTTTAGCAAGGCTGTAAACTGCAGTCAACTGGTGCTGTTGATCCCCAAGGTCATGGAAGGTCACTCCTGGAGTTAAGTTGCCAAATAGGCACACCCTCAACAGACCTTTGCTGCAATTCAACAAATCCTGTGAAGAAGCAAAGGTGTCATCTCTAAGGAGGTGGAGAAGTTCTTCCGAAATTGCTGTTGACATTGACAAAGTGAGTCACACTGTCCTTGCAAGGCAATCAGCAAAAGAGACTTCTCCCTTATAAAGCTGAAGGAGGCTGCTGCAAATACATCAGTGTGTGAAGCTATGGTAACCATGGTTTGAGCTTCATAGCTTTCTAGTATCATAACTTCAATTTATTTGACAGGGATGTGGGTTCAGGTTCCATGTGATTGGCATCCTGTGCCTCAATCCAGTTCTCTGTACCCAGTGAGCAGCACCTGGACAGGCAACAAGATCATCTCCAGCAGTCCTATATGATGATCTTGAACCATATGATGAGCACAAAAAAAAAAAAACATTTCCTTAAGCTGTAAAAGTAGGACTTACTTGGTATTCCTGGCTACATTCTTATGCCAAGAAATGTCCTTGATCCCTCCCAGGACTGGCATGCTGGTAACTTCCTTGAACCAGGAAGTGGAACTGATCCATCCAGGGATTAGTAACTTTCTTGAACTTGCAGTTGCACAGAAAGCTCCTGAGTTGGCATGTGGGCAACATCCTTACACTGAAAAGTGCCAGGATCAAAGCATAAGATTTTCTGCCAAAATGGCAGATGTATAAAAAAAAAAATCGCTACCAGAAATTCAGAGGAAGCAGAGAAACCTGCATTGCTATGAACATGCAGCATGACCTGGGAAGGTAGCCTGTTGTGCTGCTGATAAAGATTACTCTGGGAAAATGAGCCTCCAATCAATGGCTTGAACAATGTCAGTTAGGGAACAGTTTGCTGGAAGTAGTAGTGTATGTGGCAATGCATGCCAAGCTTTTCTTGATTGGCAACTTCTCTGCCTCAGATGATTTCATTATTATGAAGTTTGCTTCTGAGCCAGTTACATCAATCAATGCTGAGAGCATTTAAATCCTTTTAAGACCACTTTCTGTCTCTCTTGCTATCCTGGGACACCTCTTTGGCAGAAACTGTCACCCAACTGCCCACCAAAAGAAGATTTACTGCATGGACTGACTAGCACCTCATACAGGCAATGAAGGTGGAGTGGTTAACTTGAGACTGCTTAAACCTTTCACGTGTTCTGCATTTAATGCTGCCCATTTTTACCCATAATTAAAAAAAAGTAGCATTTACAGGTAAATTCAGCCAAGCATCATGCTAGGATTACAGTCAAGTGTATGCTAAGGAGTGGAATAAATGCCAGACCAGATAACAGAAATGATCTAATTACTGAGAATAAATCATCATTCAAGTGAAACAGGTAAATTCAGTTAGTTTTTGTCCCCAGCTGATCATGGCAAGATGAAAAATGTTCACACTAATGCAATCTAACACCTTTATGACTGAGCTGTAAAGAAATTTGACAGATATAGGACATTTGTAGAAAAGTGTAGAAAGGGAGTAGAAAAAAAATGAATGGTGACCTTGACCTTGATGATAAAACCTTAACAGTGATACAAAAATGCCATCAAACTGAGAAGCATATGTACACGATGGTTCATCCCTGGACCTTATTCAGCATTTGTGATATCAAGAAAAAAGGTTCCATTATTTATCCAACTTTATACACACAGTGTATGGGGCCCAAAGTGGCTGAGTGGTCTAAAGCTCTCACGTTACAGATCACTGCCGTCTCACCTCTGTCTGCATGGGTTCGAGTCTTGGGCTCGGCCAATGTGGGTACATGAGAAAGCTTGCCAGTAGCTTCTTGTGGGTCAGTAGTTCTTTCCTGGGTTTTTCGAGGTTCTTCCTCCACCATTAATACTGGCCGCCATGTACAGCCTATCTTGTGCTGAAAAATGATGTTAAACCCTACAACAACAACAACACAGTGTACAATAACCAAAATGATGCTGCTTAATAGAGATGATTTGAATCTGAACGATTTTCCCAATTTGCATATTAGTTTTTACAGCTTTTTATACATAAGCTGAGACAGTCTATAACACCTGTCTGTTAGTCTAAGATACTGGTCACAGACAATGTGAATGCCATATCATTCTCAACTTGCAACTATTTCATTTTCTGTAAGTCTTTAAAGAGGCAGTAAAGAAAGCCACTTACATAAGAACCTTTATATTACTGACCCATGACCATCAACTTGATGATACAGCCTCAAACATACAATGTTGTTGTTGTTGTTGTAGGGTTTAACGCCATTTTTCAGCACAAGATAGGCTATACATGGCAACCAGTATAAATGGTGATAACACTTCCAATCTGCTATATGGCACACCTTCTAATTATCATTAATAAGTATTCCAAGTTTCATTCCTTAATCTCAAATGGCTTTTGTGTCATATTGTAGAAATGGAAGTGTTACAGATGGAAAGCTAGATGGATGGATGAACAGATGGAAACCAATTTTTCCTAGTAAAAAATTTTTCTTTGAGAATAATTACCAACTCATAATACCTTAGGAGAACTACTACTATCTCAAAATCCCAGCCCTCCCAGATACTACTTTTAGCTAAAGGGAGCTAAAAGTTATCTGCCAACTGCTGTGGTAGTCAGGCAGAGTGACCTCCCCTTATACATAAGAAATTAGCAGCAAAGAACTTCTCAGTTACAACTTCCACTCATGCCAAGAAGCACACTCTCATATTGAGAGGCATTGCAAAAGCCAGAATCTATGTCTAATATATACCATTACATTTGGAGGAGTTTTTTCACTTCTCAGGAAAGTATACTCCATCTACATTTCGAACATTTTCTCTTTATATGCCAACAAAGTCCTGCCTTTGCAATTTGCTCACACTTTTTTGTCATCACACATTTAGGCACTTGCACATAGAGCTTAAGATTGGGTAATGTATTTAAAGAAGAAATGTGTATGTGTTTTAGATTTTTAAGGTAGCTTGAACAATTTTTCAATCATACTGCTATGATGTCTGCAGTGTGACAGTATACAATGATGTCTAGCAATGGGGCATCATGCCACAGATATTCTTGTGTGATGTCCCACCCAGTCACATTATCCTAACAACTGGCTGATCAGTCCTAATGCTAACCTCTTAATGCTGAGTGCCAAGCGAGGCAGCTGCTAGTAATATTTTTATAAGTCTCTGGTATGACTCAGCTGGGATTCAAACCAGTGACCTCAAAGAAATGTGGATATTATGCTCCCTGAATACTAAGAGAAAGAGATGAGGACTATAAAATACAATAAGTTGAATACTAAGGAAAAGGGATGAGGACAATAAAATGCAATAAGTTGAATACTAAGAGAAAGAGATGAGGACAATAAAATGCAATAAGTTGAATACTAAGGAAAAGGGATGAGGACAATAAAATGCAATAAGTTGAATACTAAAAGAGATGAGGACAATAAAATGCAATAAGTTGAATACTAAGGAAAAGGGATGAGGACAATAAAATGCAATAAGTTGAATACTAAGAGAAAGAGATGAGGACAATAAAATGCAATAAGTTTACTACTAAGAGAAAGAGATGAGGACAATAAAATGTAATAAGTTGAATACTAAGAAAAAGGGATGAGGACAATAAAATGCAATAAGTTGAATCCTAAGAAAAAGGGATGAGGACAATAAAATGCAATAAGTTGAATACTAAGAGAAAGAGATGAGGACAATAAAATGCAGTAAGTTGAATACTAAAAAAAGGGATGAGGACAATAAAATGCAATAAGTTGAATACTAAAAAAAAGGGATGAGGACAATAAAATGCAATAAGTTGAATACTAAGAGAAAGAGATGAGGACAATAAAATGCAGTAAGTTGAATACTAAAAAAAGGGATGAGGACAATAAAATGCAATAAGTTGAATACTAAGAGAAAGAGATGAGGACAATAAAATGTAATAAGTTGAATACTAAGAAAAAAGGATGAGGACAATAAAATGCAATAAGTTGAATACTAAGAGAAAGAGATGAGGACAATAAAATGCAATAAGTTGAATACTAAAAAAAGGGATGAGGACAATAAAATACAATAAGTTGAATACTAAGGAAAAGGGATGAGGACAATAAAATGCAATAAGTTGAATACTAAGAGAAAGAGATGACGACAATAAAATGCAGTAAGTTGAATACTAAAAAAAGAGATGAGGAAATAAAATGCAAGAAGTTGAATACTATAAAAAAGGGATGAGGACAATAAAATGCAATAAGTTGAATACTAAGAGAAAGAGATGAGGACAATAAAATGCAGTAAGTTGAATACTAAAAAAAGGGATGAGGACAATAAAATGCAATAAGTTGAATACTAAGAGAAAGAGATGAGGACAATAAAATGCAATAAGTTGAATACTAAAAAAAAGGGATGAGGACAATAAAATGCAGTAAGTTGAATACTAAGAGAAAGAGATGAGGACAATAAAATGCAATAAGTTGAATACTAAGAAAAAGGGATGAGGACAATAAAATGCAATAAGTTGAATACTAAAAAAAAGGGATGAGGACAATAAAATGCAATAAGTTGAATACTAAGAGAAAGAGATGACGACAATAAAATGCAGTAAGTTGAATACTAAAAAAAGGGATGAGGACAATAAAATGCAATAAGTTGAATACTAAAAAAAAGGGATGAGGACAATAAAATGCAATAAGTTGAATACTAAGAGAAAGAGATGAGGACAATAAAATGCATTAAGTTGAATACTAAAAAAAGGGATGAGGACAATAAAATGCAATAAGTTGAATACTAAGAGAAAGAGATGAGGACAATAAAATGCAGTAAGTTGAATACTAAAAAAAGGGATGAGGACAATAAAATGCAATAAGTTGAATACTAAGAGAAAGAGATGAGGACAATAAAATGCAATAAGTTGAATACTAAAATAAAGGGATGAGGACAATAAAATGCAATAAGTTGAATACTAAGAGAAAGAGATGAGGACAATAAAATGCAGTAAGTTGAATACTAAAAAAAGGGATGAGGACAATAAAATGCAATAAGTTGAATACTAAGAGAAAGAGATGAGGACAATAAAATCCAGTAAGTTGAATACTAAAAAAAGGGATGAGGACAATAAAATGCAAGAAGTTGAATACTATAAAAAAGGGATGAGGACAATAAAATGCAATAAGTTGAATACTAAGAGAAAGAGATGAGGACAATAAAATGCAGTAAGTTGAATACTAAAAAAAGGGATGAGGACAATAAAATGCAGTAAGTTGAATACTAAAAAAAGGGATGAGGACAATAAAATGCAATAAGTTGAATACTAAGAGAAAGAGATGAGGACAATAAAATGCAATAAGTTGAATACTAAAAAAAAGGGATGAGGACAATAAAATGCAGTAAGTTGAATACTAAGAGAAAGAGATGAGGACAATAAAATGCAATAAGTTGAATACTAAGAAAAAATGATGAGGACAATAAAATGCAATAAGTTGAATACTAAAAAAAAGGGATGAGGACAATAAAATGCAATAAGTTGAATACTAAGAGAAAGAGATGAGGACAATAAAATGCAGTAAGTTGAATACTAAAAAAAGGGATGAGGACAATAAAATGCAATAAGTTGAATACTAAAAAAAAGGGATGAGGACAATAAAATGCAATAAGTTGAATACTAAGAGAAAGAGATGAGGACAATAAAATGCATTAAGTTGAATACTAAGAGAAAGAGATGAGGACAATAAAATGCAGTAAGTTGAATACTAAAAAAAGGGATGAGGACAATAAAATGCAATAAGTTGAATACTAAGAGAAAGAGATGAGGACAATAAAATGCAATAAGTTGAATACTAAGAAAAAAGGGATGAGGACAATAAAATGCAATAAGTTGAATACTAAGAATTTGATGTACATACTGCTGAACATCAGAACAGGGAATTAAGATGGCACCTGTAAGCTTAATGAATGACAAATTAGACAATTTGAGATGCAAAATATTCATCTACAATAATTATTGACCAAACTTCAGTGAAAAAAGAAGTATACTTCCCAGTGATGAGAAAACTCTAAGGTTCACTCAAACTATTGGAAAGAACAAACTGGAAGACATTTTGAAAGAGCATGTAAACTGGGTAAGATTATAATTAATAACTGACAAATATGAAAGACCACTCCTATTTGACTTTCATAGCAGTAAGCAGTCTTTTGAGCACTTTTAAAATAAGCCAAAAGACATGGTAAACATCCTTTTTCTTCACTTAGGAGGGATGGATTTACAAGGTAGTGGATGTCCTCCTCCCAACTTATTATGATAGAGTAGTGTGTTTCAGAAGAAGAGCAGATACAATACATTTAATGCTTTCAAGAATGTTTAGCCATTTTAACTGATATTTTAGGCCATTTAACTGATATTAGGCCATTTAACTGATATTAGGCCATTTAATGGCACTAGGCCATTTAATTGATATTAGGCCATTTAACTAATATTAGGCCATTTAACTGATATTAGGCCATTTAATTGATATTAGGCCATTTAATTGATATTTAGCCATTTAACTGATATTAGGCCATTTAACTGATATTAGGCCATTTGATTGATATTAGGCCATTTAACTGATATTAAGTCATTTAACTGATATTAGGCCATTTAACTGATATTAGGCCATTTAATTGATATTAGGCCATTTAACTGATATTAGGCCATTTAACTGATATTAGGCCATTTAATTGATATTAGGTCATTTAATTGATATTAGGCCATTTAATTGATATTAAGCCATTTAATTGATATTAGGCCATTTAATTGATATTAAGCCATTTAATTGATATTAGGCCATTTAACTGATATTAGGCCATTTAACTGATATTAAGCCATTTAATTGATATTAGGCCATTTAATTGATATTAAGCCATTTAATTGATATTAGGCCATTTAATTGATATTCAATCAACTACAGATATATACCATATATACTCATTTATAAACTGAGTCACACTGCAAAGAACAAAGATCATGATCTGCCATAGAAAAATGCACCTGCAAATCTGGGTCTATACTGTTTGTTCTACTGATTACTCCTAATAAACTGTACAGACCCAGATCTTTCAATGCATTATGTGACAGTAGAACTGGGTCTGTGCAGTTACAGTTGGACTCATCTTAAAAACGTGAGTACTTAAAAACGTGAGTATATATAGTATATAAAGAGTATATATAGAATATAAAGATAATTCAGGTACCTTCGACAGGAGAGACAATCTAATGATCAAATATTGATCTCTGTAAAATATATAAAATGCCATTAAACTTTTACATGATCATTTTTAATTAAATATTATGGCTGCTCAGCCAGGCCTTCACATGGGGTAAAATGGTTGCCTGGCATCAAGTTTTAGTTTTTAGTGGATTTTTCTACCCATGATAATGCTGGCATATGGAATGATTTTTTGCTTCCTAATTGCTTACATCTTTTGCAAATCTTTATCTTTATATGTATATAAGTTATCCTTTAATTGGCATCATATAGCTAGTATTGTGCTGATGTGCTGTTAAGCCATATACTTATATACATAACAAATTTCAATATTTCTGAGTTGCAAGTTCAGCACAATGAAGATGCATTCCCATTTCAGTACCTACCTTGCATTTCAGACATGAATACTGCCCCAGTTTGTTGCAGGACATACCTAGGAGAAATGGAAGCAGATATTCTAAAAAAATATAATCTTGTGTCACAGTTATACTTAAAAGGAAATATATATCTACGTACATTTCTTACTAAGAAATGGTCATTTCTTTTGTTTTTTAAGCCATTAGTGACACTACAGTCCATAAATGTACCATAATTTTTCTAACTTAAGTACCTTCACTGGCTATTTCAGATTAGTAGAACTGGCATGTAGTTTTTCGAGGGATGAACTTATTTTCATAATACCTACGTCCTATTATTTATTGCATTGCTTTCCTTTCAGGCACTCATAAAACCCAGTCCAAGCTAATGATTCCCTCCTCCAATTTTTTTTGAAGGTCAAATTTGAAATGAGCCAACATATGTAATACCTTCACTTTTGACTTGGACCTAGAGTAGAGGACATCAGAGTAATTTCAAGATAATATCTGCAACGCAGTTTTGCATAATAGCTTTATCCCCCAAGAAACAATATCTTAATAGCAGTAACACATTACCTAATACTATTGTATTGCTGAATTTAACAGTTAGCAAGTATGCTGATGACCTCATCAAATCTGGTATAGAAAGATACTGTAAATAATATTATGGTAGGAGTGTTCACTATAGTAAGCAAGTAGCAGGTTGCGTCCCTTGTCCTCACTAATGCTCTGGTGAGCAGGAAAGCAATATCAAGTGTAAGAACCTCAAAGGAAAGTTCGCTCAAGGGTTCAAAAGGAAATTTTGACAATGTCCAAAGAACACAAAAAAGATTCCATCTAGGGCATCAGTGAGTGGGATACCAGTCTCTGATGTTCAAAATACATGATGAGATCAGAAAGATCAGGGTCTGAGTGCGTTAGAAAGGGCTGCTATAAATCCCTTAATAGTGGACATCAAATGGTCTCTTTGTTTTGAAAATGAAAAGAAAATCTGCAAATGTGCTCAATGGAGGACAGCTAGGATCAATGTGTTTCTTACTCAACTAAACACAGAAGACTGGCAACATTACTAAAAAACTGGTCCTAGTGGATTTATCATTTGAGATGTTGTTGTTGCTGTAGTAGGGTTTAACACCATTTTTCAGCACAAGATCAGCTCTACATGTTGGCTAGTAGAACTGGTGGTGGAAGAACCCTGGAAAACACTGGGAAGAACCACCTACCCACGAAAAGCTACTGGCAGGCTTTCTCACATACCCACGTTAGCTGAGCCTGAGACTCGAACATACACAGAGGTGAGATGGCAGTGATCCAGAATGGTAAGTGCTTTAGACCATATGGCCACTTGGATCCCCATCATTTGAGATGAGCCAGATGTGAAGATGGAGAATCTATAAGCTGTTGTTAAGAGTCCCCTGCTACAACAGAAGGTCCCTTGTTTAAGATAACCTCCTGAGCTTGTCTACCAACAAGTCAAGCAGATTATTGAACCATGAATATTGGGGCCACAGGGGGTTACCAGGATCAGTAGAGCAGTGGAAAACCTGAATTGGAGGAACAATGCAAAATTATTTGGAACACTGTAACAGCATTTCTACAGAGATGATCCAACTTTAGACTGAAAGTGTTCACTGCCCAAGTCCTCTTATCTGATCTGAAGTTTAGAGATGTAAATAATGGAGAGCTTGTTGTTCATTCTCATAGCAAAGTCCACCAAAGGTCTCTCCCATAGTTGGAAAAGTGACTGCTACTGACTGGTGCTGAGACTATTCTATGAGAAAAACACAACCGCATCTGGACAAACTGTCAGTATATTTCTCTTGCCCAGGACTTGATGAGGCTTCCCCATGGAGGAGGTTCCAGATTTCCATGTAAAGAGAAGGTGCATGTATAACCTCCCTAATGATGATCAAGGAATGATATCACAGATGTGTTGTTCAAGACAACCATAATGCCATGATGTCTTATGAGACTGACACAACCCTGTAATGCTAGAAATACTATCTGCATTTCCAACTTGCTTATTATGAAGGGTCACTTATTTCAGGGACATAAAATCATGAAGAACTACACCATCTGACCCCAAGTGTGTACCTCTTCAGAATATACATACATGTACCAAAAGAAGTGGGATTCAGGGATGTGAACTGGGACTAGAGTTGGAAATGGGTTCTGATTTAGCCACCAATGATTACGGTGGTACAAAATTTTATCCCAGAGGGATATAAGCAGATAAAGGGTTGTCATGCGGTCTCCAGTCTACTAAAAACAGAAACTGGAGTGGGTACAAGTAAAGTTTCTCTAAATGAACCAAATCCACAGATGAATCTATCATTATGGAAAGTCCAAGACACAAAGTCTTGGCTGCAGCCTCTGGCTAATGCTGAAGCTCACCTGGAAACAATGATTCATTCTTCAATAGACTGAAGAATGTTGCCAAAGAGATCAACAAAAGAGTATGGCCTAAAGCTCCCAAACCTCTATCAGGAGCTAAGCCCAGATCCTACTTGTGATACCCCAAGTTCAGGAAGGAGGGGACTCATGGGTCAAGGGTCCAAGCCAGTGAATAATGGTTTGGACATAGATAAAACAGACCACACCTTGTGATTTGTTGTCCACAGGAAAACATCTGTGTTAGCTCCCAGACTATCATAACATGTGGGAGCAACATAAGGTCTGGACAAGATGCTGCCTCCAGATGCCTACCCAGACTGGAGAGAATCTTTTTGTTCTCAGTGTTGGAAGGCTTACTACACAAATCTGAGGGAAATGTTGTTGTTGTTGTTGTTGTTGTTGTAGGGTTTAACGCCATTTTTCAGCACACGATAGGCTATACATGGCGGCCAGTATAATTGGTGGAGGAAGAACCCTGGAAAACCCTGGGAAGAACCACCAACCCACAAGAAGCTACTGGCAGGCTTTCTCACGTACCCATGTTAGCCGAGCTTGAGACTCAAACTCATGCAGACAGTGGTGAGATGGCAGTGATCCGTAACAGTGAGTGCTTTAGACCGCTCGGCCACTCGGGGCCCCTTAACCATCTGTGCTTCTGTATTACAAATAAATGGAAAGCAATTGTATATGTTCAAATTAATATTACTGTTTGTTATTATACACAAGGTAAACTGGAAGCAGAAGGTAAAAATGTCCCCAAAATGTTTAGTTTTCCTATCAAATTTAATTTTATTACTTGCCAGTTATAAGTAGTTTGAACAGAAGTCACTATTTTATATTTGTGCTAGTTGCTACTCAAGTATAATTGCCAATTACTCTGTCTTCACTAACTGATGTCATTGAGTGCCATGTAACCAATGGAAAATAATGAATAATTTACCATACCGTATTTATGACTACAGTTTACAGTCAGTACATTAGACAAAATATTGGGTAGGAAAGGATTAATCCATTGAAGTGTTATTCAAAACCAACATATTTCATTTGTTCACTTATATCCATGAAAATAAGTGAATTTGCTGGAAGAAAATTTTAAAATCATTAAATTTTGGGCATGCCTATTATACAAAAAACAAAAACAATTGAACAAGTTCAAACTGAACAGCACCAGCCTTGAATCAGCCCTAAAAACAGAACTGTGTGCATTATTCTCAAAAAGTTCTGGTACATATGTAATGTGTGTGAAAAGCAAATAACTGACAGCAGCAGAAAGACTGAAGTTAATTATCTGTACAAACTGTAAGACATGGGGAAAGAGGCATGAATATTAATCATTTCAAAAAAAGGTCAATCTTACCCCAAATCTACAATATTGGAATTAATAATATTTGGTGAAAATATATATTTTTGTATTTTTTAAGGAATGGCTATGCTGAACATTTAAGATACTAATTACATGCAATTCATTTTTCATCCCCCAGTGGATGAGGTACCAACTATTTCCACGTCATCAGTTTGTGTGACGTCTTCAATTTGTGTCAGAACACGAGAGCTTTCCTCTTGTTCTATGGTATCAACCATAGCAGATGCTATTACTGTAATAAAATCAGTTATCTTACATTTCGACATTCATAAATCTCACAGCGTACTGTTATGCTCCACACAATTCTCTTACAGCTGATCAATAGATCAGTTTGTTATACCCCACCAAGAGACAATTTAATCAGAAGCCCTGGAAAGTTTCTGCAAAAAAACACAAATCTCAATCATACAGATGCCTGTATTTAAACACTAAATCTACCTTAGTATAGCTTGATTGAGATTACCAGCAAAATGAATGACCAAGACTTAATTTGACAAAGCATTATTTTTTATGTATAAACCACAAAAAAATCCCGTACTCATTGGGTACAAATTGCAAGAACCACAAATAATTTGTGTGACCAATGATTTTGAGAAATTGCATGACCAATGATTTTGTTTTTGCAAGTGACCCGAAATTACGTGGTCTGGCAGCATCTCTGTAAAAAATTTGCAAATTTGAAGAAAAAAAAAACATGTAAAAAGAAAGCAGTGATTTTAAAAGAAGAAAATAATTCAGCATCAAAAGATGACAACCAAAAGTGGGTGCAATCATTTACCATTTTGTCACAGGGGTGAAATAACAGTGTTAAGAAAATACCACACTTTATCAACAGAAATGAACATACATTTGTAATTTTCTGACTCCAGTTGCTGACAACTTGCTTGATGTTCAAACTGGTCATCTTCACACAAGAACACCTGACAGAAGGAACACTTGAACACTCTTCCACCTGTAAATGTAAGTGAGATTTGGATTTTAACATAGATTTAACAATTTTTTAGTCATAGCACTGCAACGTGTACAGTGTGGCAGTTAAATTGTACATGTCTGACTTCAGACTTCTACCATAACAAGTTGTGCAATAACATGTCCTTGGTTCTTGTAACAGGCAAAACTCTGAAAATTGACTGGAAACACATTTGTTGACATATAAAATACAATTTTTACTTTTCCATCAAATACTTCCATCCCGATTGCGTAATGGATAGTCAAAATTTAGTCTACATAACACTGATATCCTAAAATGAGTAAGGATAGTCAAAATTGTGTTTATATATCACTCACAAGCTCAAATGTGTAACAGATAGTCAATATTGTCTCTATATATCACTCATAACCTCAAATGTGTTTATACTCAACATTGTGTCTATATATCACTCATATCCTCAAATGTGTAATGGATAGTCAAAACTGTGTTTATATATCACTCACAACCTCAGATATGTAATGGATAGTCAAAATTGTGTTTATATATCACTCACAACCTCAAATGTGTAATGGATAGTCAAAACTGTGTTTATATATCACTCACAACCTCAAATATGTAATGGATAGTCAAAATTGTGTTTATATATCACTCACAACCTCAAATATGTAATGGATAGTCAAAATTGTGTCGACATATCACTCACAACCTCAAATATGTAATGGATAGTCAAAATTGTGTCTACATATCACTCATAAGCTCAAATGTGTGATGGATAGTCAGAATTGTCTAAATATCATTCATATCCTCAGTCAATTTTCTCTAAGTCTACACCTGGTAAATGAAGTTTTACCTTTTTTAATTTCTAATATGTCCATGCATTTCAGTAGGTTATGACATTCAGCTGTTGCACCAATTGTCTCCAAATGAAATATGTCTCAATTTAATTAATTATTACTTAATTATAAATCAATACTGCAGGCATAAAAAAAATTGCATAAAATTATATATAAAATCATCTTTCAAAGCATTAAAAAGCTGTGGTTTGTATTACAAAAAGTTATGAACAGAATATTTTATTAAAATAAAATATCATTCATTCTTCAAAGAACAAAAAATATAACTGTCCTGGTTTTAATTTATGTACATTAACATGCATGTTGTACATCGATATGCATGTTGTACATAGATGTATATGCTGTACACTGACATGCATGTTGTACATTGATATGCATGTTGTACATTTATGTACATGTACAAATACATTGACATGCATGTTGTAGATTGACATGCATGATGCATGTTGTGTATTGACATTCATGTTGTACATTGCTATGCATGTTGTGCATTGATATGCATGTTATACATTGATATGCATGTATAAGTACATTGATATGCTTTTCTTCATTGACATGCATGTTGTACATTGATATGCATACTGTGCATTGACATGCATGTTGTGTATTGACATTCATGTTGCACATTGACAAGCATGTTGTAGATTGACATGCATGTTGTACTTTGACATGCATGTTGTAGATTGACATGCATGTTGTACATTGATATGTATGTTGTAGACTGACATGCATGTTGTACATTGATAAGCATGTTGTAGATTGACATGCATGTTGTGTATTGACATGCATGTTGTACATTGACATGCATGTTCTACATTTGTATGCATCTTTAACATTGATATGCATGTTGTACATTGACAAGCATGTTGTATATTGACATGTTGTACACTGACATGCATGTTGTATATTTATATGCATGTTTTAAATTGATATGCATTTTGTATATTGATATGCATATTGTACATTGATATGCATGTTATACATTGATATGCATTCTGTACATTGATATGCATTCTGTACATTGATATGCATCTTGCACATTGACATGCATGTTGTGCACTGATATACATGTTGTGTATTAACATGCATGTTGTACATTGATATACAAGTATTGAAATGCATGCTGAATATTGACATACTTTTTGTACAATGACATGCATGTTGTACATTGACATGTGTTGCACCTAGGGGCTTAAACTATGTAACAAGACAAGGTAAAACACAACAAGCAAACAAGTTTCCAAAATATATATTTATTTCCCTAAAATATAAAATCAATGTGAAAGAATCAGAAGTGTGATCTATAGTGTTAGAATTACTATTCATAAGAACAGTCATTAGCCCAAATGTCTTTGTTTTAGAAAATATTATAAAACCCTATAGAATACAGATATCAGTAATGCATGCATGTTGTACACTGATATGCATGTTATACACTGACATGCAAGTTGTTGTATGTTTTTTTGAATCATTTAATATTATCAATTCTTTAACCTGAAAATATCACAGAGTGTAAACTTGATAAATGTACACGACTTTAGTCTTACAGGTGTCTTTGTCTGTATTATAGTTGTTTGAATGCATGCTGTATCACATGGTGTGTGACTTATTTTGATTTGTTATATGTGTCACATTTGTTTATTATACTTGTTCTAAATGTATGCTGTGTCACATGGTATGTGATTTAGATTTATGCATGTGTGACTGTGTGTGTGTGTATGTGATTTATTTAGATTTGTGTCTTATATATATCTAATTTGAAGATTATTCCATTTATAAGTATGGTGATCTGAGTCAACCATCTTTCCAATACAGTGTAACCCCACTATAACGTGCTCCGTTATAACACGAATTCAGATAAACGCAGTTGTGGCGTGGCTCCTGAAATTTCATATGTATGTATTTTTCTTGTGCAAAAAAAATAATCTTAAAAAGTACGAAAAAAAAAAAGTAAAAAGTTGCTCATCATTTTGGGGAAAAGATCGCGTATGATTATCTTTGTTATTGTAGGGTTTAACGCCATTTTTCAGCACACGATAGGCTATACATGGCAGCCAGTATTATTGGTGGAGGAAGAACCCGGGAAATCCTCGGAAAGAAATACTGACCCTCGAGAAGCTACTGGCAAGCTTTCTCACTTACCCAAATTGGCCAAATCCGAGACTCGAACCCAGCAGACAGGCAAGATGGCAGTGATCTGTAACGGAGAGCGCTTTAGACCAGATCGTGTATGAATAATACGAGACGATCGTGGCTTGGCTCCTGAAATTTTATATGCATTTTTCTCGTACACAAAAAAGTAATTTTTTCTTCTTAAAAGTAAGAAGAAGAAAAAACGCATACAAACTTTAATCTGGGATGGCATAGGTCTTCGCTAATGTTGCAAACTTGGATTGTTTTTCCTGGCTGCAAAACATATCATGTGGCTTTTTTATTTATTGGCAACATTATTGGCTGTTTTAATTTTTTTATACAACCATTGGTTTGGAGTGCAGAAATTCAGAGGTCCCATGAAAGGAAGCCGCAAACTGGATATAAAATGCACTGAAATGTATCTATTGTTACATAAACAAATTCTCTGTCCATACTGACAAACCATCTAAACAGTGCATTGTTATATCATAATCTGCTTATCTTGACATCTAGTATGAGTTCTGTATGTTCTGAAATATCCGCTCTTTTTGTTGTTGACATTTCTGGTAACGGAGATCAACCGGACGAGGCACTGTCTTGTAATCTATCTTTCATCGGATTTTCGGCCGTTCGCTAGTAATTAATATATTTACAAAAACTGACATTTGTATGTGGTTGGTTAAGTAAAATTCCTCTTCTTTTCAGAATTAAATCCTTCAGAAAGCTCACGTTTTCTGCAATAATCCCAGTCATCAGAACACCTGCGTCTCTATCGTCCGTTGACCCTTTGTTAATTTTCAGATGCATGCGTGGAAGGCAGCATCACGCTGCTACCACAAATGTAAAAAAAAAAAAATACATCTTACTTATTGGTTTATTCAGTAGGCATGGAGGGACAGTAACTAGAATAGTCTAAATGATGGCCAATTCCTTTTTAAAAATGTACCCAGATAAAATGGTTTGCTGAACTTTCAAAGGAAACAGATTACTTTTGAAGCACCGACTGTTATGAAAACGTACTCAGCAAATGGAAAAAATACCAGTCTCAATCATGCAACACAATTATTTGATGTTGCCGCCACAATAAGAAATGGGCATTTGTTTGGTTCTCCAAAGCTGTCCTTTAGCGGTGACTTCAATAGCGCATGCACCCTTCATCAAAGAAAGCCGACTATAATCTTTCAACAACAGCAAAGAGCTTTTCTTCAAAGGAGGTCAGTACCAAACTTAAATAAAAGTGATGGAATCTGATGGATTTTTGCATTTTCCAACATGAGTGATACATGTTAACTGTGCTGTGAAAGTTTCCTTTTTGTAGGGAAAAAGATTATGCTAATGAATGCTACCAATGGCAGCTTAAAACGCAAACTAACTTTTACCGACTTGGAACATACTTTAAAGTAAATGTGTTTCGTCATTCGTTACGTGATTGTGTTATGTTTTTCCACTGAATTTAGACCAATATAACCTGTTACAAAATTAATGAATATTTTAAAGCTGTGTGTGTGCATATTTTCGATGGAATCACTTGTATTGTGGATTTAATGTATATGATGAGGTTCACAGGTAAGTACACGGTGTTGATACTCTATTCATGCTATACATTAGACATTTATATATAAACAGGATTCACGTGTATGTACCAATTCATGGTTCTCTGAATAAAGTAAACTATTATATTATGTCTTCTCTGTTTTCACTTCAGGTGCATTTCTCATTTAATATGCATCAATTTAAGATGGTAACTGCCGACAAAGCACGTATTGTACCGTCTGCATTTACTACGCTCACCCACACTCACCCAATTTTTTTGGTGTGTGTGTGTGGGGGGGGTACATTTACTTCAGCTAATTGCCTTGGTTGCATATAACACGGTTCGGTGTATATAACGCGGTCGGGTTTTATGGCTCCCAACTACTGTGTTATAGCGTGGTCACACTGTATTAGGGCTGTTCCAGTAAAACATATACCCCCCGGGGGGAAGGCACTTTCAAATTCAACCAACCCACAACAGAAGCAATTTAAAAAAATTATGATCCACCATCAGATGTGTTTTAATCGAGAATCACTGCCCCCTACAGAAGTATATTTTTTAACATAATTTCTGGCTATGGGTTAGTGGGCGGTAGAAGCGATTTTAATATTGGGTTGGGGACAGAAGCGATTTAAATGACAGCTAGCTGGAGGTAATCTACTGATTTCATATACATCATATAATCTACTGCATATTTTTATTTATATTCATTCATTATAATCAGTCTTTTGTCCTTTTGTTTGTTTTTCTGTCAGCCAAGTATGTCTCTGATACTGTGAAATCACAGATTTTCATGGTGGCTTATTATCTGTAGATGTCATTGAGCAGTCCCTTAATACCTACTAATTTAACATCCATGAATACAGATTTTATAATAGATATTTCCATTCTAATACAGAAATCATGAATTTGTAGCCTTACTAAACTCTGTGTTTCCTAAAGTGATCAATATGTCTTGCTATTTTTCTTTGTTCTCAGGCATGCTGCTTTTGATTAGAATAATAGTTAAATCTTGTATTGCTTTAAATGTGTGGTCAGATTCTATGATTCATTGCTATTATTTTTTCCAATAAATGTTTGGTAAACCTTTATGATTTGTCAGAGAAAAAAAACCAATGATGCCTGTGGAAGTGATGTTGCATCATTTGTCTACTTTTACAAAATATCATTTCTTGTAAGAACATCTTTTTCAGTTACCGATGTCTTATTTTATTTTTACGCCTTGTTGCAAGACTAATGTAAAGTTATAACAAAA
This sequence comes from Sinohyriopsis cumingii, assembly GCA_028554795.2. Classification (NCBI taxonomy): domain Eukaryota; kingdom Metazoa; phylum Mollusca; class Bivalvia; order Unionida; family Unionidae; genus Sinohyriopsis; species Sinohyriopsis cumingii. The sequence continues at coordinate 41,600,985 of CM068829.1, forward strand.
TATATGAAGTCAAACATTTTTATATCATAGATTTAACAAAATGGATGAAAGGCAAGGAATCATTTTTCCCAGAGCACTCATAAAATCAATGTCATTGCAGTTAACTGCATTGTCAACGCATCATCATCACTGATGGCCTAGCAGTAACATTATGCACTTTCAATCCAGTTGTCACAGGTTCTATCTCCCACTTCTAGTCTTTCATATGAGACTTATACCTATGGCCTGAGGGGCTTTCTTGGCAGAGTGGTATAAGATGCTTGTCTTGTGATACAGATCTGAGGGGCTTCCATGGCAGTGGTACAAGATGCTTGTCATGTGATTACTTGGCTCCAATGTGCTAATGAGAATGTTGCCAGTTACTTGTGGAAGGTCAGTAGTTCTACATAAGTTGTGTTTGGTGTCTCAAAAGGATTGGATTTTCTTCAGCAGTAAAACTGGCTGCCATATATAGATTCTCTTCATCTGAAAATGGTGTAAGGCCATACTGATCTAATGAAACCCCGAGAGCTCATGTCTAAATGACTTCAGCTGTTGGAGATAAACGTCAAATCAACAGAGGCTCCATGTGCCCAAGTGTACTAAGCTGCCTGCTTTTACATCACTTAAACATCTCACAGAGTGAGTTTGTGTCACAGATCAACCAATTTAGGTTGGTGGTCTTTCGGGGTCCTTCCTCCACCTAATATACTGTAAACAAATCACCAAAAAACCCAAAATCAAACCACACTGAATCAACCAACTAATCAACTGTAGCAACAGCAGCAAAGGTACTAGTCAATCATTTTTGCCACAGCTGTACAAGTAATTTTTGTAGACATTAGAATATCGTCAATTATGCCTTTCTGACAGTTACCTAAAAGTCATCATCAGTTGGTGCAAATGGATTTTTCATGGTGAGCATATGAGATGGAAAAGTCTTGAGCAATCCTGCATCACACACTGCCGAAAAGTTTACATTTTAGCTCACTTAAATTTTCTCTTAACAATGCTCATTGTTCCAACTAGAATTGTTATAACTTATTCAAGCTATATTCACCAATATGTGATGATATGCATCTGTAATAAATATTTGAAAAAAAGTATGAGAATGCATCAATGTTTTTAATGATGCATTTGAATTGAGCAACAACTACAATAAACAAACCAAGAAATAAAATTATTCACATCTCTCAGGCAGAAGTAGGGTATAATCATAATCTGCCAAAAGATTTTTAATTTTTTAAATTTGCCAAATATTTTTATCAACCATACTGATTCAGTGGACATATCACCAGAATGGACAGAAACAGACCAGAAGGTTAAAATCAATTTGATACAGCTTTTAAGTAGCTACATTCATATTGGTTTAGTTAACTGTACACCCTTTATTGTCTTCCTTTTGATGAAATTTCTTACTGAAGCTAAGAAAATAATGTTGCACACATAAAAAAGGAGGCACACTTCTACTCATTATTGTTTTTATTATACTTCTCCATTCCAGCCTGTTCTTATGATCTTCTCCCCCCACATACTGTTTGTCTTGTTTATGATATGTATCTAAATTTCTCACTTACTTTTCCTACTACTATACAAATGTTCTGTGAATATGCATATCAGTGTGAAACACAATGGGGAGACTAAATTCAAGATTAAAAAGCTCTACATTTCTGGATATATTCTGCTTGGATTCCATATTTCTGCACAAAACTCAAGAGTTCAGGACTCTGCACTAATTCAGTTCCCACTGTAAATTTGTGCAAACACCACGATATTAAAATTTAGTAACTTAAAATTTTGAGTGCTCATGATCAAATTTATATCAGTATAGACACATCTATGATGACAGCTTTTGTGAAGAAAAAAAACCATAACAGCCGCACCATTTTCTGGATCTATACAAATTTGAAATGTGTGCTTTCAATACTGCACCAAAGAGTCAGCTGCTGATTTCAGCAATGAGTCATCCAAACTTGGGTCTGTAAAGGGATGGAAATTATGTTAATAAAACAATGTCCCTCACTTTTTTCAGTTACAAGTAGTACAAGCTCTCAAAAGATTTTTTTTACTAAAATCTTACTTTCATTATCAACCAATCAGGGACAGTCAAACACATATATACTCTATTTTATCTTCACTGATTTATAGTATGGTTCTCGTTCTTTCACATCTGTAGTAATGGGAGTCCTTGAACAACTCAATGATTGTAAGCCTTTTTTGACCATGCTGAATGGACACACTGTAAGATAATGTTCAAGTAACAGAAATACCATGGGATAACCAGAGACCAATAAAATTGAATAGTCAAGTTATCTCCTCTGCAGGGATGCTGCCAGGATTTCAGGATGTACTCTAAGTTTTGTGTGTGTGTGATCTCCAATGAGGAAGTGGTGGTGGTGGGAATAGCCATTGTTAAATATCTCCCTAACACTTAAATATCTGTCACTCTTTCTTACTGTTCCACTCTGTTACAGCTCTACTGAAATCAAAATTCTCGAAGAGATGTCATCTCTAGTTGTATAGCGATTATTACTGTGAGGTCATTGGCATGGTCACGTGGTTGTGGTGGGGTCATGGTTGGGATGGCATAAAGACTATAGGCTTACTCCATATTTGACAGCTAATTATGATGTTGTCAAAAGAATTAAAAATTTTCTAGCAATTCCGTTGGACTCGGATATTTGATTCATAGTCAATGAACAGGTTCTAATATTGATGTGTTTATTTTGGAGCTATTTTCCTCCATCACATTCAAGATTTGGATATACCAAAGGTGAAATTGGTACAGTTGCATCCTAAACTACTATCGTGGCTACTTCAAATGTTATTTAATGTGAGACTTTAATGCAAGAACTAGTAGCTTCAGTGATTTTTGGGTTAAAAAAATTAATTTCTTCTCAAACAACTAAATTTGGTGCAGATTACATTGTTTTTTAATGATACGGTGAGAAGTCTTGATGTGTAAAAATTGCACAAGAAATGAACTTCAGATCAGAAAATTACTACCACTGGGAAAATACTGATAGGAATATACAGAAATAATGATATAATTATTTAAGTAGAATATGTGGTGACAATACAAGCACTAGTTCTACAACTTTGTGCAAAATACATCTTGTACAACTATTCTGTTGTTTCTAACAGCACTGTAATATGGCAATAATTTCTGTCCACTTTTTACTTTAATCCCTTGCTAATTAATAGTTTTAGATTTTACAACTCTAAGCACATTTTACCTTTTGACAATAACACATCATTATAAATATTTAGATTGCAAGAAAATAGAAGTTACAATTTTATTAAAAGCACCGGTACCAGTAAGACTAAAGGATTTGGTAAAAAAAAAGAAAAGAATCAGGATGAACAGATTAGTAGTGTAGTAAAAAATCCATGTATCAGAATGACATCAAGTATTTTTTCATCAATTTCATCATCAGTTAATGATACTGCTTAAAAATGTATTATACTAGATAATATACTCTTTTAGTTATCCATTTTGCAATACAAATACCAAATGACGGCTTGGAACTAAGTGCCAAAAGGTCTGCAGAAAATACCACCATGATCTATATATATGGAAGAACCGAACATAAACAGGTCAAATTTTATCCATCTTGCTTTGAGTTTACACAGATCAGTCAGTCTCTTATGTTTAATGTCATTTAATTTTTGCACATAGAGAGCATGTACATCATTTGGTCATACATATGCATCTGATACAAAAGTTTGTCTTTTTATTCTTTTGTTACTCAGTGGTTCTGCCAACTTGAGATCTACACACACTTAATTATGTTGTATGGGGATTCTCTGATGTTCCTTATGAGCATTAATCTGTTAATTGTTTCTGAATTTCATATGATCCTCCTCCTCGATGTACAAATATTATTCTGAGCTGTGAACTCCTTTCATTGCCTGCTGTCTGAAACGCATTTGCATAACTAGCTTGAACAAGTTACTGTTCTTTATTCTTGTGCAATTTTCAACATCTCACACGTATGGCCCCATGGGTATTCTCTCTTGGATATCTCTGTCCCAGAATGAAAAGTTCTGAACCAGAGGTCTCATTAGGATTTTAAAACTAAGAGTCCATGGCTCCCATTTTGGTAAAAATATGAGTCCCATCAGGAAAAGTTGCAGTCCCCTCTCAGAAAACTATGCCAATTATAGTAACTACTGGTTGCCATAGAGTTTAATTTCTTCATTCTTTATAACACTGACATATTTATAACACTGACATAGCTCTTGCTTGTCCATCAGAGCGAGTCTGAATTTTTTCGATCCATGGAAGGTCTTATTCAAAGCACTAAGCTAGGCATCACGCACTTTCATACACTTGGCTAATGTCCCTTTCAAATTATCAGTTCTAGCAACTGTAGCCCTCTCCTGAATCTCACAATCTTCGTCAGTTTGCCATTGAACCCCAAAATACTCATTCAAGTCTATGTCTCAACATGTCATGATTCCGAGGTCATGTGCACTGCTTATTCCGTTACACTCGGAAATGAACACTAGAATGAAAGCTAAAGTTGTTTATTTGATGTACTGTTATAAATGACCACATGTACATCTCTGGGTATTTCTGCCTCTAAATTCAAGCACTGTAAATATCAGTAGATTTTCCCACCCAGCTGCCAGTCAAAGCCTTTGATCTCGCTGCTTAGCTATTGCAGCATGTTCTTTTGATGTACTCTTATAATGGTGACAACGGGGGGGGGGGGGGAAGGGAGGGGGGCTTACAACCACTAAATTCTGTCATTGCAAATATCATCACAGCTAACTGATCAACACATTTTTCCACTATGGTGGTGCTATACAGTTTCGCATTTTGCATAGGGTTAGGATTTTAAAGAAAAAGAATGTCCCCGTCTTTCCTCACTGGTTATACTGGCTATTTAAAAAAGACCTTGTATATCTTAGGTATAATGCAAAGAACCTTTAATTCCCTTTATTTTGGTGTATGATTGATGGGTGTACTATGGGTTATAGTGTATACAGCTTGGCCTTACATCAAATGTGCACCTTTCAAAAAAGTGCTAGCTCTACTTGGTCATTTTCACTTCCTGAACTTGAGAGGTCAATTGTATAAAAAAGAGCCGATAACTTTTTTTACATTTTATATATTTGGTAATTCATTCATTGCACTTTCAGAAGCTGGTATTGTCTAGTCTGGCAAAATTCATTTCCCTATTTTAATAGCTGCTATGTATAGTGTACTTTAGACTAATTCAGACTGATTTTTTAACACAAGGGAGCAGTCATTTTAGTTAGCAGTGTGCTTAAATCATGTAAAATTTCCAAAAGTACAATATCCAAAAGAAATATCATCCACATTACATTAATGTAGCATAGAGGTATGCAAACATTCTCTCCACTGTGCATGTTTTAAATGCGAACTACTTCACTATACATACGTCACTCTCTCAAAAGTACATATTATCTGGTGAGCGCCACCTATGTAGGTGACTGATGCAGGACTGGCAAGTATTTGAATTTTACCGCCTGCCTAAATAAAAAAAATTGGCGTCCAGATACGCGTGATTTTAAGCGTTTCCGAGACCTCTGTCAGTTTTCACTAACATGAACCCTGCCAAAGATTCACTTCCTTGAATCAGTGTTTTGCTGCCTCTTATGCCAGATGTTTCACTTCCATAATGCTGTATTAGGGTTTTAAGTCCAACATTCCCATAGTATTCTTGTTCAGACATGGGTATATTTAATAAATATAACTGGCATATTCTCCATCCTACATCGGACTCGCACTCAACATTACTTCTGGGCTCAAAATCACACACTGGTATTTCCAGTGACATTTTTCCAATGTCCAACAGACCGATATATATGAAATTCATTGTCATCATAGCTATCACCAGCCAGTATTTGCCGACTGAAAAACGTTGTCTGAAGACAAACCGTGTTGTGATTCAACCATTTTGGTTTCCTGTGTGGCCCTTTTTGGAAACACGCATTTGTAAAACTCACACGATGAAAGTAAGGCTAAAACTCAAAAAAATGCCTGTTCCAGGGCCAAGGAACAAATCAAATTTCGTTTAACAGCCATTCATGTCGAACCGAAGTATCCTGATATCTGGATGTTGCATCAAGTGTTGTGAGACAGCTGCGGCAGCACGAATTACGTCGCAAAATGCACTTTTTAAGTTAAAGTTAAAAGTTTAATAAAAATTGCATACTGCGCAAAGAACATTTTTTATATCCATGACGTTGACGTAATTTGCCAAACGCGTATCACTGCTTTAAAATTACGCGAATTCGTACAAAGTACGTGCACTCGCGTGTATTGGCATCATTTTCTGACCCAATGTTTTATTCACGTTAGACCGCTAGGAGGGGGGTAGATGCAATTTTAAATATATATTCGGGGGTTTTTTTCTTTTTTCTTTCTGACAAACCCACCAGCGATTTCTCATTTTGTTAGCACAACCCACAACAGAAGTGATTTTCCTAACCAACCTTCCACTGTCAGAATTAAAATAGTTCGAAACACAACCTCCTACAGAAGGTTTTTTGAAGTGCCGTCCCCGGGGGTGATGTATGTTTTACTGGAACAGCCCTTAGTGTGAACACCACTAGTAAACAGTTGCCATATGCTTTGCTACTGACAACAGAATTTCAGAGCAAAAGAAGACGCCTGGGTTCATGTTTTGTTTACTTATGTATTCTTATACTGCTGTAAAGCTAATATTTGTTGCACAGTCTCTCCCTGATCTTTTTAGCACATGGTAACTGATATGCAGAGATTTGACATCCACAGACATCGCCTGCATGCACAGACAGCTCTAACCAAGTACAGATATATGATTCCCACATACAGAGGTAAGTGGCATTATCCAAAGATATATACAGAACTATATGGCTTTTGCACTAAACATTTTATACCATATATACATGCTTACAATTCTAGCTCAACTGTAAACAACATGGTGATCTGCCATCACATCATACACTAGCAGATCAGGATCTATATTGTTTGTTCTACTTATTATTCCTAACAAACTGCATACACCTGGATATGCTGGTACATTATATGATGGCAGATCTGGGTCTGTGCATTATGCAGGTGGACTTGGCTTTTTCAGCATATATGGAAGTGATGTTTTACTGTGTCAAAAATATTCATTGTACTGGATCTGCACAGAACCCCGCTTTGAACAGCATAACTACCAGTAACGTCTTCATATTCAAAAACACAAGCCCAATTTTCCCTAATGATTCCAAACAATTCTAGGTTTGCTATACATCAGAAATATGAGTTTTCTTACCATGATCCCAGACCCCTCTCTTGCACTCCAGGCAGATGGCTTCTTGAAGGGGACATGTACAGGCATGTATAGTTAGGCACTTTTTACCATGGCAGATCCAGGCCTCACAGAAATCACAAATGGCACCCTGAGAAACAAAAAATGTCTTCAAAGTTTGGTAAAATTAAGTACTCTACTCTTATTTTATGAATAAATAGCATTATTACTTTATTTTACTTTATTTTTTAAAAAATCACAAATTTTTCAAACATTTCTGGCTATGTCAACACCAGCAGTAAACAATAATATGATCTGTCTTTTCAACACCAGCAGTAAACAATAACACAATCTGTCTTTTCAATCATATTCCTGCAGATTGGCAATGAAGACCATTGGGTTATAATCTGACTGTACTGTAATGGTCCATGGGAAAAATGGAATGGGACCAGTGAAGAGGGATACTAGATTTCTGACATATATGTGATGACCCTCCCTAGCTATCTCTCTCTCTCTCTCTCTCTCTCTCTGTCTGTCTGTCTGTCTGTCTCTCTCATATGACACCTGGGGAAAACTTAGATTCCATAGAATCCAAGTTGAAAATTATCTGCTAATATATGTATGTTAAATTATTGGGTCCATAAAGCTGCCAATCCCCATTTATAATTTCCCCAGCTAACTCAGACTTGAATGTAAAAAACTTACCATAACCTTTGTCAGTTTAAAACTAAATGTAGTTAATGTACAGTGACCAACATACAATGGCAGATTATCATATTTAATGACACACATCAACCCACAGTTACATACTGTAACAGTGATTTCTACATCGCATGATAAATTGACATAGAAGCAAACCTTAATAAAAACCAAAATAGTCATTAAAACATGAAATACAGGTCACAGAGACCTCTTTTTTGATGGATCTGTCCTCAAATCATATCATATACACAAAGTAATATGATTCTGCTGCAAAAAGTGCATTAGAAATTGAGTTAAGTGCAAAAGTGTGTGATTGATGTATGGCTAGAAGGATGAACAAGGTTAACACACTATGAAATTTGCTTATGAAGACCTTATGAAGAAGAACTTTTCTTGTAAATCCGAAGTTTAGAGAAGACTGACATTCAGTAGCCATGACACCTCTACATGATGACATGAACTGATGGAGATCACACTCAGTCAAGATCTCATAATGATGCATAATAACTGCTGATGAAATCCAATATTTCAAACTAAAGTTTTATTCTGGAGAGCAATGTTACCAGAAGGAGGATGGGCAATCAACGAACATGCCTCTTAATAAAGAAAATGTAGAGGACATTAAGTTAAAATCATTCAAGGTCTCATCAATACAAAACTGCATGCCATATATAGTTGAAATCTGACAGAACTTGGTAAAGTTATGGTCCTGAAGCCAAGTCAGGAGGATGAATAGTCAAGGGCCATAACTCAATAACTTCAATATTTGACATCAAGGATCACTAGAAATCAAACTCACTCAAGTTCTAATGAATCTGATACCACATGCCAATATGGTTGAAATCCAACAACTGCTGGTTATGTCCAGAGGATGAGCAACAACTGCTGGTTATGTCCAGAGGATGAGCAATCAAAGGGATTTAACTCCTCTAAAGAAGATGAATCCCATGTAATGCACATGCAATCAAAGGGATTTAACTCCTCTAAAGAAGCCCATGTAATGCACATGCAAGTTGGAGACAATGTTCATACTAAATCAGAATATACTGACTAGTTAGTCTTAAGCTTTTATGGTTAAAAGCAACATTCCATGTGAAGACCAAAGTAAGTGTCAAATTTAGTAACTACACAGAAAGGGGCTGACAAGAGTGAAACAATGAAAGTACATCTCAGTTATGTTGAAAAGCAACATTCCATGTGAAGACCAAAGTAAGTGTCAAATTTAGTAACTACACAAAAAGAGGCTGACAATAGTGAAACAATGAAAGTACATCTCAGTTATGGTGAAAAGCAACATTCCATGTGAAGACCAAAGTAAGTGACAAATTTAGTAACTGGTGGCGCTCACCAGATAATATGTACTTTTGAGAGAGTGACTTATGTAAGGTGAAGTAGTTCCCGTTTAAAACATGCACAGTGGAGAGAATGTTTGCATACCTCTATGCTACATTAATGTAATGTGGATGATATTTCTTTTGGATATTGTACTTTTGGAAATTTTACATGATTTAAGCACACTGCTAACTAAAATGACTGCTCCCTTGTGTTAAAAAATCAGTCTGAATTAGTCTAAAGTACACTATACATAGCAGCTATTAAAATAGGGAAAATGAATTTTGCCAGACTAGACAATATCAGCTTCTGAAAGTGCAATGAATGAATTACCAAATATATAAAATGTTGTTGTTGTTGTTGTTGTGGGGTTTAACGCCATTTTTCAGCACACGATAGGCCATATATGGCGGCCAGTATTAATGGTGGAGGAAGAACCCGGGAAAAACCAGGAAAGAACCACCGACCCACGAGAAGCTACTGGCATGCTTTCTCACATATCTACATTGGCTGAATCTGAGACTCGAACCGGCGCAGACAGAGGTGAGATGGCAGTGATCCGTAACGGCGAACGCTTTAGACCACTCGGCCACTCGGGGCCCCTATATAAAATGTAAAAAAAAGTTATCTGCTCTTTTTTATACAATTGACCTCTCAAGTTCAGGAAGTGAAAATGACCAAGTAGAGCTAGCACTTTTTTGAAAGGTGCACATTTGAAGTAAGGCCAAGCTGTATACTCTATAACCCATAGTACACCCATCAATCATACACCAAAATAAAGAGAATTAAAGGTTCTTTGCATTATACCTAAGCTATACAAGGTCTTTTTTAAATAGCCAGTATAACCAGTGAGGAAAGCCGGGGACATTCTTTTTCTTTAAAATCCTAACCCTATGCAAAATGCGAAACTGTATAGCGCCACCTTAAAGAAAATAAAAAAATGTTTGCAATTATTTTTTTTTATTTTCATATAATTATGTATGATGTTGTGAATAAAATGGTACATTCATATTGCATTTAAGCATGAAAATAAGCTAATTATGATCATTTTTCTCTTGCTTACATAATTTGCCATGAGGTATGTTTGTGTGAGTAGTGACCTTAATTATGGGGAAATTAGAAGTCTTAGAATATAGGAATAGAGTCAACTTAAATTTAAAACTGTTGCAATAAGTGACAGAAATATATGGTGAAAATGTTTCTTTTCATTTATTTGCAATCAAATAAAAAAATAAATGAAGAGAAAGTGAATTCGCTTCTTCCATATTAAACAATAGGCAAATATTTTACACTTTGACCTTTGACCTTTATGAAGCTGATGAGTTACCTCCCTTTTCTAATTGTAAAATTCATTGTTGATATCTCAGAAATAATTCTGGCTAGTTTCATGTTCCTGTCATTCAGCATAACATTGGTTGCTATGTTTACAAAATGTAATGTGCATTCTTAAAATAGCTCACTTTTATCGGGGGGGGGGGGGGTAGGCTGGACTTGTTAGAGACTCTGACACTCATAAATACTGTTCTGTGGGGAAAAAGGCAGGAGAATTATTCATAAGGATTGTTTTGATGCTTGCGACTTAAATGTTTCAGCCATATAAACGTAATTAAATCATAAAAAAATAATACCTACATCTTCTTTATGGTGGCGCTCACCAGATAATATGTACTTTTGAGAGAGTGACGTATGTAAGGTGAAGTAGGTCGCATTTAAAACATGCACAGTGGAGAGAATGTTTGCATACCTCTATGCTACATTAATGTAATGTGGATGATATTTCTTTTGGATATTGTACTTTTGGAAATTTTACATGATTTAAGCACACTGCTAACTAAAATGACTGCTCCCTTGTGTTAAAAAATCAGTCTGAATTAGTCTAAAGTACACTATACATAGCAGCTATTAAAATAGTAAAATGAATTTTGCCAGACTAGACAATACCAGCTTCTGAAAGTGCAATGAATGAATTACCAAATATATAAAATGTAAAAAAAGTTATCGGCTCTTTTTTATACAATTGACCTCTCAAGTTCAGGAAGTGAAAATGACCAAGTAGAGCTAGCACTTTTTTGAAAGGTGCACATTTGAAGTAAGGCCAAGCTGTATACTCTATAACCCATAGTACACCCATCAATCATACACCAAAATAAAGGGAATTAAAGGTTCTTTGCATTATACCTAAGATATACAAGGTCTTTTTTAAATAGCCAGTATAACCAGTGAGGAAAGCCGGGGACATTCTTTTTCTTTAAAATCCTAACCCTATGCAAAATGCGAAACTGTATAGCGCCACCTTAAAGAAAATAAAAAAATGTTTGCAATTATTTTTTTTTATTTACATATAATTATGTATGATGTTGTGAATAAAATGGTACATTCATATTGCATTTAAGCATGAAAATAAGCTAATTATGATCATTTTTCTCTTGCTTACATAATTTGCCATGAGGTATGTTTGTGTGAGTAGTGACCTTAATTATGGGAAAATTAGAAGACTTAGAATATAGGAATAGAGTCAACTTAAATTTGTTGTTGTTGTTGTTGTTGTTGTTGTTGTAGGGCTTAACGCCATTTTTCAGCACACGATTGGCTATACATGGCGGCCAGTATTAATGGCGGAGGAAGAACCCGGGAAAACCCCGGAAAGAACCACCGACCCATGAGAAGCTACTGGCAGGCTTTCTCACATACCCACCAACTTAAATTTAAAACTGTTGCAATAAGTGACAGAAATATATGGTGAAAATGTTTCTTTTCATTTATTTGCAATCAAATAAAAAAATAAATGAAGAGAAAGTGAATTCGCTTCTTCCATATTAAACAATAGGCAAATATTTTACACTTTGACCTTTGACCTTTATGAAGCTGATGAGTTACCTCCCTTTTCTAATTGTAAAATTCATTGTTGATATCTCAGAAATAATTCTGGCTAGTTTCATGTTCCTGTCATTCAGCATAACATTGGTTGCTACGTTTACAAAATGTAATGTGCATTCTTAAAATAGCTCACTTTTATCGGAGGGGGGGGGGTAGGCTGGACTTGTTAGAGACTCTGACACTCATAAATACTGTTCTGTGGGGAAAAAGGCAGGAGAATTATTCATAAGGATTGTTTTGATGCTTGCGACTTAAATGTTTCAGCCATATAAACGTAATTAAATCATAAAAAAATAATACCTACATCTTCTTTATGGTGGCGCTCACCAGATAATATGTACTTTTGAGAGAGTGACGTATGTAAGGTGAAGTAGGTCGCATTTAAAACATGCACAGTGGAGAGAATGTTTGCATACCTCTATGCTACATTAATGTAATGTGGATGATATTTCTTTTGGATATTGTACTTTTGGAAATTTTACATGATTTAAGCACACTGCTAACTAAAATGACTGCTCCCTTGTGTTAAAAAATCAGTCTGAATTAGTCTAAAGTACACTATACATAGCAGCTATTAAAATAGGGAAAATGAATTTTGCCAGACTAGACAATATCAGCTTCTGAAAGTGCAATGAATGAATTACCAAATATATAAAATGTTGTTGTTGTTGTTGTTGTGGGGTTTAACGCCATTTTTCAGCACACGATAGGCCATATATGGCGGCCAGTATTAATGGTGGAGGAAGAACCCGGGAAAAACCAGGAAAGAACCACCGACCCACGAGAAGCTACTGGCATGCTTTCTCACATATCTACATTGGCTGAATCTGAGACTCGAACCGGCGCAGACAGAGGTGAGATAGCAGTGATCCGTAACGGCGAACGCTTTAGACCACTCGGCCACTCGGGGCCCCTATATAAAATGTAAAAAAAAGTTATCTGCTCTTTTTTATACAATTGACCTCTCAAGTTCAGGAAGTGAAAATGACCAAGTAGAGCTAGCACTTTTTTGAAAGGTGCACATTTGAAGTAAGGCCAAGCTGTATACTCTATAACCCATAGTACACCCATCAATCATACACCAAAATAAAGAGAATTAAAGGTTCTTTGCATTATACCTAAGCTATACAAGGTCTTTTTTAAATAGCCAGTATAACCAGTGAGGAAAGCCGGGGACATTCTTTTTCTTTAAAATCCTAACCCTATGCAAAATGCGAAACTGTATAGCGCCACCTTAAAGAAAATAAAAAAATGTTTGCAATTATTTTTTTTTATTTTCATATAATTATGTATGATGTTGTGAATAAAATGGTACATTCATATTGCATTTAAGCATGAAAATAAGCTAATTATGATCATTTTTCTCTTGCTTACATAATTTGCCATGAGGTATGTTTGTGTGAGTAGTGACCTTAATTATGGGGAAATTAGAAGTCTTAGAATATAGGAATAGAGTCAACTTAAATTTAAAACTGTTGCAATAAGTGACAGAAATATATGGTGAAAATGTTTCTTTTCATTTATTTGCAATCAAATAAAAAAATAAATGAAGAGAAAGTGAATTCGCTTCTTCCATATTAAACAATAGGCAAATATTTTACACTTTGACCTTTGACCTTTATGAAGCTGATGAGTTACCTCCCTTTTCTAATTGTAAAATTCATTGTTGATATCTCAGAAATAATTCTGGCTAGCTTCATGTTCCTGTCATTCAGCATAACATTGGTTGCTATGTTTACAAAATGTAATGTGCATTCTTAAAATAGCTCATTTTTATCGGGGGGGGGGGGTAGGCTGGACTTGTTAGAGACTCTGACACTCATAAATACTGTTCTGTGGGGAAAAAGGCAGGAGAATTATTCATAAGGATTGTTTTGATGCTTGCGACTTAAATGTTTCAGCCATATAAACGTAATTAAATCATAAAAAAATAATACCTACATCTTCTTTATGGTGGCGCTCACCAGATAATATGTACTTTTGAGAGAGTGACGTATGTAAGGTGAAGTAGGTCGCATTTAAAACATGCACAGTGGAGAGAATGTTTGCATACCTCTATGCTACATTAATGTAATGTGGATGATATTTCTTTTGGATATTGTACTTTTGGAAATTTTACATGATTTAAGCACACTGCTAACTAAAATGACTGCTCCCTTGTGTTAAAAAATCAGTCTGAATTAGTCTAAAGTACACTATACATAGCAGCTATTAAAATAGTAAAATGAATTTTGCCAGACTAGACAATACCAGCTTCTGAAAGTGCAATGAATGAATTACCAAATATATAAAATGTAAAAAAAGTTATCGGCTCTTTTTTATACAATTGACCTCTCAAGTTCAGGAAGTGAAAATGACCAAGTAGAGCTAGCACTTTTTTGAAAGGTGCACATTTGAAGTAAGGCCAAGCTGTATACTCTATAACCCATAGTACACCCATCAATCATACACCAAAATAAAGGGAATTAAAGGTTCTTTGCATTATACCTAAGATATACAAGGTCTTTTTTAAATAGCCAGTATAACCAGTGAGGAAAGCCGGGGACATTCTTTTTCTTTAAAATCCTAACCCTATGCAAAATGCGAAACTGTATAGCGCCACCTTAAAGAAAATAAAAAAATGTTTGCAATTATTTTTTTTTATTTACATATAATTATGTATGATGTTGTGAATAAAATGGTACATTCATATTGCATTTAAGCATGAAAATAAGCTAATTATGATCATTTTTCTCTTGCTTACATAATTTGCCATGAGGTATATTTGTGTGAGTAGTGACCTTAATTATGGGGAAATTAGAAGACTTAGAATATAGGAATAGAGTCAACTTAAATTTGTTGTTGTTGTTGTTGTTGTTGTTGTAGGGCTTAACGCCATTTTTCAGCACACGATTGGCTATACATGGCGGCCAGTATTAATGGTGGAGGAAGAACCCGGGAAAACCCCGGAAAGAACCACCGACCCATGAGAAGCTACTGGCAGGCTTTCTCACATACCCACCAACTTAAATTTAAAACTGTTGCAATAAGTGACAGAAATATATGGTGAAAATGTTTCTTTTCATTTATTTGCAATCAAATAAAAAAATAAATGAAGAGAAAGTGAATTCGCTTCTTCCATATTAAACAATAGGCAAATATTTTACACTTTGACCTTTGACCTTTATGAAGCTGATGAGTTACCTCCCTTTTCTAATTGTAAAATTCATTGTTGATATCTCAGAAATAATTCTGGCTAGTTTCATGTTCCTGTCATTCAGCATAACATTGGTTGCTACGTTTACAAAATGTAATGTGCATTCTTAAAATAGCTCACTTTTATCGGAGGGGGGGGGGGTAGGCTGGACTTGTTAGAGACTCTGACACTCATAAATACTGTTCTGTGGGGAAAAAGGCAGGAGAATTATTCATAAGGATTGTTTTGATGCTTGCGACTTAAATGTTTCAGCCATATAAACGTAATTAAATCATAAAAAAATAATACCTACATCTTCTTTATGGTGGCGCTCACCAGATAATATGTACTTTTGAGAGAGTGACGTATGTAAGGTGAAGTAGGTCGCATTTAAAACATGCACAGTGGAGAGAATGTTTGCATACCTCTATGCTACATTAATGTAATGTGGATGATATTTCTTTTGGATATTGTACTTTTGGAAATTTTACATGATTTAAGCACACTGCTAACTAAAATGACTGCTCCCTTGTGTTAAAAAATCAGTCTGAATTAGTCTAAAGTACACTATACATAGCAGCTATTAAAATAGTAAAATGAATTTTGCCAGACTAGACAATACCAGCTTCTGAAAGTGCAATGAATGAATTACCAAATATATAAAATGTAAAAAAAGTTATCGGCTCTTTTTTATACAATTGACCTCTCAAGTTCAGGAAGTGAAAATGACCAAGTAGAGCTAGCACTTTTTTGAAAGGTGCACATTTGAAGTAAGGCCAAGCTGTATACTCTATAACCCATAGTACACCCATCAATCATACACCAAAATAAAGGGAATTAAAGGTTCTTTGCATTATACCTAAGATATACAAGGTCTTTTTTAAATAGCCAGTATAACCAGTGAGGAAAGCCGGGGACATTCTTTTTCTTTAAAATCCTAACCCTATGCAAAATGCGAAACTGTATAGTGCCACCAACTACACAGAAAGGGGCTGACAATAGTGAACCAATGAAAGTACATCTCGGTTATGGTGAAAAGCAACATTCCATGTGAAGACCAAAGAAAGTGTCAAATTTAGTAACTACACAGAAAGGGGCTGACAATAATGAACCAATGAAAGTATATCTTGGTTATGGTGAAAAGCAACATTCCATGTGAGGACCAAAGTAAGTGTCAAATTTAGAAACTATCCAGAAAGGGGCTGACAATAGTAAACCAATGAAAGTACATCTTGGTTATGGTGAAAAGCAACATTCCATGTGAGGACCAAAGTAAGTGTCAAATTTAGAAACTACCCAGAAAGGGGCTGACAATAGTAAACCAATGAAAGTACATCTCGGTTATGGTGAAAAGCAACATTCCATGTGAGGACCAAAGTAAGTGTCAAATTTAGAAACTACCCAGAAAGGGGCTGACAATAGTAAACCAATGAAAGTACATCTCGGTTATGGTGAAAAGCAACATTCCATGTGAAGATCTTAAGTAAATGTCAAATTTAGAAAGGGACTGACAAATGGAAACCAATGAAAGTACATCTCAATTCTGAGATGATATACACACCAAACTGCATCAGAATGTTTTGAACGGTTCATAAGTTATGCTGACTAAAAGATTTATTGCTGCAGAAATGTAATAGTAACAGAAAAAGGACCAAAGTACTGTCAAAACAGGAACTAACAAAACAAAATAAAACAAACCATTTAAAAGGTACCTATTTATGCAATAGGCAACTCACAGACTAAATGGCATCTGATTATGTGGTAGAGTTGCATGCTAGCTACAAGCATCATCCAATGTTAAGATACAAAGTTACAGGGTTACAGCGATATGGTGGTTACAAGTGTCAATGGATGGATGGATGGAAAATGTGATGGCTACAGGTTGGTTGTTGGTTGTTGTGGGGTTTAACGCCATTTTTCAGCACACGATAGGCCATATATGGCGGCCAGTATTAATGGTGGAGGAAGAACCCGGGAAAACCCCGGAAAGAACCACCGACCCACGAGAAGCTACTGGCATGCTTTCTCACATATCTACATTGGCTGAATCTGAGACTCGAACCGGCGCAGGCAGAGGTGAGACGGCAGTGATCCGTAACGGCGAACGCTTTAGACCACTCGGCCACTCGGGGCCCCCGATGGCTACAGGACTTCCATATCTAAATGCAGGGTCCAAATAATGACCTGTAATTCTAACCAGACAAGGATTGAATATGGTTTGATTAAAACCTACCACCATAGCTAGTCCAACAGCAAACTGACCACCATGTTTAATGACACAGTCACCCGTTTTCATCATACATTTTTGTTTACCTGGAAAGAAAAAAATGTTTTCAGCACACATATATCAACTGAGGCGATTATTCATCAGATAAATCAGTTTTTGAATGTCTCATACATGATCATTCTTACTAGTCAATAAATTCTCTGTTCATGGCTCACATGAATTATAATGTTCTGTCGTAATTAATAACAACTAATCTGGTAGCTTAAGTGGTTAGAGCATCCACATTGGATATGGGAGGTCATGAGTTTGAACCCTTGCCAAGTCATACCAAAGACTTGTACAAATGGTACTAACAGCTGCCTCGCTGGCTGCTCAACATAAAGAGGTTAGTGTTAGGACCGGTTGGCCTGGTGTCAGGATAATGTGACTGTGTGGGACATGATGCCTCAGTGCTAGACATCATTATAAACTGCCACACTGAAGATATCAATGAAAAATTGTTAAAGCTACATTAAAAATCCAAATCAAACACACACCTAAGTAACACTAATGTCATGAATGAATTTTTTTATCTGGTGTTTACCTATGGAAAAACATATGCAGAGCAAATTATGTAAGATATGTGCAGTGAATTATAGTTGCACTTATAATTATAACATCTTATAATTATAACATGAAATTACAAAATCATGTGACAATTTAGACAATTATGAGGACATCCATTAACTTTACTGTTCTAAAATGATTCGTATCAAGAGTACAGTGAACAGTACATTACATGCTTGCCCGTTATTAACAGTCTTCTATGTGGACTCTAGGAGGGCATGGTTGACTGGAGATTTTTGACCAACAATGATCTTAATCTTCTATTTTCTCATCAAATTTGTATTTGTCTAAATCTGTATTATCCTACTACTGGTACTACTGCTACAGCTACTAATACTACTACTACTAATAATAGTGATTTATTTAAAGAAGCTCATTCTGTCTATTCATCAATCTTCAATGGCATCTTCAACAACTACATGTACCTCAGAAGGTTGACTCGGCATGCCAATCAACAGCTTCTATATTGTCTTGGCCAGAAACATTGCATCTGAAAGCGAGGCTTGCAGAAATAGTTCTATCTCATGAGCTGTACTCTTCACGAGGCGACTCTGATCTTGAGAGATCTGAGAGTACGCTGAGAATATAACCCACTTCAACCACGAAGCAAGGACTTGAGGGGTGATGCCTTGTTTTCCGACCTGGACCGGGAGGAAGTGATATCTGCACGTCTCTGTATGTATCAAGTAGTGCTTGAGGGCACAGACGTTAGGCTACTCTAATCTGGGGAGATGTCCAAGTACACCAGGCATATGACCCCCTTCAGCCAGGAATAAAGGGCGTGAAGCGTGATATCTTGTGTTCTGTCTTACTGAGAAAGCTCAAAACTTTGGAGCAGTAAGCCACATGAGAAGAGGCACTGCTTGTGCCACAACTTGTCTCTGTGCATCTCAAGTAGCGCTTGAGGGTGCAGACAGGCTGCCTCTCTAGACTTGTTTATGGAAAAGAGAGGACAAATGATGACTCAGTGGTTACCTACAGATGGCAACTGTTTCTTGGCAACTAGGCCTAGCTGTGTAAGGAGGATTATCGAATGATCTGAACTGAACAGAAGATAGTTCGGGTTGACTGAAAGGGTACGTAGCTCACTGATCCTGCATGTGAAAGCCAAAGCTATCAGGAAGCACGTTTTGTATGACTGGAACTTTAGCGAAGCATGAACGAGAGGTACAAAACTTGCTTAAATTGATCTTGGGATCTAGAGGACTGAAGGCCCCGGCACAAAAACACACTTTACTCTCTCATACAAAACTGCTCCTGATGCATTCATCACATTTACCTACTTTTTAAACTCTCACTGGTCCAACAGTTCAATCATGAAATAAACCAAAATCATCATTTGAATAGCTAATAAACTTACCAAAAATGGTCAACTTGACTTCAATAATTTCACAATATTTATAGTAACATGAATTTGTTCTCCAATACTATTGATGCTGAAGTTATTTCATGTGCATGTCAGTGATCACATCCTAATTAAGTCAATGATTTCTCAATTTTTGCAGCAAAATATATTATACTTGTCTCTTTCATAGTAAATCTGTAAAATAAACACCCAAGTACATCAAATATATACAAATACTCCCATACATGAACTTGTCTTTTCCTCCAATGGACACAACCTGTTGATGTGCAAGTCATGCTCTTTTTGCGGCTTTGGCAAAAATTTCTTTAGCCTTCCTTTTTGTCACCACTGACTTTTTTTGTTCAATGTGCAATTGTTTCTTTTACTTCTCAATGAGAGCCTTTTACCTTTCAAGCTGGTGCTTGTATTGGCGACATGCAGTGCACATATTCTGTCAGAGGGCTACATCTGTTCTCTCATGCAAGAAATCTTTCTTCTTATAGTAATAAATTGCATTTTTTCCAGAGACCTTCTGAGCTTCAATTTTTCCTTATGCAGCTTCCTTTGTAGGTGCTGTTCCAAACTCTTCCAACTGCGATTACTGTAGAGCAGAGGTCACAAAATGCCAGTCCTCTAGTGTTCATTTTTCTTATAAACTGACCAACTAAATTTCCATCAACTTTTTGCTCCAGCTATTCCCATTTCCATATGTTTTTAAAATATGTATATCTAAACATTAGTGTCATGGTCTCTCTCAACAACTCGGGATGCCATGTTTTGCAAGCATGCTTCTTCTTTCCAATGCCATCAGTTTCCATTACACAAAGATTCATTAGATAAATTTATGAAAGTCATGCGCTAATATATGGAACGATTAACTTACAATGGGAGGTGAGAGACCGTTTTTTTAAAGCAGGATCAGAGATGATGTAAAAAAAAAAAACTATATCAAGAAAAATCTGATTGAAGTCAAGAGAAAAGTGGAATTCCACTTTAAAACGGAGAAAAATCATGTCTGGATTGCAGGTGTGACAATGACTGTTTGATCAAGAAGACATAAAACGGGGCACAAATGTGCTGGCAAGGTCCGCATAATGAGACAGCTGTGTGAAATCAACTCTGATGCCGTATAATGGCAGAGGAGTTGTAAGAACTCTACTGATGAAATCCAAGTCTTGATGGAAATGGACTTGACAAGTTTGACGATTCTGGGACTGTGAACATAAGGGAACATGCCAGATTCCAGTTGGTTAAGTAGTTCATGCCGAAATGGACGGAATTCTTGGATGCACAGAGGTCTGAATTTCCCAGTTCGTGAAAAGGTCATGATGATCTGGCAAAGAAAGGAGATCATTCCGCAAGAACAGAACTTACCAGGAGATCATTCCGCAAGAACAGAACTTACCAGGAGATCATTCCGCAAGAACAGAACTTACCAGGAGATCATTCCGCAAGAACAGAACTTACCAGGAGATCATTCCGCAAGAACAGAACTTACCAGGAGATCATTCTGCAAGAACAGAACTTACCAGGAGATCATTCCGCAAGAACAGAACTTACCAGGTGTTTCTTTAAGATGCTGCCCAGGTATGCTGCTGAGGATGTAGATAACACTGCCCAGAATGAAGAGATGGTTGAGTCCCTAGTATGAGCGAAAGCCCAGGGCCAAAGAGAAGAATGGTGAGTTGATAATGGTGTGGCAGTAAATGTGGAAACTAGCAATAGATGGGGTAGATAAAGAAGTGGAAGTATATATCTGTCAGATCGAGACTGTCTGATGGAGAGGCGGAATGACATATGAATATGGTTATGAGGCTCCAGTTGATGATGGTGATTCATTGGGGAATGTGTCCTTAGCACAAGCTCCTGTGCCTTTTATGAGCGACCATATCCTCTGTTATTTAAAGGCATCCATCTCCCGATCTGACAGTGGATCGTGTTGTGGGGCAAGGGAGGGGAGTGCTGATGAACGAAACCTTAAGCTCCTCCGCCTGACCTGGATCAGCCCACCCCCCTTTCTGAGGGAACAGGGAGGTCCAGTGAGTCAAATCAGTTTCATACAACCACTGTACTATTGCATGATAAGGGTCGATGTGGGTGGGCATGTGACTATTCACCCTTACTGTGTGCCGGGTTCTCATCTGGCTAGGCTTCAAGCTCAACATAAGTCATGCCGGGTGGTATTGACGACTCCACTCGGTCATATTTGTGTTCTCTGTGCTCTCGTTATCTGGCATCACCAGTAAAGACAGCACATCCGGCCTTTTCAGCATTGCCTGTTTTGCCAGCCTTTCTCACACTGTCAGTACTGCCGTGCTTCCAGCCTTTCCAACACTGCTGGTATTTCCAACCTTTCCCATACTGTCTGGCCTTTCCAGCACAGTAGCTGCATATATGCTGAATGCTGAATGGGCAGATTTCTCATTTAAATCACCAGTGAAATAATGATCTGTTGCAGACAGCCCAGCTAGATCGATGGACCTATCATTAAGATCCTGTAAACATTGTGCAGTTGGCCCATTCCAGCCAAGAGGTCTCCATGCTGGGATGGCTGGACTGCTGGTAATGTCAGGGCGACTGCCAGTGTCAGCTGGATGGCTAGTGTTGGTGCAGCAGTATTATTATTATTATTTGGGTCTAGCCAATCAATTATAAATCCCATGCACTCCGAGTTACCGGCCCAAAGGTCATGCTCTGACATATGTGGAGGCTTACCCCATCTGGGATGCCTAAAAATGTGGAATATTCCTCTAATGTTTTGGACAGATTGAAAAGAGTGTGGCTTTGACTGCTGTACCAACTGATGCATCTTATCCAGCGATTGATGGTCCCCTCCTTTGTCCCCTGGTGTAATGGTGTGGATGGTTCCGTGTGACAAAAATAGGGTTGGGGGTGGATTCCACACGGCTTGCCAGTGTGGCTGTTTTGGGGTGGAAACTAAGGATGTCAGAGGTATCCTGCTGTGACCTTGACCATCTCTCTTTCCGTTCTGCCACTTTCTTGAGTACAGCAGTATTTTCTAACCAAACACTGCATATTTAGCTACTTCCCTTCAATGTTTAACAGGACTACTGTTGTACATGTGCATGCCATGTGAGTAATAAACATTCCTCCTGAAACGACACAAGATGAGAGAAAACAAAGCACAAATTACTAAATTAGCATGTGACTAACTAGCTAATAGTATAAATCATCTAGCTTGGCAGCCCATGCTACATATTATAGATGCTGTATATCAGAAATAATGTATACATAACATAGAAGGAGTCATGGCGGACTTCCATGCTTTGAAATTGCATATAGATCGATTAAACAAATATTCTGTGGAAATGACACAAAAGACAAAAACTAAAGAAGAATCTAATAAAGGGCTGAAATTACTAAGTCGCTAAAACACCATAACAAACAGACCCATAAACCTGTCGTATCATAAACGTATGTCCTATAGTAAGCTGAAGCACAATGCAAAGTTAATAAAGAAGGGACAATGTTTACATACAATAAACTGAACAGGGTCATGGTAGGCAACCATGCTCTGATACAAGAAACACACCTAAGTAGAAACTATTAATATGTTGAAACTACCAGGTCACTAAAACAAAACACTGTTCTGACCACATGTTATAGATGCTGCGTAACAGAAACCATGTATACATTATATAAACAAACCAGGACTCCTGGTAAACTTCCAGGCTCTGAAATGGCCTGTAGAATGTTTAACTGATACATGCTAAAATGACACAAGACACAAACTAAAGCAGAAACTAGTAATGTGTCAAACTACTAGGTTGCTAAAACAATGTTGTAACTAACAGTTCAGTGAAGTGTCATATCAGAAACCTATGACCATGTTTAAAACTTATGCTGCATGCTTGGTAAATAATAATTCTTTCAAAACAGCATGAAATACAAATAAATTATGGATAATTATCAAGCAGCACTTAAAAATTTTCTATTAAGAGCTCAGTAGCAGACAGAATAAGCAGATGTAGTCAAATGTATGATAACCCGTAATAACCTTGTGTATGGTCAATGATTGCTTGGTGGGACAGTGGTCCTACAAGACAAAGTCCCGACAAGTGACAAATCTCTCAAAATATTGGCAGATATTGTAAAAGTAAAGCATACAAAATGCAGTAGATCGATAAATCCACATTATAAATGCAAAATGAACTTTGGATGGGTCCATAGGAACACAAAAACAGGCTGGATTTCGTAGGTTATTGCACTGTGTGTGTCTCAGGACACAGCGAAGCTAAACTCTGGTGACACCTAGTGGTATCAAGGGGAGGTAATGGGCAAGAGTTACTGTCCTTTGTCTATCTAAAAATAGACAATAAGACAATTTTCATCTTTTAGTAGGGCTGGATTCGTGAGGTAGTAATCCAATATTCCTAACATAATGTGATTGGGAAACGTATTCAAAGGAGAAAATCAATTTGTCACAAAAACATTGCTTTCCTTTGCATTTAATCAAGTCAAAAATGAATTGTCCACTGAACTTAGACACAAAGACACAGTGATCACATTCAAGAGGGCTCTCAAAACTCACTTATTTTGACTGCATGAACAAACTTAAAGACCTAATAATGTTTCCTACCTTAAATATTCTCACCATGTTTTTTATTTTTTAACGTTTTTCTAATATCATGGTGTTTGTTTTTGTAATAATATTATTATATGTTTTTTTATCTTATAGGTGTTGTCTAATTTTGTAAAGCGCTTAGAGCTTCTAAAGATTAGGCGCTATACAAAGTCCTCATTATTATTAATATTATTATTAAAGACTTGTAACACAAAAGACCCTTTAAAATTCTTTCACCATACCCCTAAGCTGTTGTATAAAGCAATCGCTAATGTCTTTAACATGGAACATAAGGGGCCCTGAGTGGCCGAGTGGTCCAAAGCAAATTGCTCTCTGTTACGGATCACTGCCATGTCACCTCTGTCTGCATGGGTTCAAGTCTTGGATTCGGCAAATGTGGGTATGTGAGAAAGCTTGCCAGTAGCTTCTCATGGGTCGGTGGTTCTTTCCGGGGTTTTCCCAGGTTCTTCCTCCACTATTAATACTGGCCGCCATGTATGACCTATCATGTGCTGAAAAGTTTCATTAAACCCGAAAACAACTACAACAACAACAACATGAAACATTATATAATAAGCGTTTTCTTTCCTTTTCTGAAAATCTATTACTATATTTTCGAAATGTTTAAAACAATGTCTTCTACCTGCTTGTGTGTGTGTGTGTCTGTGTATGTCTCTCTCTCTCTCACTCAGCAAGACACTTCCCATCAGCCATGTAAACTGGTATGTGAAAAAAAATTTATTTGTTGAAGAAGTTAAATTAAGACAAGTGTGATCGTGTATTGATTTTATTTTATAATCATGAACCTCATATACATGATGAGGTGATTGCTTACTAATACAGGTTGACAGTACACTAACTGAAACATTAAAATAATGAGAAAACATGTAATAAAGTGCTTATTCATGTCTATGCCTGTCTGAAATGCAATGTCAAAGCAAAATATATAGTGTATACCTGTCTTACAAAAATGCATATATCACATATTGAATTTCTGATTTTTTTTCTTTTTATTTGTCAGTGATCATTGTACTCTATATTGATGAAGTCAAGAGTAGACAATTTTTGCTGTATCTATGTTTGCTCTTTTCAGGCAAAGTTTGCATATAATTGGTCAGACGTATAAGATTTTATTCTGTTCAAGATATAAAGCATTGAATTTACTTTTTACTGACCTTATGAGCTTGCATTTTCCAGCTCAAGATATTGTCAATTATGATGCCATGTAGATTTTCATTTTCACAATGTTTTATATTTATTTATAATTATGTACCGTGTAACAGATGTCATGATTCTTTGTACTGAACTAACCATACACTGTGTAACAGGTGTCATGATGCTTTGTACTGAACTAACCATACACTGTGTAACAGGTGTCATGATACTTTGTATTGAACAAATCATACACTGTATAACAGGTGTCATGATGCTTTGTATTGAACTAACCATGCACTGTGTAACAGGTGTCATGATGTTTTGTATTGAACCAACCATGCACTGTTACAAGTGTCATTATGCTTTGTACTGAACTAACCATACATTGTTTAACAGGTGTCCTGAATCTTTGTATTCAACTAACCATACACTGTGTAACAGATGTCATGATGCTTTTGTATTCAACTAACCATACACAGTGTAACAGATGTCATGATGCTTTTGTATTCAACTAACCATACACCGTGTAACAGATGTCATGATGCTTTTGTATTCAACTAACCATACACCGTTTAACAGATGTCATGATGCTTTTGTATTCAACTAACCATACACCGTGTAACAGGTGTCATGATGCTTTTGTATTCAACTAACCATACACTGTGTAACAGGTGTCATGATGCTTGGTATTAAGCTAACCATGCACTGTGTAACAAGTATCAGGTATTGGGCCTTCCATTTTTTAATATAAATATGGTCTTTCTTCAAATTTATCTACTTTTTAAATTCTCACTGGTCCAATAGTTCAATCACTGTAATTTAAGGACGAACCTTCTTTTCGTGCATATACAACAATTGCAAAAATGCTGCTCTATTTTTTTCTTTTACGTAAACAATATTTATAATCATCTATAAAACAAAACATTCAAGATCATCATTATATCCTACACTAAACAACAGGCAAATTTGCTTATTCTTATAAACTCACTCTTTCACTGGCTGCAACAAGTTTCTAACTTACCACACTGAGCACAAACAGGCAATCTTTGAAGATTCTGGCAGAAATAACAGAATGCTCTGTTCTTTTGTGACCTGGAATGATAAAGTGCCTGAATCAACAGTCATCTTGATATAGAATTATGCAGAGAGATGGTGGTAAAGAGACTATGACAAGTTACCATATATACTCACTTCAAGCCAAGTCAAACTACAAACAACAAAGATCCTGATTTGCCATAGCATAATGCATCTGCAGATCAGGGTCTATTCTATTTGTTCTATTGATTATTCTTAACAAAATGCACAGACCCTGATCTGCCAGCACATTATGTGATGGCAGATCTGGTTTAGACAGCTTACAGTTTCACTCATCTTATAATAAAGCATGAAAGGTAATAGAGAATTTACTCTTTAAAATGTATACTGTGAATAGTGATTTCAATACCAATATCAACATTTTTACTTTTAGTTTTGTACAGCCTTGTCAATGTGTACAAAGTGAGACAAACTGACTTTGAAACAAGACTAATACAGTGGTATTTCAAGAACAGGCATAGATCAATTATGGGTTTCAAAATAATCCCTAAAAGTCAAAATGTGCTCTGTTGTTTCATTAACAAGCTGAGTCCTTTCAGAGATCATGTCCAAATCCGACTTCAATCAGTCAATAAGGACTCTGCCTCACAGCTGATTTCATCTAACATCACCTGCTTTAAAAGTTCTAAGCCTAAATGCATTATAACTTAGCTTATCATTATCTAACCTTAAATAGCATTATCTTTTTATTCCAGTCTCGTAAATAAAGCGATTTTTTGCCTACAAATGCTTTCGTTTTGTGAACAAATGGTTAGTCACAAACTTATCAGACCATGTTGGCACATGCCAAAAGACAATTTAAAGCTGTATGATGTAAATAACATGGTACAAAGACAAGATGCCCATCTGGACTGGGCATGGTGCCTTGAGAAAAAGGGTTGTAGTCTAATATATAAATTAGGAGTGTGGCACAAACCAAAGGCCAGAAATTAAAGTGTGGTGCAGAGAGAGACGAGTACAGGGAGCCTGACCAACTAGACAGGATAAGAATCATTTTCAGCAAAACCCACATTCTGCTATGACCACTGATTCAGGAGATATAAGTAACATGGTTGTCAATACAGGCAATGTGGTGGCTATACTGGCTGTCTGAATAGTATTCTCAATTGCGTCAACTAGTCACCATAAGAAGTCTTTTAGTGGAAAAAAAACCCATGCTGATATGACCATCCTTGCAGGTCGAAGAACCTATAAAAAGACTTTCAAAATAGCCATTGTAGAGGCCATGTTAGACATCAGATCAGCACCATTTTCATGAAGTACCAACTCGACACTGTAATAAATCTGGTGGTGAAAACCTCATGTCAATACAACTTTCCATTCAGGATAAGTAGAAATAACATGATTTTTGAAATAGCTGGTACAGTAGCCATACTGGACATTGGCTCAGCTATATTTTCACTTCAGCCAAAGAAGACATCATTGAAAGTATCTTAGTGCAAATCCTATTGTGATAAGATTATCCATTGAGGAGAAGTAGATTTTCAAGATGTCTGTTGTGGCAGCCATACTGGATGTCAAAACTCACCATTTTATATAAAGGATTTACCAGACCATGGGATAAATGTTTGTGTGTAAAGTTTCATGGCAATGTTCCAAGTAGTTTTGTAGTTGTTGTTGTTGTTGTAGGGCCTAACGCCATTTTTCAACACACGATAGGCTATACATGGCGGCCAGTATTAATGGTGGAGGAAGAGCCTGGGAAAACCCCGGAAAGAACCATTGACCCACGAGAAGATACTGGCAAGCTTTCTCACATACCCATATTAGCCGAATCCAAGACTCGAACCCACGTAGACAGAGGTGAGATGGCAGTTATCCGTAACAGAGAGCGCTTTAGACCACTCGGCCAGTCGGGGCCCCTCCAAATAGTTTAGGAGGATTAGTGTTAAGAAACTTGTGCCAACATTCAGACAAAAAACGATCCCATAAGTTCTTCTGGTCTCTAACCTATAAAAAGTCAGTCACAAAATATTATGCCTACTTGATTTCAAACATACACTCTGTGATACAAAGAACACTTATTCATGACCAAGAACCATCAAAACATTAATGATCGATATAAAAAGTGCATACAATTACCTTTTACATTGGTCACATTCCTGAAAATAGAAGACAAGAGTTAATGAATTTGTCGCGAAAAGCTTTAAAAACCCCACCCATTCATAAAAGTGATGAGTGCATAAGAATACACAACTTTTTCCAATGCAAACAACTTTTGCAACGCAAACAACACAACAATGTAGTCACATTATGATTTTGTGTCCAAAAAGGACAAGTGGAAACTTAAAATTATAAAAGTCCTGTGTGCCATCTTGATTTAATTTAGGCTTGAAACAATCTTTGGGCTTGTGTAAGAATCCAAGTTTTGGTTGTGATACTATATAAATATGGTCTAACATGGATCATATCCATTAGATATGTGCCAAGTGTTTTGCTTATTTTAACCTTTCTCCTTATAACTTTGACAACATAATGCTCTTTACACAACATGGCGTGACACCTTCCCTTGCATGATCTGGCCAGCTGACCTACTTAAGCAAGTGTAATTTTTGCATATAAGTGATAATCATACACTGGAATTGCATATGCCATTTGAGCACAGGTTCTTCATGTTCCATGGGAACCCTGCTATAACAGATTTTATTATAACATGAGTCTGGATAGAACACTGTCATATATTTATTACATCTTAGATGTCCCTTATTCCCTTGGTAAATGATCATGCAAAATTAATGATTACACACTGTTTGCTATTTGTGAAAGAAAAGATTCTCCTTCAAACTCACCAAACTTGCATTTTAAAAAACTGTATTCCTTGTATTCAGTCTAGACATTGAGGAACATGCATATTTGTCAATTAGGAATTTGTTGTGCTGGATCTTGACCTGCCGAGTAGTTGGTGCCTCTACTATAATATTACTTAATTTTGAAAACAACAATTAGATACAGCTTTGTTAAATAATCACCTCAAAATAATTTGCATATCATCTCGCTCTATAAAGCTGAGGGAAAATAAAAACAAAATTCTGAAGATATACAGGATTTTTAAATTGTTTATCACGGCAGTAATATTGGATGTCTGCAAGGACCATTTTCATTTAGGACCAACTAGATAAAACAAGTCTTTTGACAAAAGACACACACCAAAATGACCATCAACTCTGGAGAAATACTGACAAGATGTTCAAGATGGCCACTATGGTTGCCATATTGGATGTCAGATAAGCATTATTTTATTTAGGACCAACTAGCCACCATATGATGTCTTCGGGTGAAAACACCTATGTACATATACCTTTCCATTCAGGAGTATCTACAAGAGAATTTTCAAAATGGCTGCCATGTTGCTCAAATCTGAGGTCAGTTCAGCGTCATTTTCACTGAGGAACAACGATATATCTTAATTAGGGTTCTGGTAAAAAATCCATGATGATGTGACTTTCTATTTAAGAGGAGCAATAACAGAGTTTAGAGGTGGCTGCCATGGTGATACTGATCAGTATGATTTTCATTTAGTAACAACTAGATATCATAAGAAGTCTTCTGGTGAAAACACAATGCAAATTGGCCTTTCTACCTAGGAGGTGTAGTGATAAGATTTTTTATGATGGCCTGTCATAGTCATACTGAATGTCAGAAAAATACAATTTTTATTTTCAAGGTGAAATTCCTATCTTGGTAAAAAAATTGTTCTGGATGTGTAGCAAATATTGAATGTAAAATAACACTCTTGCTCAGTGCTCAAAATAACTGATAGCTTGATGCCTGGGGCCACTCTAATTTCAGATTGGTCCCATCCTATATATAAGTGAAAAACCCAAGTGGCTTGTCAGAAAACAAATCTAACTTTGCCCGAGAAAGCTTCAATTACACTAACAAAATGCATAATTTTATTTTAAAGTTGTTGAAAGCCTAGTCAGTTATTAATATTTATCCCCATGTGGGCCCTAAGCCATTTGAAGCTCGTCTATTGACTAGCTCTATTGAAAGTTGTAAACTTTGCATGCAAGGCAAGGCATCCAACCTATGAATAGGGAACAGATTGCCTCAGTTACCTATAATTAGTGCTCAGTTGGCATCAATGAACAATTATTGAGCTGCCCCTTGATCAGACTTATACTTAAGTAATGCAACACTGCTAAAACA
This sequence comes from Sinohyriopsis cumingii, assembly GCA_028554795.2. Taxonomy (NCBI): domain Eukaryota; kingdom Metazoa; phylum Mollusca; class Bivalvia; order Unionida; family Unionidae; genus Sinohyriopsis; species Sinohyriopsis cumingii. The sequence continues at coordinate 41,631,465 of CM068829.1, forward strand.
TATTATAGGCACCTATGGGATCATATGACAATTAAGATAGGGTTTAACCATTCATAAAAGTGTCCAAGAGAAGGTTTTCATATTAAAGAATAAGAAATTATCACTGTGTTTTAATTCATTTACTTCAAAGAGTCAGTAGCCATATATTCTATTGATGTACAGATTATGTCTTTTCTTGCATAAAGATGCATATGCTGTACTATGACACAAACAAACTAGGAACCTCTTTTGATTTATATAAACAAAACATGGCCCTCAAACTTAAGTTTTAAATTTTTTAAATTAAAATCTGGCAACATGTTGGGATTTTTCAGCATGCAGAAAATGAAATTACTACAAGTTCTCCAAATAAGGGGGAAAAGAGAAAAGATGTTTTGGGAAAGAACAATGTCTGCAAAGAACAATAAATATTATGCTGAGGAAAAGAAAAGGACATTTCAGCCTTTATGGAAAGAAACTTATGAATGGTTTAGATATGATGAGTGTGTGTGTGTGTGTGATTTGGATTGTTAACTTAGTTTTATAAACATTTCAGTCATATCGCTACAGCGTCTGTAGTGTGGCAGTTTATAGTGATATCTGACACTGAGGCATCATGCCGCAGACATGTAGCATCATGTTCCACCCAGTTACCTTATACTGATACCAGGCTGATATGATCAGAGCTGGAAAATGATTTATCAATGCTGTGAGAAGTATCCCACAGAAGCAGAGGAAAATGTATTCGGCACTGGAACTGACCATTTTAGGTTAGACCCAGTTAAGTCACACCATCTTAATGTTGCACTTGAGGCACGTATGACAGTTTCTTTATGAACAAATAATCTGTGCTCAATACCAAAATGTGAAGTTGGTGAACACCTCATATGGAACGATATTCAAGAAACTACCTGAGGCAAACCAGAATCGATTTTAAGTACCGTTAAATACTGCATATTACCTAGACAATAACTCTGGACCTTTTGCTGATTTCAAAGTACGATGAGAGATTTACAGGAGATAAATGGTGTGAATTTGAGAAATGATATCATGGCAAATGAATTTTCTCCCTGCATGAATGTGAGAAATGATATCATGGCAAATGAATTTTCTCCCAGCATGGATTATTCAAAATGTCAAGAATGAAAAGTAACAGTGGATTCATAACTGTTACAGCAGATGGCAGCATAGATCTGTCAGTGAATGTACACAAGCTGGTGTACATAGATGTGTACATGATGGTACAGTGAACACAGATATTGTCTACATGGTTGACTTAAAGGGGGTGAAAGGTGATAACTCCATTAGTAGACTTTGGCTAACATTTGCTGATTTAAGAGACAATGAAAATGAGAAACCAACAATAGTGTCCAGAGATCTCGCTAGGATTTTAAAACTAGGAGCCCAGGACTCCCATTTTGGTAAAAAATGGAATCCCCCCATCAAAAGTTGCAGTCCCTTCTTTCCTACAGAATCAACTCAAGAGATGAGTGTATCTATTTTCAGATGGAGAGGTTTTGGTAATGTAATCACTCACTATAGTATAGCTTCATTACAACAGTCCACTGACAGGATCGCAAATTTATGGTTTATTTATTTGTATACATACTTGTAATAATTTTAGGCAAATAAATACTATCTGATTTGCTGTATTTTACTGAGAATCTGCAACCTCTCTGCCTTAAATTTCAACAATAGTTGCTGCTAACATGTGATGAATATCTTGCCGCAGTTTCACATAATACAACTAGAATCTCTCAAAACTGTAATGGAAGATACACGAAGGTTTTTAACGTTAAACTAGGATGCCATACTATTACTTTTTCAGCAGCTATGGAATATATTCTCTTGAACAGAATTTGTTGAAATATGTCACATCTTCATTGATAATAAACGTTAGGCAATAAAGTTTTGTACAGCAACATAGACATGATCTTAGTTTTCTCATTTTACTACTTTAAAATCATGTGCAGAAAATTAGCTTAGGAAACTTATAACTTGACGAAAAAATTGTTTCATACATTTATTTTATGAGATGTATCACATATTCTTTGGTTATTCATATTTCAAAGATGCAGGAGAATATCACAAAATAATTAGTCTTCATTTTGTTTGGACCTGTAGGAGTCCAAATTTTATAGGGAGCACCTGAAGGGGATATAATTAAAGGGAGATAATCCATACCAGCAACTTCTGACCGTCCTAGTCGATGATCCTATTGATAAGTTAGTTTTTATCACCTTTATCAAATTAACATATTTATAAAACAACCTCATCACTTCTTTATCTCATGATCAAAGCTGTTAGGTTTGTGATACATACTGTTACCTGGTCAATTATGTTTGAAAAATGTTATATAACATTGGTCACCTCGATTAATGGATCGAAAACTACAGAGTACATAGTCTAGTGATAAGTTTGACATTGAACATGTAATTTTTAAGTCATAGAATATAAAGAATTTGCATGGAACATATGGTTGGAAATTATTTAAAATACTGTGGACTTGTCCTTTCCAATTGCAGTATTTATTTAGTTATTAATTATATGATGAATCTGTTGTAGGTTTGAAAACTTCAGTCAGTGCCCTCTCAACTCCTTTCAAGCTTTTAACTACAGTAAGTTTCAAGAGAGGTGTAGATTGTCTAGCCATAGATGAGCTGAAGTTCAGCTGCTGCTGGTTTACTTTGCCCCACTACTCCTTACATATCATGATGCAATACTTAAACATTACATTAATTTATAGGCAAAGCTGAAGACCTACAAAAACTGGAAATTTGGAAATAAATTAAGTTGTAAGCCCCTCTACAGCAGAATGTGAAAGAGGGTTCAGTCTTATTAACATCATCAAAAGTGTAGAGAGAAATTGCATAAAGGAGGACACGATTCAGATGCTGATGATCATCAACACTGATTATCCAGCGAGTAAAGAGGGCTCTGATGGAGAGATCGGACGAATAGTTGACATCTGGCCCTGGAGGAAAAATTGTTTTGCATGAATATTCTGAGATCTGGGTAAACATACAAATTAATTTCATTTTTTTTCCTTCTTCATATTTGAAGTACAGCAACTGCAACGTCACGTTAAAAATAACTGTAAAAAAGGTAGGGCCCTACTAGTATTGGAGTCAGGGCTTATGGACCGAGTCTAGTCCTACATGTAAGACCTGACGCTGATATTTATGTTGTGGGCGTCACCTAAACAAAATCAACATGTGCCATGTCTTACATGTAGGACTAGGACGGAGTCGGGCTTTGAATTTTTTCAAGGCACTAGCCCTGAACCAGTCTGGAAAAAAAAATTGAGCACAGCGTGCTTTTTATTAAGTGTCGTTATTTCTGCATTGCAGACCTTTTCGAATTACTGGGGATGTAACAGTCCCATCCAATAAATAAAAGAAACCATAAAATTTAGTTTGTATTTGCAAATAATTTGGTTACTATTTGCTGTAAGAAATGGACAAAGTCAGTATCTAAGACTTCACCATTAAAAAATTGCTGGGCCTATCAGCCAAAGGTTTCCCAAGGAAAGCATTCCGTATTTCTCGCTGACGTTCCTTCTGTTTCTCAGCCTTTTTCCTCTGCCCAGATTTCTTCTTTGGCATATCAAATATAATATACAAAACAACACGTGCACTCTGTCAAACTTTAACCGGAAAAAAGAAAACATAACTTCCGGAAAAGTAAGCATGCGCGCTGTTACTTTATACCAGGCTAATGTACTGGTGTCATATATCTGCTTTCATTATGATAACTTTGTATCATTTGAATTCCTAAAACGTCAAAGATGGTTCTTCGTCCGCTTGAATTTAAGGACTGTCTAACAGACAGTTTGGTGTTCAGGCAAAATCTGGAACAACATGAAAAGGAGCTTGAACGGACCAGTAAGGCTATCAAATCTATGATAAATGATGGAAAGGAGCTTCTTGCAGCAACAAGACGTAAGGGGGAATCAACTCATCGTTGTATTTTCTGTCATTTAAAACCATATGATAATGTCAATGCATATAACTTAAGCTGTTGTTTTTTCAGAATATACGGAACGGTGTCATCACATGTAGATTATTGGGTTGTGGCTAGTGTTTTGCGGCTTTAAATATTGATAAATGATAAACAGTTCAACATAATCGATCTTAAAGTTTCCCATGGGATGCAAGTTTGAGAGTAAAAAATCCCCATGTTATTAGAACTGGAGGTCAGATTGAGTTGAAAACAAACCTCGGCATCAGAACTGGGGATCATATTAAACATTTTGGGGTCTCTGATGCGCACATGAACGTGAATGGAAACAGTCAACAATTTTAATTTGGTGGATATATTTTATATATTTTTATTATTGATAATACCATTTTCACATTCATCATGTGTCCAAAATTAGTTTTGAAATGAATGTTCTGGTGACAACTGCTTTTATTCAATTGGTAAATATTGCAGTAATTTATTTTCGTCAGTGGTCAAATTCTGTATGTTTTGTGCTAGTATTGATGTTAGAAATATTACATGTGCAGAAAAGCTCGACTGTGGAATATATTATGATGATTACAAAGTGTTTCCAGTACTGGGCAAAAGTGATTGAATTAGATATATAAATCAATTTGGGAATGTTTTTGTTTTCTAAAAAAAAATTACCATAGGGAAAAGGGTGCCCCGAGTGGTCTAAAGCGCTCACCGTTCCGGATCACTGCCATCTCACCTCTGTCTGCGTGGGTTCGAGTCCAAGGCTTGGCTAGCATGGGAAAGCCTGCCAGTAGCTTCTCGTGGGTCGGTGGTCCTTCCCTATGTTTTCCAGGGTTTTTCCTCCACCAGTTATACTGGCCGCCACATAGAGACTATTTTGTGCTGAAAAATGGCGTTAAACCCTAGAACAACAATAACCATTGGGAAAAAGGTGCAGAGTTTGGCAACAAGAAATGGACAGTCAGCCAGCCAGAAATATAATTGTTTGGCCTTATCATCTGGCATATTCAATGAATCATTTATTTAAAGAAAATAGCTAAATATGTAATTTATCATTATCCCTCATATAGTATTTATTTTAGAGTTGTATTGGGGGGCATGCATTTACAGGGCGACAGATGCAACCTCTGTCCATATCTCTATATCTCTCTTGCACATGTGTGCATGCAGAATGAATGGACAATTTGATGCATTGCATTTTCATTTGATATTTAGGTGATAATTCACTAGCTTATGATAGTCCATTGTTTAGAATGTTTCTGCATCTGACCACAAACCCTCCCCTGGATCTCATCTCTGTTCCTGTCTCTTTCTCTGGCACATTTAATAGTTTCATTACACTTTCATCAGTGTTGTTTCCTGTGATGAGCAAGCTTGGGCTGCACCAGATTTTTGCATGTTATGATTTTAGCCACTTTTATTCTTAATACAGTATATCACCTTTTCACCAACAGTGAATTGGCTTTTTACATTAATCAATTTTTTTTACATTTGTCCCATAACCTGGCTGGTAGTGGGGGGGGAGGAAGGGGCCACTGATTACTTTACAAAAATCTCTCTCCATTTTGCCCTGTTCTCAACAGCCTTTTGGAACTTTTCAAAGTCCATGCCTGTCCACTTTTTGATATTATCCTTCTATCTTTTCTGTCTGTCACATTTTCTCTTTCTTCTCACTGCCCTGTAGGATTGTCTTTGACAGGCCAGATGAGCATGAGATCTGACCATACCATCTTAAACTTATGTTTCTTTACGGTGGTGAGCAGATTTTGATATGATCCAACTGCACCTTGGATTCTAATCCACACCCCCTCATTAGAGACATGATCTAAGTATGAGATTTTCAGCCTCATTTCATAACACCTCATCTATAAGGCATGGATTCTTCTCTCAAGTTCTGCAGTCAGAGTCCATGTTTCACATGCGTATGGGAATATGGTCAAGTACATAAGCTTGATCTTGGACCCAAGCATGATGTAACTGTCCTTCCAAATAGGCAGTTGTTTTCTGTGCAGCCATGGAAAGAACCTCAGGTTTTGAACCTTCATCAGGGGTTATTGCACCTAGGACCTAGGTACGTGAAACATGTTACTGTGCCCAGCTTCTGTCCATTCATTCTTATTTCCTTTTGGTTGCCACTCTGGTTGTTTGTTATTAGCTGGGTCTTTTCAGCATTGATCTTCATCCCATACCTTATTGATGCTTGGCTGAGATGGTTCACTAATGTTACAAGTGCTTTTTGTTCATCTCCTGCTAAGCCATCAATATCATCAGTGAAAAGCAGGTTGGTAATTGTTTTGACTCCAGCGCTGACAATGCCATCATGGTCTTCCAAGGTATGGTTGTTGTTGTTGTGGGGTTTAACGCCATTGTTCAGCACATGATAGGCTATGCATGGCAGCCAGTATTAATGGTGGAGGAAGAACCCAGGAAAACCCCAGGAAGAACCACTGACCCACAAGAAGCTACTGGCAAGCTTTCTCACATACCCACATTGGCCAAATCCTAGACTCGAACCCACGCAGACAGTCAAGGTATGGACATGATTCTTTCCAGGTAGATGATGAAGAGTGGGTGAGAGAAGGTACCCCTGCCTAACTCTGATTGTAGTTCTGAACCAATCTGCCATGTTGCCATTGATGAAAACTGTGCTAGTCACTGTGCCATACAGGTTTCCTGTGGTGCTGATCAGTTTTGCATTTGTTTTATATCTGAATGGTGGCCTGCAAGGTTGAAGTCAGTGAAGACATGATGGAGGGCCTGTTGATGCAGCAGATACTTTTCACAGAGGATCCTGAGAGTTAAGATCTGTTCTATAGAGCTATGTCCTGTTCTGAAACCTGCCTGTTTTTCAGCAATGGTGTTTTCTGTTTGTGATTTCGTTTTGGTGAAGATGATCTTAGGTATAACCCTGCTTGGGTGACTGATGAGGCTTATTGTTCGGTAGTTCTGGCTCAGCTGCAGATTCCCATTTGTAGGAAGAGTGATGATCAGAGACTTGTTGGGGAGAGCCATTCTCCTGTTCACTAGATTTTGTTCCAGATTTGTATCAGGACATCTATCGTAGAGGTTCTTCCTGCTTGAACAGCACTGCTGGTATATTGTCTACCCCAACTGCCTAACCTTTCTTTAGCATCTTTACTGCAGCCTTTTACATCATCCATGAGGATCAAGTGGTCAATGGGAAGTTTATAACAGATTGATATCTAGAAGCTCTGAATGGTATTTCAGCCATCTGTTAAGAAACTCTTGATCATCTTTGAGACTTTTACCAGCCTTGTCCTGGATAGTGGTAATCTCCGGTTTCTCTGTTGTCAGGTCTTTCACTAGCAGGTTTATAATCGGGTAATGTACCAATTTTTTGTGTGTAAGTTATGTTTCTTTGATAATATTTACCCAATCACAATACACATACACCCTCCAAGCCTCCCCACAATTTACATGCATGCTTATGTAGTAACTGATGATTTCACTGCATTTGGTGCAACATTCCAGTATCACAGGTAGATCACTCTAATTGCCACCTAGGTGGGCCGATAAATTGTAGCTTTTTAGCTAAAAGGTTTTGATATGGGACAGCTGGATTTGTGAGGCAGTAGTAGCTCTTCAAAGGATGACAATTATGTATTATCACAAAACATTGTACTAGAAAAATATACTTTAAAATAAATAATCAAATGCATACAATGGTAATGTTTTATGGAATGAACTCCTCAAAACCATATGAATAAAGTCAAATCAAAATGTGTTCAAAACAAAATCATGCAAATATTATCTTGAACGACAGACAGTTCTCATTGTAAATATTACAATATTTGCACTCCAGTTTACTCTCTTAATACATATCATATACACTTTGTGCTTAAACAATTAATGCATCCAGAGAACCGGCATTTATGCTTATTGTACAATAATAATAATGAGGACTTTGTATAGCGCCTAATCTTTAGAAGCTCTAAGCGTTTTACAACATTAGACAACACCTATAAGATAAAAAACATAATGATATGATTACAAAAACAAACACCATGAAATTAGAAAACATTAAAAAACATGCTGAGAATGTTTAAGGTAGGTAATATTATTAGGTCTTTAAGTTTGTTCTTGCAGTCGAAATAAGTGAGTTTTGAGAGCCCTTTTGAATGTGATCACTGTGTCTTTGTGTCTAAGTTCAGTGGGCAATTCATTTCCATGTTGCTGGGCCCTGGTATGCAAAACAATGCTGTCCATATGACTTTGTTTCCATACTTGGAATAAAGAGTATATGATTGTCAGAAGAGGAGCGTAAGTATCTTGCTGGTGTGCACACATGGGTGAGGTCGGATAGGTATGTTGGACTAGAGTCCGACAGTGAAATGTAGCACAGAGAACAAATTTTGTGTTTGATTCTGGATCAAATGGATAGCCAGTGTAGAGTACATAGCAGCGGGGAGGTGTGCTCTGATCGTGGTACTATAAGTATGATCCGAGCAACTGTGTTTTGAAGTTTCTGGAGCAGATATTGAGATGAACCAGACAGAATTGAGTTACAATAGTCCAGTCTTGAAAGTACTAATGAACACACAAGTGTTTTAGTGGCATCAACTGAAAGATATTTGCGAATTGAGCTGATGCATCTCAGCTCAAGATATGCAGCCTTGCCTATGTTCATGACATGTTGGTGCAATGTGAGAGTACTGTCCAGAGTAACACCTAGGTTTCGTACTGATTGTGTAAATTTAATGTTGGTGTTGCTGATGTTTATTGTTTGAGGTAAAGGATGTGAATGAGAAAAGTCTTTGTGTTGTGATCAGAATGGCCTCAGTTTTATGATCATTCATCTGCAGCTTGTTACATGTCATCCATGATTTCACATCAGAAATGCATCTCTCTACACTTTGGATGGTAGCATAAACTTCAATTGGGTGGCTAGATTTGTATATCTGGGTGTCATCAGCGTACAATTGGTGAGACACTGGATAGTGATCTATGACACGTGAGAGCGACTGAGTGTACATAATGAAGAGAACAGGTCCAAGAATAGACCCTTGTGGAACACCACAGCATAGATCAACTGGGCTGGAGTGTATTCCATTTGCAGATACAGTTTGTGTCCTGTTGACCAAGTAGAACTTGAACCACAGTAAGGCTGTATCATGAATGCCAAATACATGATGGAGATGGTGAAGTAATATGTCATGGTCTATTGTGTCAAATGCTGCAGACAAATCAAGGAGGGTGAGAACTGTAATCTTTCCGCTATCCAAAGCAGAGAGAATGTCATTAACTACTTTTAGAAGAGTAGTTTCAGTACTGTGGCAAGGGTGATATGCAGATTGTACAAAGACTGTTTGAATTTAGATGAGATACAAGCTGGGATAGAACAACTTTTTCTTAGATTTTTTATATGAATGGGAGATTGGAAACTGGGCGGAGTTCTTTAAATCATTATGGTCTAGTGTTGGTTTCTTCAGCAGAGGCTCTACAATGGCAGTTTTGAAAAATGATGGGAATCGTCCGGATGAGAGAGAGGTATTAATAACATCAGTTAATGAAGGCAAAACTGGATCTAAGCACTCAAGCAGCATTGATGTTGGAATTGGATAAGTTCACATGACTTTGGTGCACTCTTCATCAGGACTGTACGTACAAAATCCATAGAGACAGGTTCAGATGCTGCCAGTGGTTGCCATTCAAATTCTGTATCCCAACTGTATGGTGACGACAAGTCAATTGAAATTGTGGTGTCAAGCTTATCTCTAATGGTTTGTGCTTTGTCACGGAAGAAATTTGCAAACATGTCCGGAAGGTCGACTGTAGAGAAGGTAGTTGGAAGTGGTGTTGATTTGTTCCTTGACATTAGCTTGTTAGTTATCTCAAAGAGCTCTTTGCAGCTGGAACTTTCCATGATCTTAGTAGAATAGTGGGTTGATTTCACTGCATGGACTATATTTGTGACATTCTTCTTAATGGCTTCATAGATTTGCTTATGAATAGTGAGTCTGGTGGAAAGCCAATGTCTCTCAGCTTTATGGTGGTCTCTTTTAGCAGTGCGAAGCTGGTCCCTAACACTGCTATATCATAGAGAACACTTTTGAATTGATACTCTGCACTTGGTAGCTGGGGCATGTTTGTCAAGCAATGAACGCAGGCAGTTATCAAGTTGTTCTGCAGTAGGAGGTAAGCAAGTTGTTAGGTTTGCCTGGATGTTGTGCATTAGTTTGGTTCTATTTATCATACGGAGATTTCTCTTAGTAGCAGATAAAGGTGAAGGGTTAGGGACTGATACATCAAGATGGCATATAATGCAGAGGTGATCTGATGCAAGGTTATAGGATACCAGGGAGGACAGTAAAATGTTATCATCAGGTCTATGAAGAATCCAGTGTAAAATGTGACCATGTTTATGAGTGGGTAGGTTAAGTGATTGTTTGAGATTGAAAACATTAATGGAATCTATGAGTTTTGATGTATTTGGGTTTCCAGGACAGTCAAGGTGAAAGTTGAAATCTCCAAGAATAATCAGGTTGCCACCTATCGAATTTCCATAGTCCAGGAGTTTCGGAAACTGCTCCAAAAAGAGAGAGTCAGTCAGCTTGTTTTTTCTACTAGGAAGAGGGTGGTATAGGCAGAAAAAATGGACTGACCTTTGCTCCAGTGTGAGTGTGGTTTGGACTAGTTCAAACGATGTGTGGTCGAAATTGAATGTTGTGGTGTGGTTAAGACGTTTTATCATGGAGTTCTTTGTGATGACAGCAATTCCACCTCCGCAAGAATTACGGGGGAACGACTTGATGGAGTAACCAGTGGGTGTTAGATCCGTACACTTGGGCTCATCGCCTGATGTTTTTAGCCATGTTTCTGTCAGGAAAAAGAGGTCAATATTCTGGTCGCTGATAAAATTAACTATTTCTGTGCGCTTTTCTGGTGGTCCTACTGAATGGTCATTGAATAATGCAATACGCAGAGGTATCTCTTGGATAGTTGACACAAAGGTTGACAAATTAATTGGGATTTTAATTTGGTTATCTAAATTATTGGTCGAACTTTTTTAAATTGTTGAGCTGAGATAAGGGAGATAACTGGAAGTCTTCTTCCTGTTCTACGCCGGCCAGCTTTGAAACGTTTCTTTTTCTGCTTCTGTTTATATTTAGGTAATGATGAATGTAGTCCCAGTTCCTTTAGTCTAGAGCACAGTGTAGTGTGGAGAGCCAAGGAATGATCATTTAAAGCAATTAATGAGGGTCCATCGTAGCATAAACGGGTTGACTGGCGAGTATCATGTGATGGCGTTTTGTTCAAAAACAGTGGAGCAAGACAGCTGAGAAAAAGTCGAATTGTTCTCATTTCCAAAACAAGGAGATGAAGAAACACATATGAATTTAACAACCTATACATAATGAACACAATAACAAAGATGAAAACAGGCAACAAGCACAAATATCGTGAAAACGGCACTAAAAAATGGAACAGCAGCTTCAAGCCAGTTAAGCGATAGCGGCCATCTTGTTCAATAATCGCCTCATGGGAGAATAGTGTATTTTTGCTGAGTTACGCTCATAAAATATGAATTGTTTGTTATGTGTGATCTTGCAAAGACAATTAAGTGTCAGAGAGATTTGATCAAAGTGAACTTGGCTGATATGGATTATGTTCACTTCTGTTAACCTTTATAATACTTTTTGTCACCTTTGAATGTTTAACATTAAAGACAGTTAATAAAGTACATGTAGTGTTAGACTACAGAATGCTTTTGATCAGCACATTATGAGTCTTTAATCACTCCTGATTATGTATCTTGAGATTTCTGTATGAAAAATTCCATGTTATAGTGGCACACAGAGATGAATGGGTGTAAGAATAAACTTTATTCTATGTATCACACTCCTTCCGCCCCTTTCCAAATTTTCACTTTTACTTTTGAAAGACGTTAGTTATTCATAATGTCATTGAAATTATAATGATGTGAGATTGTGTTTGAGATTACTTGGTTCTGAATTTTGTTGCTCTTTTCTTTGTAGGTGATATGTTTGGCAAATTATTTTCATTTCAGTACCAGTATGTTATTGTTGTTGTTTTAGTGTTTAATGCAATTTTTCAGCGCAATATAGACTGTATATGGCAGCCAGTATAACTGATGGAAGTAAGAACCTGGGAAAACCCAGGTCAGAACCACTGACCCACCACAAGCTACTTGCAAGCTTTTTTCACATACCCACATTGGCCAAGCCCAAGACTCAAACCCATGTGGACAGACGTCGCATTGATTGGTAATGGTGAGCACTATAGAGCACTTGGCCACCCAGGGTCCCTGGAATGTTGCAAACAAGGAACAGTTTCAGGGAACACTGTAGCATAGTCTGACTATACCTCCCCGTTTGTAACCCCCCCCCCCACTGATTTCAATAATAGTAATCTTTAATGCAATAAAAAGTGCACAGAACTTAGTCAATTCATTCATTGATTTATAATTTCTAACCTGAATGTGACCAGAGTGGCCCTAAAAGTCATATTCTATGGGCCTTTCACGCTTAAATGACTTTACGTGCTAACATGGCACCATGTTGCATACACTATGGGCAAGTTGATTTCCTCAGATAACATTGTGATGCAGTTCATCCTATTTGGTAACTACCAGAAAATTCCGTAAATTACCATAATGTTGAGAGTTTAGAGTTATATCCTTTGCACACATACATAGAAATTACAGCGCTTGTGAAATCCACGTGAAATGTAAACTTGTAATTGTCATTCTTTTCCTTTGCTTGATTCGACATTGTAAATATCGAAGCAGATGACATAGTATTTTCCTTCTGTATACATGTGTAGTTGTGTATACACCCCTTTGCTGAAAATGGACTTGTCCAGGAACTGGAAATGACTTGCAAACAGGTTGTCTTTACGTCTTTTACACTGAAAACTTTGTTTGAAATGAAACACGCAGACGATAATGGTGTTAGGGTCCCACCAGGGCATAATCAGTTTTGAAATTATAAATCAGTAAGTGAACGGACTAAGTTCTGTGCATCATTTATCTCATTTGTGCTTTTTGTCATTTAAATCAGTATGGGGTACATTCAGACTATAGTCCTTAAGAGAAAATAATCCAGATTATCATCATCTGGAAATGAATGTTTTACTGTTATATTCTGTACTTAAATCATTAAATTTTGGCAAGGGAATATTTTGATGAGTACCTTGCTTTTGTCACAAAGCAGGTCACTGTGTCTCATTTACTTGGGTTAAATTTTAAGTTTATTTTTCATGTTCTGTTCATGCTAGAATGATTATATGCATCTCTTGTTAGAACCACACACTTAAAACAAAAGAAGATCACGGTAACCTAAGTAAACATTTTGCTGGTTTAGGTTAAGTTTTTGCATTTAATGTTTTGTATGTTTTTTTTTTTTCTTTTATGCCCAGTTGTAGGTGTCAGTATTTCATAGTCAAGACCACTTTAGTCTTAATTCTTTTCAGGCCTGATAATTGTTTCAGTGACTGCTGGAGACAACAAAGCTTCATAGAGCTACTATATGTTATATCATTCATTATGCTATGGTTGTCCTGGGATGATGTTCACACTAAGATAGACTTTATTTTAAAGATTTAGGTTTATATTATATAGAGAGAATAAAATGCCTTTGTGTTTAAAGGATTTGACCCAATCTTGCTTTATCTTTGTTGTGTGTGTTTACTTTATCTTCATTTTGTGTGCCTTTTTGGGATACCTAAACTTCCTGGGTGCTATATAACCATGGTTGTGCTGATGTGCCTTTAGTGATAGAATGGTCTACTGTGATAATAACCTACTGTGGAGTGTATAGATAATAAAAGAATATATATATATATATATATATATATATATATATATATATATATATATATATATATATATATATATATATATATATATATATTTATTTATTTATTTACATGGGTTTGTATATATATATTTTCAGATTTGGCAAAAGCCCAGAGAACTTTCTCTGAAACATTGATGGACTTCAAGTTTGAATGTATTGGTTCACAGCAAACGGATGATGAAAGAATCATAGGTATATGAAGTTTTTATCTCTTCTGATTAACACAAAAAGGTTAGAAAGTGTATAAATTGTCACTAACAATATTTATAATTATGAATTTTAAAAGTATTTACACATTGACAGTTGCTATGTGTCTAAAAGTTAAATATCCGTTTAGCCTCCGAAGATGTTGTTGTTATAGGGTTTAATGCCATTTTTCAGCACAAGATAGGCTATACATAGCAGCCAGTATAAATGGTGGAGGAAGAACCCAGGGAAACCCCAGAAAGAACCACTGACTCACAAGAAGCTACTGGCACGCTTTCTCACATACCCACATTGCAGACATGAATTTCTATGTTTTAAAGCGGAATTCTGTTTTTCTCCTGACATGAACCCGATTTTTTCTTGATATAGTCCGTTTTTTTTTTTTTTTTTTATCATTTCCAATCTAGTTTTTCAAAAACTGTCTCTTTGGTCCCATTCTGCAACGACCCTTGTAACGTATTTGTTCCATATATTAGTTAACACATGACTCTTGTAAAAAGTATTCTTATTGGTCAGAAGTTTAAATTCATCCAATGAGCCTTCGTGTAATGGATACTGATGGCAATGGAAAGAAGTGTGCATGCTGCAAGAAACAAATGGCATCCCGCATTGTTGAGAGGGACCATGACACGAGAAGTTTAGAGAAAGGTTTAAAAACAATGTATGGAAATGGGAATGGCTGGAGCAAAAGTTGACAGAAATTTAGTTGGTCAGTTTATAAGAAAACACTAGAGGACTGGCATTTTGTGACCTCTGCTCTACGTCAATCACAGTTGAAGATTTTGGAACTTAGAAGGCATCTGGAAAAAGTGCATTTAATTACTATAAGAAGAAAGATTTCTTGCACGAGAGGACAGATGTAGCTCTCTGTCAGAATATGCGCACTGCATGTTGCCAATACAAGCACCAGCTTGAAAGGAAGAAAGGCTCTTACTGAGAAGGAAAAGAAACGATTGCACATTGAGCCAAAAAAGAAAGGCTAAACAAATCTTTGCCAAAGCCGCAAAAAGAGCTATACTGGCATATCAACAGGTTGTGTCCGATGGTGAAAAATACAAGTGAATGTATGGGATTATTTGTATATAGTTGATATACTTGGGTGCTTATTTTACAGATTTGTTATGAAAAGAGAGAAGTATAATATATTTGCTGCAAAAATTGAGAAATTATTTTGACTTCACCCTTTACCTCATAGAGCATAGTTACAAAGTGCAGCACGCTATAAATAGAACACCTGTTACCTAGTCAACTCCATATGCATACCGTTGCCTGTGAACTGTTAAGCAATGTAGTGTATGTTAACGTTTAACAGCAATTTTAACCATTTTACATTTTTGGTACACATCTGTTATATGTGGAAAAATTTAAGAGTAAAGTCCGATTGTTATAGCTG
The DNA here is from genome assembly GCA_028554795.2 of Sinohyriopsis cumingii. Classification (NCBI taxonomy): domain Eukaryota; kingdom Metazoa; phylum Mollusca; class Bivalvia; order Unionida; family Unionidae; genus Sinohyriopsis; species Sinohyriopsis cumingii. The sequence continues at coordinate 41,646,840 of CM068829.1, forward strand.
TGTAATTGTTTATCACAGAAGAATTTTTATGTGCTTTAAAATCTTGAGAGAACTCGTTCACAGTCATGTCAGTGAGGCCGCGTGATCAACCGTAGCTGCTATTTCTCATACTCGAAATTTACAAGTTTTTCCTCTTCATCTACATCACTAAGTCATCTGAATTTGATAATTTATAAAAATCAATTGCTGCCTACATCAATATCAGAGCCTTTACCTAGGTTATTGAATCTTTCATAGTTGTGATTCTAAGTGAAAACTTAGTAAGTACTGAATGAAATCCGCGACCGCCATTTTGGGGAGTGGAGATTACAAACCAGTTACTTTAAATAGCAGATATAGACCAGTGCATAAACAGTGACCACATGATTTGACGTAATTGTCATTCGCAGAAATGAATGTAGTATCTAATAGGGGGTTTTCCCTGAAGGTGGCACTACGAAAACCGGCTTAAAATGGCTGATGTTTACAGCCAGCGTCAAAAGGTGCTTCCATGCGACTTGAGTAGAGGTGTCAAAAGGCGCTTCCATCAGAATGGTGTAGATGCATCCAAAGACGCTTGCATGAGGTAAAGGGTTAATTGCGATGTGAACACTGACATGCACATAAAATAACTTAAGCACCAATAGTATTGGAAAACAAATGTGACAATAAATATTGTGAAATTATTCAAGTCAAGTTGAAAATGTTTGGTAAGTTTGTTAGTTTTTCATGATGATAAGTTGCACCAGGAGCAGTTTTTTTATGATTGTAAAATACATTTTTGGCTGGGGGCCCCCTGGACTCCCAGGTCAGTGGCACTGCATCTCGAGACCCCGTTGGGGGAGGACCACCAACCAACCCCACTTTAAAATTTTCAGCTTTTTTTTTTTTGATTGCCAAAATCATGTCTGTACATTGGCCAAGCCCAAGACTGGAACACATGCAGACAGATGAGATGGCAGTGATCCATAACTGTGAGCACTTTAGACCACTCAGCCACTCAGTGCCCCCCTCCAAAAATGTAATATGGGAACCTGAAATCATGCTCTCTGTGGTGTTCAAATTTCTGAGCAATACAGTGACTCTGTTTGGGCATGCAAACACATTTCGCCTTGTTTACAGCAGTCATCAGTTTAAAATCATCTGGATTTGCCAACTTTCAACTCTTATAGATTTCTGCTGTCATACTCATTACTATTTGTCTGAAGATACTTGCCCGTCTACACACTTTATTGAATTCAAGATCTAGTTGGCCTGAAATTGATGATGCTGAGACAATCAATGTGGCTACCATAGTAGCCATCATAAAATCTTCTTGTTACTCCTCTGACCAGATGGTCATTACATTTGGGATTTTCACTGAAAGACATCTTATCTTGTCTAGTTGGTCCTAAATGAAACTGGTGCCGATCTGTGGCAGTAATTATAGAACTCCTTTTATTGCTTCTTCTCCTAAATGGAAAGTCTTGCTTCTACTCCTAAATTGATATTTGTAACAACATAGGGTTTTCACCAAAAGATATCTTGTGATGTCTTTTTAGTCCTAAATCAATATGGTGCCGATTGGATAACTGATATGGCCAACACAGCGGCAGTCTTGAAAATCATGTTATTGCTACTTTTTGAAAGGATGGTCATATCAGCATGGGGTTTTCATTGAAGTGAAAATGCTGCATATCTGTCATAGTATGGATCGCCTTATTAAAAATCTTGTTATTGCTACTTTTCTTAGGTGGGTCATCATATTTACATGGGATTTTCTCCAAAAGTCTTATTCTGATATCTTGTTGGACCTGAGTACAGATCGTGTTAATCTGATAGCCATCTTGACAATCTTCTTATTGCTACTTCTACGCAGTGGAAAGTCATATTGAAATTGGTTTTATTGCACTTGTGACATCAGATTGGTTATAAATTAACATGGTGATGATGTGATTTCCAATATGGCTACATTCGTAGCCATTTTGAAAATCTTGTTATTGCTATGTCTCTGAGATGGATGTTCATATTGATATGGGATTTTCACCAAAACACTTCTCATGATGATTTCTTGGTTCTAAACGAAAATGGTGCTGATCTGATGTCCAGTATGGCTGTCACAGCTGCTATTTTGAACTCTTGTTATTGCTTTTAAATAAAATGCCAGAGATAAATTTAAATCCAGCAGTTAGAAGAAATGCTCTTATTTGGAATTCTTTGAAATTATGGGACTCTTACTTTTGTTTATTGAAGGGCTTTGCCAGCTTTCATCCTCTTCATTCTTATTATGGTTGATTGTACTACTTGCTAATCATTTACCAACATGCTTTTAATGGGATGTATTCTGATTGAAGCTATGATGTTCTCTGGAAACTTTGCTCTTTCAGTTTTATTCACTCCTTTATTTCCTTCTTTGTGATTTTATGTAGAAGACTAAATTGTCTATTATTTATACAGCTTCTTCTGTTTGTCATTAATAGGAATTACTGCTATAATTTCATTTATATATTTTGGCATATCATTAGTTACATCAGTAGAAATATTCTTCCACTATGAAGATCATAAGCAACCACATAGGGTCATGTTTTGGTGACCTTTGAATATGCCAATGGAATTGCAGCTTCAGACATTTGAAGTGGATCAAATCATCCGGCACACATTGATGCTCTTCAGCCAAACTGCTCAGTCTCCCAAACATGAATATATAAAACTTCATCTGATTGGCTGATAAAATAAGCGATTATGGTAAACATCCAAACATGACCCAAAAGCGGACACTGTCAGATGTTAACATAGGACAGTTTAGATCTGATTGTAATGAGATTGGGGCAGGGCATGTATCGAAACCGTGACCTTTGGATTATGAAACATATTTTCCTATCATGAAGACCTTATGTTTCAATAATGAGTAAGATCTGTGCATTTTGCATCTTATAGACTGTGCTTTTGACCATTCTTGAAGCCATATTTGTTCTGTTGGGCCTGTTATCATCAGTATCTTTGATGACTGCAGCTATGAGCAAGAAATTATAAAATATTATACTTTCAGCCTGAGAAGACCCTTTAACAGGATATAATGAAATAGGTAAATTCAACATGATATCAAGTTTTGGAAGATAGTTTGTGTGGCTTGTGTTTTTACAGTACTACATAAGCCTGCTTAGTGAAATGGTCAGCTGTTAAATTATGTGAGCCATGTGATCAGAGAATTATGGTAAATGTTTTGAACACCTGGGAAACAAATAGCAAAATGTATTCAAAGAATTAAAGACTATACATTTGCAATTGTTACTTGACCTGCAATTATCTTAAGTCCAAATGCTTTTAAGATTTCTATTCACTGAGGGCATCAACAAGGCTTAGTTGCCTCAACCTGCCAATTTTTATTTCCATGTCTTATGGGGCTCTGAAAATAATGGATCATTGTGTGTTCAAAAACATAGGTCAGGTCCAGCTACACACAACACAGACCCTGATTTGCCATTGCATAATACACTAGCAGATCAGAGTATGTTTTTATTTTACTGATTACTTGGGCTCCTGGTACCTGAGTGGCCTAAGGCATTTGCCTCCTCAGATCTCACATATGTCGTGTCTGCCCTTGCAGGCTCAGATCTCAGCTTGACCAGTGTGGATATGTGAGAAATGTTGTCAGAAGTTTCCCGTGGGTGGCTGATTTTTCCCAGGTTTACTGGCCACCATGTTGAGCTTAATATTTGCTTAAAAATGGTGTTAAAAGATCCACAACAAAAATTACTTCAAAACTGATAAGAAACTGCACAGACTTGGATCTGCCAGTGCATTTTGTCATGGCAGATCTGGGTTTGTGCAGTTTGTAATTGGGGTTGACGCATGCAAGTATGTATAATATCGAATGAGATGCAAAATTGATGCTTGAGGCATAAGGATAGGTTGTTATTCAGAGCAATCTCTCAGTGGCTGATAAGTTTTTTAATTCACTTTTATCAAGAATTTTATTGTTTTAAACTTGGATGAATTCTTTTGTGAGTCTTGTATTTTAAAAGTGTAGCAATCGTGAAAAACAGTGCCTAAGGTTATTCAGTGCAGTCTGTCATTGATAAGTTATTGAATTCACTTTTATCAAGAATTTAAATTAAAAAGACTTGGATGAATTTTTGTTGTCTTGTATTTTTAAAAGTATAGTATTAGTGAAATGGTGAAATATAAGGCGTGAGGCATGACTTATGTTAATTACATCTGAACTGTATATTCATGAGCAAATTAGACCACAAGTACAAGTTAAATACAAGAGTGTAACTTGAACGATTTTACGAATATAAACAGTAATTGATGGAGCTCAGCCCAAAAATTTACACAATCTGAATGTAAAGTGGCATACAACATGTATTGTCTGTTTTATTTGTTGAAAGATTTAGGTCTCTTTCTACCTTTGGCCTTGATGTGTGTTCTTTTGTGTAAAATTTTTAATAACATGTTAAAATAAGGAATGGGAATATTATTGCATACAAAAAACATGACTACACTGTGTTCGATAGGAGTGGAGTATGGAATATTCCTCCTAAACCCATTTTCTAATCCACTAAGCTTGCAGCACCTGTAGCTTCAAAGGGGGAACGGTTATAAGCTGCATGTCACTTGATCATGTGACTGGTTATAGCTGCACATTTGTATGCATAGTATACTTTTTTCACATTTAGCACATGTACATCATTATAAGGTGCATTAAGCTGAACTAGTAAACACGGATTGTGGTTTTGTCTATTAGCAGGTATGCAATTTAACTGGATAGTTTACTAGTCTCAGTCTGGGATTTCAGTGTGCATGAATGTGTACAGGTGTGTGTGTGTGTGTGTGTGTGTGTGTGTGTATGAGTGAGCATGTATGTGTGAGATGGGTAGTAATTAATGGTACTCTGTATATCTATATCTTAGAATAATACAAGATTTATTTATTTCTTTATGTAACTAATTCAGTTACCATTGTTAAATAAAGTCATTATTATTATTATCATCATTATTATTATTGTATTATATTGTTATTATTATCAGCTGCAAACAGCATAGACCCAGATTTGCCACCACAAAACACATGGGTAGAACTAGTAGAACAAAAAGCATAGACCATGATCTGCAATGTCATAATGTGCTAGCAGACTGGTTCTGTGTTGTTTACAGTTAACATGACACTTGTACTCTGGAAAGGGTTAAGTGTTTGCTTCAAAAAACAGGAGTCTCAACTTAAGCTAGCAGACCACTCCAGCGATCAAAGCATCTGCCTCAGATGCATGAAGTCATGGAATGGGCTTGAACCCCGGCTGATTCGTATCAAAGATTTATAAAAATGGTAATAACAGCTGCCTCACAAGGCACTCAGCATTAAGATGTTAGTGTTAGGGCTGGTCGGCCTGGTGCCAGGATAATGTGATTGGGTGGGACATCATGCTACATATCTGCGGCATGATGCCCCAGTGCTAGACATCACTATAAGCTGTCACACTGCAGATATCGTAGCGATATGACTGAAAAATTGTTAAAGCTATGTTAAAAATCCAAATAACACGCACAAATACACACACACACACACATTCTTAGCAGATGTTTTGTTTGTCTTTTTTGTAACTTGTATATGATCTCACAAACAAGACATTGTGTTTTCCAAGACACTACATTTGTTTACAAAAAAAGTAAATGATAACTTTGTTTAATTTCGCCTGATAGTGACAATATTTACCTTGAGCACAGGGCTTGTTAACAATTTATAGTCACCGGTAGTTGTTTCTAATTTCAGTCACACCTGGAGTATGGGTTTATATAATCAAATTTGATAATGAGCAATATGCATGCATATTATTGAGATGTTTTTGCCCCCAAATGGCTATGTTGTCACACTGGAGGCCTTATTTCTGCTCCAATTTCGATGAAACTAGGAAGTTGTTTTTATATCATTAAGATGTCGGATGAGATTGATAATAGCAAGATCCAAGCATATTAATGAGGTTATCTTGAATCTGATCAGCTTGGTAACCTTCAGGAAGCTTATTTTTCTGATCTGGTTTTGAACACATTTGAAATCGGCTTACACCATATAGATTTGCATGGGTCTGATGGGTCCGTGCATAGTAATGAGATAATCTTGGATCTGATTCGTTTATCTTGTTACCAGTCTGGAGGCTGGATTTTTTTATATCCAATTTTGATAAAACTTGGAGCGTATGCTAACATCATCAGGCTTTCAGAAGGGTTTTTGATAATCATTGAGATCTGTGCAAAATAATTAGAGGATCTTGCATTTGGTTGAATGAGCATGTTAAGTGGCACTCTACAGTTTCGTATTTTGCACAGGGTTAGGATTTTAAAGAAAAGAATTTCCCTGGCTTTCCTCACTGGTTATATTGGCTATTTAAAAAAGACCTTGTAGATCTTGGTATAATTCAAAGACCTTTAATTCCCTTTATTTTGATGTATGATTGATGGGTATAATATGAGTTCTAGAGTATACAATATGGCCTTACTCCAGATGTGCACCTTTCAAAAGTGCTAGCTCAACTTGGTCATTTTCACTTCCTGAACTTCAGAGGTAAATTGTATAAAAAAAGAGCCAATAAGTTTTTTTACATTATATATATTTGGTAATTCATTCATTGCCCTTTCAGAAGCTGGTATTGTCTAGACTGTCAAAATTCATTTTCCCTATTTTAATAGCTGCTATGGATAGTGTACTTTAGACAAATTCAGGCTGATATTTTTTAGCCCAAGGTATCATTCATTTTAGTTAGCAGTGTGTTTAAATCATATACAATTTCCAAAAGTACAATATCCAAAGAAATATCATCCACATTACATTAATGTAGCATAGAGGTATGCCACCATTCTCTCCATTGTGCATGTTTTAAATGCAAACAGCTTCACCTTACATATGTCACTCTCTCAAAAGTACATAATAACTGGTGAGCCCCCCCTTAACACTCAGGAAGCCATATTTCTGATCTGATTTGGATCTGACTTGTGAATATCTGCTTATATCATCAAAATCTTGTACAGGATTGATAAATAGTGATGCAAGCATATTAACTCATTAACCCTTGGCACTGTGTTTATGTGGCAGGACATATTAGCCTACTGCCGAGCTCTGTATCGTCAAGGTCATGTAAGATACGTTAAAGTGGCTGGTATTATAGAAAGGTAGACAGATGTAGCTCTACAATGATACCAAATAATCTTGAAGTTGCACTACAAAATACAGAGGAAAAACCTCATTTTTTTTTTTTTACCCGATTTGTTTCCACCCTAAATTTGCCCATGGTTGGAATCCGATTTTGTGTCTGGATTTTAGACTTTTGGGCCTCAGATCTAAGGCAGACTGGTCTGAACTGTACACAGACAGATGAACCTTTGCAAAAAGTAGGATAAGATGTGCATTTGGAATAAAGAGTGGTCTTGATATGAAAATGATGGGTCCATTAAGCAAAAAAAAAAAAAAAAAGAACACCAACTTTACCCTTCTGCTCATGCGCGAGCAAAATAGCCAATGAAAAACGATGTTTCTAACTCAACTAGGCATCAGGTTAATGGGAAATCACTTGGAAGTCGATGTATTATGATGTATTCAGAAATAGCTCACAAAATGTGTTTCCTACTCGCATTTCAGGCGAAAACCACAAAAACCTCCAGGGGTTAATGAGTTAAAGAGATAATACTGCAAATGATTGGCTGAGGTGTTGTCAGGAAGCCATATTTCTGATCCAATTTTGATCCAACCTGAAATATTGGGTTATATCAAGAGTGTCTTGGATATGTGCTTGATGTATATTAATGATATAATCTTCATTCTGAATGGTTGAGCTTGTTACCATTCTAGAAGCCATATTTGTGATCCAACTTTGATCAGACTATTGTCATCGAGATCTTGGAATGTTTTGATAAAGAGCGAGATAGTATCATACAAAATGAGGTGATTTTGCATCTGATTGACTTGGCTTCTTACTACTCTTGAAGAAATGTATTTGATCTGTTGCGTTTGTTATCATTAACATCTTGGATGACTTTAGTTGTGAGAAAGAGACTGCATATTAATTATACCTTCATTTTTAAAAAGAATTCTCTAGCAGAATATATTAAAAGAGGTCGAATCAACATGATATAAAGTTGAGACAGTTTACATAGAATATTTTCTTACATGAATGCATAAGCCTGTTGTTGTTGTTGTTGTTATAGGGTTTAACACCATTTTTCAGCACACGATAGGCTATACATGGCAGCCAGTATTAATGATGAAGGAAGAACCCGGGAAAACCCCGGAAGGAACCACCAACCCATGAGAAGTTACTAGCAAGCTATCTCATATATCCTCATTGGCCGAGCGCGAGACTCGAAACCCATGCAGACAGAGGTGAGATGGCAGTGATCCATGATGGAGAGCATGTAAGACCACTCTGCCACTCGGAGCCTCCATAAGCCTGCTTAGTAAAATAGTCAACTGTTAAGTTATGTCAGCCAGGTGAACCTCTTGTTTAAGTTTTGCTTCAAAGTGGCTTTTGTTAGATCACTGGTAAGCGAACATGCTCATGGCTGTCAGTGATGCAAGAACTAGCCATTCCAATTAAACGATATATTTCTTAAAGTGTGAATGATTTTCACATTGAACGTTGTATTGCTAGGAAAATGCTTAAGTTCAAGAGAATTGGTTATAGTGCATATAGCACAACATTTCACAGGTTGAAATAATGGAATTGCTGATAAAACTGTAATTAAATTATTACATGATTTACCTTTGAAAAGTTTGTTAACAGAACCGTTGATTAGCAACAATTTTTTTCAGAGAAACACAGATTCAAGTTTGTAAGCCATTGTACATTTTCGTAGTCATTATACGTCCTACTAAAGGATCCCACGGGCATGTCAACACAGTACATCGATCCCACAAGCATGTCAATACAGTACATCGATCCCACAGGCATGACAACACAGTACATCAATCCCATGGGCATGTCAACACAGTACATTGATCCCATGGGCATTTTCAACACAGTACATCGATCCCATGGGCATATCAACACAGTACATTGATCCCACAGGCATGTCAACACAGTACATCGATCCCACGGGCATGTCAACACAGTACATCCAGTTGCATTTATTGATTGATTTGTTAATGTACATCTGAGTAGCAGTAGGAAACAATATCATGACAGTACTATGGAGGTTTTACATAAATTCTCAGATATATTCAAGCAGGACATCGTATATCTTAATATATACTGGATTCTGTCATAGTAAGTGGTTAAAGACACACATCATATGGAACAATCACAAGTTGAATGAAATACAATATTTACATTATAATACAATCAGCTGTTTAGCAAGCCTGGCTGGTAGCTGGAGGGAAAGATTGATGATCATTTTGATTAAATGGCACCATTTTTGTTACTGTAAATCATTTAGATAAATATTGCAGCCTTACTTACCTGGTCATAAGGCCAAGTAAAATTACAGTATGGCCTCCCACCCAGTAAGGTGGCGCTATACAGTTTCGCATTTTGCATAGGGTTAGGAATTTAAAGAAAAAGAATGTCCCCGGCTTTCCTCACTGGTTATACTGGCTATTTAAAAAAGACCTTGTATATCTTAGGTATAATGCAAAGAACCTTTAATTCCCTTTATTTTGGTGTATGATTGATGGATGTACTATGGGTTATAGAGTATACAGCTTGGCCTTACTTCAAATGTGCACCTTTCAAAAAAGTGCTAGCTCTACTTGGTCATTTTCACTTCCTGAACTTCAGAGGTCAATTGTATAAAAAAGAGCCGATAACTTTTTTTACATTTTATATATTTGGTAATTCATTCATTGCACTTTCAGAAGCTGGTATTGTCTAGTCTGGCAAAATTCATTTTCCCTATTTTAATAGCTGCTATGTATAGTGTACTTTAGACTAATTCAGACTGATTTTTTAACACAAGGGAGCAGTCATTTTAGTTAGCAGTGTGCTTAAATCATGTAAAATTTCCAAAAGTACAATATCCAAAAGAAATATCATCCACATTACATTAATGTAGCATAGAGGTATGCAAACGTTCTCTCCACTGTGCATGTTTTAAATGCGAACTACTTCACCTTACATACGTCACTCTCTCAAAAGTACATATTATCTGGTGAGCGCCACCATAAAGAAGATGTAGGTATTATTTTTTATGATTTAATTATGTTTATATGGCTGAAACATTTAAGTCGCAAGCATCAAAACAATCCTTATGAATAATTCTCCTGCCTTTTTCCACACAGAACAGTATTTATGAGAGTCAGAGTCTCTAATAAGTCCAGCCTAACCCCCCCCCCATGATAAAAGTGAGCTATTTTAAGAATGCACATTACATTTTGTAAACATAGCAACCAATGTTATGCTGAATGACAGGAACATGAAACTAGCCAGAATTATTTCTGAGATATCAACAATGAATTTTACAATTAGAAAAGGGAGGTAACTCATCAGCTTCATAAAGGTCAAAGGTCAAAGTGTAAAATATTTGCCTATTGTTTAATATGGAAGAAGCGAATTCACTTTCTCTTCATTTATTTTTTATTTCATTGCAAATAAATGAAAAGAAACATTTTCACCATATATTTCTGTCACTTATTGCAACAGTTTTAAATTTAAGTTGACTCTATTCCTATATTCTAAGTCTTCTAATTTCCCCATAATTAAGGTCACTACTCACACAAATATACCTCATGGCAAATTATGTAAGCAAGAGAAAAATGATCATAATTAGCTTATTTTCATGCTTAAATGCAATATGAATGTACCATTTTTTTCAGAACATCATACATAATTATATGAAAATAAAAAAAAATAATTGCAAACATTTTTTTATTTTCTTTAAGGTGGCGCTATACAGTTTCGCATTTTGCATAGGGTTAGGAATTTAAAGAAAAAGAATGTCCCCGGCTTTCCTCACTGGTTATACTGGCTATTTAAAAAAGACCTTGTATATCTTAGGTATAATGCAAAGAACCTTTAATTCCCTTTATTTTGGTGTATGATTGATGGATGTACTATGGGTTATAGAGTATACAGCTTGGCCTTACTTCAAATGTGCACCTTTCAAAAAAGTGCTAGCTCTACTTGGTCATTTTCACTTCCTGAACTTCAGAGGTCAATTGTATAAAAAAGAGCCGATAACTTTTTTTACATTTTATATATTTGGTAATTCATTCATTGCACTTTCAGAAGCTGGTATTGTCTAGTCTGGCAAAATTCATTTTCCCTATTTTAATAGCTGCTATGTATAGTGTACTTTAGACTAATTCAGACTGATTTTTTAACACAAGGGAGCAGTCATTTTAGTTAGCAGTGTGCTTAAATCATGTAAAATTTCCAAAAGTACAATATCCAAAAGAAATATCATCCACATTACATTAATGTAGCATAGAGGTATGCAAACGTTCTCTCCACTGTGCATGTTTTAAATGCGAACTACTTCACCTTACATACGTCACTCTCTCAAAAGTACATATTATCTGGTGAGCGCCACCTAAACATTGTCATGTGACAGCCATCAATATTTGCTATTTTAAACTTCTCAATAAAACAAAAATTGGTCCAATTTCAGTCAAGCTTGGTAGGAATGTTTCTCAGGAGTTTGTCTGACTTTGAATTTTATTATATTTGGCTCCTCTTGCAACAGTGTGGTTTGCATTGCAACCAGATTGAAAACCCCATTCTCTTGAATAGCAGTTTAACTTTGATGAAGCTTGGTAGGAATGTTTAATAGGACCATAGCAATGCTGCAGCTTCCTGAAAAGCCAATTCAATGCCCTCTTTTTCAACCTTTACTCTAGTATTCCATGCTCTATCAAAAATGTCTGCAGTTGCTTCCCAGGCAGCTTGTGGCTTCCATAGCAACCATCCGGAAAACCTGTATTTAAATTTCTCTATCACTGCTAAACCAATTTGTATTAAACTTTAAAAGTTGCTAAGAAAAATTCTTAGGACATGCTATAAAGGGTTATAGGGTCCAGCATGGCTTTCCAAGCTGTGATGTGGGTTTCTTTAGAAGCCAAGTGGAAATGCAATTTTCAACTTCTCCCAGTTGGATGAACCAGTTTTAATTAAACTTTACAGGACTTTTTTTTCATGGAACATACAATAACAGAATTACTGGATTCATGGAAATCACTAAACTTTTGCAGTGTCTCCCTGCTGAACATGCAACAGTTTAGTGATTTCCATGCATCCAGGCAGAAAACCTACTTTCATCTTTTCCAAAATAGCAGTGCCAGTTTTAATCAGGTTTAGAATGGCTATTTCTTAGTGCATTCTCAGCAAGAATTTACTCAGAGGTGGCTCCTGTGTGGCTTACATAACAACTGAAAGCTTGTTTTTGACTTCTTATGCAAAATGGTTCAGTCAGTTTAGATCAGACATTGTAGAACATGCAGTCTGAATTGTGTCTGGACTGATTAGGAGTGATGTGGCTTCCATAGCAACTGGATGAAAAACCTACGCAAAAAAATCATTTCTCATCAGGTATAGCTGCTCTTCCAATCCACAAAAAAGGTACATGGAAGGGCGTTCTCTCCAAAACTGCTGGACCTTATCAGACCTTAGATAGGTAGAATTCTAGCATGAACACCTTGTACTTTCATGCAGAAGTTGCCAATATACCATTTAGTCTAGATGAAGTTACTCAGAATAGAATATAGTTAAACAACATGCCATAAACCACCAATTTCATCCAAAACAGCTGAGAATTATTCTGACATACCATATATACACGTTTATAAGATGAGTCTGGGTCTGTGCACTTTGTAAGGAGTAATCAGTACAACCCACAAGACAGACCATGATCTGCAGACGCATTATGATAAGGCTGATTAATATCTATGTTTTGCGCAGTAGGGCTTGGCTTATAAGTGAATATATATATATATTAGATGTTTTTAATCCCAAGGTGACTGCTTTTTCTTTACTTCTTCTGCACATGTCTTTTAGACAGATTATTTTAGATGATTGATATCAGACATTCTTTCATCTTTTGTTTAACCTGCTTTTTGAAGATATCTGCACAATACAATGCCATTTTTACCAGCAAATTTGTCATACACAGAGTATTTATCCTGGCACTGTTTGCATTGTCCATGCAAATGTTTTTTGGATTTTGAAAATAACCTGCAGCAGAGTTATGGATATGACAATTGATATTTTATGAGAAAGTCAGTCAATACTCTTTGGATCATTACAGTGAGAAGTGGACTGTAGCGAGACAGTAGCGAGACATCCCCCCCAAACTTATTTATGGAGCCCTCTTTGAATAAATCAAAGTTGTTGGATGTGCTAATTTGGGGTTCAAACTGGGACTAGAATACACACATATACATACACACCATTGCATGGGTTTACTTGGTAAGTTGCTATACCACTAGCTGATATAAACCTTAAATTCATGTAGCTGTTTTACATTTTGCTGGTAGTTCATATTTAGAACCCGTTCTTTGAGGAATAAGCAAGCTAACAGTATGTAGATGTTTCATGCATTTATTTTCCATACATGGTGATGTAAACAGTTGGGATGTAAGGACTATTTTGTTGACTAATTCACACAGCCTTGTGGCAACAAAACCATAATTCGGTTACAATTTTTAATCAATAACAGTCTTAAACTAGCAGTTGATAGGCTGAGAGTGAGTACTAATAAATTTGGAGACCTTTTGTACTCAGTTATTCGAGTCCATTTGCAGGTTGCACAGACACAGTGTGTAGTTTGTTAGGAGTAATCTCTGGAACAAACAAGATAGACTTGGAAATGCACATTATGCAATGGCAGATCTGAATGTGTTGTTTGCAGTTAAACCTGACTCTTAAGCAAGTATAGACGATAAGATGTAGGACTGATAAGTAACTTTAATTGACCAGTTAGTGACTTGATACCTCAGTTTGTGTTACAGCTGCAATCAGGGCAATGGATTCTCAGGTATATGTGGTTTTAGTATATAGATAATCCAGATGAATGCATTAAATTTTGGACAAAACAGGTTCTCCTGCATGTCTGACAAACACATGACTAAAGAGAGACTTTCAAAGTTAGAAAATAAAATATTTTAATTTCCTTTAGATTTGTTTTGTTTCCTGCAGGAAAGTTCTGCTTGGTATAAACTTTTGACACAGCCAAAGGTTTTTGTTTGGATGGGGTTGAGTATCTGTTTTGGACATGATTGTCAACAGCTGCTTCTCAGAAAAATGAGATAAGTCATTCCTCACCCATGCTTTTGTATCAATGGCTTTATGCACATCTGTTTGGCAGTTCATCAAAGATTAAAAAAAAAGAACTTTTACCTTACAGTGTTCAGGTTCGGTTCCCTTCAGTACATGTCTTCTTTGGTTGAGACATGATAAAGAAAAAAAATTTCTGTCCCAGAAATTATGGTGAAACTTTTTTCACTTAATGTCCTAAGACTTAAGAAATTAATTAAATTTGTATTGCATTAATGTGCGCCCCCCCCCACTGCACATTGCAAAAAAATAGATAAACTAAACATTTATTTGGTAATAAAAATAAATTACCCTTGTATTATCATCATTTTTTGTTTCTTTTCAACATGAGCATTAAAGAATAAAATCTATCCACAAAATCTGCATATGTAGCATAGGCTTCCATACTGTAGCGTGTATGGCTTATGTCCGGTAACACGCCACGTTGTTCATTGACATGATCATTGAAAAACAAATTGTGTTTCATTGTGCTCAAAGGTTTGAATATGTTATCCGACTGAAAATGGATCCAACAAAATCGCAAACAAGAGGAAAATAATCAACTGATATCTTGAAGACAACTGCCATGGTGGTCAGTATATTTGGTGTAGCAAGAGCCCAGGTTCATGCCTGGGAATAACCCCAACCCATGGATAGCTACTGGCAGGTTTTCTTGCATGCACACTTTGGTCAAGCCAAAACTTGAACCCACACAGACAGGTGAGATATGAGTGGTCTGTCAAGGCAGGTGTCTTAGACAAATCAGCTACCATGGGCCCCCCAAATGGTTGATTGGGATGCTCACATGTTTTAATGAATGTCAGAAGAGTGAAATTGGTGCAAACCAGTTATAATTTGTTTACTGTATTTGCCTCCCTAGAATTGTATTTGTTTCAAAAGATAAATACCTGTTTTCAGTTATTCACACAATCCCTATGCACTGGTGAGTTTGGGAACTAGAATTGCAACATTGAAAACAGGTCAAAATAGATTATTAGTCATTATTTTATAAGTATAAAATGGACAGTCTTTACAAGCCCTGTAGACACATCATTTACACAAAACCAAATTCAGTATCCAGTGAAATGTGTTAAGACTAAGGTAAGAACTCCAAAATGGTTATTGAATTCTTAGACGAGAAAAATTGGGTTCAAAAACACCTACTGGAATGATGTAATATCTCTCACTCTCAGATAAAAAGAAAAATAGTTCCAATACATATCTAAATCAAAAAATAAAAAACCTAAGAAAAGTCCTCAAGCCTTTGCATAGATATTCATGGCCACAGATAGAAGACGTAGCATTGAAAACTGAGAATGATTAGATTTATAAAGATGAAGGTCCTGCAAGCAGGAACTCTCACGTGTCATTCTTGATATGTCAACATGTCCGATGCTGATAAATATTCCTGTGTGAATTATCGATTTATCATAAATGGTTATTGAGAAGAGGAAGAGTAATACTGTGTTAAAGTATGAAACTGTTAAAGTATGAAAGTGTTAAAGTATGAAACTGTTATAGTATGAAACTTATAGTATGAAAGTGTTAAAGTATGAAACTGTTATAGTATGAAAGTGTTACAGTATGAAAGTGTTATAGTATGAAACTTATAGTATGAAAGTGTTACAGTATGAAAGTGTTAAAGTATGAAACTGTTATAGTATGAAAGTGTTATAGTATGAAACTTAAAGTATGAAAGTGTTATAGTATGAAACTTAGAGTATGAAAGTTATAGTATGAAACTTAAAGTATGAAACTAAATACAGTATATAATGTAGTCAGAAAGTATCATGTTCAAGGAGAAGTGCTAGCTCAGTATTTAGTGTGTCATGTTCCAACTTGAAGAATGTGAGTTCATATCCGATCATCTGACTGGTCCATGTTGACTAGGATTGTATGTATTTGGGCAAGGAACTTACTTCCATTGTAATGGCACCGCCTGATCTCATGTACTTTTGTTGCTAAGTGGTAAAATACCAATCTGAACTAGGCCAAGTATAAAAATGTGTACATTAGTTAGAAAGTCTGGGACATAGGACACAGTATACACTGTAGTTCTATACAGACCCAAAATATATTGTAATATTAGGGAGTACAACATGAAGATAATGAACCTGATTTGGTCATCAGAGTGTGTGGCCTACAGGCCAAAGAGCAACAGGTTGATGCTCTGGTTTACATATTATAATCATTGTTATATACATGTATATTGAGATTTGGAGCACATGGGAAGCCAATCATCTTTCAGTAATCTCTAACACAGCTGTGGACGTTTATTCATCCGGAACTACCAGCCCAAATTACCTACTGAATACTGAGTTTTTATACACCTGCCACATGGCAGAGTATATTATATTATGGTGTTTGTCCATCTGTAATTCCATATGTCTGTTCCCCATTTCATTTCTCACTTTAACTCAAATTCTTCACAATCTGCTGTTATCCGACTTAGTAAATTGTATACATTTATGTAAGAAAGAAGCCTTTTGATTTATGAATGAAAAGGTAATGGTCACTCAGTCACCAAAAGAAGAAAATAGTTTTTGTACAGTAAATTAACTCTTCATTACAGACCTTGACTAGATCTTGCGGAATGCTTGTACTTGGAGTGTGATAGAAACCTACTGATTTAGGCTTTTAAAAGTCATAGTTCAGGGCCACTTGTAACATGACAAATATGTTTTATTTACAGTTTTCAGTCCTCCACTATAATGTACCTTTGCCAAAATTTGTGGCTTACACTCAAGTAAGAGAGCGTTGATATTAGGGTCAAAAGATCAAAGGCTGAGACCATTTTGACTGAAAGAATAAAACATTTTTCTCATAGGAACTTTAGTTCTAGACCATGTACCTTGAGCAAAGTTTGTAGCATGTTACACTTGGGGTAAGAAAGACAACTACTGGTTTTGGGTGAAATGTCAACCCCATTGTGACTTGGAAGAAAAATGAAATCAGTAAAATAACTTGTTTCTAGAGTAAATTGTTTGATTCATCTTTTGTGGTTACCTTGGACTTGGTGTAATTTAAGAAGTTTAAATGTTTTGGGACCTAAAGGTCAGAGGTTATGGTCATAGTAAGTCTAATAACCAAATAATGGTTTCTGTGCAGTAAGTTTGGCTTAACTGATTAAATCCTCTAGGTTTTTGTCATTTTTAACTGAAATTCGAGTAGGAAACACATTTTGAAAGCTATTTCTGAATACATCGTCTTCCAACAGATTTTCCATTAGCCTAATGCCTAGTTGTGTTAGAAACATAATTTTCCATTGGTTATTTTGCTCGCACATTAGCAGAAGGGTAAAAGTTGGATTTTTTTGAATTTTTTTTTGCTTAATGACCCCATCATTTCCATATCGAGACCACTCTTTATTCCAAATGCCCACCGTAGCCTACTTTTTGCAAAGGTTCACCTGTCTGTGTGCAGTTCAGACCAGTCTGCCTTAGATCTGAGGCCAAAAAGTCTAAAATCTGGACACAAGATCGAATACCAACCATGAGCAAATTTTGGGTGAAAAAAAAAACGGGTCCAAAAATTTGTTTTTTCCCTCTGTATTTTGTAGTGCAACTAAAATGTCCAGATTATTTGGTATCATTGTAGAGCTACATCTGTCTACCTTTCTATAATACCAGCCACTTTAGTGTATCATACATGATCTTGACACTACAGATCTCGGCAGTAGGCTACTACCTCCTGCCACGTAAACACAGTGCCAGGGGTTAGTGAGTAAAAGACTGTGACTAAATGCTGAGATCATTCGGACTCATAGGCCAATAATCTCAGTCAGCTTTGCCCTACATGGAGGAGTATTAAACAGGTAGTAGGGGTATAATGTACTTGTAACATCGCCCTCTTAGTAAGAGGGGTGGTTAATTGGATTTGGCTGGCGTTATCTAGAGAATAACCTCCCTCGATATTATAGCCCAGCGGGAGTGAAAGAAGAATGGAATTTCAACAGAGAACTGAGCGAGAATACTGGGGAGAAATAAAGCAATACTAGCCCCCTTTGACAAGAAAATAACAAATTTAATTAGAGCTAATTAATAATTCCAATTCAAGTTAGATTATATCAGTAGAATTTAACAGGTGTGTCGAATTTGGATTATTTCATCATCATAATGAGAGGTGAAAAGATCACAATGTCCACAATTGATTTGCATCACCTTCCTGTCTGGACTGCATATCAATGTCTCCTAGTTCATCATTCCTAAGCTCTATTCTTTGCCCCTTCATGGACTTCCTGGTCTTTTTATTCTGACCTCGTCCTTCTTTCTTTCCTCATACATCTGCCTTCAGACTGTCTCGTCTTTCTCACAGAAAGCTGTTCCTTAAAGGACAAAATTACCCCATGATTCTGTATACCCCACTCTCTAGAGGTACATACAATTCACGTTATTCAGAGCATGTTGCTATCCACGCACTGCGTAAATTCTGACTTAGTATGGTAGAACATTGACCTTGCTTCCAGCAGCAAGTCTTAAATTACCACGTGAGCATCTATCGAATATTACCCAGTGATGGTACTGGCTTTTAAAAAGCTGTCACCAAAAAAATCGCCAACCTCAATATTTTGTCGCCAATTTTCAAAAAGTGTCGCCAAAACAAGTAATGTACATTTTTCCAGGTGTTAATTTAGTCTATTAATGTAACAGGCAATGGAAATTACAAAAGATGGGTTAGTTAATACTTTAATTACAACAAGCATTAACAAAATGGTACAAAGTGTTACATGAAGATCCGTCACGATTTTAGGGCTGCCCACTTGTTGAACGCAGTTTCAAAGTCTAATTTTTCACATCTGTACATGCTGATTCTCATTAAATTCTCGAGAGATGAGATGGAGAGCTTATTTCTGATGTCAGTTTTTATGAGGTTCATCTTACTGAATCCACGTTCACAGTCCACAGTGCTGACAGGTGACACCAGTAGTCTCTCAGCAGCCCCCCCCTTTTTATGGCTAGCTTCACAAAGCTTGTAGCGAATTGCTTCCTAAATCCCAAGAATGATCACTGAATGCTGTATAAATTTTCTCGACAGGAAAAATAGGATCTCCATTCCCACGAATGAAACTTACACGAGTCAACACCTGGCAATATTGGACCGTATATATAAGCATAAATTCACATCCAATTTAGGGATTCTTTCACTCCTGTATTTTGAGAAATAAATAATTATTGTTAATTATGCAAAACTGTTTTTTTTTTTTGCTATTTCTTGTTGCGGAGTTTAAGTCTCTGCAGCCGTAACACGGGACTGATGGCAAAAGGAAAAGATCAATGAGTAAAATGCTGCACTGGCGACAGATATAATTGTGATTGAGATTTTTTCCATTTGCTTTGTATTTATACACAGTAGTCGGTACTTCAAAGGTTATCAGTTTTCTATGAAGGTTCAGCAAAACTATTGTATTGGTATATGTATTAAAAAAAACAGAAGGATTAGCCATACAATTAACTGTATCTGTTCTATTCGCGTCTTCAGAAGACGGTCAGTTGTAGGTATAGTGCGTTAGCATGATTGACTGTATCACTGCATACAGTACTCAGCCCAGATGTCAGCATAAGCAGATTATGATGTAACAATGCACTGTAAAGATGGGGTTGTCAATAAGAACAAAGGATCGTTTGTGTAAAAGATTGATTCCAATGCATTGCTTAGTTAAGTTTGTGGCTCCCTTTCGTTCTTCTTTTTAATTTATCCAGTCAAAATCCACGATTGTATGTACAAATTAAATAACCAAAAGGTATGTCGCCAAAAAAATCGCCAGATGGGATATTTTTGTCACCAATAAGGAAAAAAATCGCAATTTGCGACATTTGGCGAAGCCCAGGACGATCCCTGATTACCATATTATTTTACATATGCTACTACATGTTCGATTACTATTGCATGAAATTCACAAATTGTAATCACAGCAATCCTTAACCTTCAAGATTATTCAGACATTACAAAATCAGATATAATTAGGTAAGTATCGTTAACTCATGATATCTGTATTGTCCTAACAAACAAAGGAAGTTATTTCATATAACCCTATGAAATCCTACACATATGAACATTTGGATCACATGCAATCAATTCTACCATTGAACTAATAACTGTATAATTAAACAGGTAAATTGCATAACAATTTTAGCATCAACACTTTCCATGAAATTGAATGAAAATAAATTGCATAGCAACTCAAGCATCAACACATTGAATGATGCATAATATGGAAACCTAGTCATAACAAACACATTTGCATAGAACAAACAATCAAATAATAGCATATTACGTGAAACTAAAATTGCGTACTTTATTGTTGTTCTGTTTCAGAACTTGTGCATCCTAGCACTAAACCTGTCTTTCTTTTTACAAGATGACCACCTGGTCCCTTTCTTGTTTCATGAGGAAAGCACTAATCTCTTCATGTTTTCCACAAACTAAAGAATTTTGACTAAGGTTGTCACTTTAAAGTCTGATTGCTCTAAAGTGTACACCCTTATTTATCTTAATTCTTTTCATCAGGTTTAGACAGCTTACAACTGTGAACGACAGTGTGTGACAATTTCCCTTTGACAAAATGATAAGTGGACATAGGTTCCTGCCAAGCGGTTGGGTTGGTAGCTCAAATGATTACTTTCTAAGGACTTAAGATACCCTGGTAAATTTCACTGAGATGGAATGCTGTCCCTTTGAAGTTTACACTAATATTGGGGAAGATGAACGAAGAAAGATTGAAGTGACCCTTCACAAAGACTTTTCTGGCTTAAATACGATAAAATTTTAATGCTCAATGCATTCAACTTTAAAGTTTGCTGCAATTCAAAATTCAACACTTCACAGTACTCTTCAGTTTATTTCTGTTTGCAAATAATGTTATTGCATTCCATCTGGAACTATTTATCTCAGCTTCTTTGCCTGACCAAATATCTAGCATGCCTCTAGATTTTCCGTTCTTTTTGCACATTGCCATTCTGTACTTGATTTGTTTACAAGACTGCATTTTTATTAATTTTTTTAATTTATATTTTCTTTTTTTATCCTCAAAAGCTTATACAGATAGCTTAATATTTATTTAATAAATACAAAAAATGTACTAATTTAATATATTTGGACTGTTTGTGCTTGTGTAATGTAAAGTTGCAGTAAAAATAGAACCTGGCTATGAAGTGATTGAAATTTTTCTGACTGAACATTAGGATTTACATACGGATTATGCATCTAGAGCATGCAGATTGTGTGAATAACCTTAGCATAATGGCCATTCATTTTATTACCAGAAGAAATTTTCATAACAGTCTCATATGTTTTACCTTTCTTAATATTGCAAGATATATCTACTTTGTTTTTCTGGAAAGTGGTATGATTCATATACAGTAACAGACTATTGTTTTAGTCAGAGTGGAGTTAAATTATTTGCTGTTCAAACAAGTAGGAAATTCAATGAACATGGCATAATTGTTAATCTTATAAACATCGGTAGCTGTCATATCTGATATAGATTATCTACTATTTGCCTTTTTCATAACAAGAGTATCTCTCAACTTTTGTAATGATTTAGACCTTATTTGGTACATCCACAATATTTTACAGATTTATTGGTAAAAATTGAAGACTGTTTTGAATGTGCACACCTGAGGTAGCAACTTTAAACACTAAATACAGCTGCAGTACTAGTTTACAAATTAAAAAAGGCATGCAAAACAAAGATAAAGACAGAAAATAGTCAAATCTGTAAGTTACAAATGTAAAAAAATGTCATACAGCTGGAATATTATCATTGGATGCATCGTCGGGCAAAAAAGTTTCCTCCATTAGTTACTTTTTATGACATGCATTAGGTCTTCATCTCTGAGCCTCTGGTGGGCGGAAGAATGCAGTATGTTTGGTTACAGATAAGATATGTTTCTTATTATATAGAAGTTAGGGAACGAAGAGTTCTTGTTTATAGTATCAATGATTGACTGTTTACAGCATTGTCAGGGTTTGCCTAATTTGAAACGTTCTGCTCTCCTTTATTATAACGCAGTAGTCTGCTTCCATTACTTTTGACTGTGTACCAAACCATACTGTAACGGGAACCATGATATCTGTGAAAGTGTGATATACTGAGAATAGCATAATATGCAGAACTATGGAATAATGGTCAGTCAGAACTTTTTAAATAACTGTGTTTTGGAAAGAAAATGAAGATGTGAGACCAAGTTTGACCTTGTTTTCATTTAACCCTTATTGTTATACACTAGTATGATTTTGGTCATGGGTCCATAGTAGGAGTGCACAATATCCAGATTTACACTATAATGAGACACATTATACAGTCGGAGAGATGTACTTCAGTTTTGGCGATTACCTTGAAAAGTGCTCGAATTTCAAAGGTCAGCTCCCCAAAACTAATGGAAAGTGCTTAAAAGTATGCTGGTCAGTAAAATATGCTTGAATTTCAAAACTTGCATTTCAGTGGAAAACATTAATTTACTATGTACAGTGTAATTATGAATGAAAAAAACATCCATTTAAAAAGTCAGTAAATTGATCTTCCAGGAATTTTGCTTCCTAATATATAGTTTGTATTTAGTAAGACTTACGCTTGTGTCTTTTATGCACCAATTAGAATTTATTCTTGTTTGAGATAGTAACTACCTAATAATATTTAAATGAATGGATTCTGTGTCTGAAGGCTGATAAAATAAAAGTTGGTCAAACACTTTGCTATAGGAAGCAAGTTTTCAAACATGATTGCCACATTGTTGCTGTATATGGGTTTTGGTGGCCAAGTAATTAATCAAGGAAATATGTGTTGTGCTTGTTGAAATGAAAGTGACATTGGGTCAGGCAGTTGAAAATGCTCTCAAGCAAGAGTCTTCACCGATTCCTATTTCAACAAAATTGTGGAGTTTTTGTCTAAGAATGAAATACTTAAATCTGACATCTTCTGGACTCTCCATATTCATAAATCTCCCCTCCCAAGTTTAGATTAATACAGTGTTGAAAACTACATTTATATCCTTAAGAAGTGCTTGAATTTTCTGATGGCATTTTTATATGAACCATAAATCATAACTTTTGGCCTAAATCAAATGCAGAAACATCTTGATGGAACCCTATCCTTGAGTCTAAGTTAGCTGATTCTTGGCAATTCATTCAATTAACACTTTAACAAATGCTTGTCTATCTCAGTGACCCTCTCATTGTACATGTACAAACATTTCCTGCATACTTATACTTGTAATTAGGATGTAGTGTTTGCTATGCTATTAGGGAGAAGTGGGATTGTAGTTTTCAACTAAGAGTACTTACAGTATCATAGACCAGTAATAGTTTTTCAGCTGTTTACCCATGATCTAAGCAGATTGCAAACTTATCACAAATACATGTACATACATATGAAAGAATAAACAAATATATTTCAGAAATATTTTTGTGAATTTTTAAATCATTTTGGAAATAAAATTTTAAGCAACTTACACTGCAATACTGGTATTTTTGGTGATGTGTCTTGCTAATCAAGTTTATACTTGAACTCTTAGAAACAATCGACAGTGTCATTTAGAATAATGTCTGTGTAACAGTCGGTGCTTTTGAACCTTTTGACAGCCTCCATATTAGCTCTTTCACACACTTCATAGGGGCCCCGAGTGGCCGAGTGGTCTAAAGCGCTCTTCGTTACGGATCACTGCCATCTCACCTCTGTCTGCGGCAGTTCGAGTCTAAGATTCAGCCAATGTGGGTATGTGAGAAAGCTTGCCAGTAGCTTCTCGTGGGTCGGTGGTTCTTTCCGGGGTTTTCCTGGGTTCTTCCACTACCATTAATACTGGCCGCGATGTATAGCCTATCATGTGCTGAAAAATGGCGTTAAACCCCACAACAACAACAACAACAACAACAACACACTTCATAATAGATGTATGGTCACGTGTCTCATTATTTTAATTGACCTCTAGGTTGCAGGATTAAAGTATGGACAAGAGTTAATGTTGTTTGAATGTGTAAAAAACCAATGAAATTTTCCTTTTCTGTGATAGATAAAACTTCTGCTAAAATATTCCTGTTTGACAGTATGAAAAAAGATTGTAAAAATGTGGTAAGTATTTGAATTCTTGAGCTTAATTCATCACTGCCCATTACATTTCCCGTACCTTCACAAGCAATAGGCGATAATGCACTATACACCTTAATCACCTGTGGCAGCTGTGCAGAGATTTTATTCTTACTTGTGAATATCCATTGACCTGCCTAACCAATCGCTGCACGTATGAGTAAATGTTTCTTCCCATTGTGATCTAACATGACCTTTGCTCTTTTTATGGAGACAGTCCAAAAATCTTTCTTTCAAGGACAGTCGCGTATCAATCAGTAAAACAGACCCTTTCATTTATGTATAGGAGACTGTTGCGTTGCATTGCTAATGACTATTTTTGTTTAGGAGCATACCAGATTATTGCCTTTAGCTTGTGATGATGGCAGTTCCCTTAGCTTCAGCAATCCACCTCTTTTGTATGTTAATGTCATTTAAGTCAGTCACAAATGCCATATACTAGTAGCTAAACGTAGTTCCTCCCTCCCCCCTTAATTTTCATTGTGTCTTTATTTTTAAAGTTTTACCTCCCTTTATTTTTGAAACAATACCAGTTTGCATGACCAATTAGACTACTGTTCTAAGATATCTAATTCTGGTTTTCTCCATGCGGAGTGCAAAAACTAAGTTAGCTTTAGGAATGACTAAATGAAAATGATACTCATCAATCGCTGTCAGGCTAAGTAGAATCTTCTTATTTAATGGATTTTTAACTGGCACGTCCCAGTGCAGACATTCTCCCCATCAATAAAACTTTTTTGTCTCCTGAAATAACAAATCTTCTGGGACCATATGATATCCATTTTATTGCTGCTGCCTGATTAATGCCATAATATCTGCATATCTTGTATATATAGTGTTCTTCTTATACAACATATACCCTGATATTCTTCACTGTGAGAATATCACTTTTAATCCTACACATCAACATCAAAATGCACAGACACACACACACCTACTATGTACAAAGTGCTCTTGCAGATCAGGGTCTACACTTTTTGGCTTGTTCTGCTGCATGATATATGATGTCCGAGCAGAAGCTAGGCTTTTTACAGCTGTGTGTATGCTATACAAATAAATATGGTAGGTTTATGTGTAGAAATAACGTTTCCCTTTGAAGTGGACAGAGAAGGAAATTGACATGTATTCCAGATGTAATCATGATATTTTTTTAGGCAAAGCTTGTCATTTTTATTCTAATAGCATCTTCTGCAGGAAGATTGTTATTGCAACAGGTCCGCTACATGACGAGTACGAGTAATGTATACCTACCAGTATGTGCACCAGTAACAACTTTTGCATTTTGTCATTTATAGTGGGGTGAAAGTGAAAACTAAGGGGTTTATTAATGTTTTCTATTTTAGATAGATAATTGTCATCTATGTATCGGTGAATGATGCAGGTCAGCATTAGGACTTTAAATGTTATCCATTTTCAATAGATGTCTTCTATATATAGTTGAAATGCACATAAATTTGTTGTTGATAAATGGTGTCCTTTATATACATGTGTCTGCATTATAGAGGTGAATGATGCATGTAAATTCCAGAAAGGTGTTATAATTGTTCTTTTGAAGCAGGTGTCTATGTTGAGGTGAAAAATACAGACAGACTTTAAAAAGAGGTTTAGCTGTGCCTTTTATGAACAAGTTTCCTATGTACAGGTGAAACATGCCAGTAATATAAGAAGGGTTTATCAGGGCATTCCTTACCAGACAGGAGCCGGGTGGTTTACCTGGCTACTTCACAAAAGACCTGAATCCCTGTTGGGGGAGATCTGGCACTCTGGCAACTCACCCTCCAACCTATAAATCTAGAGGAAGGTCCTCAGTTTATGAATGCTGTATCTCTATTTAGATGTGCAGAATGCATTTAAACTTATGGGGTTATGAATCTTTTCCTTTAAAACAGAGGCTGTGTTTATAGGGGAATATAAAGTTAACTTAAGGGTTTATAAATGTTGGCCTTTATGAACAGGTATCTCTATTTATAAATCAAAATGCAGGTAAAACTTACAGTGGTTCTTCAATGTTGACATTTATAAACATATCTATATTTAGACGCATATGCACTTTGAAAAGATGATTTACAAATGTCTGTTATAAACAGATTTTCTCCCTGTAATATGAACAGTTGAAGGTGATCATTATAAAGAGGGTTTATAAATACAGTTGCAGGTGATCATTATAAAGAGGGTTTATAAATGCTGTTGTTTATAAATAGTTTTGTATCAAGTGTCTGTTAATGATGGTTATGCAGTAAATACATTACTCCCACATGATGTGTGCAGCATTTCAGTTGGATTAAAATATTTTCTGATGTAGCATTTCTTTCCTTCATGGACTTAGAGGTGTCCTTCACCATATAAAAATCTAGTTTGTCCATCTTGAAAATCTTGTTAAGATTACTTCTGAATGGAAAGTCATATTGACATGGGTTTTTTCTCCAGAAGACGTCTTGTAATGTAACAATGATTATGATCCAACATCCTGTAATTGGTTATGGTCACCATTGGCCCAGATCACAAAAGGTGATACAAATTTAAGATGACAGTGAATATCAATTTTAAAATAATTTAACATTTCAATGAAAACATTCAAAAGTTCGTGATAATCGGCTTAGTTGCAATGTATAGTGCTTGATAGCCATTGGTGTAACTTATTATCCTGGTTAAAATCCTCCCAATGCGAGAAAGATTTAATTTGCGATTGAAATAATGGCAGATGAGAAAATGAGACTAAATTCATGCAAATACCCAGGCTGTCATGTAATTAATGATTTGTTTGTTTGGATTAAATAAAAGTAATTTAGAAAATGAAAGTAATTATTATAATAGATGCTGGTAGGTAAAGAGCATACACCAAAGTTAAAAGAGAACAAAGTCAGAAATGGATTCCGTGGTGCAGTTAATTTCTGGTTAATTTGATCTTGAAATGTTAGCATGGGTGTCTACTGGCATTTTTTGGTTGGGGGGGGTGGTCAAAATCAAAAATTAATTATTTGTATATTGCACATTAGATTTGTAATCTTCTGGACATAATGCTTGTCTGTGTTTTCATGTGTTACTCAGGCACATGATTAAATAATGTAATGTAATATAATGTAAGTGTCTAAGGTAAAATTGATTGTGCAATGCACATGACAAGTTAAGGTGGCAAAACTGTCAAAGCAAACAAGATTACACTATTAGTGCATTAGGTATTTCCTTTGTCCCTCTAACAGTTTGTGTCCCCCAAATTTGGGGGGTGGACACTGTGTCTCCTGCCAATGGAAACCTGTTTTCAACACTGACATATTTTAATTATTATTCAGTAAGAAATTTTCATCTGGAATTTTATGGACAGTTGTGTTATCTTATGGTAAATGCACCAGTCGTTAGTACGTGCAAAAAGCCACCTGTTTACCATTCACCAGACACTCTAGTTCATGAAATTTAGGCATTACATAGCCACTGAAGCTTGGCTGGAGGCCCTTGAAACACACACACAAGTTTGAACTTTAAAGAGATTATAGAAACCATGTTTATGAAATAGTCTGTTGCTTTAGATTTAAGTTGCCGATCGTAACTTTATATGCTTCTTGTCCATTTCAGCTGGTGCTCTACTGGAGTTTGGTAAATTAATGAGTAGGATAGAAGATGAGAGGAAGAGAATGGTGAGTGAAAAGACATGATCATTTCAAATTAAATTGATGCCCCACCCTATTCTGTAAAAGACGTGACAAAAATAATTCAGTTTCCATTAACTGTAATGTTAGTGTCGAGCCACATTAATATGCTTTCATGGTAAGAGTGACAAAACACACCTACAATCTGTGGATAAGCTTACCAAGAAAATGATATGTTGCAAGGCTCATTGTTGAGAAGAATCCCCATGTAGGTGCCTTCTGTTTACAATGGCATGATGTTTATTTCTCCATTTTCATCCATAGTACTTGTGCAGTGACATTAATAAGATGAAATGGTGTTGGGTTAATAAGCCTTCTATTGCATATAGTTTGCTGTATGTAAGCATCTTCAGAAACAAAGATGTTAATTTATGTTCATGTAATTATTTTCAGCCATTTGATGCCCTTAATTCTTTTTGATTAGGTAATTAATTTACCACTACACATAGACTTGTTCTATAGCACTTACATTAAATAGTAACCAGTGACCTAAAATCAAATCTTTAAAAATTGCTCAGTCAGCAGCATTTTTCATGAACCCTCCTTCAAAAGCATAGTTGTTGTGCAATTACCATTTTGAAGACATTTGAGAATTTATTTAAAGTTTGGAACCCACTGTAGAAAGAATAAAGGCTTCCCCTCCTTAATACAATAAAATGTATTTAGGTTCCCATATGGGTATGTAGTAAACTAAGCTCAGTGAATTATAGCACACATTTCACTCTAAGGGGATTCTGGCTTCATTACTTTGGCACCAAGTCAGTAAAAATATATTCAGAATGCTTGTGTATAGCAAATAGTTATTTGGTGTCATTAAATGTGCTTACATAAATCAGTATAATTTGCCTTCTTCCTTGAGAGGGGCATGTCTGGCAGATGTTTTATATGAATGGTGTACAGTAAT
Organism: Sinohyriopsis cumingii; assembly: GCA_028554795.2. Taxonomy (NCBI): domain Eukaryota; kingdom Metazoa; phylum Mollusca; class Bivalvia; order Unionida; family Unionidae; genus Sinohyriopsis; species Sinohyriopsis cumingii. The sequence continues at coordinate 41,675,657 of CM068829.1, forward strand.
TGCCATAGAATAGGGAAGTAAATCTTGGAAGTCACAGACTTTAATTTTCACTAACTTTGAGAGATCAACCAATCCCTTTTGGAATTAAAGAAATCCCAAGTTAAAAATGTTATCAGGGTTCACATGGTCATGGAAAATCTATGCAAAATCCTAGAGAAAATTCTTGTCATGAAACATAATGGAAAATTCATGGAAAATGATTATTGTCATGAAAGGAAATGGCAAAGTTGTGGAAAATATGGAGAAAAAATTTGAAAAGTCATGGATTTTCATCCCAAAACAGCCATTTCAAATTAATAAATCTTTTCAGAATCGTGGCTATGGCAGTTTGTAGTGTTAAAGTGGGTGGATCAGTTGGATGCAGTTTGCAGTTGGACTTGACTGATAAGCGAGTGTATACAGCAATGATAAACTTTGTCAGGATAGGGATGCTGTTTGATTCAACCACACATTTAATAAGACAGTATAGATATGGAAAGTTCTCTCCATTAAACACTTGAAAATGAAGAACCAGCTTTCAGCAAATGCATTACCATTCAGTGATAGGACTTGAATTCAGAACACTTGTCAGAATTATGCCTATTAGGTACTGAGTAAATGTTTGATGAGGTACTCAACAAATCACTCATAGGTAGTGATGTGGCTTTTGATTGACTCTTTTCACATTTGAATTGATGAGTTTATGTTATATAAATAATGACTGCATTGAAACCCAATTCAATGGAGGAGGTTTAGACTTTCACATTGATTTCTTTGTCTCCACAAGGTATAGTCAGTGTTGTATCTACAAATGGCTTCATGTAAGTCATTTGACTCATCAAGTCAAAATCCAAAACCTATGAGTCTTATTCAGGTTGATGATCAGTTTTCAGTAGTTTTTAAAAAATAATTATACTGTTTACATACACAACAAAAATATTAGACTAAAGCCAATAAGGCAATTCTCTTGCTAGAAGCATCTGAACATTCTGTATTTGTTAAAAATCTTGTTGATGATTTCATGTCGTCAGAAATAATCTGAGCATATATGATACGGCTTATATCGGTGTCTATGTCAGTGCTTTCATCTGCCATTGCTGTCACAAATGACCAGTTTTGTAGGTCATGTGTAAGTCTATCCTCAACATTTGATAGGCTCTCCAGTAAGTCTGAACAGGTATTAGGCGAGTCATACTGATTGTCAGAATTCTTTAAAATGCCAATGGTAGCAGTTTCTTCAGCTGTTAAGTCAGGTATTAAATTAAGAAGAGATTTGTATTTTTTAAAAAGGGATGTCTTCTACACTCAGCCAATGTACACACTTAAGTAGCAATTTCAATGTTATCTCTTGTTTAAAAGAATGTTTTTGCAAACCTGCATTCAAATCTGCCTGGTGGTGTGGACCTTCAATCAGCAGTTTGTGATCTTTGCCATTTTCAGTCGAATGCTGACAGTATCTTGGAACAATGCAAGGCATACAATTGAGCACATTGGAAATTGTTGCTTCATTGCATGACAGAGGTTTATTATAAAATAATAATTTCTCGTGAGAATCACTTTAAATATATGTGTTTATTTTCCACCTCTTTAATGGGTGGGGTGATTTTATGGTTGTAACATCCTGTTGCATCAAATAATGTGACAATTACAAGTTGCATAAGATCAGTACCAGCTCTGCACTCAGTTGTAACCTTATGCATTATGATAACATTAGCATAAGAAACTGATGTGCGCATATTTTCCATTTGGGAGAGTTGTAATCTAGCCATTAAAGTAGTTAGACCAAACCTTAATTTTGTGTTAATCAGCAAAACATAACATTGGGGTGCATCAGTTTATGTACCGGTGACGATATGTAGATCGAATCATTGTTTTTTGTTAGTCAGCAAAACATAACATTGGGGTGCATCAGTTTACATACTGGCGATGATTTTGGTGTGTCAAGTTGGAAAAGTTTGTGTTTTTTTATGCATGAGTAGATAAAACACTGTATAGTAGATTGAAAAATGTACTAGTCCTGCCGAACCTTCACAGGATCTTCCCACAAAATTATATCAGACAAAACTGAAACTGTTTCAGCTATTGGACTATTAAAATTATGAAAACTACTATTTTGGCAGGAAATTCACTGACCTCAGGCTAAGCTGTGAAAAGATAAAGTTCATACCTGCCATATTCCCAGACAGTGTTGGGGATTTCTGAGACTCAAAAAGTGTGTTTTGATGTCCCAAAGGGGGTCTGTATGCACAACCAAAAACTGATGTCATTCAATTGAGAATAAGCTATATTTTCATATTAGCCTATGGAAAATAATCAGGAATTCAAATCTGAATGAAGACTATTAACTTGTCTGTCTTTTGTTGTTCGTTTTTTTCTCCAAATATTTAATACACTTATGAAGATGGATATAGTTGGTAGAATTAGCATTGTCAGATATGATCACGATATACTTATTTGCAAAACATCCACATAATCAGAACCACACTGATATTAAATAAAAACATTAGCATCTTTAAATTCCAATTGATGGCAAAATATAGACTTAATTTGATGCAGTGTTTGCTGCTTTCTACTTTGCATTCACTATAGACTGGATGGTACTGTTGTCCTAATTTCCTTGCTGGATTTCTGAGAAAATCCTGGTCAGAACCGAGTTGTTCATAACAACCACAACGTTGGCAGTGTCAGTAATGTCTCTGATGCAATTTGACCACAAGATATACCTATCTCTATAGAAAAATTAATATTTGTCATATTTAGGACTGACCATTTCATTGGTGGTAGGGGGAGAACATGATATTTTTAGTTTAACTAATGGTGCCTTGCAGATAATACAGCTATAATTGCTTCTGTGAAGTATGGGTGTTAACTCTTTATCAACACAGATCAGCTGTGTAAACATGAGTGTGTGCTTACTATTGTCATTCAATCAATCTATTTCATTGCTAAAATCATCCTGAAAAGCATGGGTCGATTAAAACTTAGTATTTTAACAAGATTAAGATAATGAATCATAGTAAATAGAATGTTCCATTTGGTGTGCCGAATATGCTGCATACAGGGGTGCTCCTTTTTCAATGATTGTCATATACTTCATATCGATATGATGTTTGCAAGATGTCAAAGAATTAAATGCTGCCTCATGCTGTTATGCTTGACAAAGTAAAACTCCATCAACAGTGAGGTTTTAAATTTATTTTTACTGGGCTTTTCTGATTGCATTTTGCTTACAGAATCACACTCTTCAAAACTGAATCACATTTTAACACTATTCTAAGAACAAATAATCATGTTTTTCATCTTCTATATGGAATAAAAACCTGACTTCAGAGATATGTTGCAGTTGATCACATACTTTATTAAAGTTGGTTTTAACATTCTCATGCAATACAGCAATGTACAATAATCTGTTTTCCAGCACATTTCTTTGATGTTCTTTAATTTTAATTTTAATTGGATTGGATTGGATTGTTTGACTTTGTGTCCTTTACCGATGCAGATAAGCTAAATGGTCTCGCCCAAAGCAGAATTTGGCACAATGCTTCAGCCTGTTAAGTAATCGCTACCTTATAATAGCTGTATGCCTGAGGATAGGTTTGTTGTTGTTGTTGCCACTTTTCAGTACAAGATAGGCTATACATGGTGGCTGGTATAAATGGTGGAGGATGAACCCTGGAAAACCTCACATGTTTGGAAAAATCTCCTTGAATTTTTCACAGACTTCTTGAATTTATTTGATGGAATACAAAGCATTAAAACTGAATGTTATATAATACTATTCAAAATTCCAAACATGTGTTATTTACATAAATTCCAGACATAATAAATTCATTTTTTTTAATTGGAGTAAAATTGAGTGGTGCAAATCTCACTAGTGCTATCAGTACCCAGATGGAGTTATGTCCCTTGGCTTTAGTGGCATGCTAGTTACATGTATTTTCCTCTACTTTTTTACCTGTTTGATAATGTGGCGCTCTACAGTTTCGTACTTTGCAAAGGATTAGAATTTTAAAGAAAAAGAATTTCCCCCACTTTCCTCACTGGTTATACTGGCTATTTAAAAAGACCTTGTATATCTTAGGTATAATTCAAAGACCTTTAATTTCATTTATTTTGGTGTATGATTGATGGGTGTAATAAGGGTTATAGAGTATACAATATGACCTTACTCCAGATGTGCACCTTTCAAAAAAGTGCTAGCTCCACTTGGTCATTTTAACTTCCTGAACTAAGGATGCAAATTGTATTAAAAAAAAAGCCAGTAACTTTTTTTTACATTTTTTATATTTGGTAATTCATTCATTGCACTTCCAGAAGCTGGTATTGTCTTGTCTGGCAAAATTCATTTTCCCTATTTTATTAGCTGTTATGGATAGTGTACTTTAGACTAATTCAGGCTGATTTTTTAGCACAAGGGAACAGTCATTTTAGTTAGCAGTGTGTTTAAATCATGTACAGTTTCCAAAAGTACAATACCCAAAGAAATATCATCCACATTACATTAATGTAGCGTAGAGATATGCCAACATTCTATCTATTGTACATGTTTTAAATGCAAACAACTTCACCTTACATACATTGCTCTTTCAAAAGTACATAATAACTGGTGAGTGCCCCCAAAACAATGTAACATATTGCAAAAGTTAACTTTTAATAGAAAAAAATCCATGAAAACTCTGAATTTTCTTTCAAAATCAATTCTACAGAAGCTATGTTTCCATGCAAATGGCATTTACAGTGATAACACATGAAATATTTTGAGCTTTTATTTGTCAATTTTGACCATGATTCTTTAATATTAAAGTAAAAATAGGGACCCAATTGTGGCTGCTCCATCAAAAAGGAATGGATGAGAACACCTGCCTCCATCTTATAAGTACGTTCAAGAGTTACTCAGGGTGTTAAAACAAGGAAATAAGCACCTTTTCATTTCAGTGGCAAATTACTTATCTGTACACTGGTTATGTCTTTTTTAATATATATATATTTGCATTTTGCTGCATTTTTGATGAAATCCAGTTTATTAGTTTAAAGCTCAGATGAACAAAGACTATCTCACTGCATAAGGCACTAACATGGACACAACATATATGCAAAATCTAGCATAGGTAATGTTGCATTTTCTGCTAATAAATTTATTTAAAAGAAATGTTTGGAAATTTTAGCACAAATGACTTTCCAGAACCAGGCAAACCGTGCCTGTTTGCTTTCTCATTCTATGTAAATGCAAAGAGGCTGAACTTGTTAAACATTTTATTTTCTCTTTAGGCTTTGATGCTGATTTCTTTTAAATAAAAGTAGCATTCTTCACTGCTCATCAAAACAAAAGAAATGTGTTGATATATAAAAGTGATGATGTTTTTTAGGGACAACGGTAAGATGATGTATTTAAGCTGATTGGCTCAGTTAGTGTAGTGATACCATGAACTGACATATACCAACATGATATTTATAATCTGTTTCATTTTTATAAAATATTCTGTTAAAATGGACATTCAGTGCTGACAATTCATTAAATTTGGAATCATCATGAATTTATAGTGAACATTCTGTATTGTGAATCGATGGCTTCCAGGAAATCAAATTGCAACATTGTTTTTGCCATCCAGTTGAAAAGTCAGATGTATGGTACAAACATCCAATTGTACATTATACACTGCCTTGGTATGAATGGGGGAGGGAGGTGCCTGATTCGTTATCAGGTTAGGGAAGACATGACTTCAGCCTCATTAGCATAGGGATGCTGAGTGGTCATAAAGCCGTCTCCTTGAATATTAATACATTCTCAAAATGGGGAATTTGGTTTGGTGGTGCCACATCCCTGATTAATGATTCTTTACATTTGGTACAGGACAAATAATTGAAGCTGGGCTTGTGCTTCAAGTATTCATTTTAATGTGTTTTTCATACTCCCAAACCAGGAAGGCCTTTATTCTGGCATATAAGTTGGCAACCATCTTGACATAACTCGCTACAGCCTGAAGGAAGTTAATGTTGACTGTTCCACTTGAGTCAAGTCACTACAACTGAAGGTGTAAGTGAAAGTCAGGGTCAAGGTTGACTGTCCCACTTGAGTTACTACAACTGAAGGTGTAAGTGACAGTCAGGGTTGAGGTTGACTGTCGCACTGGAGTCAAGTCACTATAACTGAAGGTGTAAGTGACAGTAAGGGTCGAAATTGATGGTTACAGTCACATGGTTCTATTCAAGAAAACTGTTCATGCAACAGATTAATTATAAAAAAAACTTTATATTGATAAAATTGTTCCTCATAAGTGAAACATAAGACTTAAAATTAAAAAAATGTACATGGTCATTGAAGCTGATGGATGGAGTATTCTTAATAACATAACCCTCTGTCAAGGTGTCTGATCTGTTGATGTGAAGGCATTCACAATTTCACCATTATTACTGGAAGATACACATTTTAGTATCTCTGAGTTTAAAATGTGCTAATTACACAAAATGGGATGCAGCCTTTTTGTGTACAAGTTCACAGGAGTATTTTGTATTACAAAAAGCTTGATGACAGGAAATGTTGTCTGTCTAAAAGGAAGAAAGCTCTAGGTATTGGTTAGCAAGCTTAAAGATAAAGATCACAATGACCCAAATGAAGGCAACTTGTTCTTGCTTAATAAATTGTGTTCTTTGCCATTGTTTTGAAAAAATTTCATAAATGGATTGCCCTTTGGGCAAGGAAATAGCCTATTTCTTATAAGCTTTTAAAAAGTCAAATTTGGGGACACTTATAATTTATGGTCTTTGCAGTCCAGAATGGTCAACACTCATAATTTATGGTCTTTGCAGTCCAGAATGGTCATACCCTGCTAGAAGTATTAAACAAATGGCAGGCATATAATTATCCATTGATGGCATTTTTTAAAATAGTATTTTGGTGTTTGACTTTTTAAAGACTTTATGTACTGGTAATCTACAATGTAGATAGTCCATTTAGTTAGATTTAATTACAGTGTATATTTCATACTGTGCTCATGTGAAGTCATATGGCCAGAACACATGATGTAATGACCAAGAAGAGCACATGAACATTGAGTAACATGGCCATATTTGGAAATGTGTCCATGTATTTCCTGTTGATGATACTTGTACATTCCATTAATGAGCACTGCTTTAACAGTCAGCCACCTATGAAACATGCCTGTGAAAGTTTAAGAGCTTGTTGTTTCTACTGATATCAACACTTGCATAGGCAAAAATACATTTTGCCAGGGGGTACAACACTAATCATTTGGCTGGGTTAAGGAAGCATCTGGAAAGCTATAAACTACTGTCACTCAGTACACATCAAAAATCTCACTTGGCAAAGTCATTTTTGCTTTCCTGGTAAAAAAAGATGAAGTTTTATTTTTGGGGCCTGAAAATTGCACACTTTGCCTAGTAGTGTGACCCTTGAAGTTTGTTGTGAGAGAAGAGAAAGAGAACATGAGGTACCTCACGTAACATGGAGGCCATATATACTTTTGGCATGGAGAGACTTACAGTAATCATTCCCCATTTGCCAAATAAAGTTTACTTGATCAATAATAATGATAAATGTACAATCTTATTTTTGAAGGAGCAGTAGTGGGTCATTATAATGGTGCTGGCTCGAATCCTACCATTGGATCAGCCAAGTCAGTGTCTCAGCAATGTACTTTGTTCCAATTACCTGAGCATAAATAACTTTCATGTGTTGCCATACTGTAAAACACTGAACAAACTGGCTAGTTTGGCAAACTTAGTAACAAAGAATGGATCCTGTGGCCATTCAGGTCCAATTTTACTATGTCTGGGAAAGCTACTCAAATTTAAATAAATGATTACACCTGATAGTAGTAAATACCTTTACAGAGTTTTCAGCTGGGGGTCAAATTGACCGTTTTGAACTGTTTCCTGGCTATTTCAGAATTGCACGATTTTTAAAATGCTAAGCAAATAAACTTAACTTGAAAATAAAATATGGAAAGAAAAAGAAACCAAACTGAGCTTCAAAAAAGTTTGTAGATATGACATTTTATGTGGGGTTTTTTTTAATGCCTCTATTCCAACAATCTAATCAACATCTATCGATGATCTTCATTCATCATTTTGGTAGAAACAGAAATTATCGATTGATTTATTTTGTTTACTAAAAATAGGACAATTGTATATTCTGGAAAAGCAGTCAGTAGCTTTCTATGTTTTCAGTGAGAATAGAAAAATAGTACATGATGGAAATTATCGATCAGTAAAGTATTCATCTGTTTAGAGACACATATTTTTACATATTTACACGTGCACTTTCTAGTGTAGTCTGAAAAGACAGCATATTTGCCTGATTAATTTAATGATGATGCTGCCATCAGTGCATCTGTTGACCTGGCCATTAAATGGCTAAGCTTGGAAGGTTTTGATGATGATGAACATGATTAGTCGGAGTGGTCAAACTCCATCTCTTGAAATGATTTCATGCAGGGCTAGGCAACCAATTTTACATAGCGTACCACTTTTTTCCTGGAATTGTTACAAAATGAATGAGCACATGCTTCCAGTAAGAGAGTAACACTGTTGAAATCAAGATTTTTGGCATGCCACACAAAACTCTGGATGTGCCACCTTGTGGCACTCATGCCATAGGTTGCCAGCCCCTGATTTTATGACTACTCTTGATGTAAAATTCACAGTAAACAAGATGGACTGTATAACCATGTTTAGAAAATATGAAGATTATTTAGAACAGGTTTTTTTAATGATAAAAGGATCATGAATAGCAATATCTCATCTCCCATCTGATCTTATGTAAATGATTATCAGTCATCAAACTGTTAGTATTCTCAGTATTTTGATTTTTTCTTTTTGTTTTTTGCAGCTGGAGACACTTGAACAGTTCATTGAACCACTGGAAAACTTCAGAAAGACACATATACTTGCAGCTAAGGTATAATAATGATAATAATAATAATAATAGTAATAATAATAATAATAATAGTAATAATAATGACCATATTTAAAAAGGGTAACAGGTATGAGGTGTATTAGTCCAAATAATGATAATAATGAATACCAGACTCTAATCCTGCATTTATCAGTGTTCCCGTTACCTCATGTGAGCGGGGCCCCGAGTGGCCGAGTGGTCTAAAGCGCTCTTCGTTACGGATCACTGCCATCTCACCTCTGTCTGCGGCGGTTCGAGTCTAAGATTCAGCCAATGTGGGCATGTGAGAAAGCTTGCCAGTAGCTTCTCGTGGGTCGGTGGTTCTTTCCGGGGTTTTCCGGGTTCTTCCTCCACCATTAATACTGGCCGCCATATATAGCCTATCGTGCTGAAAAATGGCGTTAAACCCCACAACAACAACAACAACAACCTCATGTGAGCAGTTTTGTCAACGACGGGGTTTTTGACTCTCAATCTTTTACCCCTAGGGAGAACACTGATTTATTAGCATACTTGATAAATAATGGGGTTTACTTTTTTTTGGCGCTGCTAGTCAAACACATAAGAATTTATGCAATTTTCTGTCATTTGGCATCCATTCATCTGTTACTATAGTGTTGTAATTACTGCTTCTCCTAAAACTACTGAAAGGATTGTCATGAAACTTTACACGCATATTTATTCCAAGTTGGCTTGGTCCAAAAATGGTGCCCATTAGACAACCAATATTTCCACCATGAACCAGCTTGGAAGTCTTGTTAAGACCATTCCTCAGGGAGCTAATGGTTTTATGGATGTGGTGTTTTCGCTAAAATATTTCTAATGAGATCTAGTTGCTCCTAAATGAAAATGATACATGTTTGATATCCAACATGACCACTATAGTCGCCATCTTGAAAATCTTGTTACCGCTGCTGCTGCTGAAAAGATGGATACATCAACATGGAAATTTTACTTAAAGATTTATGATATCTGGGCTTAACATTACTTTTTTAAATCACTTAGGTAAATTCTGACAAAATCATGCCATGACCATGTTATTACTTGACTAGACTTACAAGTATTTCAGCTTAAAATGAAAGTAGAAGATTACTACTGCTTCATGAATATATAACAATCACATATATTTCGATGTAAATACATAAAACTTGAGTTGAATTTTATTCCTCTCAGTTAAATTGGGCACGTTTTCATGAAAACTAAACAGGTGATGTTAAATCAGAGTACTTTGCTCTCAAGCTTTTATTACATTTTCTATAGCATTGTCTCAACCGCCAGCATTTGAGATGGAGTTTAATCAATATCTCAGTGCAAGATCAATAGACAGTCTCCTTTTGTTGCAGACACTGAATTTCATTTTTTTGTATGAAGACTCCAGCAGTGCTGTGTTCATGCAAATTTTTTAAATATGTGCATTATAGAAATAAACTTAGAGCACAAGCTGCTGTTATGAATACTGTCCAAATACTTGGTGCAGTGTACAGTTTTTATTCACACATTCACCTGTAAAGTGCTTGTCATATGTCATGCTGGTATGGCATCATAGTGCTTGTCACAACATGTCCTTTTTCATAACTGTTTACACATCTGGGTTCTTTGGCTTAATACGAATGGCTGTTAAAACAACTTTAATTGCCACATCGGGCCTTTGAACATGCATTCTTTCCTAGCTTGAAGCTTGCATCATGGATGTTTTACAATGCATTTATAATAATTTATAATAAAGGTTATCTAGGAAACCCAAAATGGCTGATTCCCAGCGTGGTTCATGTTTAGATGATGAGGTGGATAATTATTCAGATGTTAGGTATACATTAAACTATGGACATTTCCTCCTCAATTCAGTATTTTTCTACTTGCCGCCCTTTATTTTTGTGTCAAGTGTCCCCCCCCCTCAAAGAGACAATCCTGGCAGCATCTCTGTATTTAGGAACACCAGGGAAATTCTTTTGTATGAAACCGTAGAGTGACACCTTAAATCAAATGTGAAAATTAGTGCAAGTGCTTTTCTATTTTTCACATCATTGTGCATGATTGATTCAACAAAATGGTATCTTAACATTGATGTTATGTATGAAATTAAGCTAATTATACCAATTTTGCTTTCACTTACGCAGTATGCCTTGTGGCAGTACTGTGTGTGAAATGGCCTTCATTACAGTAAATTAAAAGTTTAGGAACACAAAAGTAAAGTCAACATAAATTTAAAATTGTTGCATTTATTGAAAGAAAATAATAGCAAATAAACTAAAATTAAGAAAAATTATGATAAAACAGATTTGCTTTCTTTGATATGCTAGTGCTTGAAGAATTAACACATTAACCCCTGGTGTGTGATGCGATGTGTGATGTGATTTTGATTTTTAACGTAGCTTTAACAATTTTTCTGTCGTATCGCTACGATGTCTGCAATGTGGCAGTTTATAGTGATGTCTAGCACTGGGGCATCATGGCACAGACATGTAGCATGATGTCCCACCCAGTCATATTATCCTGACACCAGGCTGACCAGTCCTAACACTAACCTCTTAATGCTGAACGCCAACTGAGACAGCTGTTAGTACCATTTTTTAAGTCCGTGGTATGACTCGGCCGGTAACCCCTGGTGATGAGTTTAAGTGGCAGGAGTTAGTAGCCTACTGCCGAGCTCTGTAGCGTCAAGGTCATGTATGGTACACTAAAGTGGGTGGTATTAAAGAAAGGTAGACTGATGTGGCTCTACCATGAGACCAAAAAATCTGGAATTTCTAGTTGTACTACAAAATACAGGGGGAAAAACCTCATTTTTTGGACCCGATTTTTTTCTACCCAAAATTTGCCAGTGCTCAGAATCCGATTTTATGTCCAGATTTTAGACTTTTTGGTCTCAGATCTAAGGCAAACCAGTATGAACTGCAAACAGACAGACGAACCTTTGCAAAAGGTAGGATAAGATGGGCATTTCGAATAAGAGTGGTCTCGATATGAAAAGAATGAGTCCGTTAAGCAAAAAGAAGAAAGAACTTTTACCCTTCTGTTCATGCACGAGCCAAATAGACAATGAAAAACGATGTTTCTAACACAACTAGGCAGTATATTATTGGAAGATCACCTGGGAGTTGGTGTTTTAGGGTGTATTCAGAAATAGATTTCAAAATGTGTTTCCTACTCAAATTTCAGATGAAAACGACAAAAACCTCCAGGGGTTAATGTGTTGACAATAAAGCTGTACCGATTAATCGGCCAAACTCATAATCGGGCCGATTATTGGAACAATCAGTATCTGCAGACAAAATCGGTGCCGATGTAAACAAATTTCCAAAATATAAATTTAATCATAACATTCATCTTAACATGGCTTGAATTTTAAATCAGAATAAAATAGTGGAAATTTAGGAATAAACATTTGATTTGGGGGTTAATTGAAAGACAGTATATTCTTAAAAGTAAATACTTTTTAACACGCTTGCTGTAAACTACTGTTGATTGTCTGCTCACAACAAATTATCAATACCATGCATGCGCTCATCCCAATCACAGCAGCCAACCAGTCAATGAGGCCTTGTGTGGCCGTTGAACTTCTAGCGTACACATTACAGGGATGGTCCTGGCTTTTAAAAGGTTGTCGCCCCCAAAAATTGCCAATCTCAATATTTTGTTGCCAATTTTCAAAAAATGTCACCAAAATAAGAAGTGAATATTTTTCCAAGACTATTAATGTAATAGGCAATGAAAATTGAAAAAGATGGGATAGTTATTACTTTATTGACAACAAGCAATACAGCCAAAATATTACAAAATATATCATTACATGACTGTTTTACACTACTTCCATGGTCTTTGCATTGCACATCACCATTAGTGCATAGGTCTAACTGGTGTCACCTGAAAAAAATGCATTATCAAATGTAAAATAGCTACTTTCCTAGTCTCTTTTTTTTAATAGAAACTTCAGGTATTAAGCAAATCTATATTATATATTTTATTTTCCAAATAATAGTTTTGTAAGAAAATTTATTTAGATAATGACATTTTAATACTAAAACACTATGATCGTACTTTGCAATGTAAGATAAGTGACGTATAACGCAACCGTCGATTTAACACATTCAGGAATTAAATCCCCCCCCCCTTTATGGCTTGCTTCACAAAGTACATCTCTGTCCACCATTAGTTCAGAAATTTATTTTTGTCGCACTTTACATGCTTTGCTTGTTAGTGAACTGCTTCCTAAATGCCAGGAATGATCACTGAATGCTGTAGATTTTTTCTCAATAAGCAGATTATGATCTCTATTCCCACCAGTGAAACTTACACGAGTCAACTTGACCTGGCATTACTGTACCTTATATATAAGCATTGATTACTATCATTAAATTAAAATAAGGAATGAAGAAACATATCACAGAGCATATGTGCCCGAAAAAAACTAATTAGGAACAAATATGTTATTTAGTAAAGAGTTTTATTTGCATATATGAGTTAACAATAATAAATGAGGTGGGATATAAAATGTGGGAAATAGTTATCACATGTATGGTAGCTTGAGACTACATTTGAACTGTTAACATAAATCCGCACCCATTTTAGGCATTGTTAGTTATAACAAAATTAGGGCATGGTTTACTTGTCAATCAAATGCTAGTGCTTTCACTAATTGTAGAACAGGCAGTTTTTTTAAATAATCAGTCTCATAATCGGTATCAGCAATTTTAATAATCGGCTATACACGGATTCGGCATAATCGGCAAAAAGTGACATCAGTACAGCTTTAGTTAACAAACATTACCCTTTCACCTGAGACCTCGGAACCTGATTCCATTCCTATTCAAACTGTAAAATTTATTAGGAATAACAAGTTACAAGTTTCATTTTCCTGTCTTTTAGGATAACATTATTTGCTATGTTGAGAAAATGCAAGGTCCATTTTTAAAATAGGTCTGTTTTCATCAGATGGGGAAGGGGGGCCTGGGCTTGTGTGGGACTTTGCCACTGATGGATGCTATTCTGTGAGAGAAATACATGAGAATTATTGAATTGAATTGTTTAGATCCTTGTGACTTAAAATGTTTCCTCTATACAACACAAATGTGATCATATAATAATAACAAATGTGAGGTCTTTATGGAGGCACTCATAGATATTATGTACTTCCAATAGATGTGAGGTGAAGTTGTTTGTATGCACAACATGCACAATCGAGAAAATCTTTTCACACCTCTATACTACTTTTTGTAGCTGAAATTTATTTACATGATGTAGTTGTGGAAATTGTATGTGATGTAAGTACAAATCTGATCACACTGGCTGCCCTCATTTTCTCAAAAATTCAGAATGAAGTGGTCTTAAGTACACTAACTTCAGCAGGTATTAAAATAGGGAATATGAATTTTGCAAGAGTAGGATATGCCAGCTTCTGATAGTGCAATAAATTAATTATAAAATACATGTTCATAAAAAGTATTTAAAAAAGGTTATTGGTTCATTTTTTTACAATTTAGAGATCCAGGTAGTGGAAATGACACAGAAGAGCTTGTAGGTTTTTTTTTCTTTCTTTTTTATAGGTACACATCTGAAGTGAGGCCAAGCTATATACTCAATTCCCCATGCACCAAAATAAAGGGAATTAAAAGTTCTTTTAAAAATATCAAAGATATACATGATCTTTTTTAAAATAGCCAGGATAACCAGTGAAGAAAACCAGGGACATTCCTTTTTTAAATTAAACCGTTTTCAAAGCATGAAATTATAGAATGACAAATGTATACATTTCCTTCAATAATGCATCTGATACATACCATTAGAAATGACCACAGCATAGGCAAGGCCGCAAGATATTGAGTGAAATTCAGATTTTTGTAGGGTTCAAGCAACTTTTAATTGATACATGAGAATTATATTAGCTCTATTGTCCCAAACTAAATTTTATCTATTATATTTTAATAGTAATTTTATGGGTGTTAGGGCTGAAGAAATCAGTTAAAATGGAGAATTGATGAGAGACTTTATGTATTTAAGTTGACATGCCATAGTCCAAATTTTTTGTGTCTGCAAAGTTGGAGTTACTTCCCTTTTAAGGTCAGGAGACATGTACTTGTTATAAGCAAACACTAACAAACTTAAGCTTAATTGCTAAAATTACACTCTTTAACCACTGGAACAAAATTCATCAGTATGTTCGGTCCATTTAATTCACCAGGACTGTGATGTTAGATATGACCATATTGTTCTTCATTGATGTTTAGAGTACAACCATTTATCATTTGCCTTAAAAAAACAGTCAGGATATGGTAATTTCTTTGGTCCCAACACAACATATCTGAATTAAAGGAGAAAAAAACCCAATATTTTTAAAATCAATGTACCTTGGGAATGTTTCAGTGATGTAGAATGAATGTTGTGGTATGCATTGTATTGTGACTAAAGTATCAAGAAATGCATTATTTGGCAACAAGATAGATGATGCACAGCTATACTCATTTAGTCCTAAAACACTGCACCTGGATAAATAATGAAAACAGAAATTGACCAAAAGAGAAAGGACAATTTATGTGCCTTTTTAGAACTAAGTTATTTTCTAATATATAGCTTCAAAATTTGAAGACTGGTGTACAGATCAGTCAATGGCAGGAACTTTGGTATGAATGGTATGCAGTTTTCGCAAGATATTTGGCTGTCCTACACCCACATATTATAATGTAAGCACCTTTGATGTATTGGAATTGTTTGGAGATGTATCAGTTAACTTGCATCATTGTATGAAAAGTTAATTCAGTTCTCAACAGTTGTCAAAATGACAGCTGTGCTGATGATTGTAGAGTTATTACAATTGCTTTTTTTTATCCTTTAATTTCACAATGTGCTCAGTGCCTTAATCATTAGACATCCTTATGTTTGTATACATGTTGTTATCCTTCTCTTTTATTCTCTATTAATAGTGTATCAAAAGGTCAACCTTAACTTGTTTTACAATTAACTTTTTGCTTTTAAAAAAATATGGGGTCCATGGTAATATGAGCTGGTTCATGAGTTATCTGGGTATGAATTAACCATGCCAAAACTTGGTCAGCGTTACCTGTTTTTCACACTTGTGTGTCTTGAATTATTAGCAATTGATTTGTGATACTCTCATTATCTTGGACCCAATTTTACATACGGTCATGAAAATTTGTATGTGGATGCTTAAGGAGCACAAGTAAACCATACCAACACTAGGTCATTGTGACCTATATTCATGGCTGAGTGACTTATTTATGTTTAGCTATCTGTTCATTATATTGTCACTATATGCGACCCATTCTACCTTAGTCTGGCTTACTCTAATTGAAATTGCAATGTAGATGCATTTCATGGTGAATAATCCATCCACAAAACTGTGGCATTGTTACCCAGTTTATATGCTTGATTGACTTTTGCATTTTAAGCAAGATAATGTTAAACCCTTTATATCATGAACCCTTTTGTTACCCAAACCTATGAAACTTGGCACATGGAGACATCTAAAGGAAAGTAATTGAACTTTCACAAAACTAGGTAACTGTAATCTATTTTTCATGCTTGAGTGACTTTTGCATTTTTAGCCATCTGTTTGTTACACCATCAGTATCTTGAGCCTTTTTTCATGTACACTTCTGAACATTGGTATGTAGATGCACTTAAAGGAGAGCAGCTGAAAGCAGGTCACTAGATTCCAGGCTTGAGTGACTCTGGCATTTTTCTATACCAGTTTGTATGTTGTTGGCTACTCCAGCTGTGCTCCTGATGAGGAACTATGTAGTTACAATTAAATACCTTATTAATTGCCTTTCATTTCTAGGAACAGTTTAATTCATAGCAAAACAATTTTGACATTCTTCCCTATCTACATACAAGCTTTACACATTTGAATATGACATTCTCAGACTAATTTATTGTATGAGTGGAGTTTTAAAATTAATGTATATTGCATTTTCAGTTGCAGAAAATTACTTACTTTGATTACTGAAGTAATATTTTTTCCAACTATTTTTATGCTATTAGATAATGATAATTTCTTGTTTTTAATTTCAGGAGGGAAAGAAGCAGTTTGATAAACAAACACAAAAGTTCTGTAGCTCCCTTGAAAGATATCTCAGCCTGAAAACAAAAATCAATGATAATACTTTCAAAGAGGTAAACTGACTTGTTATTGTTCAGAACCATACCATACATAGTTATATATGTTATCTACTTGGGAATTTGCTTTTTTTATATTTTTTAATGGGCTAAAGCGATCGTTAAGATATAATGGCACAAATGACAGAAAACTTCACCAGGATAATAGATTTCGGCTAATTGCAGACATGATTTTTCTCTATTTTAAAGCGGAATTCCACTTTTATCCTGACTTGAATAAGATTTTTCTTGATATAGTCCATTTTTTTATCTCATCTCTGAGCCAGTTTTTAAAAAAACTGTCTGGTCCCATTTTGCAACAACCCTTGTAAAGTATTCATTCCATATATTAGTAAGCACAAGAGTCTCGTAAGGACTATTCTCATTGGTCAAAAGTTTTTAAATTGATCCAGTGAATCTTCGTGTAATGGAAACTGATTGCATGGAAAGAAGAAACATGTTTGCAAAACATGGCGTCCCAAGTTGTTGAGAGAGACCATGACATGAAAGGTTTAGATAAAGGATTAAATTATGTATGGAAATGGGAATGGGTGGGGCGAAAAGTTGACGGAAATTTAGTTGGTCAGTTTATAAAAAAACTGAACGCTTGAAGAATGGCATTTTGTGACCTCCACAAGAAAGATCTGAATTCCAATAATTGCGGTTGGAAGAGTTTGTAATAGCACCTACAAAAGAAGCTGCATACAGAAAAATTGAAGCGCAGAAGGCATCAGGAAAAAGTGCAATTAATTACTATAAGAAGAAAGATTTCTTGCATGAGAGAACAGATGTAGCCCTCTGTCAGAATATGCGTACTGCATGTCGCCAATACAAGCACCAGCTTGAAAGGAAAAAGGCTTTCACTGAGAAGGAAAAGAAACAATTGCACATTGAACAAAAAAAGTCAGTGGTGACAAAAAAGAATGCTAAAGAAATCTTTGCCAAAGCCACAAAAAGCTTGACTGACATATTAACTGGTTGTGTCCAGTGGAGAAAAAGACAAGTGAATGTATGGCATTATTTGCATATAGTTGATGTACTTGGGTGTTTATTTTACAGATTTGTTATGAAAAAAGATAAGTATAACAACATATTTTATGCAAAAATTGACAAATTGTTATGACTTAATTACGATGTAAACACTGACATGCACATGAAATAACTTCACCATCAATAATATTGGAAAATAGGTTCATGTGACTAAATATGGTGAAATTATTAACGTCAAGTTGAACATTTTTGGTAAGTTTATTAGTTTTTCAAATGATTATTTTGATTTATTTTATGATCATAAGTTGCACTAGGAGCAGTTTTTTATGAGTGTAAAATCTATTTTTGTCTGGGGGAAGGACCCCTGGATCATGGGTGCTTCCCCTCAAGACCACATTGGGGGAGGACATTGTCCCCTTAAAAAAAATTTCAGCTTTTTTTTATGGAAGACCAGAATCATGTCTGAATACAATAGATTATTAAAATGCCACATTTTAACATTGTTGATGAATAATTTTTTTATTTATAATTGAAGAAAAAGTATACAATAGAAATATTGTTGGGATAATGTGCACTTGCAATATAAACTATGTACAGTGTTGTAATTAGGCATCATTATTTCTTTACACAGTTATAAATATTTGCTTGCAAGTAATTGTATTTTTGTTCTAATATTTGTTCTTGTAAGAACATTTTTGAAAGCAGTGACTTAAGTTTATAAATTTCTTACAATAATTTTGAAAAAAATCTTTTTCCAAATTTGAAATTCTTAAATATTGGGAAGCAAGTATTTTATGGTCAATGACTTTTTATGGCATTTCATTACTCTCAAATTATTCGGAATTTATATATTGTATATTGTATTTGTAGCTTTTAATTTAAAAAAATACTCCAATGTACTTATCTCCAGAAATCATTGCTGACTTTAGTTACTAAGAGTGAAGAGATTTATGGTCTAAAAGAAAAATGTATATTTTCAATTTATGTACAAGACATGATTATGCAAATTAATGCTTCTTCAATAAACATAAGTATTAAAGATCTTTGATTACGGGCAACAAACTATGTGTATGTCCCAGGGTCACAAGACTTCAGGAGACAGATTATAGACATGAAAACAAAACTAGTTTTCAAAGCAGCAAAAGATGACATCTTCTCTACAGCATGACTGAATGGCAAATATATGATGCATATTTTAGATAGAAAAATATGTAATGAATAATTAAAAGAAGAAAATTTAATGAGAATTACAAACTGGCATGGAATTACAGTTTGATACAGCGTTCATTAAATGCATGTTCTCTTTGATAAATGTTCAAAGTGATAATCAGTAGAAATTAGTGTCAAGAAATATTACAAAAACAACATAATTTTGGAATATCTTTGATCAAATTTACACTCAAAGTAATGAGTTAAACCTTTTTTAAAGCCAGGAAAAGTGTAATAACAATGTCCCAGCAATACAGACTGGAAACAAAACTAGTTTGCATCACAAATATATCTTCACTACAACATGACTGAATGGCTGATGCACAAAAAGAATGTTTTCATGCATGTACTTGCAAATGCACATGTAGAGGTTAAAGTTGGGTAATTTGGCACTTGATGTTTACTGGGTGGCTCATTCCAGACAGTTTCTATATATAGTAATCCTCTTATCTGAAAGAGTGATATCAGCATCTAGTATCTGTCTGGATTATACTTATGTCGGTTAATAAGGAATTATCAAGTTAGAACTATATGAAATGACAAGTTTATTTTAATGTGTGTACCGATAAATGAGTGTAGAGTTTATTAAGGGATGACCAACAATTCAGAATGTTATTCTGTGATGATGTTAATTATGCCTTTATCACTGGAAATAATTTTTATCAGACTATAATGAAAAAAGGGAAATTGACATGATATCAAGCTTGGGAGGTTGTTTACATAGTGCTTCTGCAGCACTGCAATATCAGGCCAACTTGGTACACCTTTTTATTGATTACAGTCTTGCAACCACCTTCAAGGAGATTTTTGTAGCATAATGCCTTGAAGTCATTTTTTTCTTTTTTTTGTTCATCAGTTCATAGGTATGGGTGCAGTGCATTCATTTTCAAAATTTGTATAATTCCTAAGCAATTGCATTGGAGCACTTTGCCCATGGACACACAACAAACTTTGGTTGAACTGATAGTGGGAATTACACTAGAACCATTTGGTCACATACCTTAACCACTGAACCACAAGTGTGGTTTTTAAATGAGAATGGGTACATTGGCTTGGGAAGATGATTTGATGGATACTAGACATTATGGTCGAAGATTTGAAGATAAAGATGGTCGTTTTTCTTTTCTCAAATTAATTGTAAGTGTGGCAGCATATCAGAAGAAATATGCGTGGAAATAATAAATATCCTCATTTTATTATATCCTTTACATATCCCTTGAGTAATATCATTTGCATGTAATGTCCTCATTTATGTTTAATGTCTTCATTTAAGTATCATCCTAATTTTCAAGGTTAGTTAAACTTCTTCGGATTCTTGTCAAACAACATTGACCATGATATGCTGCTGCATAATGCACCAGAAGATTAGATTCTGTGTTCTTTGTTCTATTGAGGACACAAAAAAATGCATGGACCCAGATCTGCCAGTGCATTATGCAGTGAAAGAGCTGGGTCTGTGCAGTTTGGAATTGGACTTTCAGCTGAGCGTATACAGCAGTTTTGAATGGGAGTAAGCATTATAGGATCACAATTCCATCAAAGTTTCCAATAACTTTTAACTTTTACTGCTGCATGTCTTGATGTTCCTCTGGTCAGATTGAATATTACAAATACAAATATGTTTGAATGATAATTGTGACACATAAAATTTTTCTCACTTTAAATATCTGTATGTTTTTGAGGGATTTTTTTTGCTTGCTTGCAGGCAGATGCACAGTTGGATATGGAAAGGCGAGGATTTAACCAGGCCTCTATGCAGTATGTGCTGATATTGCAAGAAGTTCAAGAAAGGAAGAAGTTTGAGTTTGTGGAAATTGTAAGTCAATAATGTCAGAGTTTGCTCAATATTCATCACATTGTCAAGAAATAAAGCATATTCATTATGAATGGAATGCAAGTATTTTTTAAAATTTGGCATCAGCATGCACAGATCATATGTGTTAAAAGATGCATTGTTTTTGTTGCACTCGTATTGATACATCTTCGCTAGCCACGTTTCTCATATGTTAACCTATCTACTCCTTGGCGGATTGATCAGATATTTCAGTGCTTCAGGTCTATAAATTTCATTAGATGCAGCAGCAAGCCACTTCATCCAATCAGAATCAAGTTTTGCAAATTTGAACACTTTTCCTACATGATCAAGGCTAGGGGAGCATGCAACTGGAATGCACAAATATATCCATTCCCTCAATATATCTGATTAGTAAACATTTTTCCACTACTGATCCATGTTTGCACAAATACATCATTTCCCTCAGTACATCTGTAATGTGTTATGAGTTCTATGCTAATAAAATAAGTAACATAAAAGAGTGAAAAGCAACAAGTTTTGTAAAATTCAACAAATAATTTTTTTGCCCCAGGATACAAAGTGAAAAAAGAAAAGAAAAGAAATTATGATACTTTGAACTAAATCCCAAAAAAATCCCAGAATTCCACATGTCCTACTAATTTGAAGTTTTCAATAAACTTTTGTTGAAATCCAGATTAAGTCCACAATTGAAGTATTGATGTATCTGTGATAACCTGTATAATGCTGATGTGCCAACAGTTTTTTGTTGAAGTATAATTCCAGGTGTGGATTCACTATAAATCCAATTGAATGTCTCTGTCCAAGAATATTATTTTTTTTGAGCCCTCTGTATTTCCAGGGAAAATAATTGCTGAATTATATTATTTGAAGAAATTAGTTCCAGCCCAAGTGAACAGTGAACACAGCAGTAATACAAACTGACTCTGCTAGACCTTAAATCATGAATGAATAATCTTTCCAGTAACAAGATTTTATAGTCTTCCACTTGACCACAGAATACAATTAACATATTCTGAAGAAAAACCCATTACCTGATGGAAAATAACCTTCTGAGAAATGTTCACAAAATGATATGTTATTTGTTGCAGTCTGTTACTAAAATTATAAACTGTATAGCAGATGACAGGTAGACCTGGCAATTCGTAAGGAATTTCCAAAGATCAAGATAGATTCAGATAAACATTTACTACAATACCAAAATCAATATTTCAGTCCAGGTAGAAAATGAACTTAGTTTGATTAAGTTAAAATTCAACATACAGTGTTACATTACAGTAGCATGCAATGAAATAAAAAGTATTTTAAAAAAACTAAGAAACAATATGAATTAAATATGCATAACAAATGGCTTCTCTCTGGTATAAAGGTCATATTTTTATTGTTAAACTTACAAAGTATCATTTTGAAGTCATTTGCTTCCACACAGTGCACCACTATTAAACGCTATTGGTTAATTGGCATTACGTATTAAGGGATACAACTCATGAAAACCAAAGATGTCACTAGGAGAAAGCACTGAAATATCTGAGTGATCCACCAAGGTGTAGATAAGTTAAAATATTGTAACGATGACTAGTGAAGATGATATTGGTAGAAGGGGGAGATTAACAGTATTTTATTCCCGTCAGCATCTGCAGCACCAACAGTTTCATAAAGGTTTTGATTTTTATATTTAATTTAGTTTTATTTCCTTAACCCCACAATGAATTCTGCTCATCCTAGGGATGTCTCGTCATCAAATAAAGGTTAATTCATTCATTGACACAAGTTCACCCCTTTGAGCTTGATGCCACTGTGATATACTGAATGATTGCATGAAGGTTTTGCATAAAGGTTTTCATTTGGGACATATCATTCTGATGCAAAAAAGCAAAGATATTCATTCTATGAACATAAACTCCCTCCCTTGGAGTAAAAGTTTCCAGAATATTTGCTTTAAGTTTTAGTTTAAGCTTTCAGTTTGCATACCTTAATCCCTTCTTGGACTATTTATTTGGAATGTCTCTTTATTATATATTACTTTTTTCTCCATTAACTTTACATTGTCAGAATCATGCAGTTTTCTACGATACTGAACACCATGATATTGCACACACGTGCATGACACATTTGCCTAAAAATAGTATGGTGTATTAGGAACTACTTTGTAAACAAACCATGTACACTCATGTAGCAGACTTATAGGTGTCAGTTTATTAGATTTGAATTAGGATGAACTTGAACAGCTGTTTTGTCTTTTTGAAAGTAGAGATGAGAAAGTGAACAATGTGGAATAGTTTGCTGAGTGCTCTATTGAGTATATAAAAATAGCATAGAAAAGCATACTGATGGCGAGGGCTCTCACATATCTATCAGATACATACTATTTTATTAGTGAAAGTAGCAAATTCATGGAAAAAATGCAACTGAAGGTTTTGGTCAAACAGTAAGGGCCTCAGAGCCATTAAGCCAAGATGAGAAAAAATTCTTATTTCCACTGACTGAATGGATTGTGACACACCAGCTGCTTTGCAATTTTCCATGTTAACTTTGTTGATATAATGTATCGTATTTAGGCTAGCGATAGACCCCATATAGGTCATAACATAGCTGGGAGATCTTGCAAGTCGCCAGGCTTAAAATTGTCTACTTTAGCTGGTAATAAGAACTGCTAAAAATACTTTAAATTTTGCTTCTTCAATTTCTCAAAATGTACTTTGTTCTGCAAATCTGAAAGCTGTATCATGGGTTCTAAAGCTTCATTACACATTTCGAAATTGTTCTGTAATTTTAACTAAGTTCCAAGTGCAATAACATTCTCCTTACTGCACTCAAAATGAGATGAACATGATATTCCATAGCGTCTTTTTGATAATTACAATTGAAAGAGTTCATATTTTCCCCACATTATGATTCCAAACATTCAGTGACAGAACAGAAACACACATGCAGCTGAGTTAAGACCAATCCCTCCATGCTCAAATCACAGATGTGTATTTTGTGTGGAATTGACACAAATCCAGGTCCAGATTCAGCGGAATTGAGTAGAATCGACAATAACAAAAAATGGGTTCATTCCAGACCAGTTGGAAAAGCTATTGCAATGTGCATTCATTCACAATATGACTCAATATTTCAATTTTGAATAGACCAAAGTGAAAATTCTTTTTTAAAGTGATGTCAAGTGGCCGACTAAGTTCAATTTCGCTGGCAGAGTTATGTATGCATTAATATTGTTGTTGTGTATTGATGAATCTGGTCTTGTGTATTTATTTTGGAATACAGCATATATAACAATTACTTTGTTTCTTATCGTGTATTTTTTTATATAATTAAGCCTTTAGGATAAGAAAATGAGTATATAATATAAAGGTTACTGCATTTGAATGGAAAATATTAACTCATTTTGTTGGATGGATACTGCACTCCCACAGGTCATGAAGTATCCATCAAAAAAAAAACTTGTTCACATTTCCCCATACAAATACATTAACCTATAAAATTAGAAAAAGGTGGTATTTTGCAACACATTTGATCCCATTGTTGTATGGTTTACTGCGGTATTTTGTGCTAGGGTTTGACATCAAAGCCCTGGCCCTCTCTTTGAAATACTATGGTATTATTCAGTCAAAGAATGATCCTAGTTCACAGAATATACACTTTCCAACTTTAAATCAATTTTCTGACTTAATTACTATTACTGTACAATTACAATATCAGTACACTAGAGATAAATAAAGACAATAGGTCATTTGTTGACTTTAGTGGTGGGGGGAGCAAACCTTGCTTCTCTTGATCTCATTGTCAAAATGTTACTGTCAGGTGATTTGCATAATTTTCATTCTGAGAACATGACATGTTCATCATTAGGAACAGTGAACCTAATCCAAATACAAAAAATCAAGGCATAAATATAGTGCATTGATAATGTGAACACACTATACATGAATTAACCTCAGAGTACAGTTGAAATAATTTTAGATTAAGAACTACAAATTTCAAGGTAAATAAATGTTATCTTATGATATTGTGGTTTGATTTAACAATGAAATTAAATTCACATTTACAGAATCAATTTTTGTTTTAGGTTCTGATGTTTATGCGCAGTTTGTTGACTTTTTACCATGAGGGTGAGTAAGAAATTGTATTTATTTACTTGGAGCCATACATATATAAACATACATATAAATATCTTGGTTGTAAGGAGTTAAGTCTGAAGTCAATATTTTTTAAGAGATGCACTTTGACTAATTGTATTAAATTGTTCTTTCAAAACAAAATTATAATGCTAAAGGATATATGATGTGTTGAATATCTCTGGAAAATATCTGTTGTCAAAGTACAGGAAGAAATAATTTTATATTGGTCTTCTGTCATGTATAAGTTGCAATTATGAAAGTTGATTCTCAAAAAGGATATTGTTAGGTGGGGCGGGGGAGTTAGGATTGTTTGTTTATGTGTTACTGAGCAGCAGTTGCATAGTTGGAGGCTAAGCAATAAATTTACTTATATATATATATATATTCACTAGGTTATGAGACAGCAGGAGACTATAAAGACTATCTGAATGATCTACAGTTGACTCTACAGAAGGTAGGTGCAGCAGTTACCGTCATTCACTCTCTATCAAATAGCTTTAAGTCTTTATCATTCAATTGTCAGTTTATTGCATTTATTTTAATCAATCCCTGTCACATGTGAACCTTTGCTGGACCAAGTCCTCATGAAAAGAGTTATTCACTATATGATTTGCATTCATTATATATATATATATATATATATATATATATATATATATATATATATATATATATATATATATATTTAGCGTGTATTTTTAACACCCAGGATGTTTTGACATTTCAAGCATCAGAGATTGTCTTATTGGAGAGAAATGAAGTGTTGTAATAATCAGCAATGATATTTTTCTGCAAGGGTCTTGTCATTTAGAGTTTTGCTAATGACATCTTTAGATAAAAAACATGTTTGATGCTTCAAGAAGCATTCTTTTACATGTATATTCTTAATAAATCATCACAGAAAGACAAAATTGAACTTGACCTGAAAGAAAAGAACATGTTAAAAGGTTTTCCTTTGATTTTATTTGAGTTGCATTTTCTTTGATCATTTTTAAAAAGATGATGAGAGTTCACATAATTTTTGTAGTAAAATAAAGGGGTAATTACTGTGATATACTAGTTGATGCTAATTGCCTGCAAATTATCAGTATAAAGCAAACATAAAATGAATATAAATATGTAATTTCTCCTTATACTAGGTGTTTTATATGCACCAGAAATGCTATTCACATTCCCTGTACAAAATTTTAGTGGACATTTTGCTGCCATCAGTTACTTCACTTGTCAAGATATCACTATTCTTTCAGACAAGGGAAAACTTTGACAGTACTCGAGAACAGGCTCAAGACCTGATGCTTCGTATGTTAGAGAACAGGGGAATGGTTCGTATCAAAATGGATATTTTTCTTGCTTAGTAATCTGTAGCAGTAATACAGTGCATTTAGTCATTTAAAAACAAATTTGATGAAGTTTCTACTCTAATTGCACTTTTGAAGTGTCTGTTTGTAATTTAATTATTAGTACACAGATATTAAAATTGGCATAATATGTTTTAATTCTGGTGTTGTGAACTTGATATTTAGCTCTATTGCTTATAGATCAGAGGAGCTTGTGGAATGGCCTTTTGTCCATCGTCCATCTATTTGTTAGTCAAGTTTGTTATTGCTGCTCATCTTAAACTATTTAGAGGATTGCCAGGAACACACACATTCATCTCAAGGTCTAGTTATTTGTAAAAGAAAATGGTGCAACTTCGACATCGAGTATGGCTGCCATGGTTGCCATCTTGAAAATCTTGTTGTCACTGCCCCTTCTGAATGGATGGTCATACTGACATTGGGTTTTCACTGAGAGTCTTATTATGATGTCTAGTTTGTCCTAAATGACAATATTAATGATCTGTCATCCTTTATGGCTGCCATTTAGAAAATCTTATTGACATGTGGTTTTCACTAGAAGACTTGTGATGATGTCAAGATGGACCAACTTGAAAATGTAACCAATCTGACCTACAATTCAGCTGCCAAGGAGGCCATATTGAAAATCTTATCACTACTCCCTCCAGATAGATGCTCATGTCGACATGGGGTTTTCTTGAAAAGAATTCTTTTGATATCTAGTTGGTCCTAAATGAAAATTTCACAAGTCAGATCTTTTGTATGGCTGCAATGGTGGCTATCTTGAAAATTGTATCGCTACTCATGAATGGATGGTTGTTGTTGTTGTTGTTGTTTTAGGGTTTAACGCCATTTTTCAGCACAAGATATGAATGGATGGTAATATTGACATGGAGTTTTCACTTCAACACTACATCAACAAAGTAATGCTGATCCAACATGAAAACCATAGTGACCATCACAAAATATTTTTATCACTTGTAAAACACTTCATTCAATATGGAATTGTTCCTGAATGGAAATCTTAGAAATCTGATATGACTGTGGCGATGTGAGCAAGTTTGAAAACCAGGCTTACTTGAGCTTAGGTTAAGAAAGAGGTAATTTTTCTGGCATTATTTTTTTTGTACTTATTCAGCTTTTAAGCAAAGTATCATGTACATATGCAAATTAATTTTGACCCCACTTGGTATATTTAACTTTTTTGCAATAAACATGTTGATAATCAACTCTGACATGGATTTTAACTGAAAGGTTTATATTTGTAATGGCATATCAACATGATAACACAAACAACTATGAAGTAGAACTGAAATTTTAGCTCACCTGCCCACAAGGACAGCTGTGCTTATGGTATGGCCCAGCAGAAAAACCTAAACTTTTCAATTTCCTCATAAAAACTTACCAATTTATAATAAAGCATTCAGGCATAAAGACCTTTGGAATTTACACAAACAGTGCCGATCCACAAACAAGTATGGCTGTTGTTACTAAAAATAGAAACCCTTTAACTGACTCCTTTTCAGAAACTTCTTAGCAAAATTAGACTCCAATTCCCCATCATATATGGCCACCATTGCTGAAAATGACTTCTCAAAAAACACCCTCACTGGGCATTCAGCATTAAGAGGCTAGTGTTAGGACTGGTCAGCCTGGTGTCAGGATAATGTGACTGGGTGGGACATGATGCCACATGTCTTTGGCATGACGTCCTAGTGCTAGACATCACTTTGAACTGCTACACTGCAGTCATCATAGTCATATGACTGAAAAATTGTTAAAAGTTACATTAAAAATTCAAATCACACCCACATAAAACACCCAACATAATTGAACCAAATTTAAAAGTTTACTCTGGCATGAAGAGCTTTGAAGTACATACAGATAAAGTTGATACCAGTTCATCATAAAATAAGACTGCTTTTACTTAAACACAAAAACCTTCAATAGCTTCTCAAAAACCACTCAACAGAATTGGATAACATGCTTTCTAGCTTGAAGTTCTTTCATATTTATACAAATGATGCCAGTCTGCAATAAAATATGTCTACCTTTGCTAAAATTAGCATAAAAACATATAAATAGCATCACCACAAAAAGAACACTTTACAGAAATTGACCAGCTTTGACAGAAAGCATCTTGTCTCTGAGACATATCAGTATTGGGCAAATGATGCTGATGTTCTATCAGAAATGGATGAAAATACAGACAAATGAAAAACCATGTAACAGTAATTTTTAGTACATTTGCAGTCAACAGCCAGAGCTTGAAAGCTAATCTGCTATCCTGTGGTTAGTGATTTTGCTAACAGATCACTAAAACCCAGCTGTCACTATTCCATTGAAGCATTGAAAATTGCCTTGAGTTGCTTTCATAACGGGTTAATTGTATTGAGTACCTACCGACATCTTGCACTTGGTGAGGTACAGTTTTTACTCATGGTGCGAACTGAGAGGGGTGAAACCACTCATAGTCCTTCCAACCCATGATTTTGCCACAAGTCTTATGGAAATTACCCTTAAAATGCAGACTTTTGGAATTAAACTACAGTTTGTGGAAATACACTTCTTTGCGGTACAATTCAAATACTGGCTTGTCTGTGTTCCATTCGGATCCTGGTTTCATATTAGATTCAGTGGAAGTTGGTTTCATTACAGTTTAGGAAGTGGTTGTGAGTCAGAATTCACTTTAATGGGTTAATTGTATTAATTGAGTACCTACCAGCATCTTGCATGAGGTACAGTTAATGCTCATGATGCAAATGGACAGGTGTTAAACCACTCATCCGCTATTTTCAGAACAGCTTTATACATATGGAACTAGTCTGGTGTACTGCCTTGAAGCATTAATTTAATTACTGATAATAACAAAAGGTAATGCATCTGAGCTAGTATTGACCAATTTGACCAGTTTATACCAAACAATGTTTTTTAATATTTATATCATTGTTGGTAAACATTCAGTTCATTGTGTGGTGACAATTGTAAACCTGTGGAAGTATTTGCAAGGTGTATAACCGCCATTGAAACATCAGAAATTAGATTTTGACAAGAAAGAGCGTGATCACAAATGTGATCAAGAGAAGAGATTTAGAAAGTACCATAAATTCTGAAAAAATGAACCCGATAATTATAACAAAAGTATAACCCAGGAATGGATGTAATTTTGTGCACTTTTCGCATTGTGTATTAGGAGAAATATGAAATTGCTTGGGGTACTTCATTAGCAAACTTCATTGGTAAAGTTTTGAGTTGATGTTCATGAATAATAAATACTGAATTAGAAACTGAGCTAGCTTGGTGATCCTGTGGGTTAGTGGAAAAAATCCTAGTTTCGAGCCCTGATAGTACTGGAAGAAATCATGCAGAAAGCATTGTACTGACCCAGATTTCTTTGCCAGTATTTGTTACATCAGACAGATGCCAGCCAAGGGCATGATTTCAGAACCATCATGACCTCGCATTATCAAACCATGTTTGTGAATATGTATCTTGGGGCGTACATTTATACATGGTTCCACCAGGACAGGTTTGGACCTATAAAACTATTTCCTGGAAAATTGATTGGTCCATTTCCAGATTTTAGGATCCATTGGAACATTTAAATCTTACATTATGAGATTTGGTTTGATGGGCTAGAAGGAACACTACATCCATTATCCAAAGTAGATAATCCAGATTCAAGCTTCTGGTCTGGTTCTCAGTTTTTGTTTACATCTGCCAAAGAGGGAATGCATTCAGGTGTGAACTGGTCTGACCACTGATGAAGTCATGCTCCATAAAAAAAATTATAATGGAATTTATTATGGACAGTCTGAGGGCATAAAAACATGCATCCACTCAAAGTGGAAACTGCCCATTATAGATGCATTTTGTAATACTCAGTGGACAAAACAATGTCTGTTGAAGGGCTGAAAGGGTGTCTGTCAATCAGATGTTCTGATAAGCTCCATTTTATAATAATATACTCTAAACAATGATATTCAAATATTTGCATTTGTAAAGTTATTAATTGTGGATTCAACCAAACATTGCATGTGGTTATATCTTGTCAATATGTAATATGAGTTCAGAGATAGTTCAATGATCTTCTATCTCTGATTTCAGCTTCAAGGTTTAAAGCTATGACAGAGATATTTGTTCTACAATTAAATTGTGAGCATCTCGACTCAGACATATACGAAAATATTTTTTATCACCAAATTTGCAGACAAGAAAATATTTTTTATCACCAAATTTGCATACAAAAAATATTTTTTATCACCAAATTTACATACAAGAAAATATTTTTTATACCAAATTTAGTATTTTAAAATGTTTGTCCAGAATATCAGAAATGATTTCAAACTCAGCAGATAAAAAGAATAAACATTGGGAAGAAACAGACATTTCATGAATTCCTAAAAAAATGTTTGTGCCAGTACAACTTTACTCTTTTTAGGGACTTTGCCTTTAAACTAATTTGTACACCCTATAATAAAGGCAACATGGACTTTGCATTCTTGTTTTAGGCACAATTTGCATTTATTATGTCCGTCTTTGTATTCTCAGTTACTGCAGTGGTATCTCCTTAGTGACTGACATTTTATACCAAAATTTGACTTGAAAGATAAGATAGCAGTAAACAACAGTATCCTAAACAGTCATGTTGGACTGAAGTTAATGCTCTGGTTGAAGTACATGTGGTCAGGTAGGATATTTAACAAGGACTAGACCTTAAGCTGCACAGTTTGGGAATTAAAACCCATGGTTTTTACTAGTTTAATTGTCACTCATTTATATCAGTCAAACATTGCTGTTAAATTGCTTTCTTTTGAAGTTCAGCTTGGCTGATTTAAACCCACTTTACCAGTGTATGAAGGTGCTTCAATATAATATATACTTGCTTATAAATCAAGTCCACCTGCACAGACCCAGATCTGCCAATGCACGCATATCTTGATCTGGATGGTTTGCTAGGAATAATCAGGGAAACAAACATCATAGACCCTGATCTGCTGGCACATTATGCGATTGCAGGTTAGGGTCTGTGTTGTTTGCAGTTGGACTTGACTCACAAGTGGGTATATATGATGGTGTTGGGATCATTTGCTTGTGTCGTCATAGCTAAGTTTGCTCTGATTTGAAATCATTGATTCAGGAGTCACTCTATTAGCTTGCTCCTCAGCATGATTATATATCACAGATTAAAATAAAGGGCTACATTTGACATTTCATGTTAAATAGAAGACCTTGAAAAAATATAAGAGAAACCCTATAACAGATACTTTTGTTCATTTTTAACTTGCATACAATTTTTATATAAAGCTTATATAAAGCTCAGATAATCAGCCAGTCATGCAGTTCACTGTAACCTTTTTGTCAATCCCTCCATGCTAATGGCATAGTATCCATTCTTTTTTTACCAAATATAGATTGTATTACTAATAATAGTATCAAACTTCATGCACTTACTCAAATTAGTAGCAGTGTTTAAATCTGCTGACATTTATATGTCATGGACTGTATAACAGATTTCAGTAAATTTTTCAACATCATGGTAGTTTATCTCCATTGTATATTGTTCCAATGATAGTAATAATTGAAACAGTTGTAGAAAATGTTTTCAGTAATGTTTCAGATGTTAATATAAATTCTCAGTTGACATGAAAGGAAAAGAAATGTAGAAAAGTATTATAAAGCGTTAACAATAGTAAAAGTGCCATGAATAGGGATACTTTTGGAGTTAGTCTTTCAGTCTGATCAAAGAGAAGCAAATTATTATAACCTTTAATCTTCCAGTACATCAGTATTCACAACACTTTGATTTTTGCTTTTCCAAATCAATGATCAATTCATTTGAAATGATAGTCTGTGTAAATGCATTTAGAAACATGTTCACATGTTATACATGTGATTTAAACCCATTGATCTTGATCTATTTTTGTAAGTAATCGTTTCATATTTACTAACAGTTTACAGAAAGCTTCTACAGATTCCGATTTTACCCTGATCCGTTAGGGCAGGCTCAGGTAATAAAGAAAAAAACGTACAAAGGTTTCTTGCCATAAGGAAGTAGATAGTGTTGCTTATCTTTCTGTGAATATCTGATACTAAGCTGGCCCTGATTTCCCAAAACTTTCTGAGCAGGAAAGTCAAGCTCAAACTCAAAACCCAAAAATCATGTATGATACATAGGGTGCACCTATGTCATGGAAACATGCAAATTTGGCAGTCTGGTAGAGAGGTCCAAGATGAGAACAATCAGAAAGCTGTGTTTCTGGCTTTATTCTAAATAGAGTTACAAACTCTTAAACTTTTGAGATTTTGAGTCTAAATTTCATGTGCAGAAAGGTTAAAGAATACAGGGCCTGGAGAGATTTGCCTATACATGATGAAAGTTGTCATTTTCTCTGCTAGCAAACATTAGAGTTTATCAGCTTTTCAGAATTCATGATAAGTTGGGCAAAGTTCTGTGTTGGATGATTTGTGTGAAGTCACTTGTTATCATTTCTGCTGTAACTGATTTTATTGGTCATGTCAGATAAAGGTCAGTCATATCATCAGTGTTTTATTACCTGGTGAAATATTTCCAACCTTTAGAAAAGCATTCATCATTCATCATCAGATATTAAATAATAAAAATGGAAGTACCATTAAACAGTCTAATTACAGCTACTCAACAGATTTTGACCAAATTTGACAAAACGCATCTGGCTTGAAGGGCAGAATTATAAACATTATGCAGATCTGTCATCAAATATGGCTGCTGTTTACAAAATAGAAAACTCTTAGGACCTTCTTCCCCAAAATGACTGAATATTACCAAATTTGTCATAAAGTGTACTAGCCTAATGGCCTTTAAACTTCTTGTAGATGGTGGTGATCTACCATCAGATATGGCTGCCATTACTAAAAATAGTATTTAAAAGAAAACATTTAACCCGCTTTAAACAAGCATTCAGCAGAATTAGATCAGCTTTTACAGGCAGCATACAGACCTAACAGCCCTTTAATGTTGGATAAATTATGCATATGAGATGTGATAAATAGAACAACCTTAAAGCAGTTGTTTTTATAACCGTTATAGTCAATAGTGTTGGAAGAGATTTCTAAAGATGCATCTTTCTGATACTGATTTCTTGGCCAGCTATTATGTTTAGTGATTAGGAAGATGTCAGCCAGGGGAGCGATCTCAGGCCCACATGGCCTTGTTTCATCTTTTTTAGCTAAATTGAATGTTGATCAGAAAACACCATGGGCAACCCAAAAAATCATGATGAATGTGCAAAAGTCACTTATGTATGAGTCATTTTTTTTTTATACATGGATATCCTTCACTCTAAAGCTTCAGAGCTCACTTCTATACAAATTCTCCATTTGAGTACATACTTGTGTCAAAACATTTTCCCTCCATAAACTTTTAACAATATGCAATTCATTCATATTGTTTACTAATATACAGTTGTTTCTCACTGTATACAGTTCAGGGGAGACATGAAGGTATAGTGTAATACACATGTGGGTACATTGTGCAGAAAATAACAAAACCACTGCAGTAAGATGCATGACTACACCAATGTTATATCAGTGACAGTTATACTAAGGTGTGATATAATTGGACCCATGGCTGTGCTCATGTTTTATCAGAAACTGTTATACAAGGGTGCGGGTCCACTCTATTGACTGACGGGCCACTATTTACTAATGGGCCACTGTACTGACTAATATTTTTAACCACTTTGAAAATATGTTTAATGCATTGCTTCAGTTGAAATTTACATGTACACAAAAACTACATTAACTTGAATATCATTCACTGAAATACTTGGCACTATTGAATGAGCTGTACAACCTTGGCATCAAACCCCTTCATGCCAGGGACCTAAAAATATTCAGAATTGAAATTCTTTAAATTGTAATTTGATCCCACACCATTTGTGTTTTCAAATTCTCTAGTAATGATTTGTGAAAACTTGAATGGGTTTGTCTACTCAAAATTGAAGTTTTCATGAAAGTGGGCCAGGGAATTAATGTTTTAATACTTTTATGCTTGTTTCTTTTGCTTCAACAGACTCAGTACCTCAGCCAAGCTGCATTGGTAAGGGGCATGCATAGTATTAATGCTTGTTGTTTTTATGTTGGTTGTAATGTGGAACTTGTATGTTATGTAATAGTTTATTTCAAATTAGTTTACAGTAATCATTCCTTAGATGTCCAGTTCTTGCCAAACTGACAAAAGTGGGAAGCAAGATATAGCAGTCACTTTTCTGCTGCTTGCATTGTCATCAGCAGTTTGTTATGGTTGAAGTTAAAGTTTTCCATTTTGATGTATTTTCTAAACTCCTCATGAATAATAGAGTCTTCATAATAGTTGGCATGAATAATTATGAAGCTAAGGCAGTTTGTTTGGTGATACTTCGACCTCAGACCTTGGAGTCAGTGTCATGGTAATAGAAACTTTGCATTGAGGTTTTGGTTTTTAAAACAATTTTTGCTTATATTTCTTGAACCCAAATGAATTTTGTTACCCCGGATAAATAATTTTTACTTAGGCATTTCATTCTACATGTTTTGTTCAGCGATTTGACTTGTGGTCATAGAAAATTTGAATTGAGGTTTTTGTTATAGTTTTTGTGTGACACTTTGTATATGTTCAAAATCTCTTGATGGATTTTGTTTGTAATTGGCTGCCGTCATGACAAAGTAAAGGCAGTTCATTCAGTGACATGTGTGTTCACCTCTTGGTCCTACCATTGAGGTTTATTTTTTTCATTTCTATATTCTTCCTAAACCACTTGATGGGTTGTGTTCATACTTTTGATGGATTGTTTTGAAGCTAAGGCAAATAATTCAGTGATATGTTCATATGCTCCTTTGACCTTGTTCTCATTTTAGTCATAGGAAATTTGTGTTAAGGTTTTGGTTACATTTTTTCATTGGCTGATATTTTCTAACTCTCATGATGATTATTCTCATGCTTGGGATGAATCTTTTTGAAGAAAAGGCAATTAATTCTGTGATGTGCATGTTCACTACTTTGACCTTGGGGTCAAGTTTATGGTAGCATAAAATTTGCCATACACGTTTCGTTTAAAAAAAATTTTGGCTTCTGTCTCCAGGTTCCATTGAATTCTGTTCATTTTGTGGATGAATCATCATAAATTTGACTATTTATTCTGCAGTACACTCACACAGACTTATAGCACTGGAGTTAAGGTCATGTTAGGTCACATTTCAAATCAATGCTTTTAATGCAGCCTCAACATGCAGGCCATGATCCTGTTGTTTGTTTTTTTCTGATTGTAATTGCACCTGTTTGCAAACTTCTGCATGAATATTTAGGTAAATCTTTAAGAAATCTTTTATTATCTCATTGGAATCAGCATATTATTGGCAGGTGAGGGAACAAAGATATGACCCAGCCAGAATATAATACTTTCATTGCTATGTTTTTATTAATTATCAAAATGTGGGTTGTGTAATGGATAAGTTGGTTAGTTTTTAATTTTTCACACAGTAACATGCAAACATGTGTACAACTATAAGACTTTGTACCTTAGTACTGTATTTGCTGGCCTATAAGACGATACCTTTTGACCAGAAAATCTTGGCTTCATCTTATACTCCTAATCGACTTATAGGCAGGCAAATACAGTAACAGTAGCTTCTAAATTTATTGGTGATGCAGTAATTTACATTTTTATTGACAGAGTAAGTAATAATCTAGTTATTTTAGTGTAGCTTATTGAATGCGTGTACATAGCTGTATACTTAGGTTGCTGTTATATACATCATGGGGTGCACTCTATGGGGATATAATCATTGCATGAGATTCACATGTTCTGTGTTATATTCCTGTTAATTATTTTATATTTTCATAGAAAATGTATGCAAATGTTGATTCAAAAGGTTTTTGAATTTGTTTACAAAGGTTGGTTCATGTGTCATTATTGGGCATGTAACAGACTAAGTAAATTAAACTGCATGATCGTGTATCTGTATGCTATAGAATTAATAAGTTGCAAAATTTTGTTGTCCCCCATCATTTTGCAAAATGCAGGAATGTAGTGGTCATATTCTCATCCATCTGTTAATCCGCCACACTTTAATTTCTGCTCTATAAATATTAAGCCTTTTTAGATTATGAAGATAAATTTGGTATAATTATATATCATTATCATCGTAAGGTGTGTATCATTATCATGCGAAGGTGTGTACGGTACACATGAGGTGGGGGGTCCCATCGTCATTGTCAAGGTAAGAGGTCGATATTCGCTGTTTCTTTTTTCCTGTTCTGTACTTGTCAATTTCAAGCCATTTGAGACTTCTTTTATGCATACATCATGCTTATATGGTGTGTCATGTACCACAGTTTACAAGGTAGAAGACAATACCGTATATTCTCACTTATGAGTCCAAATGCAGACTGCACAGACCCAGATCTGCTGTTGCATAATGCACTGGCAGATCTTTCAGTTTGTTAGGAGTAATCAGTTGGACAAACAACACATACCCTGATCTGCATGTGAATTATGCTGTGGCAGAGCTGGATCTTTGTTGTTTGCAGTTTGACTTGACTTATAAGCAAGTATATATGGTACTTTTTTATTACATCACATGATGTCAGACAATACATAACAACGTTGCACTGCTATTGTGCCATCTGCAATAGGTGTATGGAGAAATGCGCATTGTTTTAAAATCAATCCCTGTAGTAAGCCAGTTGGAACTTGGGCATTTATTTGTTGTACTATATAACTTAGAGCTCTGTCATCATTGTGTACTTTTGGTTACCTCACCACAATTGATGAAAGACAAAAATTAACTATGTTCGCATGTTTTCAGTACAAGTAGTATTCTGTTTTCTCTGACTTGCCTGTGTATGATTTTACAAATAGATATGTATATACATCGTATATTAGTCTTTCTCTATTGAAATATATCAGTTCTCATCATTCTTGGTCTATTAATGATATCAATTTATTAAACTGAGTTATTTTTTGTCATACTGTATTAGCACAAAGTACAGTAAACAAAACATTGATCTTAACAGGAGAAATGGGCTGCTACTGAAATGCCCAATATTCAACATGTATTTTCTTTTAACTTTCTTTTTCAAAAAAAGCTTATGACTGTAGACAGAATTACAATTTGCTGATTAAAAGTATAATGAGGATTAAATGTAATTATATATTTTAACAAGTGTTCTCTTTATTCATTCATATCTTGTTTAAATTGGTACATTTTATTAAGATATATTTTGTATATACATGTATTTAAAAACAATTAACAAGATTATCTGGTCTGGATTTTAGCAACACAATATTTCAAATTAAATTTTAGTCAAGAATTCTGTGATCTGAATGGCAGTGTGACTTAAATTTGTTTTGTTCATTATGTTCTTTACTTTAAGACTAATGTTGGTGAAAATGGAGTCCATGAACCAGTTATCCACACTTTTTTCTTATCGGTACCAGTTAAATGTCATCCTAACCTAAAATGTGTTCTTTATATCAGTATCTAATTTCTGCAGATATTTACATATCTGTTCAAACCCCTTAGAGTGCGGGCAATCAGGTTATGACTATGCTGTTTATATATACAGATGTGTACTGTATTTGCTTATTTTTATTATTATTCTGTTATTGCTTTCTGCTGAGGGAACTGTCATCCTATAATGTTGTCTGGAGAATAAAGTTTTCAAGCCAAAGACAAGGGCACTATATCCTTCTAGACAACACTATCAGATAATGGTTTCCTTGGTGATGGCAATAAAAGGTGTCGTATTTCACATGGCATCATATGGTGTTGGTGCATTTTAATATTACCTAGTGGAAACAGTTATAATGACCATAGCCAGGCATAACATCCCAGAACCAACAGGAAATAGATCCCAGTCGTTAGCCAATCAAAGCTTGAGAATTTGTCAGGTGATGCCTGCATAGTTAGGTGATCAAGGGTTTATATAATTATACTGCTTTTCAGCACAATTCCAGTTTGTGCATTTTCAAACCAATATGATAAGCATCTTTTATTCTTCATTCAGTCCATCAAATGATGCTGATCAAACCTTTGCAGTTGGGGTAAAATTACTAATTAGAAAATATTGAACATTACCACCAGAACATGTAAATATCAGATATGTATCTAAGAGTTTTGTAAATGATTGTAGATCCATTGGCTATTATTGCAACTTTTCATTTAAACGTTCTTGAGTGACTAGTGTAACATCAATTGTTAAACAAGAAACTGAACCCTGATGAATAATTAAACAAATACTTTTATTAAGAAACTGTTCATTTATAGACTTAAAGACTTGTTCTATAAATGTTTATAAAACAATATAACATTATCTCATGTCACAGCAGGCTCGCAGTCCAGAATGACCCAGGTGATATATCCTTACTCATATCTTTAGTGTGTGTGTGTCCATAGCTTTTGCTGTATTACGTACTTAAAATATTTGCTATATCTGCATCGTTTGTGAAAACAAAATCAGATAATGTTACAGTAATAATGAATATGTGTACATATTAGACAGAATTATGGTTGATAATGCTTCAGGTTGCCATGTATTTTTGAGTGTCAGTTATTATTGTTTTCTTAATATTATTTTATAGAAATCACTGGAACAGAGTGGAATTTTGCGAGGTACTTGGTCAAGAGAAGGCTACCTCTACCTGATGGAGAAAAGTAGGTTAAAATGTGGAGCCTATGTCTGAGCTGTGTTAGTAACGTTTGCACCAAGCTAACAATCCAACTGTTGAGACTGCCAGTAAAATTGGGTAAGGTGACAGAAGCTGACAGCTGAGAGAGGTAGCTTGGTGTGAACATTGCATGTAAAGCTTCACTAACACACGAAACGGCCAATTGGCACATGTAAACAGAGTCTTTGAGATAGGAGATGCCCAGTTAAGTTAACTTCTTATTAATTTTGTATGCCTAGCATGTATTTATGTCTGTGTACTTAACAGTATGTACCTGACAGTATATAATATACATTTTCTAATGGCAAGTATTGTTTATTTTTTAATCTTTTGTCCACCATATTGAAAATTCCCATGAGAAGGGCAGTCTAACAGTGGTAACAAAATTGCATTCTTCACCAACTGTGTGCTATGGCATAATTGAATTGCAGCCTTTGTTTTAGTACAGTGGACCCTATATCCAGACCCATCAGTGGACTTGAGAATTGTTTTGTTAATTATATGAATGCTATGTGTGTATTGATCTATACTGTCAGTGCTGAGAGCTCTCTTGCTTTAGAGATTCATTATCTCCACCAAAAAGCTTGTGTGATTTGCCTGCAAACATTGTACATCCATAGTTCATTAATAGTTGCTTGTTACCTCTACAGCTGCAAAATTATTTAGAGGAAAGCCATGAAACTTGTTACTGGAAGACTTCTTATGGCTTAAGATGAACCTAAATAAAAATGGGCCAGTCTAACATCCAACATCGCCACCATGGCAACCATCTTAAAAAATCTTATTATTGCTACTCCATCTGTACAGATGTTCACATCAGCATTAGTGATTTCACTAAAAGACTTTTTATAACATATATTTGAGTCGAATAAAACTGGGGTAGCCTTGATGACCAACTTGAATGTCATCTCTGAAACCTTGTTATGACAACTTCTCAATTATTTTGATGGGAATTTCATTAAAAGACTTAAAAGGATATTATGGTGGCCATCTTAAAAATCTTTTTATCGCTATACACTGACATATATATGGTCCTAAATGAAAATAGTACCAATCTGACATCCAGCATGGCTGCCATGGTAGCCACCTTGCAAGTATTGTTATGGCTACATATGTACTGATGCTCCAATGGACATGATATTTTCAAGAAAAGACTTCTTTTGACATGTAGATGATCTGAAATGAAAATGATTTTGATCTGATGATTACCATGGTGACGACGTTGAAATCGTTTTATCACTGCCGCTCCTGAACAGATGGTCATATATAGACATGGGGGTTGTTTGTCAAAGATGAGTTCCTTTGACAAGTATTTATCATATATATTGGGCCATGATAAAATAATTATTTGTTTTCCTGTCCCAGAACTTGTGGTGAACTTTTTTTCACCTAGGTCATATGTCCCAAGACTTACGAAACGGAATAAATTTGTATTGTATTTGTGCTCCCCC
Organism: Sinohyriopsis cumingii; assembly: GCA_028554795.2. NCBI lineage: Eukaryota > Metazoa > Mollusca > Bivalvia > Unionida > Unionidae > Sinohyriopsis > Sinohyriopsis cumingii. The sequence goes on from CM068829.1 coordinate 41,716,272, forward strand.
TCCCAAAGCACATTGCAATGAAATAGGTAAATAAAACGCTTATTTGACAATAGAAAGAAAGAAACTAACCTTGTATTGTTATTATTTATTCCTTTTTTTCAACATGAGCATTGAGGAATAAAATATATCCATGAAATCCTTATATGTAGCGTAGGCTTCCATACTGTAGCATATATTGCTTATGTCCAATAAGACACGCTACGTTTTTCATTGACATGAACATTGAGAAACAGATTGTGTGTGGTTGTGCTCAAAGGTTTGAATAAGTTATCTGACTGATAACTGGATCCAACAAAATCACAAACAGGAGGGAAATAATCAACCAATATCTTGAAGACAACTGTCATTCACAAATAAACACAGTGTTAGGTGCAAAATAATCAAGATTGAATTATATTCAGGTTTAGTGTATGACAGTATCTAGCAAATAAAAATCATTAGTTGAAAACACATTCACTTGAGTGTAAGTGACAATCTTTTTGCCAGCACGGGTTACAAAAGTATCATTACTATGTACCCTCAGACAACAATGCTCCTTTGTATTAATTCTAACTATAGATGCCAAGCACATAGATGCCCATGTGGTGAATAAACACATCTGGGAGCAAGCAGTAAACTGTCTTTGAACTTACCGACAGGACATCAAAGACAAAGGTCATTTTTTATTATAATTCAAACCGACCTCGGAAGCCAACTTTTGACACTCTGAAGCCAGTTTTGTTTGTTTTAAAGGATATCAATACAAAGGGTATTTTATTGCAAAGCAAGCTGATCTCGGAAGCCGACTATGGACTCTTTAAGGATGTGCCAATTTTTTAAAACAAAAATTAATATACTATGAAAGCAAACTTTGGTTTCTTTTCACCGGTATTCATGGGCATTTTAAAAATAAATTGAAACAATGGAACAGTTTTTAAAGTGACACAATAAAGTGCTTCGTGCATGGACATTGATGACCCAGCATCGCCCAGAAGATTTGTAGACAATAAAATCATGTGATGAATTCGTCAAGACCAGAAAAGAAGCAGATGATTTCGCCAACAATATGATCATTAACATGGATGAAATTCTAGTTTACTTTGACCACATTCCTGGATGGACTGATGATAAGATGGGGGTCAGAAGTGTGAGAATTAGCAAGACTGGTGCAGATTTGAAAAAACTGACTTCAGTACTTGCAGTTTCCGTTTCAGGTGATATGTTGCCTCTAGCAATTTTTCATGGTATGAGAAAGCTATAAAAAAAAATATTCATGTACCGAAAGAATGGATCGTACATATGCAGGAGAAGGGTTGTGTCGATGAAATTTCAGTTGGAGTGCGAGGGGCCCCAAGTGGCCGAGTGGTCTAAAGCGCTCTCCATTATGGATCACTGCCATCTTACCTTTGTCTACGTTGGTTCGAGTCTAGGATTCGGCCAATGTTTGTATGTGAGGAAGCTTGCCAGTAGCTTCTTGTGGGTTGGTGGTTCTTCCCGGGGTTTTCCCGAGTTCTTCCTCCACCATTAATACTGGCCGCCATGCATAGCCTTTCGTGTGCTGATAAATGGCGTTTAATCCCAATAAAACAACAGTTGGAGTGCATTTTCCGACATGTAATTTTTGAATGGTTTAAAAGGTGTCCCACAACTTACGACTCGAAAAAGCGATGTGTCCCAGAACATACAGTGCACCAAAAAATTACTTTTAAAATTAATTTATGGTGTCTCAATAAATACGGTCTCCCAACATATACGGTAAATATGGTAGGTATTCGAAGTCTGTTGAGATTGAGGAAAGAAATTTCATTTCTTCTCTTAGATGATAATCTCTTAGATTATAATTTTAAAAGGTGTTGTAACCATCTGTATTAAAATAGTGCATAATAACGCCCTTTGGCATGCATAAATTTATACAAAAAACATAATTTTCTTCTGTCTCAGTACACAGATTCAAATGTCTCACATAAAACAAGATGTAAATTGATAAAAAGAATGGAGCTGCAAAAGAAACAAGAGCATTCAGCACTGAACTCATGAAGAAAGTAAAACAACAATCAGTTCATGTAACCAAAAAAAGATGGTACAGAAAATATGACAGGCCTGCCTAAATCTCCCTGTGGGAACCCCTTGTTGCTTGTTGAAATTGAGTTGTACTTATTGTTGCCGAATCAGGCCAGCTGCTGCCACCTCACTTGATCTATGCTATAAAGACAGAGGCTTCCCAAAAGGAGCAAAATTACCAAATGACTGGATGTAATATTTACAGAAACTTAATTCAACAGTAACAATTTATGATTCAATACAAGTGAATTCTTATCCTCTGTGTGATCAGAAGGAAGTTGCAATATTCAGTTTTCAGAGCACATCTCGGGGAGAGGCTGTTGTTGCCCTTGAAGCATAACAGGATTATAGCGCTGTTTGTACCAGCTGCATGCATAGATAACTTGCAACCCCATGATTTTTTTTCAGGTAATGATATCTCCATTTAGGAACTCAGTTGCACAGTTAAATTAACAGGAAGAAAGTGGAGATGTACTGTTACTTCCAAATAAGGTCTTACTTGAACTGAAATCATATACCTTTAAGCAAATTCCAACAAAGTGGCTTATCTCCACACATTCCAAAGTATTGCTTTGAACAGTCCTTTTGAGAATCGGGACACATCTCCTAAATGTTCATTTGGCAGTCAGTTTTTATATGTTCCACTTACTCTTTGAATAGTGAATATATACAGTGGAACCCCGCTATAATGTGATAATTTGGGTCCACAAAATTGGATCGCGTTAATATCAGGGTCGTGTTAATGCGGGGTTTTGCAGTATTTTACTTTTTTGAGAGAACAACTCATTGGCATATATACATGTATTCATGTCTACGGTATATGATGAATAGGGTATCAACACCATTTACTATCGTGCTGTTGTGGCATTCATTTCATCTATAATGCATGTAATTCCACTGAAAAATTGCACACAGATTTATAATATTCAATATTATTTTCCCCTAATCATTGTATCTGAATTCAACGTCTAATATATAGCATAAACGTAGCATCAACACTGTTTACTTGCCGTCTGATATCGTACCGTTGGGGCTTGAAATTGGTCCATAAAATATGTAATTACATTGCAAAAATTGCATACATATTTAAACTATTAAATAATTTTATCACACATCATTATGTGTCTGAATTCAGTGGAAAAAATTAACAGCAAAATTAGGTTAAGAAAGACGAAGCAAGTGTATGGTTCATTACGTTACAAGTTATATGAACGGTGTCTGTACAAATTTCATACTGCTAAAATTTTCTCATATGCGTTTCCTTGTACATTTATCCATTGCAAATTTCCATTAATTAATGCTTGTATGCCTATTTGTTTGAACGACTACAACAGAATAATTACAAATCAACACATGCTTTCAACGTACACGTAACTTTTACTTCAGATTTTGTGAATATCAAAAGAAACGTGTGATAACTACTATACTAATCATGGCGCAAAGTGCAGAGAACGATTTGCGTTTGTGAACTTGCTTTTCCATAACGGTAAAATATTTTTATAAAAAATAGGATATTACTAATGAGTTCATAAACAAACACCATACCCATGTAAAACCCGAGAACTAAGTGCAGTAGGCCTGCATTGGTCACGAGTCACTCTTTAAAGAAAAATGTAAAGCTGAATGCATGTACAATTTCATACCCTTTCAATTTCCAGCTAATAAAGCGGGCATTATTTACTGGTCAACTGACTGCATCTAATAACACCACCAAGCCCAGCAAACATGATGGCAGCTTTCGTTTTTTGATGTTGATTAAATTGTGAGAATATTTTATCAACCACCGCATTGTCTGCTGATTGGTTGTATATGCAGTTAAAGAAGAAACACATGTCGGCTATTGTTTGAGCAATGATTGTATACAGAATTAATTGAAGACAATCACAAAGATGACTTACTGGCTTTACTCATGGACCAGTAATAAGTAACATTTCCGATAATGTTTATTTTGGCCTAAGACCTCAAGAACCTGGTGAAATTGTTACATTTCAGAAGCCAAGCCACGATTGTATTATATTTGAATTCATAAGCGAATTCTTCCACAAAATGATAATAAACGTTTTACACACTATTTCTCTTACTTTAAAAAAAGTATTTTTCCGGGTACAAGAAAAATACACGTACATGTATTTAAAATTTCAGGAACCACGCCACAATGGTATTATATATCGTATTGTATTCAATTTCATGCACGATCTCTTCCCCAAAATGATAATCATTTTTTTTGCGCAAAGTGCAGAGAACGAATCACGTTTGTGAACTTGCTTTTCCATAATGGTAAAATATTTGTATAAAAAAATAGGAAATTAATAACGAGTTCATAAGTCAACCCCATGCACATGTAAATCCCGAGAACTAAGTGTAGTAGGCCTGCAAACGTCACGAGTTACTTTCATATATATTTTTTAAAGCTGAACACATGTACAGTTTCATACCCTTTCAATTTCCAGCTAATAAAGCGAACATTATTTACTGGTCAACTGATTGCGTCTAATAACACCACCAAGCCCAGCAAACATGCTGGCAGCTTTTTTTTACTGGATCAGTGATAAGTAACATTTCTGATAATGTTTATTTTTGACATAACACTTTAAGAACCTGGTGATATTGTTAATTTTCAGAAGCTACGCCACAATCGTATTATATTAAAATTTATACACAAACTTTTCCCCCAAAATGATAATAAACGTTTTACACCCTATTTCAGGAACCACGCCACAATCATATTAAATTGGAATCCATACGCGATCTCCTCTCCATAATGATACTAATTTATTTATACACTATTTCATGTACTTTGGAGAAAATTTTTTTTTTTCATGTGCGAATATACGAAATTTCGGGAGCCACGCCATGGCTGTGTTATATCCGAATTCGCGTTAAATTGGGGCGCGTTATAGTGGGGTTCCACTGTTTATATATATATCAACAAAAACTCACATTTCTCACCTGTTTTTAATTTCATTGGGTTGCATAAAGTTTCAGTGAGTATTCATTAATTGTGATTGGATATAATATGTGCTTTTGGGAAGTAAAGAGGGACATATATTTTTTGAGTTTGCATTTTTTACAGTAGCATGAGATATAGTCATTACAATTGTATAGTGTTTTCATGATTATCATTTATAGGTACACATCGTAATGTATATTTCACAGCACTACAAATAGCCTTGCTATTAGAAAGTAATGCAACATGTGATGCCTTACCATGCATATGACACCGGATGTAGTAACCTGCATATCACTAAATATTGGGACAGTGGAGGTTAATGTTGACTTGGTTTATAACTTGTTGGGACTTTAAATTTGTAGAATAGCTTATCCATGAAAGCACAGATTTTTGTTTACTCTACAAATATAAAGCAGTTCACAGCAATTCCACCATTTTATGAAGAATTAGCATGACATGACTGTTCCGGTTCAGAACAATGCAGATTCATCAATGATGTCTGTTTGCATGGTATGTCAGGTTCTCCAAACATCTGGAAAACTTTGACTGTCATGAGTTTTCACAAAAGCAAGAGACCATTGTGCAGTGTCTGTTAGGGAGTTGATACTGTCATTTTGAAAATCATAATGCATCGAGGTTAAATCAATGAATTTTTTCTTACAATATATTTCTAACCTGCAGTACCAATGGGGCTGCCGAAAAGTGATCTCACATGTAACCATCATCACACTTCATTCTGTAAATGTTCATCCACCAAGCCGCTTGATAGCTAACTAGAAGTTATTACAATCTTTTGTAAACAGATTAGTGATGAAAATAGTGTCTCAAATCCATGTGACAAAGCTTCACATAAGGTATTCCAAAAAATATTTGTTTGGATATCACTTGGTGTTGAGGCATGAAATATTTCATCAAGAATTAGTCAGCCTTTCCACTTATTTATTGCAGTATTATTTTTCAACATCAGTTTGATATTATCTATAAGTTGATCATTTGTGTTGTCCATTGAGCAATTCCATGAGCTGTCATTTGTTACAAATTTTTTTTTCAATACACTCAGTGCCAGTAAATATTTTATCATTGAATCAGTTTCATCCAAATAATTGTTATGGAGGAGTAACTCTAAAGATGGCTGATGGTCATTTCAAGGGAAATAGTAATGAAAACCAAGGATATTATTTTAAAATTGTCTTTTTTGGAGTTTCCATGCAGATTTTAAAAAATATCTTCATTAAAAGCCAGTTTTGTAGATGATTCACAATTAATTTGATTTTAGTTGATCTGTTAAGTAAAAATACTATTATTAGTTTCCTGAGTCCTAAAACACCTGGGAAAAATATTTTGATCTCTCCTTGAGCTTACCATTGTGTTCCAAATATTCCCCTAGGTTTTGACAAAACTCCAACTTGTCATACAGGGTACAATCCATGTTTTTCTAGATCTCATACCAAAGACTTATTACATCTCTTGCTCTTTCTGAATTTAAGTTTTTAAAAGTTTTAAAATGTTTGAACTTTATTGAACATTGGAACAATAAGATCTAACTTAAACAAATGGTAGAGTCCACATTTTAGGAAGATGGACATACTGGTCACTTTTCCATCACTGCAGCAATAATTTTAACATCAGCAGGTCGGTGGCTGGGCATGCTGGCCCTGAGTTTCATGTTATGCAAATCATGTTAATTTTTTTCTCCATTTTATGAATACCTTGTTAATAAAAGAAGTAGAACCTGTTTAACTTGAGTTCTGTGTTACTATCGCTAGCCTGTATTATGCAGCAATACGAAATGAATTGGTTAATTTCATTGGTAGATTACCGGTAGTAAGAAAATGTCATCATACAATGACTGTTGCCTTAGAAGTGTTTCACACTGATGTCACTGTGTCAATCTCCCAGTGTTAATATATTTACACTCTGCCTTGCAATAACAGCAACAAATTTGATATGCATTCTTTAGCCATATATTGAGAAATGAATGAAAATAAACCATTTTGTACACTCAGTTACATGATAAATGGTGATTTTCTTTTGGAACTGGCTTACAATCTTTACATTTCACTTCAGTAACAGGGCCCCAAGTGGTCTAAAGCGCTCTCCATTACGTACCACTGCCATCTCACCTCTGTCTGCGTGGGTTTGAGTCTCGGATTCAGCCAATGTGGGTATGTGAGAAAGCTTGCCAGTAGCTATTTGTGGGTCTGTGGTTTTTTCCAGGGGTTTTCCCAGGTTCTTCCTCCACCATTAATACTGGCCGCCATGTATAGCCTATCGTGTGCTGAAGAATGGCATTAAACCCTACAACAACAACAACAGCAACACTTCAGTGACTAGTTTACTGTGACATTATCTAATATATTGACTCTTATGTTATTACATGTGCAAGACGATATGATACATGTGATGATGCTTGCCTGGCCCTTTTGGGGATTTTTTCATAAAAATTTAGATTATGTTTAAATTTTGTCAGTATGTAAAAAAAATATTAGAACATTGTTTGAAGGGTTCATTGCATTCTAGTTAAGTTGTTTTGGGAAGGTTATTAAATAACAACTTGGCAACTATAATGCATGTTTCCCTTGTAACATGTTTTAACATTATAGTGATATTATGTTCATGGCTAAAATGCCGATAGGTAGCAGTTCTAAATTTTGAGGAGATTGGAGAACCTGGAGGAAACTAACCCTCAGATGGGTGATCACTTTCCTCATTAACTTGCTGGTTTGTTTAAAAACATTCTCTACAGCAGCTGTCTCGCTAACCACTCAGTATTAGGAGGTTAGTGTTAGTACTCATCGACCTGGTGTCAGGAAAATGTGACTGGGTGGGACATCATGCTACATGTCTGCGGCATGATGCCCCAGTGCTAGACATCACTATAAACTGCCACACTGCAGACATCGTAGCGATATGTCTGGAAAATTGTTAAAGCTGTCTTAAAAATCTAAATCAAACACACACACTTAAAACAATCTCTGCCACATACCAAAGAGATTAAAAGGACAAAGATGAGGTGGAAAATAAACTAAATGATAAGCTCTTTATTAATATTCACAAATATAGTTTATACTTTGTGATGTTTTATAGAGATTGCACTGGGAGTAACCTGGACAAAGTATTGGTGCTGCTATAATAAAGATAATAAGAACTTCTACATGATTCCATTCAACCAGACAGCTGGCATGGGAAAAATTAGCATGGTAAGTTGCAATTTTGAGTGCCTTTAAGTATTATATTTCTCTGTCCCACCTTGACTGGTAAGATCATATATTGTTACACTTGTCTGTCCACCGTACCTTTCATTTCAGTCCATTTTCAGGCACAGTGGTGGGGCATCTTTGTTTCATAAAGACATATTTAGTTGTAATCAGCTAAAGATATAAGCATTTTTTAAAAACATTTGGACTCTCTCTACATGGTGATTTACCACCAAAGGTTTGCTGTAATCTCTGCTAAAATCTACATTTTTCTTTCAAGCATTCTCAGAAACAAGCTGAATGAACATGCAGAATTATTAACTCTGATTATCTGGTGTTTATAATTATTTTATTAAATCTTCTGAGTTTCCATCTGGGAGGTGGTACACTGTAAACGGGTGACATAACAAAATGGCAGAGAATCAGAATAAAAAGATAATGCACATTTCCAATCAACAAAGTATAGGAATTTATTTCTAACATAAACCTCTATGAAATACTTTGCTATGCAGAGACCTGGCAGTATATATTGAACTGGATGGGTATCAGTCTAAAATATAAATGAAGATGTATAATTACATTTATGGTCATGCATTTCAATCTTTGAACATGTGTTAATTTGTGCATATTGTTTAATGATAAGGATATCAAGACACTTCACACAATGGTGATGTTGTCTGAGATGCATATGCCTCATCCTATTTTACACTTGCCCTACATGCTTTTTATGGTCACCCCCATATTCTCAACTCATCCTGTTTTACACTTGCCCTATATGCTTTTTATGCTCACCCCCATATTCTCAACTCATCCTGTTTTACACTTGCCCTATATGCTTTTTATGCTCACCCCCATATTCTCAACTCATCCTATTTTACACTTGCCCTACATGCTTTTTATGGTCACCCACATATTCTCAACTCATCCTATTTTACACTTGCCCTATATGCTTTTTATGGTCACCCCCATATTCTCAACTCATCCTATTTTACACTTGCCCTATATGCTTTTTATGGTCACCCCCATATTCTCAACTCATCCTATTTTACACTTGCCCTACATACTTTTTATGCTCACCTCCATATTCTCAACTCATCCTGTTTTACACTTGCCCTACATGCTTTTTATGGTCACTCACATATTCTCAACTCATCCTGTTTTACACTTGCCCTACATGCTTTTTATGGTCACTCACATATTCTCAACTCATCCTGTTTTACACTTGCCCTACATGCTTTTTATGGTCACCCGCATATTCTCAACTTGTCCCACATCATCTTCATTTCTGTTTAAACAATTTTGCTAATTCAATCAACTTTTTTGTGAAAATATGTATGGGGTAGGTTACAAATGTGTTGGAAAAGGCTTATTAAAATAATGGGACAAGTTCAGCATCTAGTTTGGTAAAAGACTTTCCCAGATACCTGCCAATTTTCTCTGGGAAAATATGCTGCTGTGTTTGATCATCTGGTGTACTAAAATAGAGCTGTGTTCCTTGCCTATTATTGACTGCCATATATAGATGCTTAAATATTGGGTTCGCCTGCAAACTTGATTGATCCAGATCTGCCACTTCATAAAGTGCCAGCAGATATATATGTTATTATTTTATTCAGTAATTCCCCCACTTTCATTGAAATTTCTGGTTTAAATTTAATAGAAGTTTTTTTTTTACTGCTAAATTTGGCATTTTCTGCATGTCTCCGTTAAGGAATTTAGTTGCCTTACATTATATTGTATAAATTATACAACTTTGAAAATACTTTTTATGTTATCTGATGGCAGCAACATCAAGACAAAAATCTTTAGACAGCAGTTCAAACACCTAAATTTTCAATAAATAATTTTCTGTTATATCATCACTTGCATTAAACCCATCAAAATCCACTCTTGGTGTCATTCAAATAGGATAGGTGTTAACTTGCATTTTATCCTGGTAGGTCTTTGACTTAAATGTTAATAAAAATCCCTCTCAGCTGCAATTTTTATTTTACAGCTAAATATTTTTTGCTAATAAAATGTTCAAAATGTATTTCCAAAATTTGAAAAAGTGTTACTGCAATTTAAGACTTTTGTAGCAAAATGAATGATAAAACCCAAATAAACCAAATGTTTTCACTACTGGAACAGTTTTCTAGCTCATGTTAAAATGACTGATTACCATATGCCTATGTTATTTGTCAGTGAATAAGTCACCATCAGAAAATTTTATTACCATTGACAATTCTGGAAATCACTGGCACCAACATACAGGACAAGGGAAAATGTCTGTAGTTAAGCATAAACAGAATTACTGTTCCTATTCGAAACAGAGCTGTTATCACTTAATACAAAATATATGATAAAGTGTTTGACTAATTGTGATTAATTATGTCTGTTTTAGACATGCAATATAATAATAATTATTTATTTATGTATTTAAACACACCATGTAATAATGATTATTTTTGTCTATGTTTTAACGTCTATTTATGATTATTTATGTCTATGTTTTAACGTCTATTTATGATTATTGTTGTCTGTTTTTAAAGACGAAATGTAATAATAAATATTTATGTCTGTGTTTAAGCTCATAATGTAATAATGATTATTTATGTCTGTATTTAAACACATAATATAATAATGATTATGTCTGTGTTTGAAAACATAATGTAACTAGGGCACAAGAAACATCCCAGATTGTGTCTGACACTTAGTCATTTCATATAAACTATAGACCGCTCCGTTGGCCTAGTGGTTAGAGCGTCCGCCTCGGATGCAGGAGGTCATGGGTTAGGTCCCCAGCAGAGTCATAACAAAGATTTACAAAAATGGTACTAGCAGCTGCCTCGCTTGGCACTCAGCATTAAGAGGTTAGTGTTAGGACTTATCAGCCTGGTGTCAGTATAATGTGACTGGGTGGGATATCATGCTCCATGTCTGCAGCATGATGCCCCAGTGCTAGACATCACTATAAACTGTAACACTGCAGACATTGTAGCGATATGACTGAAAAATTGTTAAAGCTATGTTACAAATCCAAATCACACGCACACATACAAGCTATACATGTTACGCCCAGCATTGCTGAATGTCAGTCAAGGCTACATACATGTCTGTCAGGTACCTGTACTTGGATTTGAAAAATCCTGTACTATGATCAGAAATTATCCCCTATCTTTCTGTAAGAATCTGGAAATATGATACGTGCATTTCCATCTGTCTGTCTCATGCTTTCATTTTTGCTCTACAACTTGAAAGGGCATTTCAGATTTAGGGATGAAACTTTGTAAACTAATGTAACATCACTGGAAAGTTTCTCCCGTTCCTTATCTTTGGTCAGGTCTTCAGGGTCATGGTCACACTGAATACACTAAGTTTCCCATGACACTTATTTTTCACTTTCAAGTAATTATGTCGTGTCTTATAGTATAGCACACATCCTTCCATCATCGTGATGTTCACAGCTAAGACATGGTTTTCCATGGAATACTTGTCTTTTATGATAGCATAGATCTGTATAATCTACATCGTGAACACATTCTGATAGTTAAATCTACTATGTTTTTACTGACTTGTAAAATAAAAATAAATTATTTGTCATTTTCAGTCCAATATGGGAGAAACATTGAAGTTGGCATCCTGTGTAAGAAGAGCAACAGACAGTATAGACAGACGGTTCTGTTTTGATGCAACATTTGAAGACAAGTGAGTCAGAATGGGTTTGGTCTTGAGCCAATTAAGACTTCTGTAAATATAAATTAAATTATCTTACAATCTTTTGTTTGTACCAGTCTGTTTTATTCAGATATGATAGAGGATGGTCAATTGCAGTTTATTATTAATGAACAGCTCAAAGATTAACAAGACACTGGGTAAAAAGTAAAGCTGTTTCTCTCTTGGATAGATAATTATTCTTTAAGTGATCATATTTTGTGTTATAGTATTTAAAGAGGTTTGTACATAAAACATGATTGCTTAATTAAGGAATGCTTCTGAAATAGGTCATGTCTTATATCCTTTAACAGACAAAGTACAATGACATTCCAAGCCCTCTCAGAGGAAGATAGAAAATTGTGGCTAGAAGCCTTGGATGGGAAAGAACCTGTAAGTAAATCGTTTAAATGATTCTTTGATATAATTGTGATTTCATTGATTATGTCTGGAACATATACATTTCCGAGGAATCAGTGACAATATACCTCATCCTACTTTTTAATTAGGTTGCTCAAAATTAGAAAACAATATTATTGAATGCAATAAGGAACAAAAATACACATTTATATCCTCAGGTGCAATTCTAGGCCAGCTGCAAACAATATAAACTCTGAACTGTCACATCGCCAGCAGACCAGGGCCTTTGTTGTTTGTTCTACTGATTACTTCTAACAAACTGCATAGATTCACATTTGCTGGTGTGTGTTATGAAGTGACAGATCTGGGTCTATGCAGCTTGCAGTTGAACTTAACATATAAGTGGGTATGAATGTCTACAATAAATATTAATATTCACACTGTATATATATTGTTCAATGTATTTGTTTTATGCAAGAACAACTAGTACAATTGACATATGTTCTGATTATTTTTAATTAGAAATGGCTATTTTAAGGCAGGTTTTTTTTATGGTGTGAAAATTTTGCACTCACAGCTGTTCAAGGACAAAATGCCAGTTGGGAGTAGGAACACTCAACCATTTATTTGGTACCATTAATATAAAAAAAATTATGAGCACTATCTCAGAACTTGAAATTCTGGCAAAACCATCCGCTACCAGAACTGTTAATAAAGTCGTCTGATACTGAGGTTGATTGTAGTAACTATATCAAAAGGAATTCCACCTCTCTGCGTTTTTTCATTTTGGTGAACATACAGTACATAAAGCGGTTCTGAGTTGCATAAATTTTGCTATTGCTGCAATAACTTGTTTTAATTCACAGTCTGCGCTGCCAACCCTTATGACCTGGCCACAAGTCTTATGGAATTTACCCTTAAAATATGGACTTACAGAATAAAAACAAAAATGACAAATGTTATTGTTGCCGTAAAATACAGATAATGGCTTGCTGATTTGTAGTACAACCAGGTTTTCATATCAGATTTAATGGAGTTGATCAGTGAACTAGACAAATCTTAACAAGAACATCAGATGCCTTAAACTGCATATATCTTTTCATGCTAAATGTATGAACCAGCTGTTGCTTAAATAATTGTCTAAAAAGGGCATCCAAAAAGACAAAATGGATAATCAGCCTGTTGGAAAGTTTTTGTCTCAAAGACAAATAACAAGGAATATTTACATTATTGGGTTTAACAATCAGGAAGGGCAGCAGGTAAGTTTGTTGGACAGCATGTGTTGATCGTGAGTATGACTCAAGGTGAGAGATGGTTGCCCTCACCATGTGAAATTGAAAAAGAAAAGCTAAGGTTTACGTCAAGTTTAGAGATAGCAAGAAGCCAAATAAACTCCATAGGGCATGGAACTGCAGTTTGGGAAACTGTACTAGAGGTAACTAAGTTTTAACTATACATTTCAAACTTTTTAGTGGAACATAATGTTTGCCATCACTGCATCAGTCTCAAATCAGACTTCTGAACCTTTAAATGCATATTTGTTAGCATGACAGTAGCAGTGCATAATAGTTTGTTTTGCCTTACAGAAAACTGGTCTAACTTACACGAAATATTACTTGGCTCACTGAGGTCTTGTTAGGGTTGGCAGGTCTGTACCAGCAGACATTTTTGCATTGCACAAGATCAAGGCAGAGCTTTATCTTCTTAAAATCTGTAATTGCGACCAGTTGATAGGTTTTTCATTGCAGAGTTTCTGTCCATTCAGTATTATGTATTTCACATTGATGATATGTAAAATTAACAAAATATATTCCACTTAAAATCGGTCTTCTCCTTTCATATGGCAAAAAATGCAGGATATAGTTATCCCTCAGCGTTGAACAGCCCTCCTGACTAACGGCCACCCATTTTATATGGCCTTAATCCCTTTGCACCAATGTGTTTGTACTGAAAAGGACCCCTCAAGGATTGCCCCCATTAATGATTATTCGTAAGTATTTGACCACTCTGGTGGCCTAGTGGTTACAGATTCCGCCTCAGATGCAGGAGGTCATGGGTTTGATCCCTGGCCAAGTCATACCAAAGTCTTACAAAAATGGTACTAACAGCTGCCTCGCATGGCGATCAGCATTAAGAGGTTAGTGTTAGGACTGGTTGGCCTGGTGTCAGGATAATGTGACTTGGTGGGACATCATGCTACATGTCTGCGGCATGATGCCCCAGTGCTAGACATCACTATAAACTGTCACACTGCAGACATTGTAGCAGTATGACTGAAAAATTGTTAAAGCTGCGTTAAAAATCCAAATCACACACACACACACATAATTATTTGAAAATAATATTGATATTTGTGTTATCATATTAAGGTCATACCCAAATAATATTCCTGTGACTTTTAAATGAAAATAATTAATATTGAAACAGTTACTCTTTTTACAAGATATATATCTGTGTGATTCTCCTCTAGAAAGTTCACACTTCTTATAAGGCCGCTTTCCTGCTGCAGAAGGGGTGGCCTTATAAAAGGGGGATCACTGTATTCAATGGATGCAGGATAAAAACCAGGAAACCAAGTTCTCTCATCAGCAGTGAATTTCATTACTAGCTTTTGGATGGAAGCACCTTAACTTCCAATACATTGATCTTTATTCTAGTCCTTGTTCGATCATGTTCATTCATATCCTAGTATTTGGCTGGTGTATTTGTCTTCTTTATGAACTTGATGGTAAGCTGTTTCATCAACAGAGATAGGTATCGCAAATCACAGAACAGAAATTGGAAATTAAAAATGATCTCTAGATGCAGGATAAAAT